>CM077227.1:27674273-28281773 GCA_039654775.1 Spinibarbus caldwelli | reverse complement strand
GCATAAGAACATTGAACATTGCTTATGTCAGAATAAGAATGAACTTACATTTTTTTTTCCTAGTTTGGGAGTGGAGCCTGTCGATCGGGACGTGATCATGAAACCTCCACGGAACGTTCGAGACAGCATCATCACGCGCAGTCTGATAGTGAAAATCTTAGTGTCATCCTTCATCATTGTTTGCGGCACATTGTTTGTGTTCTGGAGAGAGGTAGGCAATATTCGTCTGATGAGGCCTTCCTGAACATTTGTGTTCTGATTTGTTTTTCATTTGTGTTCCATATATATTCAAAACAGGCCATTAGGTAAATGACTAAACGATTTGTTTGCACTGTGCCTTGTTTTTGTTTTAGAGGCATCGTGCAACTCTGTTTATATATTAACTATGTGGTTGTTTTTTTGTTTTTCTTCTTGAGAATTAATATGGAGCCTTGGTACGCAAGTGCCATTACCTTGCCCAGCCTCTAATTGGTTAGAAACACTTAAAACGAGAGCTTTAAAATTAATAAGTGTTGTTTTTTTCTGGGTAAAGTAGCAGCAAAACCATTCTGGAAAATGTTGTAGTTAATGAAGTACATTAAATTTGATGAAATAATTGCCTCCCAAGAGCTGCAGGAACAATGCCAAAAGCTTTGCAAGGAACCGTAAAAGCATGTCCTAGATTTTTTTTTTTTTTTTTTTCCCCCACCACTTCCTTTCAGTCTAATAAATCATCTTTTTTTTTTCATTCAGCTGCGGGACAATGAGATCACCCCACGGGACACCACCATGACGTTTACCTGTTTTGTGTTCTTTGATATGTTCAATGCTCTCAGTTCCCGATCACAGGTATACGCAACACCAAAAATTAACAAAATGCACATACATGTTTCCTGTTTACATGAGACATATTTAGAACTTGGGGGGAGCAGGATCATAAACACTGCCACCTGCTGTGGGAATTATAAGTCATGTTGTTTAAAAAGTTCAAAATGTCAAAGTGCATTTTCCTATCTTTGATTAGTTTTTAAGCCTGGATTTCATGTTACTGATTCAGAGGCCTCACTGTTTTTGTCATCCTGCAGACACGGATGGTGCATGAGATGGGCTTATGCAGTAACAGGATGTTCTGCTATGCTGTTCTGGGCTCCATCATGGGTCAACTCCTGGTCATCTACTTCCCTCCGCTACAGAAGGTCTTTCAAACTGAGAGCCTCAGCATTTTAGGTATGCAACCAAAAAATAGAGGAAACCACAGTACACAACATTTTTCACATCATGTACAGCAGAGCCCAAAAACGTTATGTAAAATGCAGAAGAAATAGATTCTACATTATTTCTAGGTCACAAAAAAGCAAGAAAATACATGACATTGATCATGCAAACTCTACTACTGAATCACAAGATGTTCTTTGGAACATTCTCAAATCATTCTAGAGTGTTTTTTTTTTTAGCATTATTAGTATACAATTATAGTATTTATTAATATTTTGTATCATATTAATTATACTTAATTAATTGTATACTTTATAATTAAATATTTAAATAATATTAATATTATTTAATAATTTGAGAAATTCTGTTCTGTGCTTTTGCCTTTTTATTATTAAGATTATTTTATACTTTTTAGCTTTATTAAAGTTGTAGTAATTGTAGCACTTCAGCTTAATTTGTTTTTAAATATATATATACACACACAGATAGATAGATAGATAGATAGATCAAATTTAATATCAAATATGAATTCTGAAATTAATGTCCACCTTCAAATTCTAACATTTCACTTAATTTGAGCTGATAAAATTGTAAAATGTTAAATTAAATTACATTTTTATTGACATCTTGTGATTAATATGAACAAAACTTTTCTTTTTTGTGTATTTCATTGCTATTTTAGTCGAGCACTTATTGTGTTTTGGATGTGCGTGCGTCATGTGATTTGCTTACTGATTTATGCACCATCCTCTCCGTGCAGATCTGCTGTTCCTGGTGGGCCTCACGTCCTCTGTGTGTGTGGTATCAGAGGTCATAAAGAAATTAGAGAGACTTAGAGGTGGAGAAAAAACGGCAGACACTGATGATTTCCATGACGTATGACGCACATTGTGTCCCGTGCTGGAGATGGAGGGTTGGGCTGGGGCACGTGGTTTGGAATGTCGCTCGGGCCGGTCTCATACCGTACAAAACTATCCGAAGCGATCAGTCAGGTCCGACCTGTATGTACAGTTCCTTTTTTAAGGTCAAGACCAGGAGCTGATTGAGGAGTAATGAACTGGTCTTAATTGAAATGTCGTCACGTGCCCTTTCCCGTGGAGATGCATTGGTGTGCTGCTTTATGACTGTACTACTTCCCATAGCATCTGGGCGAACTTTATTTATGAGATACTGTATCTGTCCATACAGTGGCTGTACTGAATTCATGATTTAAGGGATGTATTATGATTTTTTTTTAACGTTATTATTATGATTATGATTATGATGATATTATGATTTTGTGTCCTTTAAATCTCTTTTTGTTTAAGCATTTCTGGTTAGAGGTTTGTGGAACAATGTGGATAATGCCTTTCTGCATTCCAGATTCCAAATTATGCTTGAATAATCATTTATTTTGCATTAAACCGTGAGTGGAAGGTCCAGTATTTTGTGGAACGGACCACTTAAAATCTCATGTTTTGGGTCACGATGAGACTTGAGGTGTGAATTAAGACATTCGTGATGTGCTAAATCGTCACATAATGTACTTACAGCATCAAGGATGGCATATTCATTTCATAAAAACCGTGAAAGAGGCACTGTTTAGATTCTGATTTATAGCAAAACACTGCAAAGGCTTTCTTATAATCTGCTTATTATAATGATATTCTATTTGAAGATACAGGGTCCCACTTTACGATGACCTACAAGGTACATGCACTATTATTTCTTATACTAGACTGATGATTAATACAACTGGCTTGTACAATTACTTATCAGTTCCTCTGTATTTACATAGTATCAATGCTATATTGTTACTTTCCTTATGTTAGTACACTGATATTAGGGCCATCTGAAATGAGATGCTTTTGCCTTTTCACTTTACTTTGGCTTTTCCTATAGTGTTATTTATTTTCTTACCTGTTTGGTGCTCGGTTAGGTGAATGCTTAGTACTATAAAGATTTAATGATGTAGTTGTACAGAAATGTTCGACTAACCAGTCCTGACACTAACACCCCCCCACCCACGCCGAAAAACCTCAGTGCAGCCCACTGGCATTGTCTTATTCCCATCTGCCAACACTGTATCTTAATAAGGTACAGCTAATCATGATACACTATATATAAGTTTTTGCAGTATGCGATCATGTTTGTTCTTTGTATTGCAGATAGTGGTTCTTTATGATCACGTTGTCCATATTTATTAATTGGTGAGATTCCTTTTCTGCCCGTTCTGTTTTCTGGCATTGCTGTTGCTTTGAAAACAAACAATGTAATACACTGATATTAAACAGTATAACATTTTTGAAAAATGAAGGGTGATCGGTTAAAAGCTTATTTTTTTTTTTCATTTTTGATGTTTTTTTCTTCTATTTTTAAGATTGTATTTATTTTATTGTGGTTTGCACAGCTGAAACCAGTAATCTGTTGTGGTCATTTCAGAACACAATTGTACAAATAAAATTTTTACAAATTTAAAAAATGTGTATCTGATTTTGATTGTTGATTAATCAGATTATTTCCTATGCATTTTGGAAAACAATGTAATACATGCACTACATACATTGTCAAGTTAGGTCAATTTTTATTTCATTCAAATCACTGAAATTCATGACATTAATATAATACATTCATGCTTAATTGTTCACATTTAACAGTTTGATTGCAGTTATTAATACATTATGCAGTGATATAGAAATCTGTTATTTACACACAAAAGAAAGATTAAAATAGAAAAATATTTTATTTTAATACTTATATTAAAAAGCTCACACATCGAAGCATCTCCTCTCATATTTTTTAGAGGGATAATCAGCATTGCGAGCTTTAGCCTTGTATCTGGTACGAATGGAGTAGGAAAAGTCAGGAATTTCAGTCTTGTGATCCTTGGATTTACTCTTCCTCCTGTTCCCATTAAAATCATAATCGTCTTCACTGTCATCAATATACTCACACATCAGATGTTTAATCCAGCTGCTCAGTTCATCTATAGGCTGATTCAGGCTGTTGTAGTCTCTCTGTGTTTTTCCAGCATCTCTGTGCTCGAGCCCAGTTCTCATTTTCTTGATGAAGTCTTCACCCACCAAACTCACAACTGCATCATTCAGCTGTCTGAAAAGCCGCTCGGCGTTTGAGCCCCTCTTCAGCATAGAATCCAGACTGATGCCTCTCCTGAGCTCTCCGACAACCTGGTGCACCACGGTTCCACAGTACAAACTAAACACAACACCAGAACAGCACATTTAGTGTTAATGTGCAACAGCACATTTTTAAAATGTAAATTTATAAATCTTTAGAAATCATTCTTTTATGCTGATTTGGTAACATTTCATATTGTTGAAAACAATTGTGCTGCTTAATATTTTGTGGAAACTATAATAAATGTTTTAGGGATTCTTTGATGAATAGAAAGTTAAAAAGAACACTTATTTGTGAATTTAAAAGTCTTTTGTCACTTTTAATCAATGTAATGCATGCTGGTTAATAGTACTCATTTCTTAATTATGTATATGTGTGTGTGTATATATATATATATATATATATATATATATATATATATATATATATATATACGCACATACATTTGGGAGTTTACAATCAGGAAGCAGGATTTGGAATGATGCAAACTCATTATCAAATAAAAGCTTAGAAGATGGTTTATGAGTAATAAATGGATGTTGTACCGTGCAACCTCTGGTTCAGATACTGGAAAACACAATAAACCATTGAGACTTAGACTCCACTTCAGGCAGGACTGCCACTGGCTGTATAGATGAGCCGTTTCATGGTCCAGAGAGATCTTTCTTCGAAAAGTTGGTGGTTTCTTAAGTCTGAACAGCATATCTAAATCCCCAAACCAAAAAATAACATGTATTCACACTATTTTATGTTAAGTGCTGGCATGACATTTAGGTAATCGTTTCCTCATATCACCATTACGTGACAATGGTGGCATACACTGTGTGTGCCTGAGGTTGCTTGATTACTTTATTGCATGCTATAAGGAACAACAACATCTGCTAACAAGATAATGATGTATGATAACTTCAATACCTCTTTGTGTTTGAGATGTACTTCTGAAATGTCCATAGACCATTCCCAGCAGCAGCCCACAAAGATGCACTTGGGACGGCTGAGGCTGTGCGTTTACTAGCCAGTAACGTGTCATCAAAAGTTGCAGCTGTACAGCAGGTTGGATCTCTTTTAACATCTCCGACGACACACCCAAAGTGTCCAGGAGCACCTGAAGTCGCACGCTGTGTGGTTCCTAGAAACATTAGAATGACAAATACTGTAAAACAAACAATTTCATTTCACTTCAAAAGAGAGCTACCAAATCTTTATTACCTTCCATAATGTTTTCAGTTGAAGTCCTTCCATCCCCCTGGTCTGTATGGCCTCAACTTTCTGACTGTTTAGTTTTGTTTGCTGTCTGCCATATTCCTCTACATAGCACTTGCTTGTGCCAGTGATTGTTTGCATGGTTTTACCTGCTGTCTGTTGTTCTCCCAACAACAGTAACCCGTAAATCACCTGGCGTATGGGACGAGAGGCTTCACTGCTACATGGGAGTTGGAAATCTTCAACCTGAGATATCAAAGAAACCCTCAGATGTACCAGTGCATCAATAATGGAGGAGCTTATCTTTCCCTCAAGTAGGAGACTCAAGGTCTTTTTAGGTAGAATTTTCAGAGGACCTGTACAAGTAGTACTGGGAATCATCTCTGAATGGAAGAACGGGGCGAGATAGCCAGAGATGAGTTTGTACTCGTGGATTCCCTTAGAAACTGCTTCTTGGATGATGTTTTTTTCTTTGCCGTCGTTTAGTTTCAACAAAGCACTTACAGCAGCTTCTGGCCCTGGGAACCGGGATAACCAGTTAAGTAACCCATCAATCTGGGCATTCTCCGTGTCAGGCGTTGAGTATTTCTCCCAATCCAGGCTTCTGATATCTTGCAGCTTCACATAATCATTGCCTAAGATGGTAGCAAAGACTGGGAGAAGCTCAGGGTTCATTCTGAAGGACTCACAGAATTTTCCCACTGTAAAGTGTTTGGCTTGGATGAATTTTTTGTTTGTGCATCTGTCCACTTCCACGTTTTCCCACTGGAAATGTGTGATTGGCAGGAATCCCGCCTCAAGGTTGAATACATAGAAATCACTGTCGTTAGACAAAACTGGACAGTTCCACTCTTTCGCCAGAGCAGCGATTTCCCAATCAGCCTCTTCAAGACACTGAACCAGTGGTACCTTCAGCTTATAAAGAAGCTGTATGAAGACATTTTTGACGAGAATAGGAAGGACCTTCCCTTTCCTCCCCTCAGACAGGGAAAAGGCCATATATATTTTGTCCCGGTGTCGTTGAATGAGAGTGTCCCATTTTTTGTCAGTGTGGTCAGCACCCCCATCAAGTACAACGTAAGGGCGAATGTCACAGGCTTTGAGGTTCTCAAAGAATCGTATGATCAACTCCTCAAAAGCGTCATAGTCTCCTCCATGCATCTGATCCAAATTGCAGTCAAAGTACAGGGTGTAGTATAAGTTACATCCATCGATTATTAGTCGTTTGTCTCTAAAAGCCCAGCTTCTTAAATAATTTCTCTTGCTGTTTTCAATGTATGTCTTCAATCCTCTGACTCCCATGCTGACAAAATGGTTACGTCACTAACTTTAGCAATATTAAGTCTTTACTTCCTGTGAAAGTATAATAAATAATTTTCTAATTATTCAGATGTAATTATTTATTATTTACATTGTATAATAAATTCATGTATAATTATTACAATTTATAAGATACATTAAATAAAAATTTGTCAACTATTAAAAATAAACAAATGCTTATGCACATAATTTACATTATATAAAAGCATTTTATTTTTGTGAGTTATTTAGATAAAGTCACTGTCACGATAATGAGATGCAGCACGGTGACAGGCACGAAACTTTCTTCAAACAACAACAGCACAAACAAATTTATAATTCATCCGCTATCAAATGTCCAATATCGTTCTTGATTTGTACATGATGTAATTCAAAAGTAATATGTTTAAGTAGAAATAATAAAGTAATGAAGGATAATTAAACGGACTTACCGAATGTTGTCAAAGCGTGTGAGGCGTCTGTGCGCTGCGTTTATTTGGATACTATGTAGCTTATTATATAAAACAGACGGGAAAGCGAAACTTACAGTCATATGACGTTAGGTATTTCCACAAAAGCGAAACCATGACCTTAGGACCATAATAACTTCAAGACTGTCATGGATACCTCTAACATAAATATATTCATGAATCAACTGGGTGTGTGTGTATGATGGTTACATTCCTTATGTAAGTGTTATGAGGTTTTACAGAGAGATCTGAAGCCACAAATGAATTTGTTTAATAGATGCATTGCTCTCCACGGTTTTCTTTTTTTTTTTCTGCAGATTTCATGAGTTTCTTGCAAGACATAAAATGACGTTAGCACATGTGGTTAATAGGGTGAATTAGTGAAGAGTGACCTTGACTTGTTCAGAAAAACTCACTGCGATGTTTAAATGTTAAACAAAGTATAAACTAAATGGATTTCTCTGCTGCAGTTCTCTGCTCTTCATTATGGTTGCTTCATGCTGTGAGTTTTTTTGGGGGGCAGGTTTGAGGCAGTTTATGCAAAGTTGTAAAAAGAGCGTGCATTTTGAATGACAAATAGCTTTGCTATAAATGAAACACGACACGATGTGATTTGGTTCAGTGAGAAGGCTGTGATACACTTATGAGGTAAGAATATCTTTATGCGAAGCTCACAGATAGATTTAAGAGGTGTACAACGGTCCTAAGTCCAATGAAGGATGACAACATGTCTTGCTGAATGTGTAAATTATGTTTTTTATTAATGGTAATTTACTGATTTTAATTAAAAAAAAGAAAAAAAAAAGCATATTAAAGTACAAAACATGCTGCATTACTAAAATTGAGAATTTTATACAATAATAAAAATAGAAATAGCTACATGATGCTTTAGTATTGTATGAGAAGTTATAATTGCACCCTGTACTCTGTTTGCCTGGGAGAAAAATAACTAGTTTATATTACTGAAGCATTTTGAAGTAGGATGTTTATAAGTTCATTTCATTACTTCATTACAAGTTCAGGATTTGTGAATTCTTTTTTTTTTTTAAGTCACAGCAACTTGATAGTTTAAGTTTAGTACATGTAAAAAAAAACACAAAAAAAAAAAACTGTCGCCTCCAGCAAAAAAAAAAAGCTGTAAAACATGCAGTGTAAAATGAGAACTGTATATTGCAAAATATAAAACATAATATTTTACGTGACTGACACATGGGTCACATGGATTTTTTTCTTTTTCAGATCAGATTAAATCAGGACGGAAATCATGTTGACTATTCTTCTAATCACAGCAATGATTGGCCAAGGTAAAGCGTGCATCATTAGTTCTTTCTAAATAGATCCATTCTTCATTGCTGTTTATGTCCTCTTGAGGCCCAATAAAAGCCATGTTCTGCTGACATGATGTTAATATCCATGATTTAACAGGTCAGTCATGGGACAATTTTGGAAGAAAATTCATCACAGTATTCCCAGAAAACATAGCCTTATACTACCCACGTACTCCAGCCAATGCTCTCAATATCACTGCTCTCTTTCCCGACACCACGGTGGAAGTCTTTGTCTCAGAGAAATTGACATACACAGACACACTGCCAGCAGGAAAGCCATTTACTGTGACCCTGCCACTGGGTACTGAGGAATACCGACTCGGTTTTACTTCTCAGACTGTCAGAGTCAGCAGCACGGACCTCATCGTGGTGCAATCAATCAGCAAGAAAGGAAACAGTGTGCAAACTAATGTTGTTCAGCCTCAGAAAAATCTGGGTACGTTGTATACCATCCCCTCGCTGAATTACAGCCAGATGATTAATACTTTTTATCAGTCAGCAAGAAACGTCAGCAAGAGATGCAGCTCTTTCAGGTTGGTTATTATCAATGGAGTAGATATGACTAATTCTGTCAGAGTTGTAAAAATGGTTGGAAAAGAGATATACGTACTCAAACCGTTCACCGCTCTCCAGCTCCAAACCGACGGGACAGAAATTGAGGTTTATTCTGATTATATAGTGGCGGTGTTGCTGACCCATCCATGTGTAGAAACGGAAGAATGCAGATGCAACATGATGCTGAACCAACTTTATCCTGACATTCTGTGGGATAGCAGTTTCGTTGTACCTTCAATACTCAACACCAGCACCTTTTGGCTACATGTGACGTCCTCAGTGAAAACCAACGCCAGTGGTGGGGATCTAAAATTGAGTACTGTGGATGCCTATTCCTCAAAACTCCTGCCCCTTCCATCTCTGGAGTTTGGACCCCAGTTCATCAACACATCTTATCCTGCTTCCCTCAGGGTTGTCGGTCCAGGCATCATCATTGAACCGATCTCACAATATATGTTCTCTGCGTGCTACCTAGCGCCTGTCAGCTCGACAGATGCCAAGGCCTTAATCATAGCAGAGACAGACTACAGGGATAGTGTGTATATAGATGGTGATTTGCTTTTATCCACTGCATGGAGTACCATCGACAATTCAGTGTACTCCTCTGTGTTAGTGCCTCTTGATGACACGCACATCATCTGGCATCCGTCCACGAAGATCGCCGTGTACGTGTTTGAGAAGAGCACACATGTGTATGGAGGCCCAGCTATATCTTTAAGCGAAAAGCCAGGTAAGAAATTTATCTAGTGATGGTGATGTCAGCTATGCTGATAATTGTTCTTTTTGTATTATGTAGTGTATTATTTTAACATCAACACAAGTGTATGAGATAGTTCATCCAAAAATTAAAATTCTGTCATTACACTAGTTTCTATGTTGGTATTGGTGGTTCCATAAAGAACCTTTAACATCCGTGGAAACTTTCCATTTGGCAAAAGGTGCCTTTTGATGATGAAAAAATTCTTCACATTAAGAAAAATGGTTCTTTTAAGATCTGTTCACTGAAAGTTTTTTTTTGGGAACCCAAAATAGTTCTTCTATGGCCTTGCTGCGAAAAGCCGCTTTTGAAATCTTTATTTTTAAGAGTGTATTTACTTACTTTGTTTCAAACCTCTATGACTTTCTTTAAAATATTTTGAAAAATGCTTTAGTGTCCATATACTTATACGCTGTCCATATATGCTTTTTTTTTGTCCATATAATGAAAGTCATTGGGGTTCAATGTTGTTTTGGCCTCTGTTGACATTCATTGTAAGGACAAAAACAGTTCTTCAAAATATAGATTTTCGTTATGGATTTCGTTCTTTTTTTATTCAGAGGGGAGAATTGGGGCTAGTTAATATGAACTAGTTGAGGAAAGTTACTTTTAAAAGTAATGCATTACAATATGGTGTTACTCCATAAAAAGTAACTAATTACAAGGTCACTTTTTATGGAAAGTAATGCATTGCATTACTTTTGCGTTACTGTCTGTCACCTGGGCTGGGCTTGCTTATTTATTTTTAATAACAGAAAACTCAAAAGTTATATTTTTGGCAACTGTAAAGGCCCTTTCACACCAGGAGTGAAATTAATAAGCCTCAGGCTAAAGAAAATGCCTCTGCCTCTGCACATACTCCCAATTTCTTTCAACACGGGGACAGGAAAGGTGTCAGTGAATAAATAGGAAAACAAAGTAACGTCTCGGTTACGTATGTAACCCTCGTTCCCTGAAGGAGGGAACGGAGACGTCACGTCGGATGACCGACGAAATTGGGATCTCGCCAGAGAGACCAATCCACTTCGAGTGTAACTAAACGAGCCAATGGACATTGGCATGCGATTATTGCATCCAGCTGCCGCTGATCACAGTGTGAGCATAAGAGGCAGCTGATGCACCGCATCAATTATGTTTTCGCTGAGGAGCCGAGCCGGCGACCCGGCAGCTCAGCGGTGGTACAGCGACTGTGGCGACGGGACGTGACGTCTCCGTTCCCTCCTTCAGGGAACGAGGGTTACATACGTAACCGAGACGTTCCCCTTTCAGTCGGTCACTCCGAGTCACGTCGGATGACCGACGAAATTGGGATCCCTACCAAAGCGCCACAGGAGCTGCCCCTTCCAGTGCCCTGTGTAGGCCTCTTGACCCTTCCTATAAGGCAGACGATAGGACCGGGCTCTACACAGAGAAGGTCAACTACTGGTGTTCCTTGAGCAACCCAACAGTAGGACTAGGATAACACTGGGAAGCGTGCCCTTCCACTTGGAAGAGGCACACTGCGGAGTCACCTCCTCCCAGAGGGGGTTAAGTGACATTAAAACATGTGGAGTAACCCCGAAGGGCCCTATTGCACATGGAAGTCTCTGAGATGGCTCAGGTTGCATCTTTAGAGATGGCAGAACGTGGTCCGCCAGGGGAAACACGGCTCTAATAAGAATACCGTGGAACACACATATGGGATCCCGGCAGGGTCTCTCATATAGGCACTAGCCTCACACCAGATTTCAAGAATTCATTGGCTGAAGGCCTGGCGCCGGACGCCCCGCCGCGTCTGGACGCCGGAGTGCTGGAGGACTCAACAGGGTTTGCCTGGTTAAGGAACTCTCTGGAGAATTAGGCGTAAGGACGCCGCAAGCCGACTCTGAGCCGGCCCTCTCATTGCCACTACCCGTTTGAGGTGAGAACACAGGAGGAAACCGGTTCGACACGTAGGCTATAAAACCTAGCGAACGTGTTGGGAGTCGCCCAACCCGCAGCTCTACAGATGTCTGCTAGCGAGGCACCACGAGCCAGCGCCCAGGACGATGCGACACCCCTAGTGGAGTGAGCACGCAACCTGAGCGGGCAGGGCACACCTTGTGCTTCGTAGGCCAAGGTGATGGCATCCACTATCCAGTGGGCCATCCTCTGCTTGGAGACAGCCTTCCCCTTCTGCTGTCCTCCGTAACAGACAAAGAGCTGTTCTGAGGTCCTGAAGCTCTGAGTTCTATCCACGTACTGACGCAGTGCGCGTACAGGACAGAGCAAAGCTAGGGCTGGGTCTGCCTCCTCCAGGGGCAGCGCTTGCAGGCTCACTACCTGGTCCCTGAAGGGCGTGGTAGGAACCTTGGGCACATAGCCGGGCCGGGGCCTCAGTGTTGCACTGGAGTCGGCCGGCCCAAACTCAAGGCACGACTCGTCGACCGAAAATGCCTGCAGGTCCCCCACCCTCTTGATTGAGGCCAATGCAGCCAGGAGTAGGGTTTTCATAGAAAGAAACTTCAACTCGACTGACTGCAACGGCTCAAAGGGGGCAGTTTGTAGGGCTCTTAGCACCAAAGCCAAATCCCAAGAGGGAAGGGAGGGAGGCCTCGGAGGATTTAACCTCCTGGCCCCCCTAAGAAACCTGACGACCAGATCGTGCTTCCCCACCGACCTCCCCTCTATGGGGTCGTGGTGGGCAGAAATAGCAGCAACATATACCTTAAGGGTGGAGGGGAACAGCCTACGCTCCAACCCTTGTTGCAAAAAGGAAAGCACGGCTCTGATCGAACATCTCCGGGGGTCCTCCTGGTAAGAGGAACACCATTCGACGAACAGGTTCCACTTCAGCGCATAGGCCCGTCTTGTGGACGGTGCTCGTGCTGAAGCGATAGTGAGCGCTACCTCCTGGGGCAGGTCACCTAGAACCTCCGCGTCCCGTCCAGGGACCACACATGAAGTTTCCACAAGTCTGGACGCGGGTGCCAGAGGGTGCCCCGTCTCTGAGAAAGCAGATCCTTCCTCAGAGGAATCGGCCAGGGAGGGGCTGTCGCGAGGAGCATGAGTTCCTGGGAACCAGGTCCTGTTGGGCCAATATGGAGCCACTAACAGGACCTGCTCCTCGTCCTCCCTGATCTTGCACAATGTCTGTGCTAGCAGGCTCACTGGGGGAAACGCATACTTGCGCAAGCCCTGGGGCCAGCTGTGTGCCAGTGCATCCGTGCCGAGCGTTGCCTCGGACAGGGAGTAGAACCACTGGCAGTGGGTGGTTTCTGGAGATGCAAACAGGTCTACCTGAGCAACTCCGAACCGACTCCAGATCAGCTGGACCGCCTGGGGATGGAGTCTCCACTCCCCAGGAAGTGCCGCTCGAGACAGCTCGTCGGCCGCCTGATTGAACACCCCTGGGATGTGGATGGCACGAAGGGACCTCAGATGCTTCTGACTCCAGAGGAGGAGGTGGCGGGCGAGTTGCGACATGCGACGGGAGCGCAAACCGCCTTGCCGGTTGATATACGCAACGGTCGCAGTGTTGTCCGTACGGACCAGAACGTCCCTGCCCCGAAGGCGCCCTCTGAGGCGGCACAGGGCAAGACGTACTGCCAGCAACTCGAGGCAATTGATATGCCAACGCAAAAGGGGGCCCGTCCAAACCCCTGATACTGCGTGCCCGTTGTACGTGGCACCCCAGCCGGTGGCTGAGGCATCCGTGAATACCACAGCATGCCTGGATACCTGCTCCAGGGGCACTCCTGCCCGAAGGAACGAGGGATCTGACCACGGGCTGAAGGTCTTGCGGCAGGCCGGTGTAATCTGAACCCGGTGAGTACCGCGTTTCCACGCCCACCTCGGGATTCGGCCATGGGGCCAGTGCTGAAGCGGTCTCATATGGAGCAGACCGAGCGGAACTATGGCCGCAGCTGCAGCCATATGCCCCAGGAGCCTCTGAAAGAGTTTCAGTGGGACCGCTGTCCTGCCTGATAAAGTCTTGAGGCAGTTCAGCACCGACTGAGCACGTTCCTGGGTGAGGCGTGCTGTCTGGTTGACCGAATCCAACTCCATGCCGAGAAAAGAGATCCTCTGCGTTGGCACGAGTTTGCTCTTTTCCCAATTGACCCGAAGGCCCAACTGGCTGAGGTGCCTGAGCACCAGGTCCCTGTGTGCGCACAACAGCTCTCGAGACTGTGCAAGTATGAGCCAGTCGTCGAGGTAGTTGAGAATGCGCACACCCTGTTCTCTCAGGGGAACAAGGGCCGCCTCTGCGACTTTGGTGAAGACACGAGGCGAGAGGGACAGCCCGAAGGGCAGGACCTTGTACTGATATGCCCGACCTTCGAACGCGAATCGCAGGAATGGCCTGTGCCGCGGAAGAATCGAAACATGAAAGTACGCGTCCTTCAGGTCGATCGCTGCAAACCAATCTAGGGGACGGACGCATCCAAAAATGCGTTTCTGCGTCAACATCTTGAACGGCATCTTGTGAAGTGCACGGTTCAAAACTCGCAGATCCAAGATCGGTCGTAACCCACCGCTTTTCTTGGGCACAATGAAGTAAGGGCTGTAAAACCCCGACCTCATATCGGCTGGAGGGACCGGCTCTATTGCATCCTTCGCCAGTAGAACTGCAATCTCCGCGAGCAAGACAGGGGCATCGACGGCTTTGACTGAAGTGAACCGGATGCCCCTGAACTTGGGGGACGCCGGGCGAACTGAATCGCATAGCCGAGTCTGATGGTCCGCAGGAGCCACCGGGACGGACTGGGGAGCACTAACCAGGCTCCGAGAGACCGCACCAGCGGGGCCAACGGACCCACCGACATGCCCGCGGTGGGGCAGCGAGGTGGAACACAGGGACCGGCCCCAGGGCCTGTGACGGCCTGGCCTGTGACGGCAGGGGGCGGGGTCTGGGTGTGTAGTGTAGCACTCACCTGATTTCTCCTCGCGTGGGAGGAGACACAGGAACCCGGCTTGAGGCTTGTGACAGCCCGGCGTTTGACGACTTGAAGCGGGGACTGGAGTGCTACTGCCCTTACCTGGTTCCACGAATGGGCAGGAGGGGTGCTCTTGGGCAACCACCCGCTGCCTGCTGGCGAGAGAGGAGGAGGGAAGCGATCCTGTGATGCACGGATCACCACTCTCCTCCTCTTGAGACCCAGAGATTGAGGAGACCGCTCTTTACTGATGTTTTGGGTACCGCTGGCTGCTGGGCCAGCGGCGGAACAAAATGAACAAAAGATACTCCACCCGGCCCTCTTCCGGGGGAGGGAGTGGTGCAGTCACCATCTCCTGATGAGCAGTCTCCTCCATCTCTGGGTCGACCGTCCCAGGGCCTCTTGCACTTGCGCTTGCCGCCAGGTTTGGCGGGGGCCTGGACGGGCTGGGCGTCCTGCCTGCGACCGGCTCCACGACGCTGCCTGGTGAAAGGCTGCTGCGGCTGCGTGGGAGCGGGGGGCGGCCCCAGGGGGGCGCCCACGGCGACAAGCAGGCTGAGTGGCTGCAGCCGGAATGGAAGCAGCAGGTTTCCTCCGGCGCATGATGTGTTTGCCTCAGTCTGCTTCTGGGCTGCCGAGAACTGCTGGGCAAAGCTCTCGACAGCGTCGCCGAAAAGGCCGGTCTGTGACACGGGAGCATTCAGGAACTGTACCTTCTCCAGCTCTCATGTCAGCAAGACACAGCCAGAGATGGCGCTCCTGGACCACTAACGTGGACATCGCACGACCCAGAGACTGTGCGGTCACCTTCGTCGCTCGTAGCGCGAGGTCCGTCGCAGCACGCAGCTCATGTAGAACCGCCGGGTCGTGACCACCCTCGTGCAGGTCTTTCAGTGCTTTGGCCTGGTGGACCTGCAGCAACGCCATGGCGTGGAGGGCAGAAGCCGCCTACCCACAGGCTCTATAAGCACTGCCAGTTATTCTTGAGCTGACGAATACTTAGAGGCCTGTGAGGGGAGACACGGGTCACCCCACAGGGTGGAAGCGGCTGTTGGACACAGTTGCATGGCCACAGACCGCTCCACCGAGGGGACGCCCGCATACCCCAAAGCGGCCCCACCATCGAGGGTGGTGAGAGCGGAGGAACCACAAGATTTGTTTCAGGCAGTGAAAGGTGCTTTCCACGACCTTGTAAGCTCCTCGTGCACTTCCGGAAAGAATGGCACCGGAGGGGGGCGCTGAGAACCAGCGCGACCCCCACCGAGAAACCACTCGTCCAGCCTCGAAGAATCGGGACGCGGTGGATTTCTCTTGGATTCCACACGAGCCCGACATTCTCGGCGGCCCGGGAAAGCATAGCCGTCATCTCTGGGTCTGGCACAGACAACGTTACCACCCCCGAAGGGGGCAACGCAGCCGGGTCGTCATCCCCGGAGAGAGAGGGCCCGCCCTCCGATGCAGTGATCGACATCTGGTCGTCAGAGGGGGCACCAAAGGAAACGCGTGGCCAGCGCGCTCCTTTGGTAGCTCCACCGGCTGCGGAGTGCTTGAGGGGTGAGGAGCTCCACTTGGGGAAGCCCTCACCGTAATCCTCAAATCACCTCTGACTCCACCGGATCCAGTGTGCACGCCGGATCGCGGCAGGCAGAGGGACTCCGCCATGTTTGACATAGCGGAGTCGCACTCCGAGATGGTCATGTCCCTGCAAGAAGAACATGAACCATCCACGAAAGCCACCTCAGCGTGCTGAATGCCCAGACACGTGAGGCAGCGATCGTGACCGTCCCGAGGCGCCAGGAAACGACCGCACCCAGAAACGCACGGGTGAAAAGACATCTTTAAAAAGACGCGATCACCCGTGTTGCTCTCTTAGAGAAATTGCTCTTTCAGAGAAATGCTCTTTTAGTGCTGAAGCACGCAGGGGAGCTGGCCACCGCACACTCCTAGTGTGGCTGTCAGCAGGAAGACGATCTTTCTCTCCCGGACACCGTGACCACCGCTGCCGCGCCGTAACGCCCGCACTCGCTCGCAGAACACTCTCTTGGAAGGGAGAGCAGTAGCTTCAACCACTACCGCTCGGCTCCGAAGCGAAAGGATAATTGATGCGGTGCATCAGCTGCCTCTTATGCTCACACTGTGATCAGCGGCAGCTGGATGCAATAATCGCATGCCAATGTCCATTGGCTCGTTTAGTTACACTCGAAGTGGATTGGTCTCTCTGGCGAGATCCCAATTTCGTCGGTCATCCGACGTGACTCGGAGTGACCGACTGAAAGGGGAACTTGCGTTACTTATTTGAAAAAGTAGCTCAGATATTTTCTTGTTAATTTAAAAGTAATGCGTTACTTTACTAGTTACTTGAAAAAAGTAATCTGATTATGTAACTCACGTTACTTGTAATGCGTTACCCCTAACACTGGTTATCACATTACTATTCCTAAAGTTAGATTTATTTTTTCTGTAAACAAAACTTATCTTTCCACTGTTATTGCACAGGAAAAGATCATAGTTCATTGAATGTTGACACAATAGCAAAGCATGTTGTCACAATGAAATCCTCCCATTTTTCAGCAAAATTTAAACAGTAAAACAATTAATCAACAACAAAAGGTACAATGTAACATACAAAAATATCAAACCATTGTTTTTGCTAACAGTAATTAATTAATAAAATACATAAAATCTAAAATAATATGTGGCAACATACCCTGTTGTTATATTCATTAAAAGTACACTTGTCGTATAAGCAAAGTTAAACCTTTTGGTTAAAATCTGCCATAGTTAACACTATCCCGAATGTGTACTAGTGTGGCTTTATTATGTTCACTTGTTTAAAGCAAAAATATGATGATGTTGGAGAAGTAAATTCACAAAAATTATTCTAGTTTATGGCAGTATTGAACAAAAAGTTTTTGAAACTAACTTACAAAAACCACTGCTAAAGAAAACACATTTGTGCAATTGGATTTTTGTCTTCATTTTAATTACTGAATGTGGCAACTACACTCTTAAAAATGAAGATTCTTCACTGGCATCTGTGGTTCCACAATGTGGCATGGCTGCCCACATTCGCTCTTTGTATCCTTGATGACTGTATAAACAATAACATCATGCTCATTATGAATGGTCATTTGACATTGTTTTCAGTTGTGTAGTGTGGACGGAGATCGTTTCTGAAATGCAGTGAAAACGCCAGTGTAGACGAGGGTCGCACTTGTGTAAACAGGGCCTTAGTGTGAAGAACATTTTAATAGTAGAATAAAAAAATTTTCCAATGGAAAGGTTCCATGGATATAAAAAGTTCTTCATGGAACCACAGATGCCAGTGAAGAACCTTTATCTTTAAGAGTGTTCTTTTAATAACTGTTCACTGAAAGGTTCTTTGGGGAACCAAAAAATGGTTCTTCTGTGGCATCACTGCAAAAAACCTTTTTGGAACCTTGATTGTTAAGAGTATATGCTAAACTTCCGAATTCTTATGTACTTCAGTATACTTAATCATGAATGTTGTGTTTGTGTGCATTTAGACCCTTTAGGCTGTGCATTGATTCCTTCTAAGTTTGACATCATCGTCACACCTCAGACCTGGCCTGAATCCCATCAGTACTGTATGCTCATAAGTGACGAGCTATTCAGTCCCAGCAATGAAGCGGCTCATGCGGAGATGGCCAGCATTCTGGGCATTGACAGTATGAATGAGAGGTTCTGGATCGGTGTGCGTCGCAGTCTGCTGACGTTAGAGTGGTACCAGCAGAAGGGTAACAGCTCACACAACTTGTCATACACGCGGTGGGGAACCGAGCAGCCAGCTGTTTCTGTGATGGGCATGTGTGCTTCAGTATTCCCAAACCCAGGCATGGATTTCCAATGGGAAACTATGCCCTGCTGTACTCTACTGAAGCCTATATGCTACACAAGTGCTCAGTACTTTCCTCTGTACTTTCCGATCTCAAGTGAGATAGATAATATGTCTAATGTTCCAAAAAATTAAGGTTAATAATAAATACTGGCCAAAGAAAACAAGTTGCCAGAATTTAGTTTACAATTTATAGCTGTGTACATCATTAAATGATTGCTAATATACAAACCTCATTAATCCTCATGTTGTGTTCCAGTCATCTTGACCCAGAGAAGATTTTGAAAATTTGTAGTGTGCCCCCTCAAAAATGAGTAGCCTACAAATAATTGCTTA
This sequence comes from Spinibarbus caldwelli, assembly GCA_039654775.1. Taxonomy (NCBI): domain Eukaryota; kingdom Metazoa; phylum Chordata; class Actinopteri; order Cypriniformes; family Cyprinidae; genus Spinibarbus; species Spinibarbus caldwelli. Next base: position 28,262,763 of record CM077227.1, on the reverse strand, counting down.
CACATTTCTTGTTATGCTATATTGAATTCAATCCTTTTATCAATTTTATCAAAATCCTTTTTGTTCACTTAGCACAGATTTTGAATTTTTTTTTTTGTTGTAACTAATCAAACATAGGTCTCAGCTTATGAACCTCAGTTTTTGAGTGAATATTGCCAAAATTGTCACTCAAAAACTGAGGTGCATAAACTCAGATCATTGAGGCCTACGATCAATCAGTTCCAAAAAGAAATAAAAAAATCTGTGCTGAGTAAAAGTAAAAACAAGTTGACAAAAGACTGACTTCAGGTGTGGTGATAATATAGCAAAATGCAAAATAACTCTAGTTTATGCTTATAAATAGGGCAGAATAAAGATGTTAAAATCGCATATAGGTAGACCTAAAGTTGTTTTGTCACAAATACCTCCAGAAAGTTTGCATTGCTATTATAACCAAGAATACTGTACGTATCCTAGATCTTATTCACAATGTTCGCACTGTTTTTCTAATTTATTATTGTTATTAGCACTTTATATTTTCAAAATACAGATATATACTTTCAAAAAAGAAAGATTTTAAGATACATTAAAATATATCTTAAAAACCATCTGCATGGCATTGTCTAGGAAGTTTTTTCCAAATAAACAAACTTTCAGCCCTCAAAGCTTGTGCGTGCATCGTTTTTCCTTTACATTTCCATTTATGCATTTAGCAGACGCTTTCATTCAAAGTGATTTACAATACACTCTTAGAAAAAAAGGTGCAAAAGCTGTCACTGGGGCGGTACCTTTTCAAAAATAAACCTTTGTTACCTTACTTACCCCTAAAGGATGCATATTGGTACCTTAAATTTATAAGTACCTTATACCTAAAATATTAGTACCTAAATGGTACATATTTGTACTTTTTGAAAAGGTACCACCCCAGTGACAGCTTCTGTACTTTTTTTCTGAATGTAGAGGAGTGAAGAATTGAGTGATGATTGCGATGTGAGAATACAGCATGTGTTATATGACTAATAGTCATATGTCAACAGCTCTTTATGCAAACTTGCGTGGAGACACTTAATGAGTTTTGAATGCAAAATGGGCCTGAGTTGCTGGAAAAACATACAAAAGAAGATTTTGCTCAGAGAGTGGAAGACCTGTGATCTTGAAGCATCAGGTAAGTCATCAGTTTTACATAACAGAATGTTATGTTAATACTGTACTGCTTGAGTATTTTGATGATCTGCCTGTTGTTGAAAATCACTATATGGGAATAATTTCTGTCTGATTTTGTTTTGGTATTACAAATTTAGGAACAGCTTTAATTGAAATGTTTAACTATGACTTGGATTCTGTCAAAAAGTTTTTGATAAACATGGCAAATATGCATGGGTTATGTTTGTGACTTCATAATCTATGTTCACATTTATACATGTAACAGTGACATTAATCAGTTTTGTTTAAGTCAGTTATATTAATATGACTGTATCAGGAAGAAATATCTCCTTCACATAAGAACTGTACAGCTTCATATTCAAACTCTTAGTTTTTAGTAAGTATTTTATTTTACATTACATGCATTGATTAACTCTTTAAATTTCAGACATAATTATTATCTCTGCTATTATTATTATTATTATTATTATTATTATGTTAACTATTCTGGAAAACAACAATGAAAACATTTGAAAATCAGCCTAAACAAACCAGACCAGCTTAAGAGATCAGACCAACAAACCATATAAGGCAGAATTTTCAGTAAAGTAGCCATAAAAGACCAGTTTTTATGTATCAGATTGTCTTATTTATCCATCTCATTTTTCTAGCTTGGTCGAACACCAGTAGCTGCTCAAATCAACTGTAGAACTGAGAACCACAGAGTGACCGTAATGCTGTTTCATCTTCTCTTCATGTCATTGGTTTGCTCAGGTAAATCCTCTCTCACATTTGCTTAGATGCATATGTACAAAGTTGATGTAATCACTGAATATAAATATCAGATTGGTTTTATTGTTGTTTTATGGGACATTACACAAATTGTTCTGTATTTTACTGCAAATAACTCTGCAATCAGTCAGTCTTCAGGATGGTCAGGTCTTCACCCTGTTTTGAGTTTATTTTGCTATTAAATTGTCTGATTGTACATTCTCAAACTTAGCAAATCAGTGGGCATGAAATATTGATCTGAGCTGAAGTTTCTTGAGAAGAAAGTGTGCAGAGTGATACAGGAGAACTGTAGGAAACCTTAGGCTCGCTGTGCTGAACTGTGGGAATGTTATATTACATCTATACTATACACAGATCTGTACAAAAATAATTCATTTTAAACTTATGATTTGACAGGGCTGTCAGTGGAGAGCTATGGAAGAGACTTCATCACGGCATTCCCAGAAAACATTGCCTACTACCATCCACAGGAGTCCTCCAACACGCTCCAAATTACTGCTTTCTACGACGACACCCTCGTCTCAATCAGCATCAACTACACAAACGTATATATTGATAAACTACAATCTGGGCAGACTAAAATTGTGCATTTTCCCAAGTACATCGAGCAATATCAGTTCACAAACTCCCCTCTTTTAGTCAGAGTCAACAGCACCCAAAATGTCGTGGTGCTTTGGCTCAGTAAACGCAGGGACAGCATGCAGTCTAATGTTGTTCAACCTGTAAGAAATCTCGGAAAGTGGTATTCTATCCCATTTATCAATTACAATCAGATGATGGCGTCCTTGTACGATATGTCAGATCAGTTATCTCCGGACAACTGGAGATACAATTCATTCAGGCTGATCGTTATCAACGCTGAGAACTTTGTAAACTTAATCACCGTCCGAAGTATCAGTGCAGATGGTCACAAAACATTTAACATTACACTCAGGCCTTATGAACTTCACCAGTTCCAAACTAACGGTTCAGACATTAAACTCTACTCTAATGGCTACATAGCTGTGCTGTTAACCCACCCGTGTGTAGAAACTACAGGATGTGATTGCAATATGGTGGTAAACCACGTTCTTCCCCATAAGCTGTGGGGTGAGACATTCGTTGTGCCGTCAGTGAAGAAGCTGAATACAGCTTGGCTGCAAGTGACTAATACGACGAAAGTAAGGCTCAATGGTAGGAATATAAAAACTCAAGAGTCCAATTCTTCAGAGCTAATTCCCTTCCCGGACCTCAAGAGTTCATCTCAGTTCATCAGTGCATCAAATAAGGTGTCCATCAGACTTATCAGTCCAGGCCTCGTCTTAGAACTCATGCCAGAAACCATGTTCGCTGCTTGTTACCTGGTTCAGATGAACTCGACAGAAGGTGAGGCTGTTATCATAGCTGAAACAGTCAGTAAGGACAATGTGTATATAGATGGCAAATTACCTAAATTCACTGGCTGGAAACCCATTCCCTATTCAAACTACTCTACAATATCCGTGTCGCTTAGTGGCACGCATGTTATCTGGCATCCAACCTCCAAGATCGGAGTGTATATGTTTGAGAAGATGGAAAGTGGAATTCCATATGGAAGCCCGGCTATCATTTTAAATGAAGACCCAGGTAAAATGATACCTTTTTTTATCCAAGAGTAAATTAAAGTCAACATCAAATGATACTTACATCTTATTTTACTCCCATTTTAGGAAAAGGAATTTTTCAGTTTTATTTGGTTTATGAAATCAGGAATTGAGTGAATTGTGATTGGATAGGCAAAATTAGGATATTTATTGAATGTCTGAATGGCACATGACATGAAATTGGATTAATCTGCATAATAATTATATATATATATATATATATATATATATATATATTTATAATGCATCATAATAATAATAATACTGCTATACCCTACAGTTTAAAACTGGTATTTAAAAAAAAAAAAAAGAAATCCATACTTTTATTCAGCAAGAATGCATTATATTGATAAAAAGTGACAGTAATTTACATTGTTATAAAAAGTAACTATTTAAATTTTGAATGCTGTTCTTTTTGATTTTCTTTTATTTAAAGAATTCTAAAAACAAAATGTATCACAGTTTTGACAGTTTCCATAAGAAATGTTTCTTGAGCAACAAATCAGCATATTTCTGAAGGATCACGTGACACTGAAGACTGGAGTAACGGCTGATGAAATTCAGCTTTGCCATGACAGGAATAAATTACATTTTAAAATATTTTATATTAGAAAACAGTTATTTTAAGTAATACAATTAGTAAGTAATATTAATATTACAATATTACTGTTTTTACTGCATTTTGATCAAATACCCCAAACTTTTGAACAGTAGTGTATACAAATAATTTTTTTCATTTTTAGAGCTTGACAGTAAAAATCACTATTCACTTTTATTGTATGAAAATGACTAGCTCAGAAAATGTATATAAAAAAATGTGTACCTGACATTTCCTTATAAATGTATATCAGAAATTTTCTTTGGATTAACATGCACAGATGAATCATGCAAGACCATGAATAATTTTTAAATTGATTTTGATTTCATGCTGACTAATATACATTACATCATGCTATTTGAAGTTACATTAAAATACAAATGAAATCGAAATTTACAGTGCATTTGGTAAATGTGTCAACGCTTGTTTGTGTGCTCACAGATCGTGATGGCTGTGTGGCTGATTCTGCACATTTTAAGACCACTACTGATGTCATGACATGGCCCCAGTCCCATCATTACTGCTTAAATATATCTTACCAGCTGAGCACACCAAGCAGTGAAATGGCCCAGAAAGAGATGACCAACTTTCTGCAAAACAACGGAGGACTTGGGTACCTCTGGATCGGTCTGCGGCACAGTCTCTTCACATCAGAGTGGTACTGGCAGAAAGGCAATGACAGCGAATACAGCGTGAGCTACACGAAGTGGGCCGATGGGCATCCAGATAAGCCCTGGAGAGCTATGTGCGCTGCTGTGTCCCAAGACGCCAACAAGGAGTTTTCCTGGAAGAGCGTGTCTTGTTGCACTAAGCTGAGGCCCATTTGCTACAAACAGGCCAAATACTTCAGTGATATCACCTTTAATATACTTTATGATCATTTTAGCATTACTTACCCAAAGGTCTGTCCTTCTTGCCGAAATTCTTGATCTGGAGTTAGAAACTGCAGTAATAAATCATATTACAAAAGTTTAATCACGGTTCTTAGTAAAATTAATCTAATTGCTTACTTACTGAAAAGCTTCTCACTGTCTTTTACATAGCTGTTACTTTATAGAATTTTGGTTGTTTTTATGTGCATAATATAAAGCAATATTTGCATTTTTCAGATCTTCTGAAAACACAAAACTATATATTATTAGTTATATATAATATTTTAAGCTTCACATGCTATTATTCCACAAATCATACTGAATAGCCTCTCAAATATGACAACTATCAAAACTTTAATGTCTGTTGAAGTGAAGGCAAATGAAGTGAAATTAGCCCTTATTGTAGGTGAATACAAGCATATATCACAAGATCACACTGCTCTTAAAAGTCACCACAGACACCTTCAAGCCTACTTTGCTTGATTCTGGTGCACTATGGGTGTGTTTACCTCTACTGGTATCGGCTCACCATCGCCTCCATTCTGTCATGTCATTCAGGCAAATCAGGGGTTGTAGCCTTTTAATCACAGACACCTGTAGACATAACCAGGCAACAGAATTTTATTGCTATATATTCATAAATGTGGTTTTACTAGTAATTTCGGATCACTTGTGCAGGTTTATAAATTCGACTGTTTTCAATAAATTACTTTCAAATTCATAATCTGTGTTGTAAGTGTTCCCCTTTATTGCATATATCCGTATGGGACTAGTTTGTGTTTTATGTAAGGCATATGTTCAGCATAGATGTGAATTGTTAACATCACATGTGAGTGAACTTGTGCCGTAACGTAAGCTAATTTACTGTCTTGTTTTCATCAGCATAAACACATTTGGCTGTGTTTTTACACTAAATACTTGTGACAAAACGGTTGCAATAACAACTGTTAACATGTTTTTAAATGCTTTTGCAATTAAATGATTTTGCATTGTGAACAACACTATATCAAATGAAGTATGTACTGAAGTGTCTGGCGTAGCCAGGATCCTAGGCAAATCTGAGAGAAAATTAAGCATTTTGAAAGTCAAATGTGTTTGAGCTAAAATAAGGGCAAAGGGGTGATTTTTAGAGAGAAGAGCAGTGCTGACCAAGACATCAGGTAAGAGATTTTGCTGTAGTTAGAGGTGTAGCATAGCAGATGGTTTGTGTGGATAGTTTGTGTGGATGTAAACATTCTATTCATTAATACACATTAATGTATGGCAAAACATATTTTGCAATCAGTGTGTTTTTTGTCATTTCTTCCAGTGCTAGAGCACAGAGCAAGTTAAAGCCATAATCATGCTTGTTTTTCTGCTGATCGCATCGGTGTTTTGCCAAGGTAAGGGAAGAAATCTTACTGTCCTCTATGATAAAAACAAATAAATGTAAATAAATGAAACTAATGATTTACTGATCTGGTTTCTCCCAGATTTGGCAGTTTTTGTTGTTCGGCCTGAAAAAGTTTGAGAACTGCTATTCTAAAATTATTTGGGATGCAGTGTAACTATTTTCAAACTGATGTGTTGATCTCATGCTCATGTTTACTGAACATTTTTATTTAAGGTCTTACAGCAGTGAGCTATGGAGACAACTTCATCACTGCCTTTCCGGAGAACATTGGTTTCTTCTATCCATCTGATCTCAGAAACATTCTCAGAGTCACAGCCCTCCATGACGACACTAAAATAAAAGTCTTCTACAAAACCACACAGAAAGACCTAGATATCCAGCTTTCAGGGCAGTCCCTGAATGTACATATTCCAGATTCATCTGAAGTAAATCAACTAGGCATCTCAACTGCATCTGTCAGAATTACCAGTGACAAAAACGTCACCGTGGTTTCTATAAGTCAGCGGGCAGACAGCATCCAGACTAATGTCGTTCAGCCAACTGTAAACCTCGGTACAAACTATTTGATCCCTTTGCTGGATTACCCAGACTATCTTACATCTTTCAACCTACCTACGCTTGTCAGTACAACCATAAGATACAGCTCATTCAAGTTACTCATTATCAATGCGGTGGACAGTCAAAACAGCGTCACTATAGTCAAGCAAACATCAACGTCAGGTGTTCACGAAGAGACGTTCAGTATCGATTCCCACCAGCTGGTCCAGCTTCAGACCAACGGTTCTATATTGAAGGTCAAATCTAGCAAAGAAGTTGCTGTGATACTGACCCACCCATGTGTAGAAACTGAGAACTGTAATTGTAACATGGTAATAAATCAGATTCTTCCCACAAAGTTTCAGGGTCGGAGCTTTATCGTACCTTCCATCTTCAGCGTGTCCGAGACCAAGTTGCTTATGCTATCAGAAAACACGTCCTCGCTATTTCACAATGGTAACCAGTTACAGGCTTCTCCCTCAACACTTCTGCCATTTTCAGACCTACAGAAATCCCAGCTGGTAAATGCTACAGAGCAAGTGTCCCTCAGACTTTTCAGTCCAGGCCTCATTGTGGAGCTGATCCCAGAAACCATGTTCTTTGCTTGCTACTTGCTGCATTTTTCTAAAACAAATGGCAAGGCTTTGGTGATCGCTGAAACAGACAGCAAAGATGATGTGCGCACGCATAGAGGTTTGCTCTCAGCATCTGACTGGACTGCAATCACTGGCACAAACTACTCTTCGGCTGTTGTAACTATACCAGATGAAGTTGCCACAATCTGGCATCCAACATCAAGAATTGGTGTTTATATGCTGGAACATATGTCTGCAAAAGTAATGTTTGGAGGCCCGGCTATACCAATCAATAAAAAACCAGGTAAAAGATTCAATGAAATATCTATCTATCTATCTATCTATCTATCTATCTATCTATCTATCTATCTATCTATCTATCTATCTATCTATCTATCTATCTATCTATCAATTTTCAATGCAATTCAAAATTGCTTTATTGGGATGACTGTAAAAATACAATATTGCTAAAGCTTGAAATATATGTGGAGAAATATAATAACAATGAAAAGATCAAAATAATAGAATAAAAACATCATAACAATATAGACTTAAATAAACAGTGTAACAAATAAAAACTTGTGTGAACATTTCTATCTATCTATCTATCTATCTATCTATCTATCTATGCCTGCCTGCCTGCCTGCCTATCTATCTACCTCTCTGTCTGTCTATCTATCTATCTATCTATCTATCTATCTATCTATCTATCTATCTATCTATCTATCTATCTATGCCTGCCTGCCTGCCTGCCTGCCTATCTATCTACCTCTCTGTCTATCTATCTATCTATCTATCTATCTATCTATCTATCTATCTATCTATCTATCTATCATTTCTGCGTCCTGTTTGCTTTTCTGAATTCCATTTCAGGAATTGAATTCCCTGTTGAAAAAAAAAAAAAACCCCAGCATACAGTATGCTAGTTAGGTATGTTTTGAAGCACGGCTGCTGGTTTGAGCTGGTTTAAGCTGGTCCTTAGCTGGTCATGATCTGGTTTAAGCTGGTCCTTAGCTGGACATGTGCTGGTCCTAAGCTGGTCCTAAGCAACTCTCTCCAGCTCAGGACCAAGCTTAAACCAGCTCATGACCAGCACATGACCAGCTTAAACCAGCTCAAACCAGCAGCCGTGCTTCAAAACATACCTTTTTTCAACAGGGTTAGAAAATAAAATTTAAAATATTTAAAATAAAAACATTCTTAATTCAATCCTAAATGATGATTGAGCCTAGCTTGTGAAAGTCAAAATGTAAAAAGTTGTTCATTTGTTCATACATTCAGATCTTCGTGGCTGTGTGTTGGTTCCTGGAGCATTTGCAATTGGTCATGACCCTCTGACTTGGAAGAAGTCTCGTGAGTACTGCATCAATAAAGGACATCAGTTTGCCTGTCCTGTAACTACATCTGTCCATAAAGACATGGCTGATAACCTAATCAAGGAGGACGGGGATGGATGGATCGGTCTCCGCCGCAGTTTACTAACTACAGACTGGTACTGGCAGGAGGAGTATGATCCCCCATTCTCTGTGAATTACGTTCACTGGGATGACGGACATCCACTGGACCTTTTGAAGGGCTTATGCACTTCAGTGTCCCTTGACCCCAAAAATGATTTCAAATGGCACAGTGCACGCTGCTGTGATAAAAAGAAGCCTGTCTGCTACAAAAGGCCAGCATACCTGAATCCTTCACAGGGAGGGGATTTAATAATATTATAATATAAATAATAATATATTATACTACTAATGGTATTAGTTCGATGCCACATATATTAGCCTATGCATTTTTAAACTATGATTCTCCCACAGTTCTGAAAACAAAACAGACAACCAAACAAAATATGTAATTTGCTTGAGTTTCTGACAACATGTTTTATTAATGTTATAGTAAATGAGTCTATTTAAAGCTGCAGTCCGTAAGTTTTACCTCTTTGTCGCCATCTCTGTTTGAAAACCTGGAATTGCAGCTCTGTGCGGAATTATCTTCCGTGCGTGGGGTTGTACTCTGGCGCGGATGAATCTAATGTTTTGAGGTGAATGTGTAGATACTGTATTTAGGAATCACAGATTCTAGCCTACGTCTTGGAATATATGACCCAAATAAGAATTTTCACTGTATATTGCCATCTGAACAAGTAAGTAACAAGTCTGCCACGTTTGTTCTGCCCAACTGAGGAAAAAAGAATTACAATAAGTCACGCTACCAATGGAAATTAAATCTAACGATCGGTTAGTTCATATCACATTAAAACCCTGAAAATTATTATTATTGTTATACTTTATTCTCAAATTATTAATGTTAACAATATCAGCATTGTGTGACAATGAGTATAGTGTGTATTAACGTGTAGATTTCAATTTCTGTACAGTCTAATCTAATTGTCATGCCATTCGAATTTCATATTTAGAAATTCTTTTAACCCAAAAAGCAAACTATGCTCCCTTTGAACTGGTTTTCTTTAAAATACAAATCCTGTGTAATCCCAGGCTATCTGTAATCAGAAGCACATTTAAAACTGGGATATAATTTCATTTCATTCACATGCGTTTCATAAACACATAATCCTTTCTGGATTACAATTCGCCATCAATATGATACATTTAATAATTCCAGCTGCTGTGAGAAAAGGCTATAAACGATCCACCACCTGCAGCATCTGCATGTACCACAGCCTAGTAGCCAGGACAACTTCTTTATGTTTACAGACATGACGTAATGATGCAGAGCCATGCTCGAATTTCCCGCGAAAACCTACCCGTACCACTGCTGGCCAAATGGGTGCCCTAAACAGGATTGTATTGTTGTGTCCCCCTAAAAAAAAAAAAAAAAAAAATCCTACTATAAGGGTCAAAATAGAACTTTAATAAAATATAAAAGTAAATGAATAGATAAATTGTAATTAAATTGTATTTTTTACAAATTACAATTGTAGCTCTAGACAGTTACCTATGGCTATTATTTTATTAATACAGTTGTCTGATTGATTTTATGCTCTCTAGCATTCAGAAATCATGCAAAAGAAAATTAAACAGTTTTACTACGATAAAACCATGGTTAATTTTTGTAAGGGTTGTAATGTCTACATGTTTTTTGTTGAAGAAATTATAGAGGCTGTGTCATCTATAGCAAAAAGGTGGCCAACAATTAAAGATTACGTGGCTATTTGAATTAAATGTTTGGTCAATAGCCCATTAAACAAGGATATGATCGTTCTGTAAGTATAACACCAGGCCTTTAGCGCCCTTTACAGGCATTTGTAATAACATGTAATGTTGAAAAAAACAAACAAACAAACAAAAAAAAAAAAAAAACATTAGACACCATCACAAAATTTGTAATGGTTTTACTGGTTATAATGGGACTTGTATTAGTTTTTACCAGTCTCTACTGGTAATTGGTCTCCTTCTATTGGTGGCTTGTTAAAACCAATAAATCCTAATGGAATATGTCCCAAAACACACTGCAGAAGAAACCCGTTGTTTTTTAATGGTTTAAATGGTTAAAAGTTGATGGTTTGTAATGGTATTTGTGATTTATTTGTGATTCATTTGTGGTATTAGAATATTCTGTGATGGGTCTATTGTTTTTTTTTCAGCAGGGTTGCCTCATTGTTTTTATATAATGCATTTTAAGTCATTTTAAAGGCTGTTGTTGGCTTCGGTTTGTTTTTATAACCACAAAAATATATTATCTTAATACTTATTTGTATATTATTATTTGAAGTAACAAAACCATGGTTAATTTGCGGTTACCATGGCTACAAGAACCATGAATTTTTTTTAAATATATATATATGTTAAAACCATGGCTAATTTTCATAAGTGAACATGGAAACTAGGAGAGAATATTAGATCCGTTGTTGGTGGTGAAATTATTACCGACATTTAAACACGTTATTAACCTCACCCAAAAAAGTTCACAGGATTATGATTTTATGAATGTAGCCTACCTGAAAGTTACGCACGGGCTTTGTTTTCATCTTTTTTTTTTTTTTTTTTCTCGGCGCTGGATATCTGATATCTTTTCACAGGCATAATTGTCCATCAATTATGATCATTTGCATTCAGCCGCAAACATGAGGAGCGAGCGGGCGCGGGCGCGGATGCGGGAATGGCGCATCACGGTTATTTATTTATTTTATTTATTTATTTATTTATTTTTGAGCAACTGGGATGGTGCCCCCCTGGGTGTTGGTGCCCTATAAGCTTACTGTTGTGAATCGGGCTAAAGTAAGGCGATAGTTTTGAACACTGGCTGGTTATGTACTTTCTCAAATATTGATGTCGGATTATTTTTAACCCAAAAAAGTTAAGGACTGCAGCTTTAAAAATATTTATTAATTTAAACGAATTAGCCTAATTATGTAAAAAAATAAAAAATAAAATAATAATAATAATAATAATATAAATGAATGAATGAATGAATGAATGAATGAATGAAGATGAAGACTTGTTTCGATTTGAATCTCTTGAATGAATGATTCAGACATGAAATACATTTAACAGTCTCTGTTCGCCACCTACTGGCATAATGTACACTCTAAAAAATGCTGGGTTGTTTTAACCCAATTTTGGGTCAAATATGGACTAACCCAACTTTTGGGTTAAAAATTGAATGTAAAAATTTAACCCAACAGCTGGGTTAGTCCATATTTGACCCAAAATTGGGTTGAAACAACCCAGCATTTTTTAGAGTGTAAAATTTACAATCATTATTCGCAGCGTATCATTACTTTCAAAGACCCATTTTGATCGCGGCTCCCGCAACATCAGAGTCTCAGGACTATAAATTTTATCCCAATACTTTCGTTATTATTTAATGTTTGCAACACAGAAATGTAGCCTGCTGTGTAAACTGTTTGTGAAGCTGTTTCAAACATAAAGCTTTACATGATGAGTGCTGCTCTCCATGGATCAGCGGCTGCGCAAAAGCAGGTTTAATTATTCCGATGTGGTTTGTGATTTTAAAGGTTTACAATTAATAGACATAGCAGAATCACCGTCATTTAGGAATAAGATCGCGTGTGTTTGAATCGAGATCTCGATCTTTTAAACGTGAATACATATGAGCCTTATAGCCTATGTATTTTTCTAGCCCATGTCATATTTGTACCAGACCTCAAAAGTTACCCCGCGACCCATGCTTGTTAGTAATGCTTTTTTTTTTAGGTTCATTAAGTTCGTATTTGTATCACCACCTGTATATCTGAGCTGTTATTTTTAATGATTGCAGTCTCCTTATGTTAGATTTATTTTAGATACATGATCAAATTATATAAGGTTAATTGCATTTTGAAATTACATCAGACAGTTGCATTGACACCATGAATGTATAGAGGCATGTTGAATGAAACAGTTTTTTTTTTTTTGCTTAGCTTAGACTCAAATAGAAGCAGGAAGTAGATCCGTAAGTTATGAATGCCACAAACAAAATGTATATCATTAATAAAATTAACAAAATATTGTAATCTACGTGTGTACATAAATGAAAATTATGACATGACATTTGATATCAGTTATGAGTTATAATGCATTAGGTTTTTAAAAACATGCATGCAGTCCTTATTTGTGCTTTAGTAAGAATTTATTTTAATTGCTGTTGTACAGTATGGTCAGATTTGCCAATTTTACGCCCAGAAATAAATTATAGTGGCTGATGAAATAACTGATACCTAGCATACATATCTTTAATTAAAGCATGTTGTGGCATGTTGTGTCCTATACAACCTACTTCATGTACCAAATTGCTGTACCTAATTTCCATAAAGAAAATTTGAAAATCTGTGAATATGCATTTCATTGTGTGCAAACCGATCCACTCAGTAGACATTGTCCCAGGCCTGATGAGAACTGCATAAATCAAATGTATTGCTTGAGGAGCTTAATAATCTCTCTCTGCCCCTAATGCCTAGCAGCATTATTTAGCCAATTTATGACTTTAATAACTGTAATCATCCCTTACTGTCATTGTTCTGTATGCTTGAACCTAAACCATACAGGCAGGCCTATAACTGTTGAAAACTAGGCTATATGATTTAAAGATATTTCAATTACTGTTTGAGGAGATGAGATTTTATAATACAGGAAATTTCACCAGTAATGTGCAAATCTGCCACCCTTACATTCCCTTGTATAACACATTCTTATTATGTTTTGATAAAATATTCTTCACTAGAGGCAGTGGTGAGTGCTTTAGGTGCAAATTATGCATTCTCCTTAAATGCCAATTCTCGTTAACCATAGCTGGACAGATGTGGGTATTTATAAAAGCACTAATCTGTTGGAAAGCTACTTTACTACTATTAATGTAAAACAACTACATTTTGTCCATTTGCAGTGTTTCAAGAGTGCTATGATCAGGGGCATCACTAGACCATTTTTACTGGGACATGAGCCCCAGTAAAATAATAGGGTAAGATGGGTGAAGATGCATGTTTTAAGAACAATGTTTACATATACGTTTAAACGATGATACAAATAAGAGTCAAGAAAAAAAAAATTGGTGATTAATTAAATTATGGAAAATACCCTACACAAACATGGACAAATAGTAAACCAAACATCATACTGTTTAAAATTTAACTAATGAAATATATTGAGACTTTAAAAGATACTCTTTCCTTTGATGTTAATATAACAGTAAATACATTATATAAATCCTTTTTTTGTATTTTTTATGTAAATGTTCTTGTTCATGTAACTAAGGTCTATGGTCAATAGAAAAGAGAAGATAAATAAATAAATAATAAGGTGGAGAGGTCATCTTGCGCCTGGGCGAGGAATTCTCACCCTGCTTATAAATCCTTGTCCGATGGTGGAGATTACCGTTTACCAACCTGATAACCAAGCATTTTCCCTGATAAAATTTCAGCAATCATGTCATGTGTGTTTCTATCAGTTGTTTAGTATCAGAGATAGTGATTTTGAGAGAATCACTATTAATCTATTCCTTCAAATGGGTTTGAAATAGATTGATAATAGATTGGGATTCACTTTGATTCATTCAGACAGTTAACTCATGCACTGAATTGGCTGTGACAAGTCCCTGACTCTAAACGCTTGGTGGCGCTGTGTTCTAATAAATTACTCTTATTACTGACGTTCTGACGTTGACTAGTAGCCTAATTTGAGAGTTTAAAGGGATTATCTTCCTCATGCCACGTGTGGTCATTGCTTGAGTTTACCTGCTAATTATTGCACAAAATATTAAATAGGCTACATACATGTAAAAAAAAAAAAAAGAAAGAAAAACGAATAGGCTATTAATAAGCAGAATCAGTAACTTAATTATGTTATATGTAAATGACTTTTTCTTTGGTTATGTTTCGGTTTGGTCATGCTTTTGGTATTTTAATAAATTGTTATAGGGTTATTTAGATTTTATTTAAAAAAAAAACAAAAAAAAAACTACACTTCCCATGAACATGTGCGCGCTTTACGGCATATTGTCATATTACCGACAGCTGACGTCACACTCTGTAACGTGGATAAGTGATTTGTAGCATAACGTTTTTATCTCTTTAACTGTGCGTTTTGGCTTTAGTTAGCTCAGTATTTTAAAAAGACTGTCGAATCTCAGCAGCCGCAGTTCATTCGTTCATTTGTATGGAACGACAGAAGCCCGCAGTTAATAGAAAAACAGCTGCAGACATCTGAATTTGTTAGCCAGATCGCTACTTTAGCAAAGGAAAGGAAAGTAAGTTTTCGATACATTTACTGTGCCACTCTGAATAATAATACTGCTGTTGTCGAGTTATTAAATGTATTTTTTAAAATAGCGAACACATTTTGTAATAAACTGTATTCATTTAAAACATTTAAATCACAAACTTACCTCAAATTGTCATTAATGAAAATCACTCTTGTTTAGAGTACACTGGCACAAAAATATGACAATTTATTAATTTTAGTTTGGAGAATTATTTTTTTAATTCTATTTTAATCGGACATGGGGTCTTTGAAACCATCATAGAAAATAATTGATAAAGAAAATTATGTTTACTGATACAGTTATACATATTTTTGGGTGAAGTTTTTGCATAACAAACTGCATATACACAGTCATTAATTTTGCCTTTTGTCCTTTTTTAATTTCCACAGGTGCAGGTTACATGACATGGAGAACTACAGAAAAGCACGTACAGTCGAGCAGCCCTGCCCGTGTCCGTTCCCCGACCTGCCCAGCGACACTCCAGAAGTTCGAGTGAAGGATGGCAGCAAAATCCGCAACCTGATGAGGTTTGCTTTAAGCCGCATGGAGGAGAAAACAGCCTCCGCAGATCATCCAGGCCCTCGTGAAGGCTCAGAGGTGAGCGTCGGGTCGGGGGAGAATCAG
The DNA here is from genome assembly GCA_039654775.1 of Spinibarbus caldwelli. Lineage (NCBI taxonomy): Eukaryota > Metazoa > Chordata > Actinopteri > Cypriniformes > Cyprinidae > Spinibarbus > Spinibarbus caldwelli. The sequence goes on along the minus strand of CM077227.1, from coordinate 28,246,918 downwards.
TGCCGCCAAATCGTGTTCACAGGTGTGGGTCAGAGCGTGGGTAAAGCCATCACGTGTGTGGAGATCATGAAACGGCGTGTACACGGCCTACACCAGCACACCAAGCTGGTCTATCACACGGTTCAGGAGGTCTGGGAGCCCCTGGAGCCTGAGGCCGGCTTGGACAGTCTCACAGTCAGCAGAAATGTGCCCAGTATATGGGTTCTGCTCTCCAGAGACTTGCTTGATAAGAACCAGCCGGGTTACCAAGCGCCAGGGTCTTTCGATGCCTTGTGGGCTCAGGCTCTCAAAGAGGAAGCAGCGACTCTGAAACATGGACAGAGAAGGAAGAGGGAAGGAACAGGGGCTGGAAGGACAGAAGGGGCTGGGAGAGGAAAGGGTCCACACAAGCACCCTGGTCGACCTGGAGGACCACGTAAACCTCTAGGTCATGCTGGCCGTGGGCAGAATTGAATCAGTATTGCGTCTTCCTGCCGTAGCTTGGTTCATATTAAGTATTTTCCCTTTTGAAGTGCCATATCTTGAGAATGTCTGGCATAAAATGCTGTTTTTTCTTTTTTCTTTTTTTTAGTATATATGGTATAAATTGTTTGAAAAACAGATTTGTCCAGATTGATAATCACTGTTGAAATATTTTAAGGAAAACATTGGATTTTTTTTTCAGTTGGAGTTGTTGCTGCTTCAGGAAGCATTTCAAACCATGTAGAAGTAAACGCAATTCACTTGATTTTTGTTTTATATTCTTGCAGATTTGATTAACAGACTAAGTGCCAGGAAAAGTTTTCCATATCAAAAGAATGAAAATAGTCCTATGTCATGTTTTGCTACTAAACTCTCCATTATTTCATGCAAAGAAAAGGATATTGTGTATTTTGAATACCAAATAGGTCTGTGCAGAAAATATACAAATTTTTTTCCTGAAGGGCTGTGACCAAACACCAGTGTTTTTATATGACACAGCTCAGAATGTCTGAAAGCATACAGATGTTGTTTCGGGTGTTGTTTTTTGATACATAGTTCAGTTGGAAAACATATGCTATTTGATCAGATTTTAGGCATATCAGCAGCAGTGGAGAAATTAAGTCAAAACGCAAAATGAATTTCATGTTTTCTCAGCACAGACTGTTTGTTGGAGTAACATATAAAGACAGTGTACGCTTTAGAGAAATAAGGAGCTTTAGGTTATATATTCATTAAGAAATTTCCATTTTGTAAAATTCGAAAGAAAAAAAAAATGTTTAAACAATATAATTGAAAGTTGTGATGTGTAGATACAAACAATTATCAGTTTGGTGGATGATGAAATTGTAACACTGTTTTCCTTTGACTGTTTTGGAATTGAATTATTTTGAGTGAATAAAGTCTCCTATGAAGGTGTTTTTCCACATCTGTAATATGAAACTTGTTGATCTTAAGACACAAATCTAGAATCTTATGCAAAACCACATGGTGAGAAGAGAGAAGTGATTTTGAATGTCAAATGTTCTTTTACCGAATGAACAGAGAATGCACGGCTTTTTCTGTTCAGATAGAGAAAGAGTGCTGGCCACGATAAGGTAGGATGTTTTATCATTTGAGTCAATGAAGCAAACAACCTCATTTATTCATTTATGTTTCAATTAGGTGAACTGCATAAATATTTCAGAATGTTCTCCTTAGAAGTGGTTCTTGGGATGCAGGAATAGCACTATAACAATATTTAGAGTATTATTATTTTTTAGAATGGAATTTTTGTAATGCAAGCCTAAGCAGAGCAATTGCTTGTCATTATAGACTGTTGTTTAGATATCAAGAATTTAAACAAATGACAAATCAGTGGAAAATAACACTTTTGTGGTTGGTGTTGATTGACCTAAATTGATGCATTTGTCTGAATGAATAAAAAAGATTTAACAGAGCCTTCTAGATATTAACTAATATGAAACAATTTTGTAGTATTTAGTGCACTTTGTATGAAGTTCTAAAACCTTTATTTAGTATTTAATATGTGAATACTCAATGTAGAGCTGCTCAACATAATTTTATAGGGTGAAGATTAGTGTTGTTTGTTATCAGAATTACATTTCCTATATTCTTGATAGCTATAGTTTAAAAATTATTTTATTTAAAAAAAAAAAATCAACTGCAAATGAGAGACAAAACATATTAAAAGCAGGTATTCTACATTTTACATATTTCTAGTTTGACTAACTGTAAGGAGAGCTTCCTCAGTGGAAAATATGATTTACTGTTGTTTGCATGTGAATTTTGTACAATAAACGCTGGATCAACTGAGCATTTTTAAAAATATTTGTCATTTCCTTTTTTCTTTTTTTTTTTCGCTAGCTTAGTGCACAGCAGCTGAAACGGACTTCACACAAGGGGGAGCTGCATATGCAAAACACGCAGTCATGTTGGCTGTTCTTTTGACTATTTTGATGTTTAGTCAAGGTAAATAATGCATATAGACAAATCTCTTATAATACAATTATTAGGGATGCACTAATACCAATTCAAGACGCCAAATATTTTGTACTCCAGAAGATGTTTTTATAATGGAATTGATTGTGCTCCTATCCTTTAAATTGCGGTAATTAATATTACAATTGCTGACTTTTTTATTGTTCATGTTTAAAAAAACACTCAAAAACTCAAATTGGTCGAATTTTCAAAGTGCAATTATGGCAATATATTCAGAACATTGACGATGATATTGATACCATATACAAGTATTTAACCTCAGTATCAAGTTGGTACGAGTACAACGGAGTAGTATTGGTGCATCTGTAGTGATTATCACAGGCTGAAAATAAGTTTGAAATTTTTAAATAGCAAAACAAACATGATTATTAGACTGTTGAACATTCACAGGGCTTTCACTGGACAATCGTGGGACGAGTTTCATCACTGCATTCCCAGAGAATATTGCTGTTTATTATCGAAAGACCTTTAACCTATTCAAAATCACTACACTTCACCAAAACACTACGATAAATGTCAACTATATGGCCAGTGGCAACGTCACCACCAACACGAGCCTCGCCAAAGGAGTCGTTTGGACTTTGAATTTGACAAAGAAGGTTGAAGAATCCCAGTTTATGTCTTCCAATAAGACGTTTCGAATCACCAGTGATAAAAACATCACAGTGCTTTCTGTGAGTGGATGGGAGGGGAGATTCCAGTCTCACGTTGTCCAGCCTGAACAAAATCTGGGAAAGGTTTATCTGGTTCCCTCTCTGAATTACACCAAGATAGCCACGTCCTTTAACCTCACAATGACATCAGATGTCAGATTCCTGCCTTTTAGGCTGATGATCATAAATGCAGTGGACATGGACAACAGTGTCACCATCAAACGGGTAGATGAAAGAGGTCAGAGCCAAGAAGATACAATAACGCTAGATCCTTACAATCTTTACCAGATTCAGATTAATGGGTCGGTGAGACAAATCAACGCAGAGGACAAAGTGGCTGTGATTCTGACCCATCCGTGCTTTGACAGCAAAAACTGCTCATGCAACATGGTTCTGAACCAGCTCCAACCCTATGTGTCAAACAACAATAATGACAGATTCCTCTTGCCCTCCATCTTCAGTGCCAGACAGCTGCTTGTGACAACAAATCAACCCTTCCAAGTCTGTCAGGGTTATTTTACTAATTGTACTAGTGTTTGGGTGCAAAATTCTTCAGACATCCTGCCATTATTACAGAATTTTAACAACAACATCTTGCATATTTCTACCACCATCCAGGTTTCCCTCCGATTAATCAGTCCCGGACTCATTCTAGACCTCATTCCGATAAGCAAGTTCTCTGGCTGCTATCTGGTAGATTTTAATTCCTCACGCAGTGGTGCCTTGGTGATTGCTAATACATCCAGCGCTGATGCTGTGCGAATGAATAATCATCCTTTGCCTTCATACATCAAATGGAACGTTATGAATGGCACAGAGTACTCTTGGGCTCTAGTGGAGGGAGAAAGGATACGCACAATCTGGCATCCTTTTGCAAGGATTGGTGTATATATGATAGAACGCTTGGAGTCTAACAATACCTATGGGAGTGCAGCAACAGTTATAAATATGGACCCAGGTGAGTGTTTGAGTTGAGTCAATTGTGATGTTTAACCATAATTTTCTATATATATATATTAAGCGTTAGCGTTAGCTCTGGCAGGTCACGTGATTCTCAGCTGTTCACATCTACCTATAGGAATACGACACCTATCGTGACATTCCTATATGAGCTCTATTCAGTATTATTCAGCAGCCTTTTCCACTTGCTCAGGAGCAAATTACCCTCCTCCATCCCCAACTCCTCCTTTCGCCACAGTCAGGACTTGGCTTTCTGATATTCCTTGCTGAATCAGACTCCTTTATCTTGAATAATGTGTTACACTTAAATATCATTAAGTACATTAATGATATCTGCCTTGTTCTGTTCTGTTTACCCTAGGGGGGTTATTATTGCTGCTCTCCCTGCTCATTTATGACAGGCTGCTTGGATGGGCAGGGAGTTTTTGCGCAGAACAGAACCATACCGCCAAACCAAACTTTATGCTAAGTATCTATCATTTTGATGATAGTGGTCCTGACAGAAATATATATATATATATATATATATATATATATATATATATATATATATATATATATATTAGAGTTCATTTGCATTTAATCTCAATCAAACTGCAGTTGGGTTATTTTGATTAGGTTAAAAAATAACTTAAATACAGCTAACTGACACACACACACACACACACACACACACACACACATATATATATATATATATATATATATATATATATATATATATATATATATTTAAATATATAAGGGCTGTAAAATCAATTAATTGTGATTAATCACACCAAAATAAATAAAACAATCATTTCTTCTGTTTTAAAATTTCATGTTTATTTCAGTTACCTGCAGTTTCTTTGAAATTATTTGTGCAGATTACTAGCAATTTGATGATGATTAAATTCTAAAAATGTTTACTAATATACTCCTTATAAATAATAGTAATTATAGATTAATAAAAGCAATAGTACATAATAAAATAGCTAATAGTACATAATAATAATAGTACATAATAGTACATAATAATAATATATATACCTTTTTAAAAAGTATTTTAATGAGCATATAATACAATTAAAATGGTTAACAAATAGTACTATTATAATACATATATAAGCCATCTATCTGTTTTCTGCTGTTGCTTTGCTTCTAGCTTTTTTTATGTTGAGTACCAAATTAGGAGCTTTTATTTATTTATTTATTTATTTATTTATTTTTTACAAATTCTACCCCCATTCTAGTGGCTGACAGAAACTGAATACCTCATAATTGACCATGTAGGTTAATCGGTTAGCAGGATGCTAAGCTATTTCACTAACTGGTTAAATAATGTTTTTTATTTATTTATTTATTTTTTAAGCAGTCATGTTTAATACTAACTGTTTAATACTAACGTTTAATACTAATACTAACTGAATACTGAATATTCATTTGTGTGTGTTTAGATGATGGCGGCTGTATGGTGACTCCGGAGATGTTTGTACTTGGTGAAGATGAAATGAGCTGGTTCAAGTCCCGTGAGTACTGCATGGAAAATGCTGATCTGTTTGCCAGGCTCAACAATGAAAGCAGTCAGATTAAGATGGCCTTAAACATGACACTCGAAGAACACACGGAGGGCTGGATCAGTCTGCGCCGCAGCTTGTACTCAACAGACTGGTACTGGAAAAACGAGGACACTTTCTCACCCAATGTGGACTTCACTTACTGGGAGAAGGGACAGCCTGAAAAACCGGAGAAAGGCTTGTGTGCCTTGGTTTCCCTTGATCCCAACAAGAACTTCAAGTGGAAGAGTGCACGCTGCTGTTCTAAAAAGAAACCTGTTTGCTATAACAGACCAAAATACTTCACTTTATGGGATACTTTGTAAACAACAGATGTCTTAATTACAATACTTCTGACCTCCGTAATTGCTTAATGTTTAATTTTTTGCTTTCAGAACTATGTTTAGGGATCAATATAGTTTGGTTTTATTTCCATGCTCAACATGTATCTGTTTATACATAGTTAGGCCCCTATTTTAGACTAGATTTAGAAAATGTTATCTGGTGGGCAATGACATTGATCTAGCAATATCATTAGCAGTGAAAGAAAAACTTGTATTGCAAACTTTTTAGGTTAAAAATAACTATTAAATATTGGTGTGTATGTTGAGATGCATTTGTGCTGTATCCAGACTAAGATTTAAACAGTGATTATTATTAAAGAATGTTAATAGAACAACAATGAGTCCAATAGACTTTTTTTATACAAAATAATGCCATGGGCCTTATTTGATATTATTTTTTTTTAGCCCTTTATTTTAAAAATCTTAACTTTAACAGTCAAGTCACACTCAGACAAGTTTAAACTGACTTGAAAATCATCACAAAATCAAAATTTATTTAATTTTAAAATCTATTTAATTTCTCACAAATGGTCTTTCTTTGATTCATTGGTGCATGTTCTTTCAAAAAATAAGAAAAAAACAATGTTTGTTTTTGTAATTCTTTTTTGGCTGCCATTACCTTATTTTCCAACCCCTCTATGGACCTGTAATGTAGACCATTTTATAGTATTCAGTTATTCTTAATGGATAAAAGTCCCAATCTACTGTTTTTCTTTTGAGTTGTAAGAAAAAAAAAACATCAAAACAAAACAGAAAAGAACTCTGTGGCAATCCATGTTGACTTGAAACTGTCAATCAAGAAGACAGAAAGGGTTATGATGTTTTGTGTGTATGTGTGTCTATCTGGTGGAAGTGAATATAAGTAATTAATCGGTGAATGTGATTTCACCAAGTACAACATGTTCCTGGATCAACATCCTTCTTGATCCTGGAACAACATTCCAAATCAACCAATCAGAATTGAGGGATTATTTTTCAGGAAATATCTATTTTAGGCTTACTATCTGGGTTAGGTGCTTCTACACCCTTGTTAACCAGCTATCATTTCCCACTGATTTTAGGAATAAATTATGGGTAGGGTTAGGTTTGGGATAGGGATTGGTTTAAGTCTATATTTTTGGACACTAATGTTGATCCAGGATCAACAAAAGATGTTGATCCAGGATCATGTCTTAATTGGCAAAATCATGGCGACCATAAGTAATCAGTCCTTATGTACTGGTAGAAAATAATCAAAAATTCTTTATATTTTCCAACCCACTGTTTTTTTTAATTCCATTTGCAAAACTTATTTAACAGACAAATGTATGAAGATAAAGATTTACATTTTTTTTTTTAATTACAATTAAACAATTAAAAAATTGTTAGTTATTAAGTTATATTATATTAGTATATAAGTCACTCAGTGTTAAATTATCCACTCAGGTCAGACAAAGATGGAAGTCAGAGTCATATGGCTCACCTCAGAAGAGGAAGTTTATTTTAGGCCTTTGTATTTTTAACAACATACATGGGACTAGAAACAGCTTTGAGACCAGAGTGTTCTGATTATGTGAGCATGACATTTGTGTAATTTCAGTGCTCCACGCTGCTAGTTCTGATGTTAAACCTCCTCTTGATCACCCAAGCTCCCATACCCAGAGCCAAAAGCAACTTGGTACCCAATGCCAGAGCAAGAAGCAGCACAAGGAGTGAGAAAGAGCTCTTTGTGGTTAACCTCTCCGGACTGGGGGGCATAAGGTAGAGTGTGGCTTGATCCTTGCCCAAAGAGTTTGAAGCCGCACAGATGTACTGCCGTCCAGGTTTGACGTCCAGCAGTTGGCTTGAAGCGCGGTATTGCCCGGTAGCGTCCTGAAAAAGAGGGAATGCAGTATCTCCCTCCTGAACACCGTCTGGTTCTATCCATTGAAAGTCAGGAAGAGGGGAACCCTGAACATGACACACAGCTTTAAAGCCAGATGCTTCAGTCCCCTCAGCTGACAAACTCAGGATTCTTGGTGCAGCTAGTAATGAGAAACATAAAAATAGCCTGTCAGAATTTAAGAGCTGGCTTCCATACAGTTAATAAGTTGGAATTTGAATTGTATAGGCCAAAGCCCATGGAATTTTAATTGGAATGACAGAAAGTGGAATTTACTGAATTACAACAGAGTTTTTGAAAGCTTGGTGGTCATGTGACCATGGAGTAGTTTGTTTATACTGTAGACTACTTTTAGTTTTTTATTTCTACTGATTGTGTTTATGCTTCAAAATTAATGAAAGTTGTGCTTATTTGTGAAGATTATCTTAAAAAACCTGTAAGAATCATTAACTTTTGTTGGTCACAGAACTTATTTTCATCAGTAATCAAAAAGCCAATGGAAAAATCCTGTTGGGTTTTTGTCGGAGGAATTTAGGTGATGGAAACTGGGTTGGCCTACAAAAATATACTGTGCAGTGCTCTATTCAGAGAAACTCAACACATAAATTAACTACAAATTTATAGGTGACGTTTCAAACAGATTTGTCTTAAGGCCTATAAAATGTTCAGGACTTTTTAAATGTCATTCACACAAAGCTTTATCAAGCCTTCATTAAAAATTTGTCTTGACAAACCTTAATTTTTCAGTTAACAATTACACTTATTGCCGTTACTTGGTTTTAGTTCAATTTAAATTGACTTCCTTTTTAATTTGACTTTTCCTATTTTAACATTTTAAACTAAATTGCAATTCTGCTTCCTGTTTGCAACCTTAATTCAATTTAAAATTGTATTTTGAAAAGCATTCTGAATGGAATACAAAACTTCATCCATATGCTTACTGCCAAGTAGAACAGTCTTGGAACAACCAATTAGTTTGGCGTTAGAGTTCATATCAGCTTATTTTTTATTATTTCTGTTTCTAGAGATATTTATTGATTAGGTAATAATTGGTTGGGGTTAGGAATATTGTTCCAGGACCAACAAAAGTTGTTGATTTAAGAAGCAAATGTACAGTCATCATAAAGATACAATGTTTCCTTTCCCTCTTAAACACAAGTTAAGTCATCAGATGGGAACACACAGGAATCAACTGAAGCTTTTCTTACCCTCCACTCGTAGACGAGTACCTAGTGTGTTCTCAAAGCTCGTATGGGGATGCCCCAGTATCTCTACGTGGCAGTAGTAGCGGCCGCTATCCTTCAAGGTCACGCTGTTGATCCTGAGTGAGACGTCATGGTTTCGGTGGTTGCCCTCCAGGCGGTAGCGCTGGTCCTGGTTGGGCTTTGTTTGGCACAGCTGGCTGTTGTTCAGGCTCGTGCAATGGAACAGCACTGTAGCGGCCCGTCCGTGGCCCAGGTTCCACACCACATGCATGGAGGAGGGATGGGTGTGGTGAGGGTGGGTAAAAGAGCAGGGAAGCACTACTGGGTACCCCTCCATCGCCCGGACCTCAGTGGGTGCTTTCATCAACCAGCCATCATCGTCTTTGGCTATAGCTAGGGAAAAAAGTTTACAAAGCTTACAAAATCAAAATGATCAGGTCTATTGAATATTCTATTCGAACAATGTTTTGAATTTTCTCACCTGCAGTATAAAGGATCACCAGCAGACCGAGAGTTTTGCTAAACTGGTATGCGTCCATTGCAGATGTTCTGGATTTATGATTCAGTATATCTATCTATCTATCTATCTATCTATCTATCTATCTATCTACCTGTCTGTCTGTCTATCTATCTATCTATCTATCTATCTATCTATCTATCTATCTATCTACCTGTCTGTCTGTCTGTCTGTCTGTCTGTCAATCTGTTGGTCCATCTATCTATCTATCTATCTATCTATCTATCTATCTATCTATCTATCTATCTATCTATCTATCTATCTATCTATCTATCTATCTATCTGTCTGTCTGTCTGTCTGTCTCTCTGTCTGTCTGTCTGTCTGCCTGTCTGTCTATCTATCGGTCGGTCGGTCTGTCAATCTGTTGGTCCATCTGTACATCTGTCTGTTTCTTTCTTTCTTTCTTTCTTTCGTTCTTTCTTTTTCTATCTATCTATCTATCTATCTATCTATCTATCTATCTATCTATCTATCTATCTATCTATCTATCTATCTATCTATCTATCTACCTGTCTGTCTGTCTATCTATCTATCTATCTATCTATCTATCTATCTATCTATCTACCTGTCTGTCTGTCTGTCTGTCTGTCTGTCTGTCTGTCTGTCAATCTGTTGGTCCATCTATCTATCTATCTATCTATCTATCTATCTATCTATCTATCTATCTATCTATCTATCTATCTATCTATCTGTCTGTCTGTCTGTCTCTCTGTCTGTCTGTCTGTCTGCCTGTCTGTCTATCTATCGGTCGGTCGGTCTGTCAATCTGTTGGTCCATCTGTACATCTGTCTGTTTCTTTCTTTCTTTCTTTCTTTCTTTCTTTCTTTCTTTCTTTCTTTCTTTCTTTCTTTCTTTCTTTCTTTCTTTCTTTCGTTCTTTCTTTTTCTATCTATCTATCTATCTATCTATCTAACTATCTATCTATCTATCTATCTATCTATCTATCTATCTATCTATCTATCTATCTATCTATGACACAAAAATCAAACAACACAAATTGGAGCTTTACTTTACCATAACTATAGCTTACTATATCTTTAGTGATTAGACTTTAGTAAAATAATTTAAGAAGTATAAGAAACAATCTTTAATTTAAGAGTGACAAGAAACCAAGTTTTCACCATGTGGTGCTGCTGTAAGCAATTCGTTGTGAGAAATTATATGTTTATTTTTGGAGCATGGCATTTCAGAGGAAACTACCTGCACTGACCAGTTCACTAAAACAAGGGTATTTGGAAACGTAAGTAGACAGTTCCTTATTTTAGTCATTACTTAACATCTTGTTTAGTCACGATACCTTCATTTCATATCTTCTGTCTGTGAGATCCCGGGATGTTCTCTCCGAAGATGCAGGATTATGTGTTTGGTTTGCTTCCTTTTATTTGTAGTCTCAAAGGTAATATATTTTTTTTTTTTTACATTTTAAAAGCAAGAATTCTACGCTGTAAAAGTAAAACAATACATGAGGCACCATTTTTGGGGGTTCTTTCGATACCATCGGGGCAGAGTCTTGGAGAACTGGACTAAGAATTGCAAAATTTACCTCGTATCTTTTTATTTTTATAGTGCGTCAAAAATAATAAATGTAAACAGAAAGCAATAAATGTAAACAGAAAACATATCCACTAAAAAGTGATTAATTCCAGATTTAGATTTTTTTTTTCAGATCTTGTAACAACTTATATTATCATATTATTTATTGTTCTGTTGTCATCTGCAGGCCTATCATGTACACCATGGAACATGAAAGTACAGGATCAGATCAATGGCACATTGGGACAAAATGTGATTCTCCCCTGCGTCTTTACACATCCAGAGCAAAACACTTACACTGGTGACATCACTGTTAAATGGATGCAGGGCAAGAAACAAGAACCCATATTTCAATGCATATTTCACAACAAGACAAATGGACAAGATGGTAACTGTATTTATCCAAGATCATCAGAGCGACTCTTGTTTCAAGGTAACCACAGAAAAGGAGACGTTTCTTTAAGGATCAACAATTTACAGTTTACTGATGCCTCACAGTACACCTGTAGGGTGGAGCTGGATTATGATAAATTCAATAAACACACAACGCTTAATGTCAATGGTAAGATTTGCACAGCATTTGCATCATCACACAAAAAAAAAAAAAAAAAAATTTAATTCTTTGGACACTTAAGTCACATTCAAAGGGGTAGTTCACCCAAAAATTTAAATTCTATCATCAATTTACTCACCCTCAAGTATACATTTTATACATTTAATTATACATTTTAATTGCAGTTTAAGTGTCTAAATAACTTTTGGGACCACTACATTGTATGCATGAAATTACAATTTTTTTTGTGATTGTCAACTGTAGCTCCGGCACAAATCCTCAGCCTATCCCTGGATTTAGATATTCTGGGTTTGAAAGTGCAATGCATTGCCCAAGGGAATCCAGTTCCAGAAGTAAAATGGACCTCCTCATCCGGAGCACTAAAAAACAATCAAATCAATACTGGCCACACCAAGTACATAGTCATCAGCTCAGTTCCATTCTCTGACCAGGACGTGTACACTTGCCAAGCTGTGAACTCACTGGGCCAGGATCAGAAAACATTTCCACCAAACCATCCAAATTGTTCTGGTCTTTCGGTGGTGACTGGCATTCTGGGGTGTTTGCTGTTGCTTGGGCTTATAGCATTCATTTTGGATGTGGTAAAAAGAAGTAAGTACCTGATTATTTTTTTTGCCCATTTTTAATTCAAAACTGGTGAGTGCAAATTCTGATGGGCTGTATGTGTTATTTTTCCCAAAAAGGACAAAGTGCACAGAGAGTCATGCTACAGTAAGATTGCATGTCATTCATTTAAACTGGCCATAATAGTGAAATAGTGCATCTTTAGTATAAAGTATTTGAATGTAACTGTTTTCATTTTCAGGGATATACAGAGGGTTAAAACCTCTATATATCAAGCTAATGAGACAGTGTATGCCAATATCAACACTTGTCCAGTTGGTGAGTATGATGATTAATAAAACCTATATAATTGTCCATTATATAGTAGTGACACATAGTTTTAAAGCACATTATTATTCTTTCTAGGTCGTGAAACTAGACAAGATGATGTGTACTCAACAGGGGCACTGAGAGAGGGAGGAAAGGAGAAAATGATTCCCAGGGCTCCAAAAACTCGGCCCCCAGGGCCGCCGAACATTGGTGAAAAGTGAAAGGTGAGGACTATTTTACTATTGTGCTTAACTTCATAATTGCATTGTCTTAATCAAGGGTCAGTGAAGTTGACCTTTATGTGTATGTATATATTTTCATAGATTTTGATGAAACAAATTATGATATCAATAGACCTTAAAAGGGAAATAAAAATGCTGAAAGAAGATATAAGATATCAACAAACAACTATAAGTGCAGTTTAAAATAAAACTTTTCTTTTTTTTTTTTAATGTGTGTGTATGTGATGAAGCAGTTGATCCAGAAGAATGTTATGGTAAGTATTGCCAGTTTTTTCTTTATCTGAGAAAAATGTAACACTAACTACCTTCCTTTCTTTAAACCTTCAAATAACTACAGTTTGAAGGGCAAATCCCTAAAGATATGTAGACTATATATCCATCAGTGAGTGTGTGTATGCAGTGATTTGTGCAAGGGGTGGGTGACAAAACTAGTCATCATTTCTAACAACCTTTTGGTTGTGGTGGAAAATACTCTTTCAGAAAGAATGTTAGCCATTTCATGTAATATTCGTTATTTTTTCACTTCAGTAAGACTTAATAACCTAGACCACAAGTTTAAAAACATCTACACATTTTAAATAACCACTGTTTAATACTGTTGCTGTTTTCGGTCACTCCTCTTATAGTGTCACACCCATAGAAACAGAATAGGTGGGTAGAAGGGCAAATCTCATAATGCAGAAAGTTAAAATGGGCGGGGTTTTGCGGTCCAGAAGTTGTGTCTAATTGGTCAGGTACGAAGTAATAATTCCATTATTTGAATTATATTAGTATTAAAATTAGGGATAGGGTTATGCACGTAAATGTGTGGATTATTGTCTACAGTGTTGCCAACTAATTTTCAGAGAAAGTTGCTAAAGGAAGGTCGATTTGTTGCTAAAAGTTGCTAAATGACGTTGTGATGCCATTGCGCGATGACGTCATTGCGTAATCACGACGCAAAATTGTCATATCAAATTTCAGCAAGAAATATATTTTATATATGTTAATTTAGATCTGTTTGTAAAATAATATGCATAATATATATATATATATATATATATATATATATATATATATATATATATATATATATCACTGTATTTTGAATACACTGAATTCTTGAACACTACACATTTTTAAATGATTACAAGTTTTTTTTTTTATAGCTAGTAAACTAGTAATACTACACATTCTCAAAAATTATGCTTTAACAAAGTCCCTTTCACGGATTTCTATAGTCTTTGACTTTAAGCAGTATATTAGTAGTTAGTATGCTACACTCTAAGCTAAAAATAGGGCACAATCTACTATGTTAATATGAAAGAATTTACAAGTTACAGGATGATAATGGACAATGTCCTGGAAAATTACTAGTATCTTTTCCATTTTTCTATCAGTGTACTAACTGATCAACAATCACAGGTACAAGCTACTAACAAAGTGTATCATAAATAAACAATGATTCAATTATTATTATTATTATTAAATTGAACAATTGCAAATAGCAGCTAAATTAATTCATGTGATGTGTGTGTAGTGTGTATTGCTAGGCATCTTTGGTTTCCTCTTTTTGTGTAATTTGGATGGAAAATGTGTGCCTTTTTATTGTCTGAGTCACTTATCAAAAGTTGCTAAAAGTTGCCAAATAAATTTTAAAAATAGCTAAATTTGTTGCTAGGTGCTCTTGGAAGAAAAAGTTGATAAGGTAGTCTAAAAAGTTGCTAAATTTAGCAACAAAGTTGCGCTAGTGAAACTGCACGATAACACAAGTTATCACGTGGTATCTGTTTCTTTTCTAGGCGCTGATCCAGATGGACCAATCACATTTGTTTTTGATGACTGTATGATAATTAAAAAAAAATCATTATATTTGAGATTTGTATGGTGTATTTGTTTCGTATTTCATATATGTGCCATTATAGTTCATATGTTTATAAATAATATTATATTTTGGTGTATAAATGTTTTCAAAAAGTTTTGAATGCAGCCTAGTTGGGGATTCATGATTCAGTCTTTGAGCCTCCACGCGCCCCCGTGTGGACGAGACTGTTTTATATCCCGAGAAAACAACGTGCATGTCTTTGGTCACACCCTGCTGTATTTGACGCTTCTCCTGACTCAACTACTGTAGTTCGATGTTAGCAGCTTTAAATAAATATTGTCTTATTTTATTTGTAAAGTTACTGAAATATTACACACCAGAATGCCTCACACTATCGTTACTACTACAACCACAACAACATCAACATCCTCCTCTGATGCAGGATTTTGCAACATTGGTTATGCGCGTTCATTTCCAGGATTACTGAAAATCGGCCAAGTGGTAAGAGAAAGTTATACTTGTTATCACATTTATTGTATGAAGTAAACGTAGACGTATGCATAGAATCCTGGATGAAGAGAAGATATTTGGTTTAAAGATGGTAACTTAACTGACTGTTTTACACCACGATGCTTCATTGACTGAGTAGCGGAACTCTTCACTCAACTTTCCATGAGCACGTTTGCTTATACACTAACAGTGCAGGATATAGTAGTTATCAGTGAATTTATTTACAGTAGCACATCTAATTCATTTGATGAAACGCTGGAGAAAAGTGTCCGAGAAGTTAAATATTATTTTCACTAACAAAAACGCTAAGACGTACTGTAACATGAAGTTTTGTTTGTTTATTTTTACATGCATTATATTCATGCATTATATTATCATAATGTTTTTTGAGCAGTAGTCTACCATGTTATTATTTAGGAGATAATCTGAAAACTTGTGCTAACTAAAAGTTTTTAAATATACATTAAAAAACTCCCAGAAATATCATGGATTTTTTTTTTCCAGAATGCTGGATTAAATACATTCAGTACCATGGTGTATAATCACAATTAGACTTATTTCCTTAATTAGTTCAACAGGAAACAACAGAGTTCACAGGAAAAGGCACTTTTGTGTGTGTGTGTTACCATGTGACATTATCACTGTACCATTGCACTGCTGCAGGAGGGAGGACTTCCTCAAAATAAAATCTTTATTACTACTTAAATAACAGTAGTCTTTTGGGGTTCAGAGTGTGGGTGTTAGTGTGAGTGTGTAGAAGGTGATGACAGGCAATGATAATTTGTTAAGACTCACACACCCCGGATGCTCAGGAACAGCCGGCTGCTAAAATGGTTGCAGTGATGAGAGAGATTTAGACAGATGTGGGGCCTCTGTGTTTAAAGAGGGCTACAAATCCCTCCAGAACCAAAGATTATACATTCAGCAGAAAAATTTCAGATAGAAGATAAGTGGTTTGATAACCACAACGTTTTTGTTTTTTTTTCCACCATTTACACATTTCTACTTAATCGGTTCAACAGGAAACACCAGTGTTCACAGGAAAAGAAACCTGTGTTTTTTTAGTATTTGCATGAATTATTTAACACTTCTATGCAACAAAGTAGGAAATGCATCACATTTTAACAGTATTTAAAGGTAATATAGCACTAAACAAATATGATTGCAAAACTAGTAATACTAGAATAATATTATTGTTTTGATATTTTAAAAATATTTATCATGCATATATTTTGATTATTGTTTTCTAATGATAATGTTACGCTAAGAAGCAGAAATAGGACAATAATTAAATATTTAATATTTTTTTAATATTTAATTTTTTAAAATTAATTATTTATTTTACATTTATAATTCTTAAATATGAAATTCATATTTTATTTTTAAATATTAAATATAAATGAATTAAAAACCAAACACTTAAACTCAAAATATCAGAAACACAAAAATTATTTAAACTTAATATTACTAAAGAAATTAACAGAAACTTCTTCACTTCTCGTTGTCCAAGTACTTTTTCTAATTTACTGAGTTGTTGAAATCTTGTTATTTAAGTTAATCCAAGGTTTTACTGAGCTGAAGCCTTGCTACTTTGTTCTGTGTGTCAAAGTAAAAAAAATAGTATTTCCTGTGAAGGGCACAAGGATCTTTAAATGAAATTTACTACCACTAATTTTGCAGGTGATCCTCCTGATTGCTTTCCTTTGTGTGCACTGTGAGGGGATCAATGACTCTGCCTACCGCTACTTTGAGGTGGTCACTGCATGGTTTCTCATCGTCTTCTTAATCTTCTTCTTTATGTATTTGTTTCGACTTCAAAGCAAAATCACATGCATCAACTGGACATTGACGGTAAGTCAGCACAGTTCACTTACGCATCTTCTCACTGGCATTAGGTGTGTTTTGTAATCTTTCAGAAAGTTTCCGCTGCTTTTTCATCTCAAATTGTCTCTTTATTGCTTTCACAGGAGTTTTTACATTATGTTGTGGGAGGAATCCTGGTCTTTATCGCCTCAATAGTTGTAGCTGTGAAGAGTTATGGGATCTCAGCTTTGATTGCTGGATCTGTAAGTGCCTTTTTATGCTTGGAATATGTACAATGAATGCTCCTGAAAGGCCAGAGAAATGCACAAAGCCTTCTTGTGTAGGGATGAGGAAGCAGGAAATGTGAATCGTTACTGTTGCATTACACTCACATTACATGTGCATTTCTTAGAATGGTCTATTAGTCATCAAAAGCAAATGACATTTCATGTTTAGTAATAAAATTTGTGATTATAGAATATTAATATGTTACTAATGTCTGTTTTTTTCATAAACAGGTGTTTGGCTTCATAGCTACTTTTCTTATTGCAATCACCATATGGACTTCTTATAAGGTCACATGTGGCTCTCAACCAACTGGTGAGTCTGACCCTGTTTTAATCATGAAATTTATTACATCACTTGCTCACCAATGGATGCTCTGCAGTGAATGGGTGCCGTCAGAATGAGAGCTCAAACAGCTGATAAAAACATCACAGTAATCCACAAGTAATTCACACGACTCCAGTTCATCAAATGTTTTGTGAAATGTAACATCCAGTGAAAAAGTCCATCTCACATGAAAATCCTCCGACATAATTGTTCAGAACTGTTTGGACTGTTTTTGCTCTAAACAGCGCTAGATCTGTACATATTGACCTTTTCACTGGATCAGTATTATGGATTATGAACTTGTATTTTAGCTGGAAGCAATGGAGTCTGGACTGGACTCTCATTCTGGTGGCACTCATTCACTGCAGAGGATTCATTGGTGAGCAAGTGATGTAGTCCTAAATTCTCCAAATCTGTTCTGATGAAGAAACACACTCATCTACATCTTGGGTAGCCTGAGGGTGATTACATTTTTAGCAGATATGAGCTAGGGTGAACTGTTCCTTTAATAGAACGGATCTGTCGAATTTCATTGCATAATCTCCTGCTAATTCTCTCTTGAAGGTGCTGCAGTGTAACAGGATGGAAGAAACTGTCGTATCAGCTGGAAGCAGCAAGAAAAATTCTGTTTGTTCAGGAGAGATGAGTTCTTTAAGGACATTAAAGGGACATTTTTGGTTGTTTTTGAAGATGCTTTATGCTTCAAGAGTGGATTTCTTCATCAAAACTTTAGTGCCTCAGTGCTTGGCTGGGATCAAACTCAGAATTTTTCAGCAGTAAGATTTTAGTAAGACTAAGGTTTATTTTAAGAGTGGAGTTTTGGTATATTTATCAACAATGTCTGAAACTAAAAGGGGACATTTATTCACGAGAATGTTTACATTATTTATTTGACAGTATCCTGTTATGCAGATTATATTCAGTGCCTGTGATAAAAGAATATGTGACCTTTGCTGGCAAAATGAGTCGGAATGCGCAAATTTTCACGTTCTCCATTAAAATAGCTTCAAAATGACATATGACTTGTTGAAATCGGACAACAAATGCCGTTTGAAGGCAATAGCGGCAGCAGATCTGATTTCGAGAAAAATCGAGTTAAAGATTCCAAAGCAAAATCACCAAGCAACGTTGCATATTTTCCTCCAGTTCTTTTCTTAATAATAATTACTATATTATTAATCACTATATAGCTATTTTTATTTTATCTTTGTTATTAAAAATAAGAAACAAAGAAGCAAATAAACAGTAGTTTAATCAAGAGCAGCGAGTGATTCCGTCTTTTCTTTTAATGTGTGATTAACATTGAGACAGATCTATATTAAGACCTACTGTAATGCATGGATCAAATATAATGTTACACATCAGATTTCCCCCCAACCATTAACTAAACGTTCATGTAAGACATAACAGATTATGACTGTGTGAATCTCGCCAAGACATATTTCGCAATAATGTGCTTTATAAGGGAGATCGCGTGCTCGCGGAAAGGCGCGTCTTATGCACGCGCTTTGCAAATGTCAGTCAGCGCGATCGTTTTGTTTTCATCAGCATGGGTTTAAAAATCATATTTCACTGGTTTGGACTCATGTCATCGAGAATTTGATATGAATATTCACAAAGATGCAATGCTGCGCTTTGCAACGATAGACCTACAACTTGTGGTGAGAAGCAGCAGCAGTCGTCCAAAAGTGAGCAGAGAAAAGGTACTCCTCTCAGAAAACGTACAAATAAAGATTAAAAATTAAAAATTAAAAACCTCAAATTCGACGAAAACTGACATTTTTCACTTCTTTTGACTGTAGCTCAAAATTAGTCCGTGCGCATTCCGGCTCATTTTGCCAGCACGGGTCACATATTTTCGCTGAAATGAGGTGTTCATGAAGGGCTGATGATGACCCACAGTATTATTATTACTGTTATTACAAGAGTTGAAGTGTATTTTTGCTTTTCATATTATCTCTATATATGATATTATGATTTGCAACTGTAAAGTTGTCTTTCTAAATGTAAGTCCCTTTGTTTTATACACTGTGATAAAAAGCAAAAGTCTCCTAATGTTGTTTATATTTTGTTGCTTTTTCATTGATTCAAAATCTGAATTTGAATCAGAACAAGACTTTTACTCATCCTCATGACATATGACTTGTTTTTATATTTTTTGATCATACAACGGAAGTCAAAGGGAACTGAAAATGTTACCAACATCCTTCAAAATGTCTTTTTCTGTGTTGCACAGAAAATGAAAATGAAATCATACACAAAAATGAAGTGATATAGGTTTGAAATGACAGGAAGGTTAGGAAATTATAACAGAATTTGAATTTTTGGGTGGACTATCCCTTTAAGATTTTTATTTTTATTTTTTTTTTACCATTACAGTTTTTTGCATTGTGACATCATTTTTATGACAAGTACAATTTTCCTCCTCAAATCTCATGAACATAATGCAAAAATGTTAATTGGATTGTAAAGTATTTATACTTTATACATAATAATGTTTGTTGTATTATCTTCATGCTGATTTAAAAACAAATTCTTCTTCTTTCGGCTTCTCCCGATTAGGGGTCACCACAGTGGATCATCCGTCTCAATTTTGATCTGTCCTCTGAGTCTTCCTCTGTCACACCAACCACTCGCATGTCCTCCATCACCACATCCATGAACCTCCTTTTTGGTCTTCCTCTTCTCCTCCTGCCCGGTGGCTCCATCCTCAGCACTCTTCTCCCAACATACCCTGCATCCCTTCACTGCACATGCCTAAACCATCTTAGTCTTGCCTCTCTCACTTTGTCTACAAACTGTCCTACCTGCGCTGTCCCTCTAATATGCTCATTTCTGATCCTGTCCATCCTCGTCACTCCCAAAGAAAATCACTGCATCTTTGACTCTGCCACTTCCAGCTCCTTCTCCTGTCTTTTTGTCAGTGCCACCACCTCCAAGCCATACAACATAGCTGGTCGTACTACCGTCTTGTAAACTTTACCTTTCACTCTTGCAGGTACTCTTCTATGACAAATCACTCCTGACACACTCTCCATTAATTTGGACAACTGACCCCAAGTATTTAAACTCATCCACCTTCACCACATCTCATCTGTTCCTTGTAACTGTACCGTTCTGCTTCCCTCTCTCCCATTTATGCACATGTACTCTGTCTTGCTCTTATTGACTTTCATTCCCCTTCTCTCCAGTGCATACCTCCACCTGTTCCCTACTCTCACTACACATCACAATATCATCTGCAAACATCATAGTCCATGGAGGTTCCTCCATGATCCCATCTGTCAACCACCATTGCAAACAAGAAGGGCTAAGAGCAGATCCTTGATGCAATCCCACCTTCAGTCTTTCATTTCTGCTGCATAGAAATGTCTCACCTCTGTCACACTGTCCTCATATATATCCTGCACCACCCTCACATTTACATTTATGCATTTAGCAGACACTTTTATCCAAAGTGACTTACAGTGCATTCAGGCTATACATTTTTTTTTTATCAGTATGTGTGTTCCTTGGGAATTGAACCCACGACCTTTTGCGCTGCTAACGCAATGCTCTACCACTGAGCCTACCCGATTGCTACACCCGAGTTCCTCATACAGTACCACAACTCTTCTCTCGGCACCCTGTCATAAGCTTTCTCTAAATCCACAAACACGCAATGCAACTCTTTCTGGCCTTCTCTATACTTCTCCAACAACACTCTCAAAGCAAACATTGCATCCGTGATGCTCAAATTTATGCCCCTGTAGTTACTGCAGCACTGCACATCTCCTTTGTTCTTATAGATCGGTACCAGTGCACTTCTTCTCCACTCTTCAGGTATACTCTCACTTTCCAAGATTTTATTAAACAACCTGGTTAAAAACTTCACTGCCATCTCTCCTAGGCATCTCCATGCCTCCACTGGTATCTCATCTGGCCCAAACGCCTTTCCACTCTTCATTCTTTTCATAGCTGCCCTCACTTCATCCTCACTAATCCCCTGGACTTCCTGATTCACTATTTCCACATCACCCAACCTTCTCTCTCTTTCATTTTCTACATTCATCAGTTCCTCAAAATACATCCACCTTCTCAACATAATCTCCTCACTTGTCAGCACATTTCCAACTGCATCCTTTATGATCTTTTTCCCCTTCCTCAGTGTTTAACTTCTCATACAGCTTGTCATACGCTTTTTCCTTATCCTTCGCCACCTCTTTCTTTGCTTTGCGCCGCATCTCCTTGTACTTCTGACTACTTTCTTCATCTCTCTGACTATCCCAATTCTTCTTCGCTAACTTCTTCCTCCTTATGCTTTCCTGTACTTCCTCATTCCACCACCGAGCCTCTTTGTCTTCCTTCCTCTGTCCAGATGTCATACCAAGTACCTTTCTAGCTGTCTCCCTCACCACTTCTACAGTGGTCGCCCAGTCGTTCGGTAACTCTTCACCACCACCGAGTGCCTGTCTCACCTCCTCCCTGAAATTCACGCACCTCCTTTAACTTCCACCATTTTAACCTTGGTCCAGTCCTCACTCTCTTCCTCCTCTTCACCTCTAAAGTCATCCTACAAACCATCATCCGATGCTGTCTAGCTACACAATCCCCTGCCACCACCTTTACAGTCTTTGATCTCCTTCAGGTTGCATCTCCTGCATAGGACACAGTCCACCTGTGTGCACCTTCCTCCACTCTTATACGTCACCCTGTGCTCCTCCTTCTTCTTAAAATATGTATTTATTACTGCCATTTTCATTCTTTTTGCAAAATCTACCACCATCTGGCCTTCCACATTCCTTTCCTTAACACCATACCTACCCATCACCTCCTCATCACCTCTGTTCCCTTCTCCAACATGTCCATTGAAGTCCGCTCCAATCACCACTCTTTCTTCTTTGGGTACCCTCACCACCACTTCATCCAACTTACTCCAAAAATCTTCTTTCTCCTCCATCTCACACCCCACTTGCGGGGCATATGCACTGATGACATTTATCATCACCCCTTCAATTTCCAGCTTTACACTCATCATTCTGTCAGACACTCTCTTCACCTCCAATACACTATTTACATACTCTTCCTTCAGAATTACCCCTATGCCGTTTCTCTTTCCATCCACACCATGGTAGAACAGTTTGAATCCACCTCTGATGCTCCTGGCCTTACTCCCCTTCCACTTTGTCTCTTGCACACACAGAATGTCTACTTTTCTCCATTCCATCATATCAGCCAGCTCTCTCCCTTTCCCAGTCATAGTGCCAACATTCAACATTCCAACTCTCACCTCCACACTCTTACCCTTCCTCTTTTCTTGATGTCTCTGGACACGCCTTCCTCCTCTCCTTCTCCTCTTTTGACCACGAGTAGCATGGTTTCCACCGGTACCCTGCTGGCTAGCAGTACCTGTGGCGGTCGTTGTTAACCCGGGCCTCGACCGATCTGGTATGGAAATTTGGTTTATGATCCGCATGTTTAATTTGGCACAGGTTTTATGCCGGATGCCCTTCCTGACGCAACCCTCCCCATTTGTCTGGGCTTGGGACCAGCACTGAGAGTGTACTGGCTTGTGCAACCCCAATGGTTGATATAAAAACAAATGCATTACAAAAAAGAAATGTCTGTATGCATTACAGTAATGAGACTCATAGGGGTAAAGTGGTATTAAAAAGATTTTATAATGCAGTGCAACCCTTAATGGTCCTACAACAGGCTTCATGTCCTTTATATCATTGTTTCTTTTGGTTTTGGGATGAAATATGACCTCAACAAGTTTTTGTGTATTATCCTATTACTGTTTAGTCAGATGGACTTTAATGTAGCAAAATGATAGGGTTTATTAATCATACTACTATTTAAATGCATAAAATATCTTGCAGAACTACTTAACACAGAGTGACTCACATATACTTATGGTTACAGCAAGAGGTTGTTGTTGGGCAAAAACTACAGGAAACCCTTGGCCACTATCAGTGTCTCCAAAAGAGAAAGAAGTAAATACTCTGACATGCTAGATCACTAATGGGTTGTTGTAATGCTACTGTAATGTGGAAGGGAAACAAATTCCTTGGGGATGAATGAAGCCATTATTTATAAAGGGAAGGAGTGAAATGGAGAGAGCTGCCATATTAGAAAGATTCCATTCTAGTATGCCAGCAAATTTGGAAACATGACTCATGCACATCTGAACTCCTCCTTAAGGCTCTGTTTAGAGTACAGCAAGCCCAGGGAAAGAATCTCTATACCATTGGATAAAGTAAATGGCACTTCTGTTCACAAGCACGGCACTGAAATGCCTAAACAAACAGCAAAAAGAGGGAGGAAATGTACATTTCTCACTGTTGTAGGTCATACTTTTCAGAAGTGCAGTGGTGAAAAATTGCTGCCTATGTCATTGTGCAATTGGCAACACATGAAGAAGGATCTAAGGATCCTCAATGTGTATTTTGCTTCAAGAAAGCAGCCATACATTTGTGTTGTGTTTTACGTTCTTCTATATTCATTCATTCATTTATAACCATTTAATCGTTTTATTATTCCATTTAATCATATAATGATTTATAATAATAATAATTATAGCCATTTATATACTCATTTCATTGATTAGTCGTTTAATGTTTTAATATTATTTTTCCATTGTTGTTTGATGTTTGTCTTCATGAAGAGATAAGAGAACGGATATTTTCTGACAGGATCTGGCGTCCGGGGCTGGGTCTGATATTTATGGCGTGGAGGCATGATCTAACACATAGGCTAATAAACTTGATGAACATAACCAACATATGCTGTACCATATCGTTGAATTAAATATAAGAATTGATACAGCACTTTGTGGATTCTGACGTGCGTGTTGTTAGAATGATCATAGCCTGCCCTCTTGTTGTCTGTTGCAGTCTTCAGTGCAAAGTTATCAATAATTAAAACTAAAACTGAAAACATAAAAACATTTTAGTTACTTTAAGTAAAATTAAAATACATAATAATAATCAAAAACCTTAAACTTTACTTACTTTATTTCAGCTGTAGTTAACAGGGCATCATTCTCATTTTCATTTAGTTTAACTTTAGGTACTAAAATAACAATCTAAATAACTAAAATTAATTTATATATATATATTTATATATATATATATATATATATATATATATATAATGAATAACACTATATTGGCATATTAAAACACCAACAACAAAATTATAAAAAAGCCTAAAACATACAAGAAAATAACTAAAGCTTTAACTACAATGAAAGTGAATAGTGAAATAAAATCTAATTCAAAATATAAAGTATAAATATAAAAATTATACTAAAATCATACTGCTTCTGTGACACTTTTTTTTAATAAGCCTTAAATCTCTTCAAAACACAAACAGGCATTATCATTGTTGAACACGTCCACAGCGAACCCAAGCAGGATATATTGAAAGATTATATACAAACAAAATAATTACTTACAAATAATAAATATAGAAATATATAAAAACAAACTATGCATAAACTAATTTTAAGGGCTACTAATCAATATATACTGCAAGTAATTTTTGGCGTTTTAAAGTGTTCTGTTTTTCAGGTGCTTTAAGGATTCAAATCAAATTTACAAATAATTTTCAAATGCCACAAAACTTGGAGCAACTTAAATGAAACTTCAGTAAGTCAGTGAAGCTAGAAATGATGACCTCTGGTGGCGACCTCTGGAGGTGGCGTTGCAGGACTTGCAGATGCCTTCATATTTCAATGTGGTCATGGAGTAATTGCAAAAGAATCAGATCACAGTTCAACTTAATTTTTTGTTATACCAATATTAAAGAGCCAGTAACATTTGTATAACTGAATTACTGTTTTTTTAGACAGTGCCCAAGAAAAGTTTGGCAGAATTCATTTGTAAACTTATTTCACTTAACACAGAATCCCCACTCTACTATTATACAAATGCTTTGTTCTTTACCAAAGTCTGTTGTGCTTATTGACTGGCAAACAGCAGTGTGTGATCATCTTAACACATGAACTGCAGTGGACAGACTTCTCCAGCACGCAGAATAACAAAACACTCCATATGTAATCAGGTATATTTACAGACTTAGACTTTTTCAAACTTTTACAGTGACAAAATATGTATAACAAATAATACGATAAGAGATGTAAAAGGACAATAGAGAAATGAAAAAATAGAAAAAAGTTAATAATTTACATAATAATTGCTTAAAAGTTAATAATTTACATCATAATTGCTTAAAATAGACTAATTATTTTGAAGGGTATGTGCATTATTGCAGGAGTTGAGACGCAGAATTTCTTTGTATTGATGGTTTAGTTTGATAAGATATGAGTGTGTGAGAGTCTGTGTGTACACTGGCATTTATTATTGACTCCAAACAGTAATTACAGGTGTGTGCGTGTGCACGCTGAGACACAAAGTGCATGAAAATACTTCAATCCTACTGTCTTTCTCCTAGGATCAACAGGTTTCAAATAGAATGTCTGGATATTTAGAGTTCATGTTTTTGGATTCTAGCCAAGTGTAGTTTATGTGTATCTATGCAAAGTTTATCAGGATATTCTGCCTATGCATAACTAACAATAAAGTTCATTGCTCTTTGTACCGTTTATCATTTATATTGTAAAATGAACTTGAATATGAAACATGGGAGGATTCAAACTCTATTCAGTTCACATCTGTCTTTACAAAAGCTTATTTCATTGTACAGAAAGGTTAAGACCCATATAGGGATCTAATCAAATTCATTAAAGAGTAGAGAAAACTGATGGATCCAGAAAGACCCACAGTATAAACAGCCCTTGTTAAAGATGTAAATTAAAAGCATGTTTTCTCATTAGCTGCTTATCCACATCAACTTCCAAACTCCCATGCCAAGCATCTTCTAAGTTTTTTATTGCAAGAAAATCACAACAAAGATCACATACATAATGTGAAATATCAGAATCCGTTGTTTTTCAAAGGCTGTTTTCATCGCCAGAAATTTATGCATCCTCAGTACAAACAATTGAATGATATTCTCACACTTTTCGAATAATTTGACAAAATTACAGCTTGATTGAAATTGTTGCACAATAAAAATACAAGTTTTTTTTTTTTTTTTTTAAATTTTGTTCACACATCACATACTGTAGCTAGCTTTTACTAAGCTTTTGTAAAACTTCATTAAGGACAAAATTACTGGATGCGGTGGAAATGCCTGAGGGAGAGTAGTTTGAAATATATATATATATATATATATATATATATATATATAAATAATGTATATATATATATATATATATATATATATATATATATATATATATAATGTGTATATATATATATATATATATATATATATATATATATATATATAATGTATAATATTTTTCACATAATAAACATTGAAATTGTTTGTGATTATTTTACTTTTGTTTAGATCATCATAATTTTAAACGTCATAATTCATATTTTATTAAATGTTCAAAGTTTAAGATTGAAAAGCAATCTAAAAGACACGCTAAATCCCAATAACACCCTTCTGTGGTGAGGCGTCGCAGACTTCAGAGAACTCCTCCGTAGGAAGTCCTTCCTCGATAAAGAAACACTGAAGGGAGTGCGGAAGTCAAACACAAGCTGGCCACACAAAGGACGCGTGAACGGCATAAACAGAGCACATTAAAACAACCACCCGAGGTATTTTACTCTTAAACATTTCTCAATAATGTTATCACACATAATCGATTGCATTACATGTTGCAGTGTGTTTGTGTCGATCAATTCTGTTAGCTTAGTTACACTTGACTTTGGTTTACTTTCGCTTTTCTCAGCTAGAACGCCAGCTATCGACGCGTCGCTACTTTGTTTCCTTTGAAGTATCACATATATTTATCGTTGCTGGTTTATAAACGCACACACGTTTTATCGCTAAACTGTTTTATATACCTCTCGTTTTCAGATTTAGCTACAGTTATATACAGAATGGCCACCGCAGACACGGTGTACAACACCACAACAACAGCGCAGGAGCCCAAATCCAGAAAATGGATCATCGTGCCTTCAGAGAACCTGGACAAAATCAGATTCGTGATAAAAGTGACTGAAGTGGTAAGCAGCAAGTTTAATGTGTTGTCTGAAAAAACAGTGTTTCCACGCTGGACGCAAATGTGACCACATGTTTACATGTACTGTGATCATAATTTATATGAAATCTCAATAAATACGCTTTTCTAAAATAGCTATGCACTTTTCTTTATAGTAGCCTAATGTAAAATACTCAGCAACCTTTACCTTTTAACTTTAACCCGTAATTCAAACCAAAGTACATTGGGACATGGTTTAATAAGAGGTCATAATAGTGAATAAGTGGTTCATCCGGTTTAAACTGTTCAAACCGCGATTCAAGTTAACCTGGCATTATTGGAAAAGTGTGAGTTTCCATAAAAGTGCATAATAGTAAACAAGAACGCTGGCAGCTCATTAACCTGTAAAAGGTGGGGCTAAAATATGACTGCTGATGTTTTAGTGTTCATTAGAATATTGTGGTTTCTGTTCCATCCTAATGAAGGATTCTGCTGAATGAATCCATTGCCCTGTCTCACACATCCTTGATAATGCAAATGATGTTTAACAAGTCCTTGGGTGCCAGTGAGAGATGGCAGCTTTTGGTCTGCATTTAATAATGACATGCTTATTTTCTAAACAAGCCTGGCCACTTCAGCATTGCAGTCATATGCTGCTTGGTTGTTGCTCATGGGGCTTTTTGTACAACAGTTGAGACTGTTGGTCTTTGTCTGAGTTGAAGTTAGAAATTCCCTCCATTTCCTTAGTATCTTCCTTATGTGTCAAACTGACTTGGCTATTTAGTAGATATTGCTTGTTCTTTGCAAAGACATGCAGTGGACTCATGTGAGGTGAGGTCCTGGTTTATTTTGTGTGATGTTCACCATCATTCATCACTGCAGTGTTTGTTACTTCGCACACAATAAGCATTACACCATATCTTTTTAATCCCAAATACTGGTATGGGCTCAACAAGTTGTTGCAAAACCTGATGCTCCATTTTAAAAGAAATGAGAAATGTTAATGTGCTTTAATGAACGCAAGGAAATCTGACCATTTGATTTTGATGAGTGATTTAGAAATGCTGCAGAATCCAGTTTTTTTTTTTTTTTTTTTTTCTTGTGCATTTTAATTCATAGCGTTTCTTTGTTTTAAAATAAAATCTAAAATCCTTTGGTTTATTTTCTGGGCTAAATTAGATTTTGAGTCCTTAATTTTCAATGTTGTCTGAAATTTTCAGACTCCTCTGTACATATTTGCAACTTGATCTTTAGCTTCTAGCATCAATTCTCAGAGTGTTACTAATTGGTTGTCATTTAATTCGCAAGGTCACAGCTGAAAAGACCAAAGGGCGTTGTCTGCTTGCATGTGACAAACTAAGTGTTATCAGGTGTAAGAAATGAGTGTCTGCTTTTAAACTGTTAATGCAGTTAGAGAGCAGATGCTAAATTCAATTACCATCTCGTTCTTAACTTTCACAGTATGTTGTGGAAAGTCAAAAGGTTTAAATGACATTCAAATCGCATACTAAAAGCAAGAATCTAAGTACAGGGAAGTATGCTTCAGAACACATCAAATTTAGCCTATAATTAGGCTACCACATAGAGGTCAACATTGAGACAAATATGCTCTTTATGAGTAATTGCCCCTAGTCCAGGGCCTGGTCTCATGCTTTTCAGGAAATTAGATTTTATCAAGTGTTTCTCCTGTTGTGTGTTCAGGGAAATTGCCACTGGAGTTTTTTGTCCATGTACCCAAGTGTTCTTCTCGTGACATTGAACAGTATGTTATTAATCAGAACAGAGGCTTGCTGTTTAATCATATACAGTTCAGTTATACATACATGCATACACACACACACACATATATTATTTATATTTTTATATATATATATATATAATATATTAGGGCTGTCACGATTCATCGATTTTAGTCGACTATTCGATTTTTTTACAAATCCTCGACTTCATTTTGCTCCGTCGACTAACCGGACAAATACCGGAAGTGGCACATTTCAAGGACGAGAATCCATAAAACACATTATTAGACTGTTTTCCAAGGCTGCATGATATATTAAACCCATTTAAAAATCATCATTAATCATAATTGTGAATTCTCAAACACTACAATTTAATTAAATAATGATATGCGATGCAGTTCTAATACAGTATATGCACTTTAATTATTTATATGCGTGTAGGTTACGTACGTGCGTCACACAGCGGCTCCATTCTCAGTAGTTCAACAGGAACTGGTATCATTTACATCTGTGGAGCGTCTCAAACTCCATCTCTGCATGTTGTTGTGAGTTTGGGTTTATTATAACGTTCATCTGGGAACGCAACGTGCGCCATTTCATCAGATTTGTAAGGTAAATCATTTATAAACCTACGCAAACCAAAGTCTCTTTAAGACAAGTCATGTCACTCGGCGGCCATCTTTGAAACGCCTCTCGGGCATCCAAGTGCAGCTCCCATCTCTTTGAATGGGGAAACATCAAATTCTCCAAAACTGTTCACTAAGCTTACGAATAAATTTCATATTTGAAATCACCAAAGAAATCTGACAACAACTGTATCATAAATGTTGTTTATTTTGCTCAAATAGGCCTAGCGTTATAAAAAGCTTATTTTTCAGGTTAGATCAGCCAGTGCGCATGCGCAGTCCTGAGCGCGCATCTCAGAGCGCTGACTGTTTCTATAGCAACCGGGACTGGTGGCAGCTGCAGTGACGCGCTGACTTTCCCGAATAGCGATTGGCTCTTTCATTCAGAAGGCGGGGCTTCCTGCGATTGATCGGCCATATTGAGCGTTGCATTTTTCCCCATTCAAAACCATACGAGTGACATGTCTTGGGTATTCTATAGTCTTTGCGAAAACACAGGAGAATACATCGCGGTTTCAAAATAAAAGCTCAAACCCTCACTCTGAGGTTACACGTTTTGATGTCCACATATTCATTTAATTACAGTGGCTATAGCATTTCTGTCCTAAAGAAATGGACAAATATTAAAGATTAAGTGGACATTTGAATTAAATGGTGCTTGGTCAATGGTTAGATCACACAGTAATGTGTAAAAACAATCACCAGGCCGTCGGCGCCCCCTGCAGGCCTTTGTTGTAATGCGTAATCTACATTAGCTCTATTGTTTATGATACATTATGTATTTTAACAGTTTTGTTCAATAAAACCATATGATTTCTTGCTTTTGATACTTTATTTGAACTAATTATTATTGCATCATTGCTATTATATATGTATTTTAAGTCATTTTAAAGGCTATTGTTCACTTACATCTATTTTTATTACCACAAAAAAATGTATTATAATTATAGGGCCCTATGAAATCCATTTTATTTCCAAATTCAGTTTTTTCCATTTTAATTTTTCTATACTGTTTTAATGGTTAAATTAAATTTTATTAATCAAAAAGCCTGTCTAATTAATTGAGTTTTACAGTTTTATCTTTACCAAATTCTGTTTTCCATTATTTTCTGGATTCCATTTTAACGGTTCCATTACATTTTAATAATCAGAAGCATCTCCAATTAATTGATTTTATGTAAAAAAGTATTTTTTATTTATTTATTTCAGAAATACTGCACATTTACATTTTTCACCTAAATAAATTCTGGTAAATAATATTTCTGGCAAATACTCCTTTAAAAAGTGTTTTTTGATTATAATTTTATTATTAGTAGACTAGAACACGTGGATATGTTGTCATTCTTACACTATAATACTGAACTTTGATTTCAGTGATTTGGACTATGAGATGGACACTTGCTTCTTGCACTCTGTTGCACTTTACTTTTGCTTTAAAAAAAGGATTTCATAGAAATTTGGATTTCATTCGGTTTAATAAAATATAGTTTAATAAAATATTCTTAAGTAAAATTGTTGATTTTTTTTTTTTGTGGGAAATTAATTGGTAAATTAGTTGATAGATTAATCGAAATAAAAATATTCGTTAGTGGCAGCCCTTATATATAGATTATGATAATTCATGAACTGGTGTGTTCTGGATGCACTTTTAATTTCCTTTTCCACTTTGCCAGTGACATAACAACACTGGAACATCTTGGTACCTCCCAGATGAAACCTCATATAGGTCAATTGCTGAAGCTAGTTCTTAGAGGCCCTACAATGAGAAGAGTATCTTTCTTCATCTACCTCCAAAACACTTTACAAACTATTGCCCACAAACCATAGCGTTTGATTTTTTTATTTTTATTTTTTGCTGTATTATTAACCCAGTACAGTGTACAGTATTAGTCATTTACAAGTGGGAGTTTGCAGCTGCTTTGTTTCAGTTTTTAAAAAAGTTCTTGACATTCATTCCACTTGATATTGTGTATTTTTAAACAAACTGTTTTCAGTGTTTCTTGAGTTTGTAAGACAGCTTTTTTTTTTTTTTACTCTGGTTTTATTTAGGAAATCAATCAACCCACAGTGTATTCAGCAGAACAGAGACCACTGACCGCAGTCAAGTTACTGTACTGTGAAGAAATGCTTTGATTTTACTGTGGACAGTCTATTTCAAAATACTGATCAATTTTAGCACCTTAATGAACTCATTTTTATGCATGGAATGAAGCGTTTCGGTTTCAGACTGAAATTGTTTCTTTATGGTTTCATTTTACTTCAGCATGCTTGGTTATATTTTAGGTCATTTCACTTATAAACGTCTAAAATAAGCCCCTTTTTGGGTGGTGAGCGGGCTATATTCAGTTGAACAGCAGCTGTGTTCTATCCGGCTTGTGTGGATGGAGGATTTCGAATGGATTCTGTGTGGTAGCGATAAGGTTCTGCTTCTTAAGCAACAATAATAATTGCATGTGAACCTGCCCAGTTCCTTCCTAGCAGTCAGGGCTGTCAAAGCTCGAAACAGACGTCATGAGTCAGACGCGTGGGCTAGTATGGCTTTGTCATTTTGACGTTGCTTCTTACGAAATTTTATTTTGTATAAATGGGAACACTGTTAGTATTTCCTCTTCCTCCCAGTTATACACATTTTGCCCTGAATCTATTCTCTTTTTGCCAGTTGAATGTCAAATACCAGCTATTCGTTACAAAAGATTGATAAGATGTTTTATTATTTTCTGTACATTCTTCCCCTTTGTCATAGTGATTTATGAATGTTTATTTTATATTCTCAAGCTTTATTAAAACTCTAAGCATATTAGTTATTGGTGTGCATATTATTAATGATTTAAAATAAATTATTTCATCACCAAGCTAAGAGTTAATAGCAGAAATGTTGTAGAAATATTCACCACAACAAACAATGGTGAGAGTTATTTTGAGGGACTTCTCTCTATAGTATATTTGAGTAACTTACTAGCATGACTACATCATTTACAGTCTTTTTTTTTTTTGCCAGTTTCAGTTCGCTAAAGGGAAATGGAGTGGAAAGTCTCCTGGAATTGATGTAACTGTAACTTCACCTTTGGACTAGAAGACCTTTTAATAGTGTACATGTGACTAAATCATAGAGGATGATGAATATCACTTTGCAAAAGTCATGCTTGTGATGTTAGTGGAAAGGAAACGCAAACAATTAAACACGGTTTGGGTGTGCATGTGCTTTCCCAGAGTGAATGTCATGGGTAAATAGCTTATTTGGGAATCTGTTGGGAATCCCCTACCTGATGCTGATCATCCCACTCTGGTTCAAATTGTGACTGAGGATAACAAAGTGTTAAATTACAATATTTTGTCACTTAGGAAAATCTAAAAACACCCAAATCATTCATATTGTCTTGTACACCATAGAGTTATCGAAATGAAAAATAAGCTAATACTGCCACCTGGTGATTAATTAATGCACTTGGATTTCATTTGTGTCCCCTCAGCTCCTTTCATTTGTGGCTTTTGTGATGGAGGAGGTCGTGTCCAACTGTTCGCAATGTGGACCACTCTACTTTTTTGAATTTGTCAGTTGCACAGCTTTCCTCTTCACACTATTGCTCCTCATCCTCCTGGCCACACCGTTGCACCAGAGAGTTGGAATTAACTGCTGGCCTACTCTGGTAAGTCAGAAAACATAAAAAAAAAAACAACTGCTAATAATAATAATAATAATAATAATAATAATAATAATAATAATAATAATAATACATTATTATTTATTTATTTACAATATTGCAATGTACAAATGTTAAATATTATAAAAAAGAATATTATATTAATAATTGTGTATAAAATTTAAAAGGCTCTAAACAAATACATTTTAGTTTATATTTTATTATGTTTTATACAAAAATATTTTTCCATAGGATTTTGGATACACAACAGCCATGGCATTCCTGTTCCTCCTTGCCAGCATTGTGTTTGCAGCAGACAATGGTCAGACGGGTCTGGAGCAGGGCGCAGTGGTATGATGGCGCTAGATTTGTATTTTAGTTGATATGGCAGTATAGCTGCTACTGACCGGCTAACATTTAACTGTCTTTCCTGTATTACAGGCATTTGGCTTCCTGGCCACGGTGACCTTCTTCATCGACTTTGGTTTGTTTGTGAAAAATCGTGGCATTCCTTGCCGAAAGGGAAACAACCAACAAGCAGACCGCACACCCAGACCAGAGAGTGAGAAACTTAATGCTAATGGAACTGACTCAGTGAACTGAAACATTTTACTAGCAGTCTGCTGCCATATTCAAAAGCTTTTTTTCCCTTTTGACAAACAAATTTTTATACATGAGAAATGTTTTTACCCAAAGCAAAAAAATTTGCAATATTTAAATTTCAATCAGTTACTAACTGGCATGTTGAACCAGTTTTATATTGTGCCTGAATTATTTTTACATTTTTCATAAGTCGTAATTTTACAAGTAGACAATATTCTTATGTAGAGATTTCTCAGTGTGGGGATCGTTTTATTTTGCCATTACTATTTTCACACGGATATCCTTTTGTAATACAAACAAAGAATATTTTGGCCGTACAGAGTATACTTTTGTATGATTACACAAACTAAGTCATCACATCCTTATTGGAGTATATGTGCTGCACAATTTTAGACAATTATGAATTAACAAGTACAAAAAAGATACACTATTTCTTAAAGAAGTACTCATTCCTGATTGTTTTTATAGTTATATATGCATTCCTGAAATAATATATTTTGGAGAAAAATCAGGGTTTGATCATGTTGACATTAATGATTTATTATTACCTGTTTTACAGCACAGGAATATGAATATAGTGTTGGATAAGAGGCTAAAAAAATCATAAAACATTTTATTTTAACACTTGCACTGTATACACAAGTATCATTAAATTACTGTAAAGATGTTTAGTGAGCTGTTGAAATGAATGTGGTGACAGCAGGATGAAGATGTTATGGCCCTGTGATTATAATGTTTTGCTGTGCAAGGGACGTCAGGGGTGTACAGTCATATATATTTTTTCTTTTATTGAAATGTCATTTTTGTATTGTGTGGAACTAGAAATGTTGTATATTTCTTTTGTGCTTTATCTTGTTCCATGTGAGCCCAGATTGTGTTTTTGATAGCGTGTTGATCTATGAACATGAAGCGTTAAATCTAATGGAAGTTTAATACCCTGACAGATATTTGTCTTTATTTGGAGGTATGTGCGTTTAGGCCCAAATGTGTTTGTTTAAATGCCCGCGGAGATGAACGGACTGCAAGTTTTCTGAGACACTAATCTGCCTTACGCTTCCACCCTCCCGTGATGTACAACTGACTGCTGCTTTCTGTGTTATTAAGCATTGTGTATATTTTAAATCCTGGTATTGTGATGATGCTTTAAAATAGCCACTTTCTTATTAATTCCGTCTTAAGATATGGATCAATCATCTGGTAAGTTTAATTATTGCTGAGGATTTTATGATTTTTAAAATGAAAAGACTAGTGAGTCTGTTTGAGTACCAGCATTGTTTCTACAAAGGTCACATGGAACATTTTACAGCACCGTTTTTGTAAACATCTCTCCATTCCAGTTAAACAATAAATATCTCCTGGGCTCTGAATATCACACTCCTGTTTTTATGTGTGGCTTGTTTGGAAACATGCTTGTTAAGGCTTAGCAAACCAGTGATTTATCGCTGAAGAACACTGTGTATGTGATTCTTTGGTTTAAACACATGTACAGCCTGGCTTAAGACATGTATCCTAAATATTGGAATAGTGATTTTAGCAAATATCAATTTATTTTGCCTTTAAAGATGTTTGAGTACATTAATTTATGCTGCTATCTTGCATGTTTGTACCTGTTTTTTGAATTGAGTAAATCTAAATATAGCACAAGTATATCAATGTTTATTGTTAATTTATTTTATGTGCATTTTTTCTTAGGAGGGACAAGCCAGCTGTATTTTGTTAAACTTTATTTCCCTAAAGCTAACACTAGATGTTGCTGCCTGCACAGTTACGGTCTAAGGATGACCAAACAATTGCCTTTGAAGACAGTTTTCACTTCATGTAGGGTGTAATGTGGGACATTTTTTTGCATTTTTGACTTGTGTATCATATTTCCATTTGAAGCCAAAACAATAAATCAAAAACTTATACCATTTTGAAATCCCCAAGATGTTTCCTAGCTAAATCACAATAAATTTTTCAGATATTGTACTTAAAGGAGAAATGGCACACATTTTAGTGCTCCTTGTGCCAAATCGTTTAAGAATTTGTGGATTTTCTAATGTGGGACAGTGCGTGATCAAATCTGGGACACTATGTTTTGCGTTAGAAATAGTTTAATTTTTACAAAACAAACTTCACATTTAACACTCCTGGTTAAATGTGCATACCCATGTTTGCTGAATTAATTTAGTAGGCCTACAGTGTGTTTGCTGTCTTCATCAGTTTGCCTAAAAAACTAGTAGCCTATATGTTCATATGTGGAATGTTAAATACAACTACAGGTGCATCTCAATAAATTAGAATGTCGTGGAAAAGTTTATCTTGTTCCCGTTGATTGGCATGTCACCATATTCTAATTTGTTGAGATAGTGAATTGGTGGGTTTTTGTTAAATGTGAGCCAAAATCATCACAATTAAAAGAACCAAAGACTTAAACTACTTCAGTCTGTGTGCATTGAATTTATTTAATACACGAGTTTCACAATTTGAGTTGAATTACTGAAATGAACTTTTCCACGACATTCTAATTTATTGAGATGAACCTGTATATAATACAGAAATCTTATACTATTTAAAGGAATTTATTTAAAAAATGTCAGATTTCTTGCAACAATAATAACCATGTAATGAAATCAAAAATATAAAATTGGACTTAATAAAGATAGATTTCATAAAAGATTTTAAAAAGATTAAAATTTTGGGACATGGAATGCCTTTAAAACTGTTATTAAACTTATATAGGCAACTCTGCACATGGTAAGAATATGGAACATGTTTTTTCAAAAGCATGTGTTAAGCAAATTGTAATGGTAAAAACACATAACAGAAATTAGCAGTTCTAGCCAGTCATGGCCTTATCATGGTCCAGGATCTTATCGTCCTCTAGTCTCAAAATTTTTAATCTGGATCTTTAAACAAATAATATTGCTGCATTATAAGCCCAAAAATGAACAAAATTACATGTATGGCATTTAACTTTCTTAATGCACATTTTATCAGCTGAATAACAGAATATTTGACTGTCTCTCATTAGTCAAAACGTGCTGTCCCACTTTTGAAACATCCTTTTCTAAAGTGGGACGACAAAGTTTTCTTTAAATAGAATATATTCTTAACACATTTTAACAATATTATTGCAAAATTTGATGTACAAATACATCACAAATATAATTTCATAACAATTTAGAACATTGTTTTATTTATAACTGATTTATATCCTTAACCTTAATTGTCTAAATCCTATGTCACTGACCTTTGAGTGAACTTTACAAGAGGTACTTCCTGTTTGATGATTTTCATGGCCACATTTCTGACATAATTTCCAGAAAATCAAGTGATTTCAATAACTTGACACCCCTGCTTGAATTCAACACCAATCATGTTCACCTTAATGTTGTAAAAGAAGAGATAAACGCACTGAAGCTTAGGTGTACCCCATTAGTCAGTGGCCCACATTACACTAATCCACCCTATGCTACGACAAGCATAAATGATGGTTTTGGTTGGATAACAATTTTGACTTTTTGTTTGATTTTACGGCCATTTTTAAGTGACGTTTTGCATAAAAGTAAATGTTTTATAATAGGCTATGACTCTATCCAGCCTAAATTAGCCTAGGGAGGCTTGCTGGTCAGGTTAAGAGTGCCCCAAAAGCCCTATAAAATCAGCCAGCTGACAGCAGAAGCCATTTCAGATCAGCACATTTTATCATTACAGAGAACAGCCTACGTCAATTTGGTGATCTGATTTTAGAGCACTTTTTAGTTGGTCAGTAAGGGTGACCAGCTAAACCAGTCGAGCATCAACTTGGGCACCGGCTAGACTGGTTGAATCTTTTTTAGCAGGGATATTTATGCGTAATTTGCATATTTAAAAACTTGGATAAATCCGCTATTTCTTATTTTTGTGTTTATATATGGCACGTTTTCATTTTAATTAAGGAGAATGAGCAAATTCGAGTGTGTTTACCTGTAGTACCTCCCCTTAAAGTCCGCGTAACCGCTGAAAGAATCCTCCGTGGCGCGTGAAGGGGAGGGACCGGCGCTCGAGATGCACGCGCTGTACTTTACTTTGACTCATCTGCACAGCGGCTTGAGGATGGAGCTCGACTGCTTGTGTGCAGCGCATGACTGCTCAGTGCTCTGTGTTTGATGACAAGCAGCGAAGCAACAATTTACCTGGAATTATTTTCATGTTTGTTAAAGGT
Organism: Spinibarbus caldwelli; assembly: GCA_039654775.1. Lineage (NCBI taxonomy): Eukaryota > Metazoa > Chordata > Actinopteri > Cypriniformes > Cyprinidae > Spinibarbus > Spinibarbus caldwelli. The sequence goes on along the minus strand of CM077227.1, from coordinate 28,208,594 downwards.
GAGTGAAACGCGCTCTCATCTCTCACTGCAGCAGCGCTCGCGAGCGCAGGTAGGCTACTCATTATTTGCACTTTAATTACTTTAAAGTAAAATAGGATGGGATTATTTTTGTTAATAACTTACAATAGCAGAAAAGTTGAGGCACTTATATGCTCCAGCTGTAGCACTAATGTCTGATAGTCTGTTAATGAAGTTTTTAATATGTTGTGTAATGTTATTCTGCTTACCGTTATAGTAATAGGGTTACATGTCCTTTGTTTCATTTAAGTTTTTAATTAATTAATTCGAAGTCTGTCTAAAATAATTTCTTAAACTGCACACCTAACTTGGGCACAAGACGGTTATAAAATCAGTAAACAAAAATGTTAGTCTTAAGTGCTTTTAAATTACAATGTCAGTTTTTTTTTTTAAGGATGTTGGCGATACTTTTAAAGTACTTTAGGCTATGACTTACTTTTCTTTGACTTTCGTTTTAAAATTTAACCAACAATTTCTCGAGATGTTTTCATGAAAACACATCAGTCTTCATTTATCGTAAAGACGATGTTACAACCATTTTGGTGTACTTCATTAAATGATACGAAGTTACTGTACCAAATAGTATAAAATGTACTGGTAAAAACATGTGGCTTGATGAAAAGTCACTTAATGATTTAATTAAAACTGACCTATTATGTAACTTACTACTTCTAAAAACATTTTAAACATTATATATATATATATATATATATATATATATATATATATATATATAATTATATATAATTTTTTAATTTTTTTACATATACAGTACTATTTAAAAGTTTGGGGTCAGTAAGCTTTTCTTTTTTAAAACTTTTTTTTAAAGAAATTAATAATTTTATGTAGCAAGGATGCAAAAAAAGTGTCACAGAAGTCAAAAGTGACAGAAAAGACTGATATTTCAAATGAATGCTGTTCTTTTGTACTTTGGATTTATCAAAGAATCTTGGAAAAACATATTTCACAAAAATATTAAAGCCACACAACATCTGTATATTAGAATGATTTCTGAAGGATCATGTGACACTGAAGACTGGAGTAATGATGCTGAATATTCAGATTTGCCATCACAGGAAAAGAAAATATATTTTAAAATACATTAAAATGCAAAATAGTTATTTTAAATAATAATAATATTACTGTTTTTCATTTTGTTTTTCATAAAACACATGAAGCTTTGTTGAGCATAAGAGACGTCTTTCAAAAACATTAAAAAAATCTACCGACCCCAAGCTTTTGAATAGTAGTATATGGTATGGTATCTTACAGTTAACTAGGTAACAGGTTTTACTGTAAAATTTTTAGTATATTGTCACATACACAAACACATGTGGTGGTGAAAAGTCTGTTTGTTTGAGTCTTGGTTGTTCTTTCCAAGAACATTCCTAGAAATCTTGATTGTACGGTAGTTGTGGAGTTCATATCTCATATAACATTCAAGTGTTTCTTTGGGTTTCAGTTTTTCTTCGTAGGATTCGCATCTTTACATTCCTTTATCCAATATATATTTTAAATCATGTATATGAGATCACATTTCATCCCTGAAAGTGCAATTTAGTTGTAAACAAAGACTGATCCTGTTCAGGGTTCCATCTTTTCATTAGGTCATTTTCATGGGTGCCTTGTGTGTCACAAGCATTTAATGCTTCTCCATTTACAGAACGTGTTATGTCCCAACTAATTAGCCAACTTCCTAAAGAATAATGAGCTGATTCATTTTCAATAGCTGCCTGCGGTCTTGTTCCCATCCTCATGTAATCGAGCAGGCTGATGAGACGATCACATCCAAGTGAATAATTGGTTTGTTGTAAATGACTGGAAATAAGGCTAAATGAGCTGAGATGGCAGGATGCAAGACTCTGGTGAGATTCCAGCCGACTGCATCATTCATTCTCTGTTGAGAGCCATTATTGGTGTTTGTCAAATTAGGCACACTGGCTGTAAAGAGAGGAAATTACCTGCTGAGATGGGAGAGAAAAATGCGGTTATCATGTTGAGAGGAAGGCATAACACGACAATGGGTTTCACAGGTTGCATCTGACGTGGCACTCCTGTTTGTTTTTAGAATAAGTGAAATGATGCTTCATACTTAATAATAATGTGTTGACAAGAAGTCATCATTAGAGTGTGCTTAAAACCTAATCAAACTTCACGGAAGTTTAGAAAACAGTTACATTAGTGGTTGTATATTCTACTGTTCAAATGTTTGGGCTCGGTAGGATTTTTAAACTGCTTTGAAGGCTCATTAAGGCTGCATTTATTTAATCAGAAATACAGTAATATTGTGAAATATTATTACAATTTTAGGTAACACTTTAGAATACTGTTCCTTCGTTAATGAATAACTACATAGGAACAAGTGACTAATGCACTATTAACATTGTAGTAACTACTATTACCTAACAAGAAACTCTGATTAATCATTTAGTAAGTAATAGCTCTCAGTTGAAACTGGTAGTTCACTATTAGCTAATCAATAACTACTTTTTTTAATATATATATCCTGGAGAACTACTAATTACTATTGTATACAGGTTCATAATTAATGTGAATTATGCATAATGTATAATTAATTCTAAAATGAAGATCATGGTAACCCACTAGTAATGACTCAATAATTACCAAATCCTTCTAAAGGAACTACGAATTACTTGGATCAGTATTCCAAAGTGAAAAGCATCATAACTCCCTAATATTGACTGATGTCATTGTAAGCTTTTGAATATATGTAAGGTTTTGGATAGTAATGACTCACGTGTTACTACATCCTTCTGAAGAAATTACTAATTATTTGGATCAGTATTCTAAAGTGAAGATCACGGTAACCCACTAGTAATGATTTAAGTGTTACCAAATCTAGCAAAATGAATTACTAACCAAAACCTTACAAAAACCTCAAAAGTTTATAATGACTTCAGTAATTACTAAGGAGTTATCATGATCTTCATTTTAGAATACTGATCCAAAAATTTAGTAATTCCTTTAGAAGGATGTAGTAGCACCTGAATACTTACTATCCAATACTTTACAAAACTCTCAAAAGCTTACAATGATTTCAGTCATTACTAAGGAGTTATCACGATCTTCACCTTAGAATACTGATCCAAATAATTAATAAATCCTTCTGAGGAATTTCATAATACTTGAGTCAATACTAGTGGGTTACCATGACCTTTACTTTAGAATTAATTATACATTATGTATTATTAATATTAATTATGAACCTGTATACAGTAGTTCTTAGTAGTTCTTAGGGAGGTATGAAAAAATAATAATTACTGATTAGCTAATAGTGAACTACCACATTCGACTAAGCACTATCACTTACTAATTCATTAATCAGAGTTTCTTGTTAGTTACTAGTAGTTACTAGAGTGCTAATATTGCGTTACTCATGTGTTCTTGTGTAGTTATTCATTAATGATGGAACAGTATTCTAAAGTGTTACCCAATTTTAAATAGCTGTTTTCTATTTTACTATATTTTAAAATATAATTTATTCTTGTAATGGCAAAGCTGATTTTTCAGCATCATTACTCAGGTGTCACATGATCCTTCAGAGATCATTCTAATATGCTGAATTGCTGCTCAATAAATTTTTCTTGTTATTATCATTATCATGTGTTGATGATTCTTTATTGAATAATAGTTCAAATGAACCGCATTTATTTGAAATAGGTGTTTTTAGCAATGTAAATGTTATTCTGTTGCTTTTAATAAATTTAATGCAGAAATTCTTTAAAAAAATGAATAAGCAGTGTATATGTACTTGTTACCGAAAGACTGCAGGTTTGAATCTCAGACATTCAAGAGAAGTTTAGAATTTAGCATATTATTAGAACTATGCTTTTCATGATAATATTAATAATGCCAGCATGTGGTTTAGCCACTTGTTTGTTTTTGTATTTTTTTCTGCTTTGTTAGAAAATCCGTCGTGAAGCAAACCATCTGAAGAACCACTGCCTTAAATCACCTTCTAAATCAAGATTAACCGTGTGTTCTTGAATTCTAAGAAATCACATTGTTGTTTTTTACCATCTGCCAAACATGACATGATTTGCATGTATTATTTATATAGCTTATTGACAAAATCCTGTAAACTCCAACAAGCCATATTTTCTGTCTCTAATATAAGAATAATCAAAGCCACCAGAGCCTGTTCCTGCTGGGAACAAACAAAGTAGGCTTCATCTCACACATACAGGTTCATTTATCAACAGCGCTGTTGATTTTTACATTGAGATCATTATCAAGGGTTCAAACCGAACGCTTTACGCTGTTTTTAAACCCATTACTCACAGCACTAAGAAACTGACAGGGGAGGAATAGAGCCCACATAATTTAAGCAGGGATCTTAAGTGGACTATTGCACACAACTCTTCAATCTTGATGATTTGAACAGGCTAAATTACTTTATTGCTTATTCCTGAATCTATTGCCCAGAACATATCACCACAAGATTCAAAACTGTGTCAGCTGTCATGTTGTGTGCTGCTGGATTTGATATATTACCCACTAACATAATGTCATTAATATTCATAGGTATGCATATGTAAAGTGTAGTTTTTGACAGCTTCCACTTCTATGTTGGCATAATTTTAGAGACAAATATTTTCAAAGGTTCATGGGATATTGAATTCATAGAATTCAATGAATTTTGTTTTATGTTTTATTATTAATGGGATTAAATATTTTTTACACTACTATGTTTAATGCAGGTACTTTCTAGACCTGTTTTTTATTTAAACATTCTGCCATAAGAGTGCAAATGACTTCTGTGACAAACGTTGCTTTGGGATTGGGTCAGTAACTTTTTAATCAGTATTTTTTTTTTAAATTAAGATTAGATTAAACTATTTTTTAAGATTAATTTATTCTTTTGAAAGAAATTAGTACTTTTATTGGGCAAAGATGCATTAAATTCATCAGAAGTGACAGTAAGATATTTACATTTTTACAAAATTATTCTATTTCTTTACATTCATCAAAGAATCCTGAAAAATGTATGGTATCCAAAAAATATTAAACAGCACTGTTTTCAACATTGGTAATAAACAATTTTTTTATTGAGCAGAAAATCAGCATATTAAAATGATTATTGAAGGACCGTGTGACAATGAAAACTGGAGTGAAAATTCAGCATCACAGGATAAATTATATTTTATCATGTACTAAAATAAAGTACAGTTATTTTGAATTGTAACAATATCTCCATATTTTACTCTATTTTTGATCTAATAAATCCAACCTTGGTGAACATAAGTTCCAGTTAATATCAGTTTCCACTAGCATTTTGCCAACAGGACGCACAATTCGTAAACATTTGTGCATCTTTAAAGCTGAATACATTTTAGAAGCTGTCTTCTTTTGATTTTCCACGTTTCAGTCATTCAACACTTTATTTAAGGCTAGTGAATGAAGTTAAGCAAACTGGAGATAGTATTAGACTTGAAAGAATGTCTCAGCATTCAAGCTCTGCACATTGGATCTTGAATTACAGGGCTGTCAAAAGTGTTGAGAGCTTTATGTGTTGATAATATTACGGTTATAATGCACTCTGTTGTAAAAGAAAGAAACTTTTGGAGTCTTGTGGAGATGGTATATATCCATGCTGACAGCTCCCCTGTGGAGACTCTCTGTATGATATGAGGGTATGAGAGAAAGGTTCAGCAGGGAATCTGTCTTTTGTTTATGCTTGTTTATGATCTTGAAGCATAAGTAAAGTATTTCTGCTGATGTACCAGTAACTGTGACTGCATCTCAAGAAACACCTGTTATAACACGTGACAGTGAAAAGGTTGTAGACATTACCTGTCAAAGTGAACAGCGTAATCCAAACCAGCTCATCCTTTACTGAATAGCTGTTGCCAAGCTAGCCCTTTATGCAGTGTTTCTGTTTGTTTATTTGTTACTTGATATTTTTACTGTATGACAAGCCTACGGAATGTGTTTCTGCCAGGTAATTGCTTGTAAAATACTTGTCAAGGGAGATATCTGCCACGGCTAGCAGATAACCGTTCAGAAGTGCAAGCTTGCCATCTGTTTACCTTGGCAGTTTTACATACGAAAACCGAAGCTCTTTTTTAACTCACTCTGGATAAGAGCATCTGCTAAATTCCATAAAGGAGGTGAAATTAAAATTCTCAAGTCTTTATTTACTCAGTTATGTTGGAACAAACTCAAATGCTCTTAAGTTTTTCCATGGAACATACAAAAGGAATTTTTAAAGAGTCAAAACATTGATCATAGAATGAAAGTTCTTAGTAAGCTCAGGCTGTCAAGATCCAAAAAAGGATGAAAAAAATCATACACTCATGTGCCATATTTCTTAAAGGAATAATTTACCAAAAATGAAAATTTGCTTAAAATGTACTCAACCTCAAGCCGTCCAAGATGTAGATTTGTTTAATCATCAGAACAGATTTGGAGAAATTTAGCATTCCATCACTTGCTCACCAATGGATCCTCTGGAGTGAATGGGTGCCATCAGAATGAGAGTCCAAACAGCTGATTTAAACATCACAATAATCCACAAGTAATCCACACCTCTCTAGTTTATCAATTAATGTCTTGTGAGGTGAAAATCTGTGTGTACAATAAACAAAATCCTTTATTAAGACGTTTTTAACTTCAAACTATTGCTTCCAGAAAAAAGTCGTCAATAATATTGCTTCTGACAGTGAAGTTGTTTGAATCAGGAGAGAAATATGGGCAGACCATGCACTGTTTACTAGCATAAACAGTCCAAAACAGATCTAAACAAATAGGTCGGTGGATTCTGATGTGAGAAGACAACGGACTGGATTTTTTTCACTGGAGGAAGCGTTATTATGGATTGTGGACTTGTATTTTGACCAGAATTGACGTTTCAAGTTACAAAATTGCAGTTTTGCAATTTTGTAACGTTTCAAGTTACAAAATTGCAGCTTTTCTCTTCAGAAGACATTAATTTATGGACTGGGGTTGTATGACTGGGATGTTTTTATCAGCTGTTTGGAGTCTCATTCTGACGGCACCCATTCACTGCAGAGGATCCATTGGTGAGCAAATTATGTAAAGCTAAATTTCACCAAATCTGTTCTGACGAAGAAACAAATCTACATTTTGGATGGCCTGAGGGTGAGTACATTTTCAGCAAATTTCAGCAAAGTCTTAGCTGTTGTATGAAAAACAAACAAGATTCTTTTAAACTACTTTTTTGTGTATGATTTCTGTGGAAAATACAGCTTACAAGTTTGGAATGACATGAGGGTGAGGGTGCATAAATAATTACAGAATGTTAACTTTCATGTGAAGTATCCCTTTGAGTACTGTTTAATTTTGATCTCTTGGTTTAAGTAATGTTATAATGAGAATTTTCCAAGGAATTAATTTATTCTTCATTGTACAAATACCAGAATATCTAAACACTGAGGTTTTTGTCTGTTGGTGGGTTTTATGTGGTCAAATAGGGGGATCTGAGCCATGATAGAGCTGAGCACAGTCCCATAGTTCTGCCAAAGCAAATGAATAATTGTAAGCCAGAGGGGATTGTGTGGCAAAAATTGAGGGATTTCTTTGTGGATTCCAAAAAAAGCGTGTTCAAAAATCTGCCTCATTTCTCAGCCCTGCTTCCACCCTCCAAAAATCTATGATGCATGAAACATTTTGACTTCTGTTGCAGGTTACTGTATAGAAATGTTGTAGAAAGCAGGGGGCTATTAGACGAACATTGTCAGATCGGTGGACAGCATCCTGCTCCATGATTACAGCTGTTGTCGCAGGAAATTCCTCAAATTCTCATTCAGTCTCACCAGCAATAGAGGAGACCGCATGTACCGGTGGAGTCTGTCACAGGAGCACTGCTTACCTGCCGCCCCATCAGCTCCACTGTGTGGCTGGTCTCTTGAGACTGACACTTCACTGAATACAGAGAGAGGGTTTCAGATACCAAGTTTGTACATCTTTCTCACTTGTCTCGCTCAGATAATACCTGTATTAGTTAGTCTTGGTGTTCCTTGCGTATATTTATGCATGATATATAGACATTTGAGATGAAGTCTCTTGATGTGTGGTACAGTATTTACAAATGAAAAAGTATTTAGCAGGGCATAGTGTAGTTTAATGGGTGTTAATGGGTGAAACACAGAAAATTAAGTCATATTTCACCTCAAAACCAAAAGTAATGAAAATCACCATTGAGAATAAAGAAAACACAGAAAAGTAAATACCTGGATACATTATAATGACAATTATTGAGAAATGCAAAAAATCCTAATGGATCAAACACCATTTTCATTATGCAAAATAATTTTTTAACATCTGCACAACCTTGATCTTGCAGAAAAATATGTCATTTTTATTCATAGTACGGTAGCTAGATGGAGCGAAGATGGGGGATTGAGAAAATTGATTCAAACTCACTTTAGCTGCATTAGTGCACTTTAATAATATGTAATAATAATATGAATTAAATGAGCACTCTATATTAGACTATTTACTATAGTCACAATTTGCATTATGAAACTGCATACTGTATTTACCATTATTTACCAGTTAGAAGGCGTTTAATCAGTTCAAGTGTTATCAATGGGTATAATTTAGCACTGAAGATTTCTTGAGACTTAAAAATTGTATTTCTGCTGCAGATGTTGTGTGTGTCTATATAAAGAGGCTCAGTGAGAGTCATTAACAGAGACAGAAATAGAGGGGAAACTGGCTGAGAAAACACTCAAAAATAGCATCCAGAGGATGAAAGACTGATGACGTAGTTTGCCGTCGATGTTGAGAAGTTTGCACACATACACAGAGGGAGAGAACCACTCACCTCCGTATTATCGCTGATGACCTATAATGTATGAGGCTGTCAGCTGTCAGTGTGATACAGTGGGAGTGATGGATGACTTTGCATTTGGCTGAGAATAATCCTTTCATTGAGTTGTTCTCTTTCACAGAGCAGTTCTCATAGGTCAGATCTACCACTCATGGTCTGCTTCTGGCTGTATTACTGGTCTGTGTGAGTTGTAGCAACCGTTTCATACTATTTAATTAGATTTGAAAGCTTTGACAGTAACTAACACAACATAAGAATGTGTTTTCTACCATTTGCCAAGGCAAGAATCACTACTACTATTGCACGTTCTGGGATTTTCTTTCTCTATATTAAGACACCCATCCATCATTCAATATCCATCCATCATCTCAGATTTCTCTCTCTTATCCCTCTCTCTCCACATACGCTGTGTAATTTCAGTTAGCTCAGCTGATTTGCTCTGTATTGTAACTGATTTGTATGGTGGGGGATTCTGATTAGAAATTTCCCCACACATCAGCTCAATAAATTACTGTCTCTATAGGATTCCCGTATGTCTCAGTATAAACACACAGGCATAATACATTCCCAGTGAAAAATTATGGGCCGTTTTGTAGCAAATCACACATTTTGAAATATGCAGATATCCACCATGCATTATTTTCATTTATAAAAAAAACAGATTTATTTGCATTCTTTAAACAGAAAAGAAGTAAAGAAATGATCTGACTTGCTTGGTGCTATTGATTTTGTGGCACAAATACAAAAGTGTTTAGACTCTCAGTCAACTTTAATTGCGTCTTTGAATAGACATTACAAAAAGTGGCTTTAAAAGTCAATATATACAGTATTGTTTGTTTTATTTCCATATTGTATATCACTGGTTTACAGTCCACAGAAATTCATTTTGCAAACAAGCTGTGCAAACAAGCTTTTGCAAACATTTCGCAAACATATCTGTGATATTTTAAAATTGTCAAATTATTTCTAAGAAATCACATTACTTTGACAGCTAAAAGAAAAATCTAATGAAAATATAATCTCTCACTTTGTACTATTTTTTCCCCCTTTTAGCACAAGTATCTCCTGAAACATGAGCAACATCTACGAGTCTGCAGCCAATTCTCTGGGCCTGTTCAACAGCCCTTGCCTGACCAAAGTAGAGCTACGGGTCGCCTGCAAAGGTATCTCAGACAGAGATGCCCTCTCCAAGCCGGATCCCTGCGTGGTCATCAAAATGCAGTCCCATGGCCAGTGGTTGGAGGTGGGTTTGAGTTTTATATGTTTAAGATGTGTGGTTCCAGTTGGATGCAGAAAATTTCATTTTTGGTGAGGAAGGTCTTCTAATTGTTTTGTGGGACCATATCAATGCATTTTTCATTGCACTTATGCCTTTTTCACACATTCCTTTGCTGTTTTCTTCCAATTTTCCACTCATTTTCACACCATAGCATCTCACGTGAGCGTAGGTTTGGATATGGATGTATAGAAATGTCCCTATACCAAAATTAAGAGACTACTGAATAATCTCTTAAAGTTTTTATTAATATATTGGTGACACTTTAGAATAGGGAACACTTATTCACTATTAACTACGACTTTTCCCTCAACAAATTCCTAATTTGCTGCTTATTAATAGTTAGTAAGGTAGTTGTTAAGGTTAGGTATTGGGTAGGATTAGGGATGTAGAATAAGGTCATATAGAATAAGACATTAATATTTGCTTAATTAGTACTAATAAATGGATAATATTCTAATAATATGCATGCTAATAAACAACTAGTTAAGAGACCCTAAAATAATAATAAGTGTTACCAATATATTGATATTTTTAATTTGTATATTTCTGTTTTAAAGTTTTTATTTTTTTCTGTTTTAATTTTAGTTAATATAAGTAACTTTGTTGTTTGATTTTGTCATTTTATTAGGCAAAAAAATAGATTTTAAATAGATGGACCAGGGCATTTTTAAATATACTGTATTTCAGTTTTAGTTATTTTAGTACATCAAGTTAAACATAATGTTAAAACTTTATTTAACTTTTTTCAAGTAATGTAAAATGTTTTATGTTTATAGTTTTAGTTGTCTGTAATAACCCTGGAAGCAGTTTGCTGAACTTTACGTTGACAAAAATCAGTGGAAAAATTCTTGCATAAATACTATTCAACTGTTCAGCCAACAGGCATTTCAGTGTGTAGGTGAAAACAGTGCCTCTGTATAGTTTAATTGATTTTAAAACCTACGCAAATACCTTAGGCATGACACAAATCCACAGTTTTGCCTCATAAACTGCCACTTAAGTATAGTTTGAGACTATGCATATTTTGTGTAATAGTTTATTTACGGAGGTGCTCCCATGTATGCTTGATCTTTGACAACCTGCCTGAGCCTTCAGGAGAATTATATATATATATTTGTAGGTGAACGTGTGAGAGCGTGCATGTGTGTGAATGAGCGAGAGAAGCAGGCGGCATATGTTCACTGAGAAATCTCCCTGTCAGGTTATGAAGTCTTTGCTAGCTCACCAGCGGGAAACTGTTCTCAGCATTCTCAATCTCATTAGACATCCACATATTCACTTATGGTGATTCTGCTCTGTGCGCGAGTGTCTCTAAAGGAAGGCACACTGTAAAATCTTAATTTTGCAACATTTCGTACCTGTTCTCAAAGGACCTCTTCATTCCTCCTGGAAATCCGGCCATGAAGAACATTTGAAGAACGTCTTCTGTTTAGCTGCACTGTTTGTTCTTTATGGGCTGCGAGCTGAGCTTCTTGCATCATGCTTTCAATAATTTTTCCAATTCCAAATGCCCCGAGACTCGTACATTAGAGATTTTAAATGGGATTGCTTGTGAAATTGTGTTTAATGTTGTAAAATAAAGCTAATAAACCAAAGACATTTTCAAAGAGTAAAAAACTCCTTGTTTATGAGCTATAAGCTAATGTCTATTAAGAGAGAAATATCATGATATTTAGTTTCTCTGATGTTGCCTGAAGCGAATTTACATTTCAAGCTCAACAAACAAAAGCAATGTGATTTACTGCGGTCGTGATTGCATTTCTCTTCACACCTCTTAACCCGTTTCCTCCAGTATTCAGTGGTATTATGGGTCAGACTCATTTATCTGAAAATGTCACTTATGCATGCTATTGTATTGAGTGCCCCAATGACTTAAATTTCATATCCGTGGGTTTTGGCTAAATCTAATTTGAGTGGATTATCCCACTGTGATAGTTTCTCTCTCTGTTTGATAGCTCATCTCTCACTTTCCAACTGTACACTGGGAGCCATTATCAAATCTTTAGCTGAAGTATGACAGTGTTAATTAAATTTGGTCTGTATTTCGCTACCAAGAATATCCCTCATTCATCTGGACTTGTGAGAGGAGAAAACTGGGTTGGGGGTAGAGAAAGTTCAGAAACAGATTTTATATATATTTATATATAAAACTCACTCTAACATTCAAACATTTGTGGTCAATAAAGAAACTAATACTTTTATTCAGCAAAGATGCATTGAATTGATCAAAAGTTACAACGAAGACATTTATAATGCTAAAAATGATTTATATTCCAAATAAATGTTGCTCTTTTGAATGTTCTGTTCATTAGAGAATCCTGGAAAAAATAATGTATTACGATTTCCAACAAAAATTTTAAGCAGCACAACTTTTTTCAGCATTGGTAACAATAAGAAATGTTTCTTGAGCACCAAATCAGCATATTAGAATGATTTCTGAAGGATCATGTGACACTGAAGATTGGAGTAATGATGCTGATAATTCAGCTTTAAATCACAGGAATAAATTACATTTTAAAATACATTAAAATGGAAAACAACTATTTTGAACTGTAAAAATATTTTTTTTATAAATACAGTTTTCATTTTTTAATCAAATAAATGTGGCTTTGTTGAACCTATCTTCTTTCAAAAACATTAAAAAATCGAACCAACCACAAAATTGAACGTTAGTGTACTTTAGAAGCAAATCTCAGAATTAGCAATGGCTGTCTGTTGACACTTGATCAAGATTAGTGTTTGTTTGTTTAGCTGGCGGCTCTTGAATGAGTGTAAGTGCAGGAAACAGCACTTGTGTGCCTGAACAAGCTTTTAAACTGCGGCAGTCACAGAGAGTAAAGACCTGCTGCTGACCCTGCCTGCGATTAGCTCACTGCAGCACTGCAGCTGCTCAGAGCTTGAGCACCATCAAGCAGAGAGAGATGGTCACAAATCCACCATGCTCTGAATCACAAAGAAGGCACTCCAGAATGTGGACAGTAAGTCATGATGGGCCCTCAGTCTCTGGGGTGAAGGGCCTCTAATGCACTCTGGCCGTTTCCATGTTGTGCCCTTGAAAATGTGCTGAAAGTATGATTTGTTCATGGCAACTCCAGAGGCTTTTGCTCACTGGACCTGTGCAGCTTGGTCTAATGTATGCTTTAGATCCAAGGTAAATGACCTTATATCTGCTGTTTTTTTCAGTGAACGGTCTCTTTCCAACTTCTCATTTTAATGTTTTCATTTTTCTCCATTAAAAATGCAACTTTTAAAACATTTATAGTATGAAATGCCTCTAAGTGATCATTCACAGGTAGATGTTCTTGCTTCCTGCCTTCACTTATTGCAATGTTTTTTATCTTCTGTCCATTAAAATCCATGTTCCTGAAATTACTTTGCCTGAGAGAGAGATTTCCCTAACGTAGTTAGATTAGCTGTCAGACAGCGACTTGGAATGGACTGTAGACAAGTGATGGTCTGATCAACCATACTCCATTTTAAAAAGCCATCTGCTGTAGAGTCTGTCTGTACGTGTTTTTTTTTTTTTTTCATTATTACAGCTGCTCTATTATTTACTCACACACAGACAGCAGTTCATTTGTTTTGGGCACGTGACTGAAGTTTTGTGTTTTCATTTTTCACAAGGGACCTGCACACCTAGTTCCAAAAAAAAAAAAAATAAAAAAAATAAATATATATATATATATATATATACAAATATGTGAATTTAAACAAATATTTAAATCATTATTGTTATTATGTAAAAATATAATGTAAATACTTAGCTGTTTTGTGTTTTTCATCATTAGTCCCCCCACCTCCCCAAAATAAATAATAAAATAAAAATAAAAAATAAAAATATAGAAAAATCATAATAAATAAATAAATACTTTAAATGAATTTAAACAAATATTTAAATTATTATTGTTAATATGTAAATATATACTAAATGTAAATATTTAATATTATGTATTATTATGTAAATATTTAATATATACTAAATATATACTAATATATAGTATTGGAAATTTCTGATGTTAAGCTATAGAAATTTCCATTACTTTTTTTCTGTGTTAATGATAGAATTTTTTCCAAAGTGTGTCTAAACTTTATGAGTGCAGTTGTGTACAATAATTTTGTCCAGTAATCATAAAATTATAGCTCAGAAGATCTGGGTTCCTTCCTTGTATACTGCATTATCAAAGACTTCATTACCAATTCTGTGTGTGAGAAACACCAATAAATAAAGTGTTTTCACTCAAAGAGCCTCATAATCTGAGCTCTGAGAGAAGTGACACCACCTTCTCAATTTCTCTGAAAATGAATGCTATCTGAGCAACACACAGGAAATGTCCGGTTCCAAAGTTACATTGCCAACGGCTATAATGACCTGTCAGCGTGTCAGATCCTAGTGCCCTGGCTGTCAGCTCTCACCAATAATCAGACAAAAGGCAGAACTGAAGATGAGAGTCTGACTGTCAGCGACAGCATTCACTCGCACATCTGAATGACTGTGGCAGGTGGAGCTGTTCTTTCATCTACCCAGAATGCCAATCACAGGAGCAGGGAGCACTCCTGTTGAATAAGGATAGCGTATCTCCATATCGCTCCCTTCGGGGCGCAATCTAGATTTCACTCAGACTGATCAAGACTGATTTCATGGTCTGAAATAATTGGATATTGATGTAAAAAGAGTGACAGAACTGTGTGTCTGTAGCTGCAAGCTGTAGTGATGTCATAGTAGTGATTCTCACATCACAATTGCATACTACATTGGTGTTTGCCAATGGAAGAGACACTGAAATTATACTAGGATGTCAGTAATCTGAGTGGTGGCTAGGTAGTTGCTTACTAACTTACTAGTCAAAGGAGTCTATTATGCACACCAAGGCTGCATTTGTTTGATCAAACATACAGTAAAAACAGTAATATTGTGAAATATTGTAACTATTTAAAATAATTGTTTTCCATTTTAATCTATTTTAAATTTAATTTATTCTTTTGATTACAAAGCTGAATTTTCCGCAGCCATTACAGTCTTCATTGTCACCTTTAGATAGTGTCATCCTTTAGAAATCATTCTAATATGCTGATTTGGTGCTCTGTTGTTATCAATTATCATTGATACTCAATTATCAATAATGGTTCTTAAACAGTTTATTTATAAACAGCCTTGGTTTGAAATAGAAATCTTTTGTAACATTATAAATGTCTTTACTGTCACTTTAGATCAATTTAATGTGTTCTTGCTGAATAAAAGTATTTCTTTCTTTCTTTCTTTCTTTCTTTCTTTCTTTCTTTCTTTCTTTCCCTTTACCTTTAAAAGATACTTTATCACTGTTTCCATAAAAATATGAAGCAACAAAAATTATTTCTAATTTCTGAAAATTCAGCTTCAGAAAATCTATTAAAACAACTATTTTAAAGTATAATAATACTTTATTTTATGTATTCATTATTTTTTTATATATTTTATTACTATTTTTTATATTGTATATTTATTATATATATATGTTTGTGTGTGTGTGTGTGTTTGTATGTACGTATATATATATGTATGTATTAGTGCTGTCAAACAATTAATCACAATTAATCGCATCCAAAATAAAAGTTTTTGGTTTACGTAATATGTGTGTGTAATGTTTATATTTATTATGTATATATAAATACACACACATACAGTATATATTTCAAAAATATTACATGTATATATTTATATTCATATACAAACCCAATTCCAAAAAAGTTGGGACACTGTACAAATTGTGAATAAAAAAGGAATGCAATAATTTACAAATCTCATAAACTTATATTTTATTCACAATAGAATATAGATAACATATCAAATGTTGAAAGTGAGACATTTTGAAATGTCATGCCAAATATTGGCTCATTTTGGATTTCATGAGAGGTACGCATTCCAAAAAAGTTGGGACAGGTAGCAATAAGAGGCCGGAAAAGTTAAATGTACATATAAGGAACAGCTGGAGGACCAGTTTGCAACTTATTAGGTCAATTGGCAACATGATTGGGTATAAAAAGAGCCTCTCAGAGTGGCAGTGTCTCTCAGAAGTCAAGATGGGAAGAGGATCACCAATTCCCCCAATGCTGCGGCGAAAAATAGTGGAACAATATCAGAAAGGAGTTTCTCAGAGAAAAATTGCAAAGAGTTTGAAGTTATCATCATCTACAGTGCATAATATCATCCAAAGATTCAGAGAATCTGGAACAATCTCTGTGCGTAAGGGTCAAGGCCGGAAAACCATACTGGATGCCCGTGATCTTCGGGCCCTTAGACAGCACTGCATCACATACAGGAATGCTACTGTAATGGAAATCACAACATGGGCTCAGGAATACTTCCAGAAAACATTGTCGGTGAACACAATCCACCGTGCCATTCGCCGTTGCTGGCTAAAACTCTATAGGTCAAAAAAGAAGCCATATCTAAACATGATCCAGAAGCGCAGGCGTTTTCTCTGGGCCAAGGCTCATTTAAAATGGACTGTGGCAAAGTGGAAAACTGTTCTGTGGTCAGACGAATCAAAATTTGAAGTTCTTTTTGGAAAACTGGGACGCCATGTCATCCGGACTAAAGAGGACAAGGACAACCCAAGTTGTTATCAGCGCTCAGTTCAGAAGCCTGCATCTCTGATGGTATGGGGTTGCATGAGTGCGTGTGGCATGGGCAGCTTACACATCTGGAAAGGCACCATCAATGCTGAAAGGTATATCCAAGTTCTTGAACAACATATGCTCCCATCCAGACGTCGTCTCTTTCAGGGAAGGCCTTGCATTTTCCAACATGACAATGCCAGACCACATACTGCATCAATTACAACATCATGGCTGCATAGAAGAAGGATCCGGGTACTGAAATGGCCAGCCTGCAGTCCAGATCTTTCACCCATAGAAAACATTTGGCGCATCATAAAGAGGAAGATGCGACAAAGAAGACCTAAGACAGTTGAGCAACTAGAAGCCTGTATTAGACAAGAATGGGACAACATTCCTATTCCTAAACTTGAGCAACTTGTCTCCTCAGTCCCCAGACGTTTGCAGACTGTTATAAAAAGAAGAGGGGATGCCACACAGTGGTAAACATGGCCTTGTCCCAACTTTTTTGAGATGTGTTGATGCCATGAAATGTAAAATCAACTTATTTTTCCCTTAAAATGATACATTTTCTCAGTTTAAACATTTGAAATGTCATCTATGTTGTATTCTGAATAAAATATTGAAATTTGAAACTTCCACATCATTGCATTCTGTTTTTATTCACAATTTGTACAGTGTCCCAACTTTTTTGGAATCGGGTTTGTAATTTATATTATATATAAATACATATTAATATATAAACATAACATATTTTTCTTAAATATATACATGCATATTTGTGTATTTATATATGCATAATAAATATATGCAGTACACACACATATTATGTAAACAAAAACTTTTATTAATCGCGATTAATCGTTTGACAGCACTAATATATATATATATATATATATATATATGTATATATATAATGTGTGTATGTGTGTGTGTGGCATGTGTGTGTGATAACATAGTTGATAATTTTATTTGCCATATACGTATATAATGTGTCTTTGTGTGTGTGTGTGTGATAATATACGTGAGAATTTTATTTGCCATTGCATGTCTGTTCTGAAAGGGAACATTTATCTTGGTTTGTTTTTCTTCATCTTTTCATCTTTTTCTCCTGCCCCGTAAATGCCTTCTTTTTTATCTTTTACACTCCATGTTTTGTGTAGTACTCATGAATTTGAGAGGCACGTTTCTCGGTTCAACTTTTGTTGCTTTGGCATTTCCTAAAGTTGAGCTGTGGCTTATCATGATGCAGCGCTGCTCAACTTCAGTGACATTTAAGAAATAATATCAATATTCATGAAGCGTAAGAGTAAACATAGCAGGCTGACAGAGTTATGCAGCTAGACGTGGGTCATCTGGACACTGATGATTACAATCTGTCAGTTATGTGATGGAAGATGTCCTTTCCCTGTGTGTTCCCATTCTGTTCCTTCATCCCTTCATGTGCACATACAAGGTATTTTTGTCCTCTATGTCTACAAGGTGGACTGAGGCTGAACATCTCTTTTGCATTTGGAGCTCTGTTTCACCATCATTAATTTATCACAATCAAACTTGAATTTGAAAGTTTCTCCCTGTTGGATATGGATGGACATATTCTTGCAGCATGTTGCCTCACTAACTGTTATATTTTAAAAATGCTTTAAAATGGTTAATTATGAGTGTGTGTTGGTAGAAATTCTATGGCTGTGTTCGTAATGGAATACTAGCTTACTACTTACTGTATACTGCCCAAATTTAAAGTCCCTTTAAATCATGTAAATTCACTCAGCAACAGTCTTGATAACTCCTCCAGGTAGCTGTTTTCTATGTAGTAATTGGAATGCAAGTATAGCTCCTATCTACTTGAATTTTGAAAGACCAAACTCTCTAAAATTGCTTATGAATATTATGTTTTGCAAATTAATTTCAAATGAACAATAAAATCAGATAATAGTGGAATAAATACTGCTTCTTTAACTGAAGTCACTTTTCTGCAGATCCAGTTATTGTGCATGCATGTTTTAGAGTAAACAAATCATATCAAATGCCATATTGAGCATTTTGATTTGAGCGTTTAATTTTATATGAGTGGTCTGGCACTTTCTCCTATACTGTCTCTAATACCACCTGATATGTTTTAAAAATAGTAAATGAACAATTCATAATAAATGTTTATTTTATGTACAATATAAGTAAAATGTTTGGGGTCGGTAGAAATTTTTTATATTTTTGAAAGAAGTATCTTAAGTTCACCAAGGCATTTATTTGATCAAAAATACAGTAAAAACAGTAATATTGTGAAATAGTATTAAAATTTAAAATAACAGTTTTATTTGAATATATTTCAAAATGTAATATATTCCTGTGATGGCAAAGCTGAATTATTCCAGACTTTAGTGTCACATGATCCTTCAGAAATCATTCTAATATACTGATTTGCTGCTCAAGAAACATTTATTATTACCAATGTTGAAAACTGTTGAGCTGCTTAATATTTTTGTTGATACTGTGATACATATTGTAACATTTTAAACATCTGTACTGTTACTTTTAATCAGTTAATGCATCCTTGCTTCATAAAAGTATGAATTTCTTTGAAACAAAAATTTTTATTTAATAAAACATTTAGCAAACAAAACCAAAATGTATTTAAATTGAATTAAAGTAAAAAATAAGATGTTAAAAATACAAAATGCATTGCATTTGGTTCTTTCATCATACTGGGAATAGTCCAGTTGAGTGCATTGCATTGTGAGATAGTATCTCATAAAAAATACTAAGAGCAATATTAGTATGCTATTCAGAATATAGTTTTTTTTTTCTGCAAATAGCCATTGAATTCAGATTGCCACACTTTCTGTCTCTTCCTCCTCCATCCTTTCATTGTACTCCTTGAAAAATCCACTTTTTTGCCATCCTTTGTTTAGCGTCTCCTTCACAGATGTTCAAAGACAGCAAGCGAGATCTCAGTTATGTCACTCTTAATTTTTGCCTCATTTAAAAGGGACAGCTGCATCGCTAAATGAAGGAAACATTTCTTCAAACAGGTTGGCCTTATTTGAGGCGTTCAACAAACTGAGTGTGATGTGAGAGCGGGGTAAACATCTTATTTGGAGTGCTGGTGTGCAGTTGAAATGGTTAATGATAGCTCTTGCAGCACCCTGCGGTCCTCCACCTCAGGCCCTGCTCATATAAACGGGAAGATGGGGCCACGCTGATTAGCCCTGGAGAAATCCTCCATTCTCTCCCACTGATGGTCTAATGAGGAGAAGCAGCCCATTAACTATGCAGAATGAAGGTGTCTGCACATACAGAGACCGCATGTTCTGACTGAGACGTGGAGAGATGTGAAGAAAGGAAGGTAAATGTGGCTTCCATGGACAATTAGACCCACGTGTGGGGGATGTTGCACATGTTGAGGCTCATCCTTTGGGGCAGTGCTATTTGTGACTTGTGTGTGTGTTTTGTATGTGTGAGAATGGATGTGATGAAACCTTATGAAATATGCTTATGCTTGCCAAACTTCCATCCGGCGTATCACACTCACAAGAAAGCCCAAGAAACGAGGCTGGTGTGAAAACATTTATAGTAGCTTGTTTTGCATGCTGTTTCAGTAGATCAGACATTGCTAATATGCTTACACAACAATGTGTAATTGGTAACAAAGTTACACTTTCCGGGCCATATTCAAAGCAGTACTTCGAGATTAGCGGAAGCTCAACTGACAGCATTTGTGGCGTAATGTTGATTACATTTCTTTAAAACATTTTTTTCCTTTTCTTTATTTATTTTTTGAGGTCCTTACAGTAGAATTGAATGGGGCCAATCCATAAATGTTAAAATACTCACTCTTTTAAAAGCCACACAAAGAAAAATGTATGAATGTTAGCATTAATTTAATGTAAAAAATGCTTACTAATTTTTTTTGTGTAAAGTCACATTAAATTGTATAACTTTGTTGCCATGACAGCAGAATACCACACAACTCTACAATGACTGTAAAAATAATGATTTAAACAACTTTGCAGCTCAAATAATACACAAGTTTTTATAAAGTTATAATGCTTGTATAAAATAAAAAATAAAAATAATAATAATAATACAAATAATTTACATTTGAACTTCCTATTCATCAAAGAATCTTGAAAAAAATCCTGTTTTTAAAAAATATTAAGCAGTACAACTGTTTTCAACATTAATAATGATAAGAAGTGTTTCATAAACACCAAATCAGCAGATTAAAATGATTGTTAGAGGATCATGTTACACCAAATATAATGATATAATGGCAGCTGACAATTCAGCTTTGCATCACAGGAATAAATTACATTTTAAAATAGAACACACATATATATATATATATATATATATATATATATATTGAAAGAATATTTTAGAATTATTCTTTTATACTGTATTTTTGATCAAATACAATCAGCATTAAGAAATAGTCCATCATTTAAAAAAAAAAAAAAAAAAAAGGTAAAACAACATTATGGTGAGTACATATCAAAATTTTCATTTGTGATTGAACTATTGCCTTAAACCATAATTGTATAATCAACACATTGATATATATCACCATCTGAACAGTTCCAGTGAAGTAGAGCTGAATGACAAGAAGCCTTTCCAACAATGGTGTCTTGAATATTTATTGGTATCTCCAGAGCTCTACTCTCTATGCTTTGACTGCTCTGCCCCTCACTGCCAAAAGACTGTCAGTCCAGTCTAGTGATGAACTCAGGCCCCTGTTTATGCAGGCATAAAGGGACTTTTCTAAGGCTGAGTGGACACATGTCTTTTTTGAAAAGCTGGCTTGTCCAGGCTTCTCTTGCCAGAAATTGTCATGTGGGATCTGCTTGTTGATGTGTATGGGAGTGTGATGGAAGATCCTTGAATGGAACGCTTGGCTTGGGATGGCTCTGCTTTTCTGATTCCAAGTCATATTTTTATTTGCCTGAGGAAAAGTCCTGGAAGGCCTGATTTATGATCAGTGAGTGATGAAATGGACTGGTCAATTTTTGGCCATTCTGACATTATTGACATTATTGTGCTTGGCTGAATAACAGAAGTAGTAGTTCCCCTTGTGTCAAATTCTGTTTTGCAGTATTGCTTAGTGATTTTTAAGAAAGATGTTTTTTTTTTGTTTTTTTTTACTTTTTGATTAACCTTTATTGTGAAAAAGAAAAGTAGTGTATGTGGTTTGATAACAAATGTACTTATTTTTGGTTAACTGATTAACAAAGCTGAGTTACATCCACTTACAGCTAGTGTATTTGCTTATTGCAAAATATGCTTAATTCATTTTACTCAATTCCTTTGATTATGTTTGTTAAGGTTTACACATTTCTCCCAATCTTTTTACAGCTCATGTGTAATTCCAACCTGTTTTTTACTTGTTTAACATGCTTTTTAAATGTTTACTTTCTTTTAATAGACAAGATGTCACAAAATAGAGGCAATTACTTCTTTTCTGATGAATAGTCACAAGGAGCGTTCTGAGAGGTTAACAAGTTGCCTGATGTACAACAGAACAGATGTTTCCTGATAGCAGTGTAGGAATATTCCCAGTACAAACAACAATTAGACGGAGAACGGATATGTATTAGGCATCATCAGAACTGTACTATTTTCGCTTTGATAAGTGAGATTTATTTGCATATTCAGCAGCAGAAATAAACAGCTGCTCCGAGGTCCATGCCTCCCTGATTGATGTTTATTCCCTCCAGGTGAATGCTGAGTAGATGGCACATGCAACTTTCCCAATAAAAGAGCGCCAGCTGCCCTGAGGAAGCCCCTTTAAATAAAGAGCAAACACCTGGAAGAGGCAGGCAAATATTTATAGACCTTAATGAAGAGAAATGGTGTTGTCTCCAAATGGTTGGTACAAATTAAATGGGTAGCCTTGAGTTATGTAAACTGACCATTTTAATGCTGAAGTAAACATTTAAAAAAAGATTTGGATAAATATGATTATTTATTTAAAGAATATTTTCAATAAAATATAAAAAATAAAGCTGAAGTTGTAATGTGGAACCTGGAACTCCCTCAGGCCATCTAAGATGTAGAGCTTGTTTCTTCATCTGAATAGATGTGTAGAAATGTAGCATTACATCATTTGCTCACCAATGCAGTCAACGGGGGCTGTCAGAATGAGAGTTCAAACAGCACAACAATTCACATGACTCCAGTCCACCAATTAATGTCTTGTGATGTGAAAAGCTGCATGTTTCTTAGAAACAAATAAGTTATTAAAGCATTTTAACTTTAAACTGTCACTTCTGGCCAAAATACTAATCCATAATGAAGCATTATGATGCAACTCATTATACATCTTTTGATGGCACATTTTAATTTTCGGATATGCTATTCTTTGTTGTTAAGCTTTCAGTTCATATACAGTTCACAGTCCACAATAAACATCCACGTTACACAAATGAAATACATGATTAAGATAGACATTTACATTATAATTAAATCTTTTTAAATGGCAAAAAGATCTTCTCTGCCAGAAAGGAAGCAAGCAAGCAAGCAGGCTTGGTGTTTACCCCTCGCAGAGAGCAGACTGAAATGAAAAAGATCAGAATCCTGAGTCTCTGAGCTGCCTGAGGAAAGTTAAACAACTGAGACTAAACCATGACTAGGCGGCTGAGGGATGTCAGATAAAATGAAAGAAAAACCCTTTTCTTTGCCTGTGTGAGGTGAGAGGCAGATACATTCTTCAGGAACACGGATTTGGCAGTGACATGGTTTTATCTTTTTGTTCTGAGATTTATTACATTTACTGGTTTCATTCAACAGAGCATTACGAAAGTTAGGTGATTATATGGTGTCTCAAATGAGCTTAATGAGAGTGATTAAGCATACCATATTCTCTTGAAAGTACTAAGTTAAGTTTTTCGTTTGTTTTAATCCTCTGTATCAAAATGCTTTGCTACATCTGCTATTGACTACTTGTCAGTTAGTACATTGTTTGTTCAATCCAAAGGGACTTTAGATGCACTTCAGTTGTGATTGATGAGAGTCATTAGGCTAAGCGCACTAAGAAAAGCAACTAGAGTTAGTTTTGCTGGTTAATGGTAAGATAATTAGAAATGGATTGAGCTTGTACAGTACTAATTGATCAGTTCTTTAAGGTCCCTTCCCAGGTCACTGATTCCATGTTTATCTGGAGTATCAGTACTTGTCAAATGTCTTTTTACTTCCTAATGAACTAGCTTGTCCTGAGATGAAATATTGACCTTAGAAATCCTTCTTGAAAAGCTATTAACTTGATTAACCCAAGTAGAGACTCTCCTGAACACTCACTACACTCTTAAAAATAAAGGTGCTTCAAAAGGTTCTTCAAGAGATGCCATAGAAGAACTATTTTTGGTTCCACAAAGAACCATTTAGTCAAAGGTTCTTTAAAGAACCATCTCTTGCTTACCTTTTTATAATCTGAAGAACCTTATTCGCCACAAAGAACCTTTTGTGAAACAGAAAGGTTCTTCAGATGTTAAAGGTTCTTTATGGAACCATTTAGACAAAAAGGTTCTTCTATGGCATCATGAAGCACCTTTATTTTTAAGAGTGTACAGTGAATTAATCTCAACTGTAGCCAAAGCCGTGTTTGGAATAAAATACTAGTATACAGACTGTGCATTACAAAGAAGTAAATAAAATATGATAAAAGTATCTAATAAATATTTCAAAGGCTTAGTTCGATAACCTCATGTCATTACATTCATTTTTATTGGATGGAAAAGAGCAGCTTGCACATTCTGATTTTAATAACTCTTTTTGTGTTCCACAGAATTTTAAAAGATACAAGGCTGTAAATGACGAGAGAATTTTCTGTTTCGGGTGAACTGTCCCTTTAAAAAGGTGATATGACAGCATGTAACAATGTAATGGCATAATACTGTTTGAAGTGACAAAGCTTTTCAAAACTTTGACTCAATTGTTGAACCAATTGTTTTGCAAAATGATTCATTGTTTGGAAGAACTCAAAACGCCCCATGCTGGTGATTCCTTCTTTTCTGAACAGTGTAACTGCAACTAAAACTCAGTTCAAACATGCATAAAACCACCTTTAACAAACCAATTGCCAATTAAATCATGTAACTTTGCTGATTTGATATGCGCTCCGAATCACTGGTTTGAAAAAACAAATGATTCGCAAAAGGTTTTGAAGCAGTGTTTTGAAAGCGCTCATCACTAATTGTTTGAAATGTTTTGTTCAGTGAAAGGCATCCAGTTATCATCTTAGAAATCATCTCAGAACATCCAGTTATCATCTTTTTTTTTGTTTTGTTTTATTTCTTATCAAATTTGGGAAATTGGATAAAATCTTGGCAATCAAATCAAACAAGTCATGAAAAATCAAGAAACACCTGAAAAATTGCATTGCATTATGGAATGCACTATTCCACGCAGTATACTCTCTTGCATACTGCAAATGTGGGCAATATAATAGATTTTTCTTTCTCTTATTCCATGCATTCATAAATGTTACTGTATATCTTGACACATTGTCTACTTGTTGCAGAAAGAGTAGTATTGGTGTGCTATTCTGAACATAAAGTAGATATTTGTTTTCTGCTGTGCTTACAGGTGGACAGGACAGAGGTGATTCGGAGCTGTATAAACCCCACGTTTTCTAAGGTCTTCACCATGGACTTCTACTTCGAAGAGGTCCAGCGACTACGTTACGAGCTCTATGACATCAGCAGTAGTCATAATGGCATAAGAGAGGCGGACTGCTTGGGAGCCATGGAGTGCACACTAGGCCAAGTGAGCATAGAAATTCAAGCGGGCAATGTGTAGTTATTATGGTTTTTCTAGTTTTGCTTGGCAATGCTCATTTTGCAACAGGATCTCTACATGATTGTTGATTGCACACAGTCAGGGAAGAGTGGGGCCGGCACTGCGCCCAAATCAGATGAAGCCTCCTAATTAAATAATCACACCAACAACCGTTAAGAGCATTTCTGGACATTTTACGGCTGATTGAATTTTGAAACGTGAGATGTCTGTGTAGCTGTGGGGAGAACGGCCGGACCAGATGGGCAATGCTACTCTCTTATCTGCAGTTTGAGCAAATGGAAAACCAGACACATGATCTTCCGCCAGATGGTTAAGATTTGCAGTTTCTCAGTAAAGAATTTGCTAGAAGCTTATAGTGTATAACGGATGCCAATATTCATTTTGTTCAATATTCATGTGTTTATCTTTTTGCATCAAAGCCACTTTCTAGGTCTGCTTTTCTCTCAGAGGAGTTGGGTTGTTTGTTTTAATCCAGTCTGTTTTGGTTGGAGGGGGAAGGGGAGACTATAATTGTTGAAATGAGCTGCGTTTAACAAAGTGAGAAAGCAAGGTGTTGACACTCACTCATACAGAGTTTCTAGGGGAAATAAAACCAAAAGCTCTCCCTCCTATTTATAAATATTTAACAGCTAATAATGAAGCACTTATCTGGAGTGGATAAGACTTCATGGTGTAATTATGAACTAAGCTTACATGCCAAATTCTCCCCGAGGTGTTATTATGTGCTGCGTTCTGCACATATTCTTGTTTTTTTTGTGTGTTCTGTCCATCAAAACAAGCCGGCCTCTGACCGACTTAAAATATCTTATTTCTCTCCAAATAGATCATCTCCCAGAGAAAATTCATCAAAGCCCTGCTTAAACAGGGCAACACAGTCGGGAAATCGTCTATTACGGTGAGCACTTTCCCAAATCCCAAATTTATCTGTTTGCTTTCTCTCACGCGCTACTTATGCAAACATCCAGCAGTGCACAACACCAACAAATGACCTTACGCAAACATTTCATGGTCTAACCTTTAAAAGCTTTGCACTTTATATGACAGAGGTCCTTAGAATGATCAATGCCGCTACTGAACCCAGGCAAACATAGAACAACTTCTCATAGTACACAAGAACCTTCCAAAACAGTCAGATGTGGTATTGAATGTGAGCTATGAAACAAAAATGGCAGAAAATAGCCAGAGGAGCTTGTTAATGCACATTGACAGAACGCAGCAGCAACAGTTGAACATGTAAAGCTCAGTGGGTGAGGAGAACGAGATCTATAAAACAAATGCCAGTCTTCATGGTTAGCTTCTGATTCTGTTTTCTCTTCTGCTGAAAACAATTCATCACTCTCAATCTCTCCAGATCACCGCTGAGGAGCTGACAGGAAATAACGATTATGTCGAACTCTCATTCAGTGCGAGGAAGCTGGATGATAAGGTAGGAAGACCTCCTGTGCACTTTTATTCAGAATATTAAATGATCTTATGTAACAACAAGCTTAAATGTTGTCTGCAATTAGTGTTGGGCCTTATATTGTATTTTAAGGGTTCATATCTCTGAGGGGTTATATCTCTGAAGTCCAGTACTGTTCAAAAGTTTGGGGTCAGTAAGTTTTTTTTCTTTTATTCAGCAAAGATGCATTAAACTGACAGTAAGTACATTTGTAATGTAAAAGATTTCTATGTCAAATAAATGCTGTTCTTTTGAACTTTCTGTTAAATAAAGAGTCCTGAAAAACGTATGATGGTTTACACTAAAATATTAAGTAAAACAGCTGTTTATTGTAACATTGATAATAATAAGAAATGTTTCTGGAGCACCAAATCAGCATATTAGAATGATTTCTGAAGGACCACGTGACACTGACTGAAGACTGGAATAATGGCTGCTGAAAATTCAGCTTTGCAATCACAAGTATACATTTTAAACTATATTAAAATGAAAACAGTTATTTTAAATTGTAATAATATTTCACAATATTACTGTTTTATAGTATTTTTGATCACATAAATGCATCCTTGATGAGAATTAGAGACTTCTTAACATTTTAAAAATTCTTACTAACCCCTACATTTTGAATTCTATCATATAATTTGTTATTTTAGCATCAAAAACACCCTTTTTTGACCATTTTTCACCCTCTCTCTGATCCCTAGAATTAAAGAGTCTGTTTTTTTGTGCTGTGCCTTTAAGAAATGAGAATGTGAAATGAGCAACAACTGTTTTCTGTTCTCTTGCATTGGGACTTGGGTTTGTTGTCAAGTGTCAAATATAATTTAACTCTCCCATCCTTCAGTAACAGCCTCATGGCAAAGTTTACATTACATTGTGAGAGGATCAAAACAGGAATGTGAAATGAGCCACCGAATCTGTTGTGATCAGACAGAAATGATCAGGGATGCTGTTAAAAATAAACTTCAGCCTTGATGAATCCCCATACTCGGAAATGTGGTCAGACAGTTGAGAAAGAAAAAGACAGAGCGAGAGAGAGAGAGTGATAGAGAGAGTACTATTCCTGTGAGAGAGAGACACAATCAACTCTTGTCAGCAGGGTAATTACATGGGACTAAAATTAATAAAAGGGATTAATACAAGCATAACAAATGATCCACAGGAGTGTCTCAGTTTCACACAGAGCGTCTCGTACTGCTGCTTGACAGGGTGTCAGAAGGTAGAACAGGAAAGCCTCCTTTAAATCACTTTTCATTTAAGAGTCCTTTTCTTCTACTAAGTCATAATCCTTCAGTGAAAATCATATCCTCGGCGTCTGAGTAATTAAAACTTTGATTAAGCTTCTAGACTGGAGGAGAGATCAGAGACCCAGGCTGTCAAGATTTTCTGATAACTTTTGATAAGTTGCTGTTTCATTCTCCCATCTTAAACTATGGCTGAATGACTACAAGCGTTTAGGCGAATATTACTGTAGTAGACGACATCTTTGAGCACTAAACTGTGAGTAGTCTGATGTGACTCTTCTGCGCATATGGCTCTTTTTATGTGTTAAAGTTATTCGGAAAGATCTGAAAGTCCTGAAAATGGCTCCTGGTGATTCAGTGCAGTTTTGATCATTCAGCATACCTGCCGCTGTCCTCTGAGGAAAAGTGTTTTATAGGCATAATTAACTGAGGAAAATCTGCAACTGTGGGAAACTTCAAGAAAGGCATACTAGTTTCTTATTGTCAGCAGATAATAACAAGTTTTGCAGTTTAAGATTTATACAATCTACAGTATTACAAGTGTGATAAAGGGAGATATATATGCATCATTATGTTATGTAGGCTTACTTGAGAATAGTTTAAAATATTTGTGGGTTCGTTGATATGTGCTTTCATTATAATTCTTAAAACTGTGATTAGCCTGAGAATTTCATGGTATGTTACTTGCTCAGAATACTTTATTAGAATATTAGAATATTGTATTTGTCAAGATACCGACTGCAGAGTTTATGTGTGTGTGTTTATATAGTTTATATAAGATTAGGGTTAGTCTGTTCTTTTTTTTTTTTAAAGAAATTAATACTAAGGATATGCTAAGGATATGTTAAATTGATATTAAATGATATATAAATTATATATACAGGTGCATCTCAATAAATTAGAATGTCGTGGAAAAGTTAATTTATTTCAGTAATTCAACTCAAATTGTGAAACTCGTGTATTAAATAAATGTAATGCACACAGACTGAAGTAGTTTAAGTCTTTGGTTCTTTTAATTGTGATGATTTTGGCTCACATTTAACAAAAACCCACCAATTCACTATCTCAACAAATTAGAATACTTCATAAGACCAATAAAAAATAAACATTTTTAGTGAATTGTTGGCCTTCTGGAAAGTATGTTCATTTACTGTATATGTACTCAATACTTGGTAGGGGCTCCTTTTGCTTTAATTACTGCCTCAATTCGGCGTGGCATGGAGGTGATCAGTTTGTGGCACTGCTGAGGTGGAATGGAAGCCCAGGTTTCTTTGACAGTGGCTTTCAGCTCATCTGCATTTTTTGGTCTCTTGTTTCTCATTTTCCTCTTGACAATACCCCATAGATTCTCTATGGGGTTCAGGTTTAGTGAGTTTGCTGGCCAGTCAAGCACACCAACACCATGGTCATTTAACCAACTTTTGGTGCTTTTGGCAGTGTGGGCAGGTCCCAAATCCTGCTGGAAAATGACATCAGCATCTTTAAAAAGCTGGTCAGTAGAAGGAAGCATGAAGTGCTCCAAAATTTCTTGGTAAACGGGTGCAGTGACTTTGGTTTTTGTTTTGCTAGCACACCAGAATAAAGCCCTAAAACCTAATATTCACATTCCTAAAATCCATAAACAGTTCACAAATCAACCGCTGTATAGTTACCTCGTGTCTGGATGGATGTCTTTAGGAAGTTTCAGGTCCTTTTCTCTAGTGTCCGTCCTAGCTCAGTCAAGTTCGGACCACTTGAAGCTCGATGTGGTAGATTTCAGGTTCAGATAACTGGTTATTAATAATGAAGTACTCAGAGACTTGTTTTAAAAGTTTAACGAATCACCAATACAATGGTTTCGTTTTATTAAAAACAATAACTCATAAGTACAAAAACATAAAATAACAACGAGTAAAGTCTTCACCACGAATTGTCGGCCTTGGACAAAGATCTCACAAGTATTTTATAACCTCTGCTCAATACCCTCCTCCTGCCTGTGACTGCCCCTCCTTACAGACAGGCTGTATGATCTTTGTCACAGAGTCTAAGTCACACAAGTGTCAAAAGTTCAACCAAAAAAACAAACTGAAAATATCACTTCTAAAAAGCAAGCATGTCTGGTTCTATTTTCAAATATAGGGAAAATAACAACACCTTCTATACGCTCGGCTTAAGCACATATATCATAAACCTCAATATAGCACTTCTAGCAAGTACTATCCAATTCTAAGAAACGGTTCGGCTAGAAGTTCCATCTCGCACTCATGTGCGAAATGCATCTCCTCGCACTTCACCATCTTTCTACAAAATATGCGAAGCAACTACATAGCAGAAATAAACCACAAAGCACTCAACATCTGTGCTTCTACATAAAACATATTCTTTAAACATTTTCTGACATTTATTCTTTTGAACCTTGAAAATCCATTTTCTCTAGATCACTCATTAACCTTTGCATATCTTTTGAAAAACCTTGTAATTCCATTACTTCTTTTATTAATTTTGCAACCTGTTTATTTATTGTCTCTTGCTTCCGTATCAGCTTCAGAACTGCTTTCATCCTGAAGACGATCTTTGAATCTTCCAGCTCTCTCCTGGGGACACCTGCGCCGTTCCTTCTTCTTCTGTTTCTTGATCTCTTTATTTTGACGTCGCTGCACCCCCTGGACTAAAAAATCACTAAAATCAATTTCTATGCCCTCTGACCGGTTCCTATAATTTCTGGTAGAGGATCGATCAGGGAATAACACATTAGGCGGGTAGGGATCTGATTCGACATCCTCTCTTGTTATTCCATGATCGAATTCTCTCGTAAATGTCCCATCAGTAGGTATTCTGTCAAACACACATTTCATAAAAGTAAAGCCAATTTTGTTACTCTTATATTTTTTCTCTATATACACATCAAAAATGTTTCTACTATTTCTATAAAATGTTACTTCTACAAATCTCCTCATCTCCCAATAAGGAAAAGGATCAGCTTTTCTCTTCTCTTCTCCTCCATTTCTGATCAGTTTTGCGGTCGGGCCGCGCCGCGGCTCCGCTTTCCCTTTCATATCGACTATACGGCTTCCTCTCTCGCTCTGATCTCCTAGGCTGATCTTTGGGACGCTGCGGTTTATTATTTAATTTTTCTCTATCTGTCTGAATTATCTCAGTTTTTCGGTCGTAACGGATTAACGCTTTCTCTAGCTCTTCTGGAGATGTTTCTGGGCCGTACAGGAGGAATTCTTTAGCTCCTATTAACGCGTTTCTTTTAACTCCCTGAAAAATATGTTTTAAAATGCCTCCTACTCCTTTTTCCGCTACTTCTTGACAGGCTGATAACGCACCCACAGTGCGCCATCGCTCCTCAAAACCTTCCTGTTCTAGCTCTTCCAGGTTAGTCGGAATTAATCCCTCTAAAGTTTTAGCTAGTTTCCTTCCTCCTTGAATTCCAAATTCCGCTAAAATGTGAGAATCGACTGACTCCCCGGAAATTCTCATCTGTTCTCCATAACGGACTAATTCTCTGACCTTCCCCTTTACTGTTGTATTTTTCAACTTCGCTTTCTTCAGGAGTTTCATTTCGTGATCTCTTCTCATTAATTCTTCCAAGGTCGCTTTCGCCCCTCCAGCGCTAAACTCTGGCTGACTCGGTGATTGCACCTGTCTGAGGAAAGCACTTGGTTTCTTCCGACCTGGCGTTCCTAAATGCAACGCATCTAAGTGTTGATTTATTGCGTCTACTTCGGCGGTCCGGTTAATTTCCGCACCTGACTGATCATCTCCACCCGGGGTTATTTCGCTGAATCTCAACCTCCTAGGCACTGACTCCGTTCTGCCCGGGACCGGCGTTACATTTCTAGGCGTTCGGTCCTCTGGGCGTATTAACTCTTCGTAGGCTGAGTCTTCCTCCTCTTCATTAAACTCACTTTCTGAACTTTCACTTTCTGGCCCCGAATAAAATTCCTCAAACGTTTCATCCCCGACTCCTTTCCTAATTACCCTCTCTAGCGCGGCTCTGTTCGTTAAATCTTTCTGAGCTAATATTGCCCGTTTAGCCCTCTGAGTTAACGTAGTGTCCGCCAGAACGGCAGCCGCGTCTCCTCCATTCAGCAGACTCCAGAGCTGACCGTGGGTAATACCCGGTGCATACTCGAGGTTCCATTGATTTTCTCTAGCTAAATTAGTTTCGGTCTTTTTAATTTTGGAGTGCGTGGGTCTGTATAATCCTTTCCCTATTTGGAATGTCTCGAAGCTGTCCCCCAATTTCAGTCTGTAAAAAGGATTTTCTACCTGATATTTCTTCCCTCTAGATGTCGTTGTTCGCTTTAATACGGGGTAATCAGGGATCGGCTCTTCCTCCACTGACCTGGTCTGTGGCGGTGCCTGTTCCCGCTGAGCGGTGGCTCCCTGACCTGACCTTCCCTCGCCTGCTGTTTGGTCTCGGTTCACCCTTTCTGTGATTGCCCTTAGCACATCAGCATTGGGGTGACAGACCATCCACATTTTAGGCCACTCTGCCTGATCTGTTTTCCTCCTTAATGCATTCACCAGGGCTGTTCCCATAGCGATGTCATTAAATCCGAAAATCCCCCCTGATATTATTGGCATTGCTACCGTGTGGTAATTATTTTCTCTAGATAATAAACATATTTTGTCTATTATACCGTCTAACGTGAGTATCGCTATTAATTCTTCCTCGATATCTCTCCTCTGACCTCTTTCATGTCCGACGGCGTGTATCACTGGTTTTCCATTTGGCCCTCCTATTTTTTGTAAAATTACATCGCCCGTTCGAATGGGATCTTGCCTTTGTTGAGCTATTCTATACGACTCGTCCTGGAATCTCACTCCGGCTCGCTCCCTGAGAGCGCCGGCCACTCCAGCGCCGTGATATAGAAATCTATTAGCGGGATTC
Source organism: Spinibarbus caldwelli (assembly GCA_039654775.1). Classification (NCBI taxonomy): domain Eukaryota; kingdom Metazoa; phylum Chordata; class Actinopteri; order Cypriniformes; family Cyprinidae; genus Spinibarbus; species Spinibarbus caldwelli. Next base: position 28,175,531 of record CM077227.1, on the reverse strand, counting down.
ACTATAACACATGATTCCTGCTCATCTTCTAACCGCCCTTCTTTGAGAACGATTAAGTTTCTTCCTCTCGCGAAATATACTCGATATATTTCGTCATTGCCCGGTGTGTACTGCACATCGGGACTTTCTGGACTATTCCATTGTGGAGCACTGGGATCTAGAGTATTTACTTCTTCCTCTCTTTGAGGTAAAATGCTGGGAGCTATCGATCCTCTCTCTGACCCCTCTCCTGCAGCATCTTCATCTAAAGAGTCCCAACTTCTCACGGGGATATTTTTAATCTCTCCCCCGGATTCATCAAAGACTCTCACTCGCGGAAACCCATCCTTTCCTCCTTTACTTGAGTATATAAAAGGTGGAATTTCTGCCCCATTTAGAATTCTGATATTCACCACGGAAGCGATTAACTTAATCTCTTCCCATGGTAACTGGCCGGATCCGCATTTGCCTTGCGTGGAACTAATCCAGACCAGTCTTCCACCAAGATCCTCCGGTGTTAATGTCAGAGTGCACATCTGCGCCATTAACACACTCCGGATTCCCTTGGATTTAACTTCATACACTAGCACTACTCACACTCTGAGTTTTATGCTTTTACTTCAGGTCTTTTCAAGCCTGCGCGCGCGTTTACACAAACCCCTCTGGGTTATCACTGTTTAACTCTAGTATGTAAGGACTTACTACTTTACTCACTCAACAGTTATCCCTGAATTTTCTACCTTAGTCAATCGAGCCCCACGTTGGGCGCCATGTTTTGCTAGCACACCAGAATAAAGCCCTAAAACCTAATATTCACATTCCTAAAATCCATAAACAGTTCACAAATCAACCGCTGTATAGTTACCTCGTGTCTGGATGGATGTCTTTAGGAAGTTTCAGGTCCTTTTCTCTAGTGTCCGTCCTAGCTCAGTCAAGTTCGGACCACTTGAAGCTCGATGTGGTAGATTTCAGGTTCAGATAACTGGTTATTAATAATGAAGTACTCAGAGACTTGTTTTAAAAGTTTAACGAATCACCAATACAATGGTTTCGTTTTATTAAAAACAATAACTCATAAGTACAAAAACATAAAATAACAACGAGTAAAGTCTTCACCACGAATTGTCGGCCTTGGACAAAGATCTCACAAGTATTTTATAACCTCTGCTCAATACCCTCCTCCTGCCTGTGACTGCCCCTCCTTACAGACAGGCTGTATGATCTTTGTCACAGAGTCTAAGTCACACAAGTGTCAAAAGTTCAACCAAAAAAACAAACTGAAAATATCACTTCTAAAAAGCAAGCATGTCTGGTTCTATTTTCAAATATAGGGAAAATAACAACACCTTCTATACGCTCGGCTTAAGCACATATATCATAAACCTCAATATAGCACTTCTAGCAAGTACTATCCAATTCTAAGAAACGGTTCGGCTAGAAGTTCCATCTCGCACTCATGTGCGAAATGCATCTCCTCGCACTTCACCATCTTTCTACAAAATATGCGAAGCAACTACATAGCAGAAATAAACCACAAAGCACTCAACATCTGTGCTTCTACATAAAACATATTCTTTAAACATTTTCTGACATTTATTCTTTTGAACCTTGAAAATCCATTTTCTCTAGATCACTCATTAACCTTTGCATATCTTTTGAAAAACCTTGTAATTCCATTACTTCTTTTATTAATTTTGCAACCTGTTTATTTATTGTCTCTTGCTTCCGTATCAGCTTCAGAACTGCTTTCATCCTGAAGACGATCTTTGAATCTTCCAGCTCTCTCCTGGGGACACCTGCGCCGTTCCTTCTTCTTCTGTTTCTTGATCTCTTTATTTTGACGTCGCTGCACCCCCTGGACTAAAAAATCACTAAAATCAATTTCTATGCCCTCTGACCGGTTCCTATAATTTCTGGTAGAGGATCGATCAGGGAATAACACATTAGGCGGGTAGGGATCTGATTCGACATTTTCAAAAAACACAATGGACCAACACCAGCAGATGACATTGCACCCCAAATCATCAAAGACTGTGAACACTTAACACTGGACTTCAAGCAACTTGGGCTATGAGCTTCTCCACCCTTCCTCCAGACTCTAGGACCTTGGTTTCCAAATGAAATACAAAACTTGCTCTCATCTGAAAAGAGGACTTTGGACCACTGAGCAACAGTCCAGTTCTTCTTCTCCTTAGCCCAGGTAAGACGCACAAGAGGAATACGACACCTGTAGCCAAATTCCTTGACACGTCTGTGTGTGGTGGCTCTTGATGCCTTGACCCCAGCCTCAGTCCATTCCTTGTGAAGTTCACTCAAATTCTTGAATCGATTTTGCTTGACAATCCTCATAAGGCTGCAGTTCTCTCGTTTGGTTGTGCATCTTTTTCTTCCACACTTTTTCCTTCCACTCAACTTTCTGTTAACTTGCTTGGATACAGCACTCTGTGAACAGCCAGCTTCTTTGGCAATGAATGTTTGTGGCTTACCCTCCTTGTGAAGGGTGTCAATGATTGTCTTCTGGACAACTGTCAGATCAGCAGTCTTCCCCATGATTGTGTAGCCTAGTGAACCAAACTGAGAGACCATTTTGAAGGCTCAGGAAACCTCTGCAGGTGTTTTGAGTTGATTAGCTGATTGGCATGTCACCATATTCTAATTTGTTGAGATATTGAATTGGTGTAATTTAATATTTTTTTTCTTGTAAGAATACTATACATTCTTGTAAGAATACTAATACTCATAAGAATACTTGTAAATAATACTAAGTATATGTTCCATTGATAAAATTTGATAGAAAAGACTTATATTGTTAGATTTCTATTTTGAATAAATGCTGTTGAAAACAGTATCACAGGCCCTAAAAATTATTAAGCAGCACAATTGTTTCCAACATTAATAATAAGTCCGCATATTAGGATGATCTGAAGTAATTGCTGATGAAAATTCTGCTTTGCCACCACGTGCAGAAATTATATTTTAAAATATATTAAAATAGAGAAACATTAAAATTGTTATAATATTTCACAATATTACCATTTTTACTATATTTTTGATAAATTTGATGCAACCTTGATGAGCAACCTCTTTAAAATCTTACTGATACCAAACTTTATACTGTATGTATACTCTATATACTCTTTATACTATAATATGTTTTAAATAGCAGTTTTTATGTTGGAGCACCTTGGTGATCAAATAAAAGAAAAGATTTGGATCTCTGTGTCTCTAAAAAAAATAACAAAATAATTTAAAATAAACTAGATACCAGGGCACATTTGATTGCATTTATCAAGTCATTTTAGTGACTTGATTATCTTGGCCTATATTGTAGAGTGCTATTAATGTTGGCTGCTATCAGGTGAGGAGACTCCTGAGCAGACAGATAGCAGCAGAGGTGGGATGAGGCCACCGATGGTGAGAGCACAGGGAGCTACTTGGAAAAAAGTTACCAGCAAGGACACAATTCGTTTTCAATGACAGACACAGGCAGAATTTAGAGCAGGTGCAATCCCAGGAAAGAGTTGTGTGCATGTCTAAGAACGGCCCTATAGAATGCTCACCCTAGCAGGTTACCTATATCGTTTATAACAGGATCCACCTCTGCAGTTTAAATGGACCAGCCTGAGTATGTTATATTTATATATAATAATACTGTTAAAGCAGTGAGTAAACCGATGTTACAAACAGTGTGTTGCTAAAAAACGATGTTTCATGTAGTGGCGATGCTGCTGGGCTAAATGAATGTACATTAGATGCATCATGCATATTACGGAATGTACAAATTCTCCAGAATCACTTTGTTTGTGATGCTATCAGCTGATCTCTGCGTTTGTTATTCCCTCAGGATTTTTTCAGCAAGTCGGATCCATTCTTAGAGATCTACAGGGTAAATGATGACAACACTCAGCAGCTAGTGCACAGAACAGAGGTAAGACAACCATTTCACTCTAAGATCTTTCTGTGATAGTGCTTAACCAATACTGAATCGCTCTCTCTTCCCCTCTGCACACAGACTGTCATGAATAACCTCAACCCTGTATGGAAGACCTTCAAGACGTCCCTTAACTCACTCTGTAGTGGAAACCATGAAAGAATACTGAAGGTAAAATAAGCCACTTGCTGTTGGAGATGAATGTGTATTTGACTTACACTAACAAATAAATACATGGATCCATTTAAATTTAGTTTAACATTTACATTAGCATTTGCAATTCATGTTCCCGGCAGACAGCAGCTTATAAGAAGCTTAGAAGTACATGCATTGGGTTCGTAATTTGATGTAGTTGCTCTTGGGTAAGAATGGTCTGCTTTTTACCTGTCAATAATTCTGCTAAAATTTGACTGAAAGTCACTTCAGCACTTTGGGAAAAGTTGTTTTATTATTGAATTAATGCAGATGTACATTTCAATGGTCAGATTTCCAGTGCATTTTGATGCAGTTAGTGAAATACAAACTTTTTTGTGTGAGTGAGATCCTGTTGCTCTTAAAAATCTATGGTTTCATGTAGAACCTTGAACATTCATGGAACCTTTTGTAAGAATCCACCTGCCAGCCCAAAAGCGGAATCCAGCAGCCTGGTCGAAGGTTTAATGCATATTTGGTCTTTTACTCACTCTTCTGAATTTATCAGGATTTGGTTTAAATTTTAGTCTAGCTCCATTTTTAATCTGACTCAGATTAAATAATTAGACAATATTTATAATTAAAAACTGATCACAGATATCGATTGTATATTAATTTAGATATTTGATTATTCTGGAAACCCCATACTTTCAATTATTCGTTCATTAACGACCCAGTGTCGCTTAGCAATTCACTCGGCCAACTGTGAACACAAACTCGCCAGTTCTGTACTTACTCAGAGGATACAGGGAGATTAGACACCTTAAAGTTGGCTGCAGCCTGCTAGCACATAACAAAAAGTGTACTTTTCCCTAATCACGAAAGCTGTAACTTGTTAAGCCAGTGACAGACAGAAATCAGAAGATCCCTAATGACGAGCCCCCGCTTCATTCATTAGTACTTAAGTATGATCTGTCCTGGACTAAGATTTGTGGAAACACTAGACTACAACTCTAATCTACTAGAAAAATGATTTCAGAAGTGTTCAGAATAAATCAAATATAACAATTTATTATTAGTCAGGTAAAATTATATCACGGCAATTATAAAATGAAACAATTAGAAGCCAATTTAGAAAGGATAATGCAATTGTGAATCACATTGTAGCCGCGTGGCAGCCCTGCTCCTGTACATAGATACTGTGGCTACATAGGAAATAGCCAAGTGATCTACGCAGGAGACAAACAAATTTAACATAGTCACACATGTAACAGTTATCCTAATTTAACATAAGACACACGGTCTAAAATGCATAGTATTTCAAAGAACACTTACAGCAAAGTAATCGTGTTTTTAAAGAATAAACTTAACTAGCCTATGTGCACATGTAGTAGCACAAACAACAATACAGTGTGCTCTATGGGCACAATGTGTTTAACACAATTACATTTTTGAATGAAAACGAAATGCATACCTGACAAAGAGACACACAGCAGCGAGAGTTCTGGTGCAAAGCTCCAGAGACTCTCACACACAGTGTGGGTTTTTTTGTGTTTTTGGTTCTCGTGCTCCAGGGTTGCACCAGGCTGGAGATGGATAAACATTCCTCCAGACCCCTAAAGGGGGACACACCCCCTCCTCAGCAGAATACAATTCTACAAAAGTTTTCAACTTATCTCATAATACAAGTGACTACTGTGAAATTGAGACCAATTTACCAATCGCACAGAGACCTTTAAAATGATACCAAACATGAAAGGGTTATGATTATGAATTCTGAAGATACAGTAAATGTATGATATAAGTATAGTAACTTGAGTTCTTAACACTCCTAAGTCAACTTTTGGTGACCTGGGCCATCTGCCCAAGAAGGAAGGAGGGGGGCTTAAGGGTGGGTGAAAGGACAGTTGTTCTTCTAGATCTTCCCGTCAGATTAGAAAGTTTGTTATTTGGACAGTCAAATCATGAGGAATTAATCTCATAAGGAAATAATTTTACTCCTTACACTTTCAAATGCAGAAAAGGTTCTTTATAGTGGAAAAAGGTTCTCTAGATTTTTAAAATGTTCTTCAAAATGGTTCCTTTAAGAACTGTTCACTGAAAGGTTCTTTGGGGAACCAAAAATGGTTCTTCTATGGCATCACTGCAAAAACACCCTTTTGGAGCCTTTATTTTTAAGAGTGTAAGTCTACTTTTGTATTACTGGTTTAGACGATTACCTGGTGCCTGTTGCATAAACATAGCCACTATGTTAAGACCGTGTCTTAAGAACTAGTTCAATCAATTAGCAGTTAGCCAAGGGATAATCAGTCTTACTTTTCAGATTAAAATTAGACCAATCTACCTTTATGTAACTGATTTTAAAAAGCTATGACCGGTCTTGAAGAATGACTAAATTTTAAGACTAGTCTAAGCGATTTATGCAACTGGCCACTGGACAGAGCTAGACTAGCTTAGCGAAGTTGCATTGGTACCCAGAAAGATGAGCAGCTCTGATTTCCATACTGTTTTGAAATTCAATGAGTTTTGCTGGACCACCGTGTGTGTTGAGATCAGATATCTGGCAGGAGTTCTGATCAGTCACATGGCCTGATTACACTGGCTCAGGACCATAAGGCTTGGTGAGCATGTGTTTCAACAAGGATTCACCAGGAATTCCCATGTGTTCTACTTAAATATGTGCATTTCCTAATTTACCTCCCTCTTTCGTCTCTCTAGCCTTCTCTTGCTTCATTTATTCATTCGTCATTCATCAAAGACTGCTTGATTTAATTGGGAAAGGAATTACTCAGGGCAAGTTTGAGATGAATGTGTTCAAGAACACCAATTTAAAAGTATCAGTTTCCCGCAAGAATCTAAATTAAAGTACCTCCTGTTAAATCATTATAATCATTATAATAAATATGCCTTTCCCCACAGCAATTATCTGATAGACAATGTAATTTATGTCTATTTTTATATAGGAATTAAGCAGTAATGATTTTTATGTTTAAAGTAATTTGTCTGCATTTTTACATTGTAATTTTTTTTTATGATTCTGTGTATTTTATTTTAATATAAGATGTTTAAAATATATAAGATTATTTGGTTTCAAATATCTCCTGAAATTTGATGCTCTTGAAAGCCAATAATTCACAAAACATTATGATCAGCACAAACTTCACAGCTAATTTCACAAGAAGTAGTATTCCTTTAGTTGATTCATTGAAAATTGGTTGATATTAAAAACTTAGTTACTACTAGTTTTTGAGATATAGACATGGAGAGTTCAAGCCTCTAAGTACGTCTGACGTTTTTCTGGTCACACTTTATTTTAAGGTCCAATTCTCGCCATTAACAAACCATTAACTATGATTTTGCTTCAATAAACTCCTAATTTGCTGCTTATTAATAGTTAGTAAGAGTTGTTAAGTTTAGGTATTTGGTAGAATTAGGGATGTAGAATATGGTCATGCAGAATATGTGCTTTATAAATACTAATAAAAAGCCAATATGTTAATAATAGGCATGCTAATAAGCAACTAGTTAATAGTAAGAATTGGTCCCTATACTAAAGTGTTACCATTTTTTTTTTTTAATTTATAACGCTTCAGCAATCATTCTAAGAACTGTCTGTCATTCTATCATTCAAGAAACATTTCTTATTATGACAGTTGAAAACAGTTGTGCTACTTAATATTTTTGTGGAAACCACAAACCGCTTTTTTTTTAAAAAATAATAATAATTAAAAAAAAATCTTTACTGTCACATTTTGATCAATTTAATGCATCGTTAAAAAATAGCATTGGTACTTCTTTAAAGCTCAGTGTTACACTGGAGTAATGGAGTCTGTGTACTCCATGAACTATCAATTTAACAATAAGATGCTTTGGGTCCCCTATAAACATCTCTTAAGGGCACCTGTGTGCCTCTCTTCCTACTTGTAGTGCATCAGCATATGGCTGCATGTAGCCTCCCTTCTGTCCACTCATGACTGAACAGAACTCAGACCTTATTAAAGCAAACAGCTCAGCTTCATTTAGTAGCAGCCGTCCTCCATGCCATCTGTAGAATCACTCACAGACTAAGCTCAGCTCACAGCTGGAGCTCACCCCATTCCAAGACCTGCCCTTTAGGAGTCCATTAGAGTGCTGCTGTCACACCACTCAGAGCAAAGGCAATCTGTGTGAGAAACGTGTCTTCCTTTTAGAACCTCTGCTAAACTCTTAAGGGGTGCCATGATGGTGCCATGGGTTGTTAACTCATAATGACTGTGATTGATTGGATCCTGCCGATATTCGACAGGCCTTATTATGACTCCAGTGAAGCGTATTTGTTGTGGGCTAATGAAATATTAAGTGTTCTGATTTCATTTTTCTTGTTGTTTACACTGACTTTCTCTATCAAACAGAGTTCAAATGATGAACTCGAGACATTCAGACAGACTCTCTCATGAACATTAAACTCTTCTTTTCGCAGGTTGCTTAAAGGTGCCATAGAATGCATTGATACAATATTTTAAATTATTCATCTACATAGAAGGTATGTGGCTTAGGTAAGGCCAAATGTTCTCCAGAAATGGTTTTACATGTGCATTTACAACCCTATATTTCTCCCTAGAATGAAATGGTCTGTTATTGACTTATTTGGAAGGGTCATGAATAATAATATTGAGCTCTGCTCTGATTGGCTGTTTCACAGTGCGGCTCTGCTCTGATTGGCTGTTTCACAGTGCGGCTCATTTTAGTAGCTCACAGCAGGAAGGAAACAGGGAAAATATATATCTCAATACTTTTTCGTGCAGTTATATCGTCGGTTAATTATACTGTATATAAAATGCGGGCATCAGGGAGCCGCTATTAATATGCGGGGCACTGAAACTGCTTTCGGATGCGCGATCGCTTTTACTTTCACTTTCACTTTCGAGATTCGCGATCGCACGTACTCTGTTTATACTATGGAGCGTCAGTACTTACCACACATTTTACAAGATCAGATGCTTGTCAGTGGTACTCAGGATCTTGTAAATCATTCGCCATCACCCTCAGTCATCTCTCCTTACTTTGTTTATGTGGTAAGTGAAATCTTATGTACTGTAATGTAACAGGCTACCGCTAGCAAGGAGCTAACCATGTCCCTTTAGTGGCTCGCGTTATTTTATTAGAACGCATTATTTGTTTTCCGTGCCTTTCTGAATACAGACACCAACCCATCCCTGCACGTCACATCCCCTGCACGGCCTGGAACATAACATTTATTTCCATGATCTGCCGTTTTCGCTGTTATCCTTGCTTGTTTCTTCACAATACTTGCAGAACTTCTGATGGTTCGGCTGGTGGCTGGTCTAGAACATGGGCGGGTATATGCAAATGATGGGGGCGTAACTATTAGTGATCCCGACTGTTATGTCTCAGTCAGTGTTATGTTCTGATTCGCCTATTTTTCAGTGGTCTTTTGGATTCACGAGATTTACATAAGAAGGAGGAAACAATGGTGTTTGAGGCTCATGGTATGTCATTTCCATGTACAGAATTCTTATTATTCAACTATGCCAAGGTAAATACAGTTTTCCATTCTATGGCACCTTTAACATCACTGTTGTTACATCAATTGTTTGGTTCATAGTGTGGTATACCTGACCAGAACCAGTAAAAATTCAGAGTCAGTAAGATTTTTGATAACTCCTTACAAAAGCCTTTATGTATAATGCATTATAAAGGGTTATTAAAGGCTATAATGCATTATAATTATTCATAATATGCGTATATATTGTCATAAATAATTATAACCAAATTTAAAATGCATAGTTTAACAATGAATTGATAAGTGTTATAATGTATCAGTGTTATTCATGAGATTGTACAGTGCATTATAAAGTGCATTACAAGGCATAATTAATGCATTAAAACTACTTTTATGATGTATTATACATAAAGGCTTTAAATAAATTGTTACCAAATTTTTTTTAAAGCTGTTCTGAACATTGATAATAATAAGAATCATCATCAGCATTTTAGAATGACTAAAAAAGCTTCGTCTGCATGCAAATATACAATTTCTTAGTTCAGCAAATTTTGCAATTATTTCAAACTAGAAAGACTAGTTATGAAGTGTTTTACCACTCTTTAGTTGTATCCTTTTTTACCTTACTTCTTAAAATTACCCCCCCTCCCCAGTTTTTTTTTTTTTTTTTGATGAATTAGAAATGTTTGATGAATTAGAATTTGTATTTCTTTTAAAGTTGAAGTGTTTAAAGCTTTTAAAGCTGAATCTATTTTTTTTTTCCAAATAGGTTTCCCTCAGAATATCTTTTAACACTTTGTCTTCTGTTGGTTGGACAGATAGTCCTGCTCCCATCTAATGCCATTAGTTAAGCCAATCTCGCTGTTTCAGGCTGATGAAATGGTTACAAATGGCTTAGTTGTAGTTGGCAAATGCTGGGTTCCACAAGAAAATATATTAACGTTAAAAAATGACACACATCAGCTTTAAATTGTGCTTGTCCAACTCATTTCCGTCTTGCATCATAAAAGTATGAAAATGTGGAAACAGAATTGCTCAGGCTAAGTACTGTGTGAATGAAAAGCACCCACACTATGCCCTGGTCTCATCTTTTACAGCAACATTATATAAGTCCTGAATATTGCAGAAAACCATCAAAGTTTAATTAATTTGTAATGTCACTTTATGTTTAATGCATGAATGCATGGGGCACAGTGATGATAAGTCTGCTCCAGTTCTTTATGCTGTGTGTTCGGGTTCACTGTTAGACATTTCTGTTATTTCTACAGTTATTTACTGTATATCACCCAGTATAATACAGCAAATTCCCTTTACAGTAAATAACTAATACCCTTTGCATCATGGGAATTTTCTGTGACGTCAACCCCCACATACAAAAGCTGTGTCTGAAATCGCTCACTCGTTCACTCATTCACTAATCCCTATATAGTGTATGGCAGTTGAGTGAACTATATCAGAAGGAGTGAACGAAATGAAGTGAACGGATTCGGACGGTGACGTGTACGCTGTGCGTGAGACTTGGCTGTTGCAAAAACATCTTTGTCACATATGTATTTTTTTTATTACATGTACCTCATTTTAGAAAATAATATTAATTGCAATAACACTTAAAATGACTATATTTAGCTTTGTGGTTTCATTTGTTTTGTAATGCTTACATGGTCATAATCATTAAATACTATTAAAATATTGTCAACAAAATTAAACTCACATAAGCACATGTTCATAATTTTATGTATATTTATTGTTTGTAGTAGCTATCTTGAAACTCTCCCGAGCAGCGTTTTTGCACACAGATAAGATGACAGATGGCCGTAGAGTGCCCTCAGGCGACCGTTAATTTGACATCAGAATGAATAGGCTACCAATGAACATTTTTAAATATCAACCAAATTATAATCATTTTTGTAAATTAAACGGCATCTCTCATTCAAACTCGCTTGCTCCTGTTCTCTCGATGTAACACGATTTGCAGAACACCGTTTCTACAACGCCGCAACAGCTTGGGACTGACTACACTGGACCATAGACTGCAGCACTGGACGTGTTACATCGCTTGTAATGACTGGAAAATCCGTTTGTCCTTCATGTCAGAAACAGCGCGAGCGCTTGGAGTACATCTGTAGGCTACGTCAGAAATATACCGGGGCATCACTTTACTGTCCGCATCCACTGTAGATAGTATAATAGGTTCTATATGGTCTTTTCGAGTCTTCCTCGGACGCGAGTGGCAACGGGGATGAACCCGCGAGAGTGGAAGAGTAGGGCTGGGAATCGATTCCAAAAAGAATCGATTCTTCGATTCCGAGGCGTTGGGAATTGAGAGTCGATTCCAAAGGTTGGAATCGATTCCATCAAGAGGAATCGACTCTTCATTCAGAGCCTTTTTCAGTTCAACAAAGTTTATCTATTGGTGCCTCTCAAACGGAAGGCTGCATCCTACGAAGGCTGTCGGTACTGAGATCATCAGAATTTGAGGATGCAGCCTTCCGTTTGAGAAGCACCATTCGCCTCCCTCATGCTCGATAAAAGCCGTAATTACGAGAGTTGTGAGATAAAAGATCATTCTTTTTTATATATAAAAGATCTATTTCATTTTTATATTTTTATTACCCTTTGCCTCATGCTCGCTAAAAGTGATTAGAAGTCTGATTGTTTCCACGAAAAGGTTCTTTCGGATAGATAGTTTTAATGAACCAGTTAAAAAAAAACAAAAAAACATTCAGAGGTTATTTTACGGTGGAACTGGCTTATGTTGTCCACAATTTTGAGCGCTGCACGACAGAATAGATAATGACGTGATCGAGGGCCTTGATCATATTTCCATCTAAAATGCTATTTTTTTTATTTCTATCAGCCAATGATAATTCTAAAAGAAAACGTCACGAGCATAGATCAGTGGCCACATCTGACTGACAGAAAAACCACGAGCTCTATCAGTGTTATTGTTAATGTTCTGGTTATTTTGTTTCAATGTACAGTTTGTTAATTTTGTGCAAAGCATACAGTCAAAGTAAACAGTCATTCAGCTGAACTGTGCACATTTATTTTAGACAATTGTCTTGTTCAATTCATGCGATAAACGCATGCCCTGTCGAGCAGTGGGCTATGACTAATTTCACGGGCAAAGCAGACAAAATTATAATTTAAAAATCAATCAGAGCTATAGAAATGTATCGTCATTTTTTTTTTTTTTTTTTTTTTTTTTACAAATAAAACTTCGTATTATGAGAAGGATACTTTCTACGACCTTTATACCCTGCAGTCATGGCGAGATTAGGTTCCTTCGATCTAAAAAAAAAACAAGAATCGAAAAAGAATCGAAAACAACTGTGAGGAATCGATTCTTGGAATCGAATCCCATCGATTCCAGAACCAGGAATCGGAATCGGACTCGATTCCAAAAAATTCGGAATCGAATAGCCCTATGGAAGAGCTCCGGAGAACATCTGCGCTGTGTATCGATGCACCTTACGAGAGAATAAGACCAGCAAGTAAGGTAAAAAATATATGTACGTTTGTCTGTGTTTGTGTCATATTTTTGCACACCAGTTTAACCTAGTAACATTTACCCGTCAACATTACGGTGACAAACTTTACTATGGTAAACTGCGCTGTCGTTACAAACGACTTTTATCAGCTTATTGAATTGTTACCGAATTAAAATTATTTTTAACGAGCAACGCTTATCTTATATTAACATTAAGTTAACTAATGTGAAATTTTGTTCAGGTGTTAGTAATTAATGTTGGCCAGTAACGTTAGCCTATTGAGAAAATAAAATCGTATGTTAGCTAGCTTAAACAAGTTTTATGGCTAGCTGCCTTTCTAGTTTTAGAATTAGCTATAGTTTTAATAGAATGTAAGATTTACTGCATTTTTTTGTATTTGTGTTTTAAAGGCAACTGCAATGAAGCATCAAGAAAGACATGAGCATGCCAGTCACCCTGAGACTGATAATTCATGGTAAGAGAACAACTGGTTTTGAGAGGTTTGTGTATTCTGTATGGGGTTTGCCTTTTAAAAGTGTGTCATTTCTACTTATTGTTTTTCAGAGAAGACATTTCTTTCACTAACGAAGTGGATGGTGAGCAAAGGTGGTGACCACGTTTTGGAGCAGCACCTGGGTTTTGCAGATGGCTATGTATTTTTATGAGGATAAATCCAGAGGATACAACATAATGCACTGCAAAACGTCCTAAGACAGGATAAATGGTGAAGATGCACTGTTCCAGCATTGGAAGACTGTATTTTTAAGTGTTATACATACATTGTTTTAAATAAAGAATTTGATATTTTGTAATTATTGTGTGTGTTTTAATTGAATGCCAGTAGTACCTATGTAGAGTAAAAATAAAATGAATTCTATATAAAAATGATAAAATCTAATGAAATCCATATTAAAATCAATGAATTACAGTAGTATACTGATTAATTGGATTATTTTTTTTTACAGTAATTTACTGTAAAAGAGTACAGTTGTAAATCAAATACAGTTTGCTACTGTAAATCTTATTTACAGTAACTTAAGTTACTGTAAAAACCTTTTGAAATGTCTAACAGTGTTCCAGACATTTGTGGTGATCAGCGTTCACTGTGGACTGTATGTAGGCAACCAGAGTGGGTTCAACAAGAGTAGATGGTGTGCATATCCAGCAGAATGTCGTTTATTTTTGCTCCAGAGGAATGCTGAAAAAATTGTATCCAAACTAGATGTCTGTGGAGGAAACAAATGTATTTGAGGGGGTGGGGAATATGAGGAGAGAAGAAATCAAATGAAACAAGATGAAAAAAGTGAAAGAAGCAAGAGTTAAATCATGCATACCGCTGCACCAACACATACCATATACAGTAGGTCATATTTGCTTTAGATGCCTTATTAATATTAAATGTTAGCCTGTTGTGTTCTTCCCTTAACATCCAGTGTACAGTGTGGGACTGGGACTCAAATGGAAAGCATGATTTCATAGGGGAGTTTCAAGCTACGTTCAAAGAGATGCGATCAGCGATGGATGGAAGACAGGTAACAGTTTTAAACTTATTATTAAAAATGTATCAATTTATTTGAGCACTTTCACATCCAACACACAGAGAACACCATCTACAAGCCAAGCAGCTTTTTAAATCCAGTTGACTTTATTTGAAACAGCTCTGTGAGATATTCAGAGCAGGTTAAGCTACTGATGAGTAGGAACTAGTTCAGTTCAAAGAGTAATCAGCAAAAGTGAAAGATGAAAGAGGAGTAAGGTTATATGAGGAGATCTTCTTGTGGGTCACAGTCAGTTTAGTTTCTTTTATACTTTAACAGATTCTGTAGAGAATTACCTCCAGTATCCCAGAACTGAACGGCGGGATTTTTCTCACACATTCTCATCATCTAAAAAGATAGATAGATATATAGATAGATAGCTAGACAGACAGATAGATTTGGTTTGATTTAATGATTGTTTGAGTTACTGATTCTTTAATTCATTGATTCTTTGAAACCAAATCCATAGATAGATAGATGGATAGATAGATAGATAGATAGATAGATAGATAGATAGATAGATAGATAGATAGATAGATAGATAGATAGATAGATTCAGACAGATTTAGAAAGATTCAGACAGATTTAGAATGATTCAGTGATTGTTTGAGTAATTGATTCTCTGATTCCTTGATTCTTTGAAACCAAATCCATTCAAGAAGGATCTGACATAAACATACCAAAAAATATAACTGAGCTCAAAATGACTGACTGCAAAAGAACAATGTGCTCTAATGGAATTATAAGTGGAATAATTGCATAATTAGAATAATTTAATTTAATGACACATCTGATGGAAAGACTTTGAAATGCTATTTTGTAATATCTACAAAACAGTGTTGCTGTGCACTTTAAATGTCAGGCAAACACACAAAAAGCTTCACATCAGAGTTCATAACCCTGCACCTGCTAGATCTCTAAGTGTCCATTAAGTTATTCTGCACTTTTGTAATTTGGAGTTTGTGCTTTATTACACTGTAAAAAAAATAAATAAATAAAACATTCTGGCAGCTGTGGTTGCCAGAATAATTTTGTAAAAAATACAGAAAAACTGTAAACACATTTACAGAACAAAACTGTAAAATTTACAGTATAAAATTGTAATTTACAAACAGGGAAATTTGAATGTAAACCACTAAATTCAACAACACACACTGCTATTAAAATCTGTTTTGTTCCTTTAACATGCTGACAACCACCATAATAATGCAGGTGGTAAAAGAGAAAGCCACATGAAGAATCAAAGATCATCACCAGTAGCTTCACCACAAGCAGAAGTATATACTAATATATAGAAAGTGCACAGAGTCATTCATGCAAACACAAAACACCAGCATGGTAACACACATGATACTTAAATAATGCAATAAACTTTAATTAAACAACAGAAGATGTAACATAAAGCCCAAATGTACATAACTGATAACAAAAACTATTAAAAAACATGATTAATTAATACTTTCAAATGTGGAGTGTCACGCAGGGAATTCTGGGAATATCAGTTTACAGTTTTTGACTGTAAATTATACATTGATTTGTTATTTTTACTTCTTAAAACTGTACAATTAACATCATTTTACTGTAAAATTACATGAAATGTCTGGTTAGATCTTTTACAGTTTTTCCCTGTATATAGTACAGGAACTCACTGTTAACATATTAACAGTTTTTTTCAGTAGCGTTTTTACAAAATTTTACAGTTAAAATTACATTTATTTTTTACAGTGTACATTTCAGGACCACTGCTGTTTACAAACTGGAAGCAAGCTGGATAATTGCATTTTTTTATGGTAGAAAATTCACACAAAATGACCACGTCCTCCTTAATAATCGATAATGAGGATGTTGTTCTGTGTAAGGTGTTAAGGAGTATTCAGTCCCCATTAAATAGTCTATAATGCACAGCTTGCTCTAAAAATGGATCCAGTGATTAACCATTACTGCTAAAGACTAAATTAGCCAGCATCTCTTTCTGATTTTGAAAACAATAAGTCATTGTTCTTTTAAGCTGTCAGTTAATTGTAACTCTACTGAAATGCACAGCTACAGCTCTCTTGTGAAGTCCCGAACGCTTTGGGCTGGTATCTCTATACTGCAGGCATCAGTACCAGACTCTGCTAATTATTTTAGAACATCGCTTCCAGGCTTGACATCATTCCTCATTATTATGACTGAAATTGTTGTTTTCTGAGTCTATTGTCTACTGGAGGACTTATTTCTGGCCTTCGCTGCTCCAATGGGAAGCGATTATGCACCATCTACACATTCTAATGAAGCTATTACATTGTCCAGGATGTCTCGATCGCCCACTCCAACCAGTAATGATGGAAAGCTAATGTTTTTTTTTTTTTTTAATATTTTTGAAACAATGACAGGTCCAGTGGGAATGCATAAACCCCAAATATAAAGTCAAGAAGAAGAATTACAAGAACTCTGGGATTGTCATTTTGAATCAGTGCAAGGTAAAAATTTTTCATCATAAAATGATGCTCTCTAGAGGAACTTGTCTCCTCCCCGTAGGCCCTGTATTTCAAAAAGTGGCAGTGTCATGCTGTCAGCAGAGGCGTTGATGGTTATAGTGGATGGAGGTGGGAACTTCACACAGCTAGAAGTCATTCCATCTGGCTAAAATGTGAGATCCCAGCTCTGCAAATGGCCACTGAATTTGATCATAGTTGACATAAATTAGAAGTGATGAGAAGAAGATTGTAACATGAAAGTGCTTGAATTCACGATAACCTGTCCTTTTGTATCCACAGATCATTAAGATGCATTCCTTTCTGGACTACATCATGGGTGGTTGCCAAATACAGTTTACAGTAAGTCCAGACAGATACAGCTCATGCTTTCTTAGTGGAAGTAGTTGAGTTCATTTATCTGTGTTTATATCTATAAAACTAGTCATCCATTATTATTTGTTTTCTCTGACATTAGCATAGCCGCCAGTTTTGTTTAATGAATTATGTTATTATTAGTCAGAGCACTCATGATTTAGTATTCATTACCATGTACATACTAATGGGAACAGGGAAAACAGGGGAAAAATTGTCATTCTAAATGTTGATTTTTTTTTTGCATAATTTATAATAATTGTCTCACCTGCTAACAGCGCTGTTATTTTCGCATGACACTTTTGTGTGCACTGTAGGGTTTCATTACTTTTATTATCTGTCACAACAGGTTCTTTCTGAATTGTTCTTATGTACAGTCTCCTGAAAGGTTTTTAGAATTAGTTTCAGTTAAATTTATCTCATGTTTGTTTTATGAATTTATATAACATGCAGTTTTAATAAGTGTTGATTTTTCTCTTGAAAGAAAACTGGTAGACCTGCAGTTTTTACAATCCTTTTCTGCTTAAAAAGAAAATGGTGTTGCTAAAGGAGAGGGATCTTACTTTCAGGGATATAATTACTTAAATGTTGGTACATACACTGTTGATAAATGCTATAAAATCCATATGGGTTATTTATGGGTTATTTATTTCACACACGCACACACACACACACACACACACACACACACACACACACACACACACACACACAAATGCACACACAAACATTGAATTAACTGTCTAAACCAGTTAATTATATGATTGTGTCAACATTAACTTGTGATGTATCTACTATTCAATTGTGATCAAATTAAATTTAATGAATAAATGACATACTATTGACTTACTGTGCATGACTTTTGATATATATTGAGAATATTGTGTTAGGAAGTCTATCATAACTATACAAGCCAGGTATATATTTTATCTACATACATAATCCCACGCCTACTTAAACTCAACTCATTTTACAGCTCTATACAGTCTGTTTACTCTCTGTCAATGCCGTTAGGAGACAGCGCATGTAGAGATTCTCCACATGGTGTATACATTTTGAGTAATTAGCGTCAAAGCACTACTTTGATTTCTGCTTGTCTTTTCAGGTAGCGATTGATTTCACAGCCTCTAATGGGGATCCTAGAAACAGTTGTTCATTACACTACATCCACCCCTACCAGCCTAACGAGTATCTGAAAGCTTTAGTCGCAGTGGGGGAGATTTGCCAAGACTATGACAGGTGAGCTGGCTGAACAGCCAATCAAATCCCAACTTCAGCTCTCTAGGTTCTCGACTTTCTTTCATACACCAGTTGTTTAGGTTCACGCATATGCCAGTCAGTTCTCTTTCTCAGAGTGTGCAGTATTTTGACAGTATAATGAGTAAAGTAGAGTCCCATCATTGGGGTTTTATGTAATGTGTAGGCTGTTTAAAAGATAAAAAAATGTGAAGGAAACAAGGGGTCAAGGTTTGGCTGGTTAGCATGGTCCCAGAGCCTTGTAGATGTGGATGCATCATTCACCATTGATGGCTATTCAAAAGTAGCCATGTGTTCTGACCAAAGAACATTTTTTTTAC
This sequence comes from Spinibarbus caldwelli, assembly GCA_039654775.1. Classification (NCBI taxonomy): domain Eukaryota; kingdom Metazoa; phylum Chordata; class Actinopteri; order Cypriniformes; family Cyprinidae; genus Spinibarbus; species Spinibarbus caldwelli. The sequence continues at coordinate 28,156,549 of CM077227.1, read as the reverse complement.
AAGAAAAAATATAAATATTTCATGTGATAGTGGGTGTTTTACCACAGTGACAGATTTTTTTTTGAAAAACTGAAAGCCTTGGAGCACAGAGAGCAATATGCAGGTCACACATTTCTTTATACATGATTTTATGGTGCCTTGGAAGCCAGTTTGAGACTAGTTTCCTAAGGAGAAAACACCATCAGTGACTGACTTGCTGCCGTAGGCACATGGCTAATATGAAGAAATGCGATTCCCTGAACTTCAGAGATTAAATGGGAAAAACAGTTATAGTGATGTAACCAAGACAATACTGAAAACTTAATTTACAATGCTTTTCACTTCAAACAGTAAATAGAGAGTGGTTAATTGGAATTTATGAAAAAACATTGTTTTATTTTGATCCCAATTTACATAGCTGCTCCATTTTGCTGTAAAAAAAAAAAGAAAGTAGAATGTGTCATCCACAGACTAGGCATGTTTTAATTAAACATACGTTAAAGACAGCAAAACAAGGTGGGAGTTACATTTTGACAGGCAGCCTGTTATTTTCAAACAATATTTTATTAGACCTGTGGCCTTTGCATTTTAACAGTTGGTGATTATTTAGAAACCCCGAAGCAGTTTTTGGATAACATGCTAAATCCCAGTGTTTTTTGACCACTGTAGCTGAGCTGTTATTTCAGCTCTCTGAAAGGTCATTCAAAAGCTCATTTCCAGCACCATGTCGAGCTCCGGCATCACTCCAGAACGAGATGAATGCACATCCATCAGGACTTTTGCCTGGGATGAAATCTGTAATCACAGCACTTGCTGATTTGGCAGGCACTAACAATAACAATTATGCAAATCTGTGTCCATTACAAATGAGCAGTGATGAGAGGCCACTGAGACAGGAAAGCATGATGGGAAATTTGGTAAGTAATCCCCAAGATCCTCAATTCCTCCCAGCTCTAATCTCCTGTCCGTTTCGTTTCCATGCAGTGACAAAATGTTCCCAGCATTTGGCTTCGGTGCTCGAATACCTCCAGACTTCAAGGTAACTTTATCATTTATAGCGATGGGGGTGCTATGGGATTTTTTCATTAATGGGATGAAGAGTGAATGATGCTTCTAATTAGGCTACCGCTGGAGTAATGTATGAACTGATATCAGCAGGTTCATTTCCCTCCAACAGATAATGTGCCTTTGTGTTGAGCTGAGAGTGTTTTGTATTCATCTTAGACTTTAACAGTTTTGACTAGATTGATTGAATATCTGGATGTACAGCTCTAGCTCCAGACTTATTTTTAAAATCTCTTTAAAGTATTCAAACAAATGGTATTGAAAATCATTTATTTACAACGTAAAGTGAAGGGTCTTGAATCCCCCTGGAGGGGGTATTGACCAGCAGTGTTGACCAGCTGAATGTACTTTATCCTGCTTATTTCAAGACACTGACTTCGCATAAATAAATAAATAAATAAATAAATAAATATTGATTTAAGTTTGATTTATTTAGTATGTGACAAGATAAGATTTATTTTTGCAGTTTCTATCTATTTTTGGTTTCACAGTATAAACGAATAAATAAAACATTCTTTTGAATGTCGGTTCTATTCGGTGAACGAGTTGAACCAGTTCACTAAATCAGACTGAATGGTTTGAAACAGTTTGCGTCTTGAGCTGATCAATGAAGTGGTCTCTTAAATGTGTTCAATATTCTGACTCAAAAGAGAGTACTGTGGTAATAAAACCATAATATCTGTTTTGATTATTTATTTTTGCAATGAATAATTTTGTACAAACGATTCTTGCAACAGTTCTTGAGTCAACATTACACTAAACCGATCACAGCAACAGTACCAACTGAGATTGAATGTAAGACTGCTGACAATGAACATAATATAAATTAATAGAAAAATGTGTCATCATATTGCTTTAATGATGCATTTGAGTTATGTGTGGATGTCAGAATTACGTGTTGTTGTAAAAAGAACTGGTGAACCGTTTTTTGAACTAGTTCACTGAAAGTAATAGTCCAAAAGAATCAATTTGTGGAAATTAATTTGGACTTCTCATCACGTGGTGATTCACACCCGAATGTCTCATTGTTTTGAATAAATTGGTTGAGTGAATAATTCAGTGACTCATAAAGGCAGTCACTGTATAGCTCATGAATTAAATGGTGTTTTAATAATTCTCTTATAAAAGCTGTGATTTGTTGCCACTTACTGGTGTAACCTGCAGAAATGTTACTGAAACAATCCTGACCAGACAAGAGCTATGCTTCCATCACCCTGTTTTTATGTGTATTTTGAAGTATTGCATCAGAAACGAGTGAAATTTTTTGCCAAACTTAGAAAAAAACCTCTTAATTCGCAAAAAAAGTTTTAACACTCACTTGAGGTTGTTTTTGACTTGAAAAAGAGTAATGCGAATAATGTTTTTGACTTGAAAAAGAGTAATGCGAATAATGGGAGATGGAAATGGATTTGCCAAATAAATTCCTCCATGAACATCAAAAAATAATTCACAAATGTTTTATGTGATATTCCAAAACTGTACATAAGTTAAATTCGCAACTTTGGATGGAAACATAGCAAGTGAAGAGTCCCTGCTATTGGGCTATATATCAAAACTCTTGAAAAGCTGCTCAGCCAATCAAATTCAAAGATCTAACAATTGCATAATATATGGCATGAATTATTCTTAAACAGTATATTTTTCCTGCCATAATAGCCTAAGGTTATGTTTCCTTTTTCTTTCTTTTACCCCCAGGTTTCACATGACTTTGCTGTAAACTTCAATGAGGACAACCCAGAATGTGCAGGTATGATGGTGGATTCATCCCAATATTTTATCTATTCCAGACCATATATCTTAAAATATCTCCACAATGCAGATTCAGTAACTTACCTGTGCGACCTTTGCCCACTGGGACTGCACTACTTAAAGCCTCAACATAACATTGGCAAAGTCAAACAGTCCCCCCACACAAAGGAGATCAATATATGCATAGCTGAATTACAGAGCTACGCTATTGACAAAGGTGGCCACATTAATGTTTAATGCTGCTATTAAATATACGGCCTGAGGGGAATGTCTGAAGGAGTGAGGCCTGGATGAAGTTGTTGTCACACCCTCCCCTTCCCCAATAGTTAGTCTTTCTGGGCCATGACAGTGGGAAAAAATGACTGTCAGCATAAAAACAAATTTTTTAAGGCTTGGTGAAATGATAGTGGCGCCTCACATTAGATCAGAACTTCTTGTACAGAGTTTTAGGACATTATTTAATTTTGTAGGATACACGTTTAAATTTTTTATTGCAATTTGGTACCACTCTGCTTTTTATCCAACCGCCCTGTGCTGCAAAAGCAAGATTGTTTTTAGACCGCAATCTCTTGGTAGGCTTGCATCATCACAACCTGTTTAAAGTTTGAAACTCGTGTCTCCTAAAAGGGTGGCTGCTATCAGAGAGTAAAGATGAAAATATAAGAACAATGAATCCTTGAAATACAGAAACAGATGGGAAAGTAAAGTAATATAAATGATAATTCTGTTGTCGTGAGAAAGCCTCTGCCAAGCCATCTATGCATTCAAATGTAACCCAACTCTCTTTGGGATGGCGTTGGCTTGGAAGTCAAGTCAGAAGTTGCAAATGATTGGATTTTGTATTTAGTTTGCTCTCAGTTTGTGTTTGGTGCTTAGCTTTCCCATCATCCCTGTCTTCAGCCATGAGCAGGATAAATTGATCATCGCTCCAGTGTATTGGTGTCACTTGATTTCCCTTGCTATTTCTGTTCCACCTCTATCAGCGCAGACACACCAGGGTGGCGCCCAGAATGGGCACAGACCACTCAGCTTTTGATCAAGCAGCCAGGCCTGTCTCTTCCAGGAATAGCAAATGGCTCGCAGCCCCACCAGGGCACATGCCAGCCAATCTACCCCGAGCAGAGAGCACACCTTTCCGCCCTGGTATTGTCTGGAAAATCCAGCATGACAGTTTTGCGGTTGTGACAAACCTGGACAAGACACACAGTATGCTTGAATGGTGTGAACGACATTGGTGTGCAATTATAAGTCATTTTTACTTTCTAAATATTGACAACCCATTGTAGACAAGCCATGGCGATGTGTCTGGAGAGCATGGTTGTTTGCTTTTCATAAAAGAAGCCAATTTGCAGTCTTCTCACTCTTCCAAAGTCATTCCTTTTAAAAGTTTTGCTCATCTGTAAACCTTTGAGCAATGGGGTGTAAACATCTTGCTATAATCAAGGAGTCAAGGTTAGCACTACCCTGCTGGATGAGGTCATGTCTAAACCATTCTGATGCCATACCAAACTTTGCCCATCTTGGCCTTTCAAAAGTAGCCTTGAATTTTGGTAAAAACTTTTTCTAAGAAACACATAAATCACAAATCATTATTCATTATTGTCACACATTCAAGTTGATTTTGAAAGAAGTCTCTTACACTTATCAAGGCTTCATTTATTTGATACTAAATACAGCAAAAACAATATTGTGAAATACATTTACAATTTAAAATACTGTTTTCTGTTTTAATATATTTTAAAATGTTATTTATTCCTATGATGGCAAATTATTCCAGTCTTAGTGACAGTTAAAACAGTTGTGTTGCTTAAGATTAATTTTAATTTTGTGGAAACTGTAATACATTTTGCTCAGGAATCTTTGATGAATAAAAAGTTCAAAAGAGCAGCATTTATTTGAAATAGAAATGTTTATTTATAACAGACATATTTTATTCTAAAACATTATAAATGTTTATACTTTAATTTGTATCAATTTAATGCATCCTTTTTGAATAAAAGTTAAAAAAAAATAAAAAAATTAAACTTTTAAACACTAAAGTTTAAGTGTTAATGTATTTAATTCCATTTCTATCACTTATTTTTTTCCATGGTATCTAACAAAAATATATCTTACATAAAGCAAACCATATCTTTCTTTACATTTTCATCTATAAGCTCAGTAATATTGAAATTTAGCAGAGAAAATGAAAATATTTTCACAAAATCATTCATTCCCATTTGAGAAAAAACAGCATTTATTTGAAATAGAAATGTTTATTCCTAATAGAAATATTTTATTCTAAAACATTATAAATGTTTATATTTTAATTTGTGTCAATTTAATGCATCCTTATTGAATAAAAGTAAAATAATAATAATAATAATAATAAAGTTTAAATGTTAGTGTATTCCATTTCTATCACTTATTTTTTTCCATGGTATCTAATAAAAATATATATCTTACACAAAGCAAACCATATTTTTCTTTACAGTTTGTTGTCTATAAACTCAGTAATATTGAAATTTAGCAGAGAAAGTGAAAATATTTGAACAAAATCATTCATTCCCATTCACGAATGACTTGTTTTCACCCATGTTATGCCCTTTCAAATCAGGTATCATTTGGAATTCCAAGTTTCCCACTTGGTCGCTTGATAAATATGAACGTTTTGATGACCAAGGCCACAAGAATTCCCACGAGCAAGCATGTCGAAGACTTCTGAGGGTCACATGCTAGCCAAGAAACAGCCTTTGAGAGGAACGAGTATTGTAACAGATATTTTTCTCCAGATAGACCTCCTTGGCTGTAACACATCAGAAACATTACACAGTCTAGTGCCTTGAGGAGAATTTTGTTGGCCAATGCAATTACTCTAGACTGTAATTAGAAATGGGGAGAAAAGTCAAAGAGCTCATTTAGCTGATTACTGACACTTTGCACTGTGTGTATGTGTGTGTGTGTGTGTGTGGGTGAGGATGGTTCACATGTCAAAGACAGTCAATGAATCCTAGATGGAACTCCCAATGTGATATCACATCTAACAACGTTTACAGCTTTCTATTTGCGGAATGGTGATGGATTTTTGTTCATAGTGCTAACATCACAGGAAGACACAAGGGCACATGCACGTCACATGGTGAGACATTCTCACAGCAGCAGTGTGAATTGGCCAAATGTGACTGTCGATGCATGAAAACATAGAAGGTGTTATGACGAAAGGATGTCAGCAGTAGCTTAATTCAAGCCTTTTAATGTCATCAGCATGACTTATCCTTTAAAGTCAGTATGTGTCAGTATCAGTGCAGTATGTGTGTCAGAGTTGAAGAGTCTATTAGAGTCCAGAGCGTCTCTTTGAGTCCTCTTTGTGGGGAAGCCACTGAAGCGATTACATCCATTGACCTCCGCTTTGAAAGGCTTCTCATCTTAATTCTGCTGCCGCACAGCATGGCATGCTTTCACCTTTGAGCTCCTGTTTGTGCGTGTTCAAGCTCACAGGTGTTAATTAAATGAAACAGTCGGAGACGTGGTGAGGAGAGACAGGCTGACCTTAAGATTCATGCTCAGCGAGTCAGTAAACAGCATTAATGCTTCATTGCAGAGATTGAGGCCTCACTGACACTCATTCCAGTCCTTTAAATGTAATGCACATCAGTTTACATAGCCCATGCAGAATCTTTAACCTTTAACAAAGAAATAAATAAATATTGATAAAATTAATGATCAAATATAAGAGCTAAAATTGTTATTTTAGTATTATTTTAATATCATTGATACAGTTTTTGTAAACATTTTGAATTATTTTATTTTAATTTTAGTAATTTTGTTGTCATTTTCATGAGATGTTCTTTAAAATATGTCTATACAGTTTATTAAAATGCCATTTTTAATTTTATTTTTAGTTTAGTATAGTGCCTTTTAAATTTTGTTTTATTTTAGTACTTCAACTTAAACTAAGAAGAGTTTTTATTTCAAGTAACGAAAATGTTTTTATTATGATTTTAGTTTTAGTTGATTATTTATTTAGTTAAAGTTACTTGAGTACTTCAGCTTAAACTAAACAAAAAATGTTGCCTTGACAACTTTCAGAAATAAGTTTAATGTTTATTTTATTTAAAGTAATTAGCTTTTTTTTAGTTTAGTTCTAGTTATTTTAGTACTAAAATTTGAACTAAATGAAATTGAGAATTTTTTTTTTTTAATTTCAGGTAATGTTTATTTTATTTCAAGTAATTAATTGTTTTATTTTCATTTTAGCTTCATTTTAGTTATTTTAGTACTTTTTAGAAATGTTTTCTAAATGTTTTCTTTTATAATTATATTATACAAGTAATTTAGTAAAAAAAAAAAGGTTTATTTTTTTAAGATTTATTTTTGGAGTTTATTAGCTTTATTTTGATAGGACAGTCGGTAGACAGGAAGCGAAGTAGGAGAGAGAAGGGTCTGGATCGGGAAAGGTCAGTTTTTTATTTTATTTGATTTGATTTGATTTGATTTTTTTTCTTAACAGTAATAACCCTGGTATTTAATTAGTGAGTATTATGTACATTCAAACAGCTCCAGATTTCCATTTTTAAACTTTTGCAGGTATCCAGGGTGTAGTAGAGGCCTACCAGAATTGCCTTCCTAAGATCCAGTTGTACGGTCCCACAAACATCGCCCCGATCATCCAGAAAGTGGCCAACTTTGCCTCTGAGGAAATGCACACCAAAGAGGCCATGGTGAGTGTGTTTATATTTTATCTCTCTTCATCTCTAAAGTTTCTCTTGTTCCAAAGTTTCTCTTTTCTTGCCTCGATGCAGCAATACTTCATCCTGCTCATCCTGACGGACGGTGTGATCACAGATATGGCGGACACTAGAGAGGCGATCGTCCACGCCTCTCACCTGCCCATGTCTGTCATCATCGTGGGAGTTGGAAGCGCAGATTTCACTGACATGGAGATGCTGGACGGTGATGACGGAATCCTTCGTTCACCTAAAGGGGAACCAGTGTTGCGTGACATCGTACAGTTTGTGCCGTTCCGTAACTTCAAACATGTGAGTTTACACGGTTACATTATAAATGTGTTTATATATATAATATGTATATATTTTGATACAGAATTTTACCACATATAGGGTACAAAATAGACCATGATCAAAAAATATTCAAGTTTTCTTAAAAAAAAAAATATAACTAAATAATATGTATTTGTACATTTCAAGCAATAAACAAATTTAAAAAATGGCTGAATGAGTAAATAAATAAATAAGGTCCAAACATATTGTGTGTCACTTTACATTTACATTTACATTTACATTTATGCATTTAGCAGATGCTTTTATCCAAAGCGACTTACAGTGCATTCAGGCTATACATTTTATCAGTATGTGTGTTCCCTGGGAATTTTATTGTAAGGATTTTATTTCATTGTAAGGATTTTATTTTGATGGCAAAATTATGAATTTTTTTTTTACTTTATTTGGATTTTTGAGTTTAGTTGGATACAGTCGCGAAGACCTCTGTGCTGAAACAGGCCAAAATTCCCATTTTAAGTATTATTTATATAGTATGGTAGTATTTATTCATATTTTGAATGAGTTTTTAAAAATATATATTTTCAGGTTCAAATTTAAGTTTAGGTTTTAGTAATTTTTTAGTCATTTTTAGTCATTAGTTTTGTTTTATTTTTAAATATTTCTGTTTAGCTTTAATTTGATTTCATTTCTAGTTTTAGTAATTTTAGAGCGTCAACTTTTTCAGTTAGTTGCAACTTTTCTAATTTTGATTTAAGTTTTTAAGTTTCAGCTAATATTTACATTTGAATTTATTTCAGATTTAGGTCATTTAATTAAATTTATTTTTAACAGTTTTAATTAACAATAACAATGCTGATACTGACAATTGATGCATTTAAAACTAGTTTTTATGTCAAATTATTTTTATAGATAATAGCTTATCTAACATATATAATAATTTTCACATCAAAACATTTGTGCCTCTAATGCTTTATAAAAAGAAAAGTCATTGGACGCTGAAGTCAACAAAAGGTCCTTCAGAATTGTTTGAATTATAATTTATGGCCAGAAATAAGGTTGAAATCAGGGGCACAACATATTTTTATTATGTCTATTTAGTTGTAAGTGCCTAGTGTTTCAGAGCCTCAGAGTTCTTTTCATAACCCACTGAGTCTGAGCTCCCTTTACGTGCAATTGAAAGTTAAAATGATTATACATGCAGCTGAACTGTAGATCATGCCCTTTAATCAATGCATCGCTATGCAGAGGTTTTCATCCTGCATCTTTATAATGTCTGAAGTGCCTCTAAGGAGAATCTCTCCTGGTTAATTACTCCCTCCTTCCCCCACGTTCTCCGTCTCACATTTCCCACCCAGACTCGGAGCAATCTAATAACCTTTAGCTTGACTGCTCCATTAATTACCACATCTACTGCTGGTCCCTGGTGGAAAACAAACCACAGAATGCAGAGAGACGCGTTACCTCTCGAGTGGGTTAACTAGAGTGTGACAAACACTCTGCTGTTATAAAGGATTGTGTTTTTTAATAAAGAGCCGAGAGGTTTTCTGAGGAAGGTTTCTGATTCTGTGATTCAGAAATTTTCTGAAAATTATTTTTGGGGTCTTTAAGTTTAAAATTAAGTTTGGGGTCTAGAAGATTTTACTTATTTTTTTGAAAAAAACAAACAAACAAAAAACAGTTAGTACTCTTATTCAGCAAGGATTAAACTGATCAAACATGACAGTTAAGACATTTATAATGTCATTTAAAAATTCTATTTCAAATAAATTTTGTAAACTTTTGAACTTTCTTAGAATCTGGAAAAAATATCACAGTTTCCACGAAAATATTAAGCCACACAAATGTTTTTATAAACAAAGGTCAAGACACCTGAGGTGAAACAGGCCAGAATCCCTATTTTAAAGTGCTGAAACAGACATTTAATGTGTTTAAAACTAGTTACCAGATGATTTTTTTTTAGATATAGTTTATCTAATATATCTGGTAGATTCACAGCAAAAATATAAAAACATGATATTTGTATATTTAGTTCGTTTTTTAAGTGAAGAGTAATTTATTTGTGTGCATTTAACTTTATCTTAATATTATGTATATACTATTATTTTATTTGTTAAACTTTTAAATTAGCTTTAATTTTTATATATTTCATTTTAATTTTAGTTCCATTTTTTGTATTTTATTTTATTTTTTTAATTTGTTTTATTTTTTGTCACATGATATTTGTTATTTAAAAAATTTAACAAAATTAGCTTTAATTTTTATATATTTCATTTTAATTTTAGTTCTATTTTTTGTATTTTATTTAATTTTTTAATTTGTTTTATTTTTGTCACATGATTTTTGTTATTTAAAAAATGTAACAAAATAAAATAATATATATAGCTTTTTTTTCAGCTGCAGTTTTAGTACTTTTAGTATAGTAGTAACATATTTATAAAACTCTTTATTACAACAGTCAACATATAGATATACATATAATGAATGAATCTATACATTTGACATGGCATGTGTCTAAATGTGACAGAGTGTCCATATAAGCCAAAGTGATGGGTTATTGGGATCCTCTCGGGAAATGTGCTTCTTTCCAGACATGTACTGTATTGATAGCCCCTGACAAACACTGCCATCTCAGCCATGTCTCTCTATCTGAGAATCTCCTCTCCTGTGTCTAATTGGCCAGCAGGGGTTGGAGGGGTTTTTCGTGGCTATCCTCTGATTTCCTCTCAGCTCTTCGAGGCACCTTTGAGTCACACGAGTCACTTTTGCTCAAGTTTCTGGATGTTTTTCATCACTGTGCATGTGGGTTCCAGCAAGTACAGTATCTTCACACATCATTAGCGCGGGAATGGCAAACTGGACCAGATGGCGAAATGTATAAATGGCCCTGCAAATGTTTGATTCGCTGTTTGTTTCTGTTCTTCTTCTCAGGCCTCTCCTGCTGCTTTGGCAAAAAGTGTTTTAGCCGAAGTCCCAAACCAGGTGGTGGACTATTACAACAGCAAGGGGATCAAGCCCAAGTGCCCCAGTGAGTATGAGTCTTCCAGGACGTTTGGCCACTGAAGCGCCGAGCTAACGCTCCTTACAAAAACTAGCACGTTTCTGTGAATTTGAAACCTAATCTGTTCTACTTTGTTTTGTATGCATGTGTAGCCTGTGAGGCTTGCATAGGTGTTGCAATGCTACCGTTCCTATTATGTACATGTGTACATGTACAGACTTACAACCATGAAGAAAGCAAAAACTCAAAAAGTCCTACTGATGTAAGCATGATGACTGGGATTAGCTGAAGAATAGTTGGATTCTCTGTTGTTTTCTTTTCTATAAAGGTTTATTGAGATTTTGCTAAATTTCGTAATGTTCTTACATTGTAAAGCATTTTGGATCTTAGAGAATGAATAGCTATTTGAATTAGATTATCTGTGGACATTCTGGCTTTCTTTTTCTCTGTATTTTTGTTCTTTTTTTGCAGATGCAGGGCCAGATGCATGATTGTATTTTGCATGTTAATAATAATCCAGCCTCGTTTTTCTACCGGTTCCTTTTGGGGCCTGTTATATGATTTTATGTGAAGCTGCTCTTCTGAAACCTGTCCACAAATTACAATTTAGAATGAAGTATTTTTTGGTAGTTTTAAGTGATGATGTAACAAATTGTTTGAAAAATAAAGTTTGTGTTATGAATGATGCATTTTTTTTTGTGTGGCTTTTGAAGCAACCTAACAAACACTTCATGTTAACTGATGTTTTGATAATATTAGAGAATCAGCTCACCCCATTTTTATTTATTTAATTTTTTTTTAACTTTTGACTGTGGAGATGATATTCAGCCAACTTTCCAAACCGTTAGTCCATAATGAAATCAGACATTTTATGCCACCAATCTCCAAAAAGAACAAAAACGCAGAGATTAAAAAAATACTCTGTGACTTTCAATGATATAGTGATAGTATAGAAGCCCATTTCCACCATTGAATAAAAAATAAAAAAGGTAATTGCGACTTTTTATTTCACAATTCTGACCTCGCAATTGCGAGTTCCACAGTCAGAATTGAGAGATATAAACACACAGTTCTGACTTTTTTCTCAGAATTGTGTGATATAAACATGCAGTTACGAGTTATAAAGTCAGTAATGCGTGATATAAACTTGCAATTGCAAGAAAAATCTCTGAATTGTGAGGTTTAAACTTGCAATTCTGAGAAAGTCAGATTTGCAAGACAAACAATTTTTTTTTCTCAGAATTTCGAGTTTATATCTTGCAATTTTGGCATGTAAACTCGCAATTGCGAGAAAAAAAAGTCGGAATTGTGAGATTAAAAGTCACAATTATCTTTTTTATTTTTTATTCAGTAGTGGAAATTGGCTTCCATAATATAGTCTATATATATATATATATATATATATATAGAGTATATAAAAACTCTCATGATTTGTTTCAAACAAATAAAAAATAAAATACAGATTTTTTTAAATTATCATTATGAGTAATTTATTTTTAAAATTTTCACAATATTTACATGAATGATTTTATTTCCTTTATAATTTCAAATCATAGAAACTGATGAACAAGAGTGTAAGATATTGGAAACCACAACACTTACTACACACTGTTGAAAAATTGTATATTTTACAAGTGATACACTTTCTAATGAGATTTAATTTTGTCTTTGCAGCAGGCAGTTCTTCAGTTCCAGGCTCACAAAGCTGAGAAATGTATTTTTGAAACCGCTAGACATGCTCATTATAGGCAATGTGTAGGGACAATTTTTCATAAACATAAAACACAAAAAGCATCAACGCAATGTGTGCAGGTCCTCAAACTGTCATAATGCAGGCTGACAGACCTGCCGTGAACCCCTGATGAGCTGCTGTGCTCCCACACGACTGCTTAGGGACTTCACACACTTCAGCTTTATCCTGAAGACCATCTACTGGTTCATACTGAAGCCTGTGAATGTACATTGACGCTTTAACTGAATCTCAACAGATCCACTCATTTTATCACATGGACTAACTATGTTATAGTTTTTGGCAGTGTTAATCTTGTCAACAAAACTACATGTCCATTAAAGCAGGTTTTCATTCATTTTTTTAATTAATTTTTTTTAATTAATAAATTTTTTCAACAATAATGAAAACAAGGACCCTGTCAGTGTTTTTAAATAAAAAAAAAATACTGCTAGATACTAACAATATTTTTTTAAGAAATGTAGAAAGAAAATTACAATTATGTCAGGGCCTACCGATTAATCTGTGTAAATATAATACTACACATACTGTTAAAAAAAGTCTGTCCAAAATATATTTTAAGTATGTTTAATATTTTACATTTACATTACATTTAATCATTTAGCAGACGCTTTTATCCAAAGCGACTTACAAATGAAGACAATAGAAGCAATCAAAACCAACAAAAGAGCAACAACATGCAAGCGCTATGACAAGTCTCAGTTAGCCAAACGCAGTACACGTAGAAAGGTTTTTTTTTTTTTTTTTTTTAAACAAGTAGATAGAATATAGAAAAGAAAGCTAGTGTTAGTTTTTAAAGAAAAGCTAGCAGTTAGAGAATAAATATGCAATTGATAGAGGGTCAAGTGTGTATGTGTGTGTGTGTTTTTTTTTTTAAATAAAACGAAGGCAGATAGATAAAATAGAATTAGACAAGAGAATGCTAGAGATAGACGATCAAATAAAGATGGAAGAGATGGGTTTTTAGCCATTTCTTGAAGATGGCTAAGGATTCAGCTGCTCGGATTGAGTTGGGCAGGTCATTCCACCAGATGGGAACAGTTAATGAAAAAGTCAGTGAAAGTGATTTTGTGCCTCTTTGGGATGGCACAATAATGTGGCGTTCACTTGCAGAACGCAAGTTTCTAGAGGGCACATAGGTCTGAAGTACTGAATTTAGGTAAAGGGGTGCAGAGCCAAAGGTGGTTTTGTATGCAAACATTAATGCCTTGAATTTTATGTGAGCCACTATTGGTAGCCAGTGCAAATTGATGAACAGAGGTGTGACATGCGTACTTTTCGGCTCATTAATGATTAATCTTGCAGCGGCATTTTGGATTATTTGTAGAGGTTTGATGGAAATGGCTGGAAGACCTGCTAAGAGAGCATTGGAATGGTCAAGTCTGGACAGAACAAGAGCTTGTTCCGAAAGAAAGGGCCTGATCTTCCTAATATTATATAAAGCAAATCTGCAGGACCGGGCAGTTTTAGCAATGTGGTCTGAGAAATTCCGCTTATCATCAATCACAACTCCAAGGTATCTGGCTGTTTTTGAAGGAGTAATGGTTGATGAGCCTAACTGGAAGGTGAATTTGTGATGAAGTGATGGGTTTGCTGAAACCACAAGCAGTTCTGTCTTAGCTAGGTTGAGTTGAATGTGATGGTCCTTCATCCAGCAAGAAATGTCTGTTATACATGCTGAGATACGAGCAGTTATCGTCGGATCATCAGGATGGAATGAGAGGTAGAGTTGAGTGTCATCAGCATAGCAGTGATATGAGAAGCCATGTTTCTGAATGACAGAACCTAATGATGCCATGTAGACAGAGAAGAGAAGTGGTCCAAGGACTGAGCCCTGAGGCACCCCAGTAGCTAGATGTTGCGACATGGATACTTCACCTCTCCAAGATACCTTGAAGGATCTATCTGAGAGGTAAGACTCAAACCACTGGAGTGCGGTTCCTGAGATGCCCTTTCTCAATAGGTTTGACAGGAGGATCTGGTGGTTGACTGTATCAAAAGCAGCGGATAGATCCAGCAAGATAAGTAATGAAGACTTGGAAGCCACTCTTGCAAGTCTTAGGGCTTCAACAATTGAGAGCAAGGCAGTTTCGGTCAAATGTCCACTTCTGAAGCCAGATTGGTTGCTGTCCAGGAGGTTGTTCTGTGTGAGAAAGGCAGAGACTTGGTTGAACACAACTCGTTCAAGTGTTTTTGCAATGAAAGGTAGAAGGGAAACTGGTGTATAATTCCCTAAAAGAGTTGGGTTAAGAGTGGGTTTCTTAAGAAGTGGGATTATACGAGCCTGTTTAAATGCTGAGGGAAAAACTCCAGTGTGAAGGGATGTGTTAACGATGTGAGTGAGTGCAGGTACAACTGTAGGAGAAATGGCTTGAAGGAGATGGGATGGAATAGGATCAATATATGTTATAAACATGAATGAAGCTTAATTACATATATATTTTTGAAATATATATGTTGAGCCAATACATTTCCAATCTTACATTTCTACATTTAGGCTAACTGCAAATGTGGGTAGAATAGCCTACCAGAGATCAAAACCAGATTTATATTGATTTAATCATGTTTTAATGTTGTTGTTTTTTTAATATATTGTAATATGTAATTTTTTGGAACTTTGTAAAGTATGTTCCTTGCTAATCTATTTAAATAGTTTTTTTGAAGAACAAACGAAAATAAGTTTTTCTTCAAATGTGATGTAAATGTAATTTTTAATATATGGAGGACAACATTTTTAAATGCTTTACAATATATTTACAGGTATATTTTTAAAATATTTAAAAAATACTACATTTTCAAAAATATTGGTAAAAATATATTTACAGTATGTAAATATATTTTGAAAGATATTTTCAAATGTTTTTGCTCATTTGTTGTATATTTTGAAATCTATTTAAAAATATTTTAATTTTTTTTTTTTTTTTTTTTTGCTGTATGGGTTACAACTGCATCTACACAAAATAAGGATAATTAAGAGTTTTCATATAGCCTTGTGGTGAAAGAATTGCCCTCCAAATGGCTCTAAATCTCCAAAACTATCTCATCATGACTGATGCGTCACATTTATTTATTCAGTGTAACGTGACGAAAATGTGCCAAAACCACATCCACATATTAGTCTCTGAAGGCTTTAGTGGTACTTCATTATCTCATTTGTTCCCAATCAACCGGAGCATGTCGTGATAAAAGCCTGCACGGATCATTGCTATTTTATTGAGTCCATCATTGATCTGCCACTCGAGGACAACCGCAGGATCCTACATCATTAGGCCGATGCATTCTCAAGAGCTTTTGTCACTGATTGGCTCAGATTGTGTTGTTGTCATGGAGATCTGCGGCCCAGGCTGCGGTTTGAAGTTTAACGCGAGAGAAATTCAAATAAAAAAGTATGAATATAAAACGAAAGTAATGTCCTGGTTCAATAGCATCATTTTCTTCTCAGTACAACTGCAATAAGAATATAAATCTAGTCATCAAGAAAGAAAAAAAAGGCCAGATTGTGTGACTAACATCTGTTCTATGAGAAAATGGTGTTTGCGTGTTTTTCATCCACTCACTTTAAATTAAATATAAACAGATGCATACAACTAATTAGAATTCAGGACAGGAAATCAAATGCTAATTTGACATGTAGCTGATAGTTTTCAAGCAATTAATTCTGTGTGCGTACTTGTCTCGAATTCACCAATCAACAGTTCGTACCGCGAACGTCTTAAACAATGACCCTTTTGGCATCTGCCTTGTAATTATAATGCAACAAGCTTGCCTCGGCCAAGTGATTAAAACTTCTAAGAATTTCTTTTGTTTCGGCAATGGTTTATAAATAGTCTAAAGACAGGTATTAGTCTAATGAGGGTCTAGTCTGGAGGAAGAGACGCGTGATTGGAGCTGATTAGCTTCACTGAACAAAGGATCATGAGGGCTGCTGCCGCTGCATGGAGCTTAAAAAGGGCCTGCGATTCTTTAAAGCTTCTTTTTGTGCTCTCAGAGACTGTTTCACTTTCATTAAGATTAAAATACATATTGAATACTTGAGGCTTCATGCTGCACATGTTAATGGAACACAGTCGATTGGAACATTAAACAGCAATGGCTGCCAGTTACAGTACTCTCAGTCGGCTATCTGTTGCGTCTGTCTGAATCGCTCATGCTCTCTGGCTTTGACTGTAAGTGCATGAATGTACCTGTCAGTTATGACTCATGAGACTCCGAAAGATGGAAACCTGCTTAAAGTGCAAATAAAGAACAAAGAAACCTTTAAAAATCTTGTTAGTTGGCTGTATAGATTACTTCATTCTGTTTGGTAATTCTTGGCATTCTGTGGGTATTTTGTCAGTGGCTTTCCTATAAAGCTGTTTTTTATTTTTAAATTATTCACAAATAAAATGTATTCATTAATTTGTCAATAAATATTGTTAAAATAATTGTTTAAATAAATATTTCTGTTAATATTATGTTATAAAATATGTTCTCACCCCTTACAGTGCACATTTATTTAATGTCTGATAAAAGACCTGAAGGCACACAGATTTTAGACACAGAATCCTTTAAAGTAATTGTTTATTTTTGTCAGTGGATTTATTCATTTATTTATCTATCAAATACAAATAGATATATTTTAATTATTGTATTCATTTCATTTAAATATTAAAATAAGTAAAAATATGTAAAAAAATATATATATATAAAAATATATATATATTTGTATATATATATATATATATATATATATATATATATATATTTGTGTTAATATTACTATTTCTATGTTATGTTCTCACATACAGTGCATTTTCACCAGTCTGATAAAAGACTTTATGGAAACTCTGAAAGCACACAAAGTTTAAACACCTACAGTTTAAGTAAAATATATATTTATTTTTTTCTACTTCAAAATTTCATGTTTAATTTAATGTTTCTACACCATTTCTTTGTGGGTTCCTTACATAGCTTCTTCTCCCCATATTAAAATAATATAAACGCAAATCTGTATGTATGTATATGTATCCCCCCCCCCTCCCTTTTGTTCAATAAATTTATGAATAGATTTTGATAAAAGTTTGGTAACGCTTTAGTATAGGAACCAATTCTCACTATTAACTAGTTGCTTATTAGCATGCCTATTAATAACATATTGGCTGTTTATTATAAAGCACATATTCTGCATGACCATATTCTACATCCCTAATCCTACCCAATACCTAAACTTAACAACTACCTTACTATCTATTAATAAGCAGCAAATTAAGAGTTTATTGAAGCAAAAGTCATAGATAATGGTTTGTTAATAGTGAGAATTTGACCTTAAAATAAAGTAGGACCAAAAGTTTTATCACTGTACTAATTTCTCTTTAAAAATAAGTGAAATTGTTAAAAAAAAGAATATTTCTATGTTCTAACCTACAGTGTACTTTCATATAAAGTCTGATAATTGTCCCATTTCTACACCTAATCCTTTAATGTTATTGAGAAAGAATATGGTTTAAGGAGAGCAGTGTAAGGGGAAAACCAAGGCATCCATTAGCATACTGTGAGTCCTGTGGAATTAAACTAATTGAGTTGTGGTAGCGAGTCGGTCCTCTGGAGAGATTACTGTTTTGTATAAATTACCACTTTTCTTGGGAAACCTGCAATGTAATTATTCTGTACCTGGCAGGTTAACCAGATGCCACTTTTCAGGAGAATTTCAAACACATTTTAGGGTTTTTTGCAACCTTCTGACTGTCTGCTGACATTTTCTCATGACATTTACCCACTGCCTGTAAACCTGCTCAGCAGGAGGACATTCAGCGCAGCGTTTACTTTTTGGACTGAGGGTGAGTGTAAGTTGGATGAAGGTGATTGGCACTGCTGTCTGCTCGATTTAGAGCTCTGAGCTGGCCTTGATGAGCGCGCGAGTAGGCCGATTCATGTACTCTGACTTCTTTCACACCCGTGTGGGTGTCACACCTGCGTATCAAACTCTCGAGTGAAACATTACTGATTGCTGACGTTTTTTTCCTCTCTGACGTGCATAGCGACTGTCACCTCTGTGCAGGAACGAGAATGAATCCTCTCTAACTGTCCTGTAATCAAACTCTTTGAGCTCCTGCTGTTGTTCTTGATTTTGTAATTGGGCGATTTGATTGTAATCGGCCCTACTATTTATACATTTGATTAGGAATTTTGAAAAGAGTTTGACCCCATGTTGTTTGTGCGACGGACATAATAGATACTTCAAATCATGTTGCTTTACTTGATGTTATATTACTTTTCTAAGTGATTCTACTTGGTGAAAATATTGAACTAAAAGCACTCAGAACATTACAACAATTCTTAAAGCAATAGTTCACCCAAATATAAAATAAAAAATAAAAATTTAAAATAGTGAGTTTGTTTGTCTGAAACAGATTTGGAGAAATTAAGCATTACATCATTTGCTCACCAATGGATGCTCTACAGTGAATGGGTGCCGTCAGAATGAGAGTCCAAACAGCTGATAAAAACCACATTAATCCACAAGTAATCCACATGACTCCAGTCCATCAATACATTTTTTGTGAAGCAAAATGCTGTGTTTGTAAGAAACAAATCCAACATTAAGCTGTTTTAACTTTAAACCATCTTTTTTGGATTGTTGTTACTTATAAATGGTGTTTGATCTGTGCATATTTCTCCCCTGATTCAGACAAGATGACTTTTTCACGGATAACTAATGAACTGCAATTGTGTGGATTACATTTGGATTATTGTGATGTTTTCTTCACCTGTTTGAACTCTCATTCTGACGGCACCCATTCACTGCAGAGGAGGATCTCTGGTACTGCTTTCTGTACTACTGGACTTTTTGCACCTTTTGCATCTTTGCATCAGTTTTTTTAAACACTGGTTTGTGCTCATTAATCATGAATATAATGGAAAGTTGATATTTTTTTCTACTCAGTGCTTGATGTGACATTCCAGCACACTGTTGCGGTTTGTAGATGACAGATCCTCTACCCAGAACCCCTCCGTAGGCAAAGCTTGTTCTGGATGGGTGATTTCACAGTCTTTGACCAGTTCCCATGGCAACATCTCAAGTGAAAACATTGAAAAATTTAACTTTTTTTGATCCTCAGTGGATCCGTGTCCTACCTTCCTTTAATCTGCTGTCACACTGATGTACAGTGTATCATAAAAATGAAACCCCACAAAGAAAATCATAGTTTATATTTCTAGCTTTGATATAAATCTAAGCACCTTTAAATGACAGAAAGAGTACAGGGTTTTTCAACAGAGTTTGCATTAAGATCCAGGTTTTACATTTTGATGACATCATTTTTTTTTTTTTTTTTTAAATTGTGCAAAAGGAAACAAAAATACCTTGAAAATCAAACAGTATGCGCTGAATAGGAATATGCACAATTTTACATAGTAAGTTTTAGATTTTTGAGGAATATAGCAGAAATCAAGCATCCTGTACATGTTGGCATATACCATAACTTTTATCAAAGGACACTTAAATTTGCAAAAAAAAAAAAAAAAGAAAAAGAAAAAGAAAGAAAGAAAACTCTGAAAAGCTTTTTATCCTCCTTTTTAAGCCTATTTATTTTGCTATGATAACATAATGTGATACAGGTCTCAATCAGACCTGTGACCCATTTCTCGGTCACGACGTACCAGTCGAGAAGTACCACTGGTGTAACCTAGCCGAGGTTTAATTAATGCAGCCGGAGAAGTGCTCTACTTATAGAGCAAACACATCTCGGGCATGTTTCTGGCTCTAGAGCTTATATTTACATATTCCTCTAAAATGAACATCTTTTTGAATAATGAATGCAAATGAGATCCAGCCGACTGAGTATGTTTGGATCAGTGGAGGAATTTTTCTGTCTCTGTGTGTTCTCTCTCTTTCTGTTTCTCACTTCCTCTGAGTGTGAGCATCATGCTCAAATGAGCCACAGCAGTGAAGACTGTTATCTGAGGCAGGGGAGGGGTAGATTACCCATCTAGCAAATATAGGATGAAATATAGGATGCTGTCTTCCTATACATAAGTAGTGTCATATATATAGTCCAGTCCAATTTCCAGCTTATTTTAACCTGGAACCACTTACTCAGACGATAGTCTGACTGACACCTTAGTTCATTTTGTTTTTGCTTTGTATTTAGGGGGTGGGTTTAACTGATAGCAGAGATGCAAATCTGTATTGATAACACAATAACACCAAACTGACATGGAAATGAATCATTCAAATAATCCCTTATGAGAAAACACTTTAACATACTTTTAAAAAGACTACTTATTATGGAAATTATGGTAACACTTTAGAATAGGGACCATTTCTCACTATAGCTGCTTATTAGCATGCCTATTAATAACATATTGGCTGTTTATTAGTACTTATAAAGCACATATTCTGCATGACCATATTCTACATCCCTAATCCTACCCACTACCTAAACTTAACAAATACCTTATACTAACTATTAATAAGCAGCAAATTAGGAGTTTATTGAAGCAAAAGTCACAGCTAATTGTTTGTTAATAGTGAGAATTGGACCTTAAAATAAAGTGTGACCGAAATTATATACTTTAAAAGAATACATTTAAGTGCAAACTGAATGTAATGTTTTAAGGCACTTAACATTTTTGTTTAAATTTAAATGCAATTAGCTGTGCTTTTTGACAACTTAAGTAGGAATTAAGCACATCTTTATATGTCATTTCATAATTAATTCTATTGTCTTTGAAATACAGTAAAGTGTACTGCTGAATGTACTGACAAATATTTATAGTAAACCAAAATATAATTCAAGATCATTACAATTGAAACTTCTGTTTGAAACTTCTGTTACATATTTAAATATTTTTGTAATCACACAACTGTAATGATGAAGTTCCAATGTAGTACATTTAAAATATACTAACTTGTAATAATCAATAACACACTACAGTTAAAACTATACTCAAAAACTACATGTGCTCTAGTATGTTAACACATCAAAAACAAACATACTTTAATTTCACATTATTTCCGGTAACACTTTATTTTAAGGTGTCCTTGTTACGCGTTACATGTACTTACTATTATAATAACAATAAATTATGCATAATTACTGTACATGCAAATAACCCTAAGCCAAATCTTAATCCTAACCCTAACTATATGGTAAGTATGTGTAGTTAATTAATATTACCAGTACTTAAATGTATAATTACACTGTAACAAGGACACCTTAAAATAAAGTATAAACTTATTTCCTAACAAACTTAATTACACTATTAAATGTACACTTTGTAATATAGTCATGAAAGTACAATTAAGTGGTTTTTATTTCACCAATATTTACATTATGAAAGTGAAAGTCGTGATGTATTGTCAAGTATGGTGACCCATACTCGAAATTGGTGCTCTGCATTTAACCCATCCAAGTGCACACACACAGCAGTGAATAGTGAACAAACGCACACACACACCATGAACACACACCTGGAGCAATGGGCAGCCATTTCTCCAGCGCCCGGGGAGCAATTGGGGGTTCGGTGCCTTGCTCAAGGGCACCTCAGTCATGGTATCGAAGGCAGAGAGAGTGCTGTTTATTCACAATCCCCACCTTCAATTCCTGCCGGTGCGAGAAGGCAGGAACTGAAGAACATTTTTATCAAATTATGTTTGAAATATGGATATTTATCTTTCAAAAACGCATGGATTCGCTACAGGGGGCCTTTATTCACCCCCCGGAGCCATGTGAGGGACGTTTTATAACGGATGCGGGGACTTTATTTCACGTCTTCCAAACTGGATCCAGCAAACACTCGTTTATCCCCATTGAAATGCTTGGAGGGGCCAGGACAATTTTTAATATTACTCCGATTGGATTCATCTGAAAGAAGAAAGTCACATACACCTAGGATGCTTCGAGGGTGAGTAAAACACAGCCTAATTTTCATTTTTGGGTGAACTAACCCTTTACAATATGAAGATATGAAGTACACTACATGTGCACATTCAATAGAATCAAGCGCACTTCTTCTTTTTTCAAGGGATTGCAAAGTATTATGTGTCTGCAACCAAATTGATAGAAAACAACTTTTTGATAATTTATAGACTTTATCAGAATATCTATACATTTTTAAGGAAAATTATGGAAAATGTAAGGTTCTTCCTCAGAAGTGCTCACTATAGCAACCTGGTAACTTGTAAGCATGACTTGTTTCCTGGCAGACTGATGAAAACCAGTTCATCACGAATCCTGGATGTTGCAGATGTGCTGTCTAATGATGAGACTTTCCTATGAGATACAAGATTTAGAAGAGAAATCTGATGATAAAGAAAAATCACAATAAAATGATGAATTAAATTGTGCTATGAAAAGCCAGCAAGTCCATTGATGAACATGACAGTGGTGACTACACCAGAGCTTGGGGTCACAATCCTATGTTGCAACAAGCGCAAATGAAAAGTACGTAGTACCCTAAAACTCTTGGTCCCATTTGCAACAATCTGTTTGTGCAAACTACATTCTGTATAAAGTTATAGTTCAAAATTCTTTCATCATTTACTCGCCTTTCCAGACCTGCATGACTTGTCATGTTTTTCTTCTGTGGAAAATAACTAATATATTTTGAAGGTGAGGTAGGTCGCTTGGTCACAAGAATTTTGTAAACTAAACTAAAAACTGGGTCACAGAGCACAGGTTGACATTCACCGGACTAATGTTCTCAGAACTTTTCAGCTGAGATGCAAGGTTACATCACCTGTGTAGCACCGGGTGATAAATCCAGAGGAAGTTTGGGTTATTGACCCCAGAGTTTCTATCAGGCATTGTGCTGACAGCACAATAGATTAAGCCTGCAAAGAGCAGATATGAGGATACACTGTACTCTGAGAGAAATGTTCTTCATCCGGATGTGATATCAAAACCAGATCGCTTTCCACAGACACGTATCTTGACCTATGTCTTAATTTAGATATGAAATGATTCCACATTTCTCAAGGGCGATTGTGCTGTGCATCTTCTGATATCAAGAAGAGTGTTTTGATTATTTTTTATTTTCTATTTATTCGTTCTTACATCAACAATCAATAAAGAAGGGAGCGTCTAATTTAGTGGAAAAACTCCACTCCATCCAACCAACCTATCTTCTTGGCAAACTGCCTGGTCCTAAAGTTTTCGGCCAATTTCAGCCTTCAGTCAGGTGAATGTCCAGCGGTGGCTAAATGAAAGAGACTGACAGAGGAAAGGCAGATCAGAGATAGTGTCCATTTCTCCTGTCCATCTGCTGCAGCACTCAGATCAGCTTTCTGACAGACAGTTTGAAGTCGGGTCTATTAATTACCAGCTGCTGCGTGTCAGCTTATGTTTCATAAATACTTAAATGCTGCCATTACTAATTTTGCCAGCCTGTGTTTTTTTCAGGAAAAGGAGGGATAAAGACTCACCCACCGCCCTCTGATGCATTAGTCAAAACTGAGTGAGTCATGCAAATTTATACTAATTAGATGCTTTGTTTGGTCAATTTTCTAAAGGAGAATCATTGTGACTAACATTTTTATCAAAGAATGATCAACATCTAACATCTAAAATATCTGAATGTTGAATTTAAATGTATTTAGTACTGAAAAATATATTTTAAAAAAGCTTCATCTTTTTAAAAACTATTTCACCTGCTTATAAGACTAGCATTAAGTCTTTACAAAGTCTGATGTAGGCTGGTCTTTTCATATTATATATTTTTGTAGAGTGACCTATATAATTGACTGTCCCAGTCAACTGATTTTCAATACAGATGTGCTACTTTCTTGGCCCCTGCATCCCTCCATGTTGTCTTTTAATTTCTTAATCAATTTCTTCACAATCAATATTCCATGTCCATTCATTCATTAATTTGCTAAGTAGACATGTAATTAGCAAGATAATGTCCAGCCTGCCAATAATTATCGTAAAAATAAATTGCTTCGATACAATTCCTGATCTCCTGAATTCCTGGTCGTATTTCGTGATGATAAACAGCTGACTGAGCATTATCATTCCATAAGAACTGAAAAAAAAAAAATCAATAAGACACCACAGAAAAATGCACATTTTATATTCTTGTACATACAATAAAGGTAAAAATGCATTATGACTAATATAATAATTACATAACAATTAAAATACTGCAATAAGTCATCACCTGCATTAGAGATGACCAAAACAGGGCCCACGGGCCAAAGTTGGCCCATGATGAAATTGGATTTGTCTCACCATGTCATATCATGCAATAAAAATAGATAAAATCATAAAATAATATATAAAAAAATATATAATAAAATGTTATCTGGTGGAATAGTGATAAAATAAAATAAAAATGAAACATAGTGCATAAAAAATAGTGCATTAAACTGTGCATAGACTGTGCATTATTACATTAATAATACCTGAAAGAAAACAATAAGTCACCTCTAAAATTGTTTTTTTTTTTTAAATTATTGCACATAAAATAAAATAAATTGGTAAAAGTAATATTATGTAAATTAATAAAATATAAAACAAAAAAAATCTAACGTAATAAAACAAAATTGTTGACTGTGCTTAATAATTGAACAAAAGCACCAATAAATAAACAAATTGAATATAATTCAGTTCAATATTTCATATTCTTTTACATACTAAATGCATTTTGTGTTCTCAGGAATCACTGCTCCTATTATAATGAATAATAATAATAATTTTAATAAAAAAAATAATAAAAATACGTTTCCGAGCTTTAGGGTCTCCTAATTTCTGTCCTAATGGTTTGTAAGTTTGTAAGGCGCTTCTAATATAGAGATGAGCTTTTGCTAGTAATGATGTAAGCAGCACACAGAATGCTGATTTTCAGATTTGCAGTCTCCCATCAGGGTACTTATGTAAATAGTTGCTGTCGGGATAAATATTGAAGGTATTGATCATGATCTCCCTCAGGTCCTTGACCAGGGGTCATGTGACTTCCTATAAACCTGAAGAAGTGTCAGGAGGCCTCTTTCTTCAGCAGGTCGTGCTAATGCCTTGGTGTCCTAAATTATCCACAGCATAAAACACAAAGGTAATGACAAAATCCATAACTTCATTATGCACCCTTTTAAGAAATTTAATTTTTAGCAACTTCTACAGCAGCTTGTAATCCCAGAGTGCACTGCACTTTGGAACAGACCTATTGTTAATTCTTTACACTGCCTATGTGCGACTGAATGAATATTTATGATTCCTTACATATTAATGTGCTTCTTTGCATCTTGAAGAGGCACATCACAGATCCAGTTTCAACATCACAAACTTGAATTACTAATCTCAGTCAATAAAATAGCATGGAGGTGTTGTTGCATATAAATCCTCTCATTGTACACTGTGCATCAGCATGAGATCTTCAAACCAACTTGGCCAGACTCGCCCCCTTCTGTATAAGATTACAGGAACACACCACACTATTGTTAAATCTCTGTCTGGTTATTTGGAAAAGAAAGCCTTAAATGAATGAAATTAACATAACATAAAATAAAAAATAGCATAACATAAAATATAAAGCCAATAAAATAAAAATAGCAAAAGATAAAATACAAAATCAATAAAATAAAAATGTAATAAAAATAAATAAAATATAATAAAATAAAAATATCATAAAAAGAGCTTAACAAAAAAAGCATAATATAAAATACAAAATCAAAAAATAAAAATGTCAAGTAAAAAAATAATTCAAAATAAAATAAGAATGTAATTAAAATTAATAAACATGACATTAACATAACATAAAATAAAAATAGCTTAACAAAACAATAGAATAACATAAAATACAAAGCCAATAAAATAAAAATGTAAATAAAATAAAAAACATAACATAAAATAAAAAAAATAGACAAAAAATGGCATTATATAATAAAATTAAATTAAAAATGTAAGGTCATTAAAATAAAAATGTAATAACAAAATAAAATAAAATGCAATGTAATTAAAATAAAATAAAATTGCAAAACATTAAATACAAAATCAATAAAATAAAAAATTTAATAAAAAATAAAATAAATAAAATAAAATTATTTATGCTCCAAAATCTAAAACTTAGGGTTATGATTTGTTTACTTAATCCTAATTATAAGCAAAAATAACAAAGATGCTTGCTTTTGCACATGCTAACAAAATCTTACAATATACTGAGTCATAGCCAGAAGTCATGACAGTATTCAGTCTTGCATTCATTTTGCATAAACCTCTTTGTTGTTGCTGTTGTTGTTTGTAGGCCCATGGCAGCTATTGCATCTATATGAAAGTCGATGAAAGATGTCTATGAAAGTCCATCCTATTTGCACAAAGAGGACTCCATTAAAGATAAGTAATGGTCTGTCAGCCTTGTCCCACGATCCACATTCATCTCAAAGCCCAATTTATGGAGATAAGAGAACGTCATTACCCCTGCTACCTCTCATCACTTCTGATTTTTCAAGGAAACAGCAGTGGGATAAGTGAAAGTGGGGTCTACACGGGGCTTCAGCGGGTCAGTGATGAGCTTTAGAGGCTGATTTCAACTGTTAATGAGCACTCCCATTCGGACACTCCATGCACCTCATTTGTGTCTAGGGTTAAGTCTTATTTAGTGTTTTTTTTTTCTAAATGAAACTAGAAGGTGTGTCTGCTTTGTCCAAGTAATTGGGATGATCTACCATCCTTGCTGTTATTAGGGGCACTAGTAAGAATCCTGTACCAATTAGATTCTTCACCTCTAACATTTCAAGTGATAACTGACATACAAAACCACAGGAGATATAAATGCCATGCTTTCATTATGCAAAACCACTTCCAGGTGCTTTAAAAAGTCACTGAATACAAATTAGTATTTGAAAAAAGCACCTAACTCCAAGAGCAGTTGACAATAAATGCACATCTTGTATACTAATACCACCATCACTCAGAGTCAAGACAGGTGTTTTTCTGCTAAATAAGGCTGTAAATAAAATGCTCAAGGGCCATATCCCAACAGAACCCACAGTGCTTTAACTGCACAGGCCTGTCCACTCATTGTGATTGAGCACTGTGGCTCAGCATTGTGAGTGAGAAACACTGCAAGACGCTCAGTTTGGTTTAGAGAATCATTACCAAGGCAAACATCTGCAATTTATCTTCTTAAGTCTTGACTCTGGCAGACATTCCTCTTTATTGTGTTTCTTTATGTGCAGTTCTCCACAAAAGGCAACAGTCAACAAGTTTAGCTCGTAATTGTTGTGATAATGCATTTATTTTTTTTGTCAGGGAAAGATAGCTATAGTTTCTTTTGGGAAAATGTTTTGTTGCTTCATGTTATTGCCATTCTGATCTATGGCTTATTTTAGAACAATTCACCCAAAAATAAAAATTCTGCAAGCATTTACTTGCATCCTTGTTGTTTGCATAATTTTCTTTCTTCTGTGGAACACAAAAGCAGAAATTCTGAAGGCAATTCATACAATTACAATGAATAGGGACCGAAGCTATCAAATGATACAAAACACTCTAATGACTTCGGCGCTGAACATGACTTCTTCTGAACTCATTTTATAACTTTGTATGAGAAACAAACCAAAATCTACTCAAATACCTGCCCTAGCTTGTATCTTATGAACTTATCAATTGATCCAGTTCACAAAACCTAAATGATTCAATGATCTGGTTGACACAATTGGTTAACAACTCACTATCTATATCTCGCATAAAGCTTCAGAAGATTTGGATTATAGTGCAACAGTAATATTACTGACTTTTATGACACTTGTACAGTGTTTTGCATTCTTTTATGGAAACTTAAAAGTATAGTTCAACCAAAAATGAAAATTCTGTCATTTATTCACCCTCATGTCATTCCAAACCTGTATGACTTATGCTTTGGAAGTCAGTGATAACCAAAAATGTTTGACTACCAACATTCTTCAAAATATCTTCTTTTGTGTTTCACAGAAGAAAGTAAGTCAGACAGGGTTGGAATGTCATGAAGTAAATGATGACAGATTTTTTAGTTTTGTGCGAAATATCCCTTTAAAAGCATCAGTTCCATTTTGTGTAATTGCATCAAAAATTGAAGAAGAACTTTTTCTTTTGTGTTACTCAGAGGAAATACCTCATACAGGTTTGGAACGAAATGAGGGTTAGTAAATAATAACAGAATTTAAATATTTAATCAGCTGTAGCTAAATTTGGACATTTTCCACAATGGAACGGCAGATGCTGAGACAAAACTGTTGGCTGTCACCCCCAAAAACATGGAAAACTCATTTCATCAAGTCTAGCCTGACAGATGTACTACATACTCAAGCAATACTATAAGCTAGAGTGCCGATGTACTAAATATCAATGATTTCTCAGCATGAAGATAAAGTTCTATAAACAAAAATGTCATACTTTAGTTTGGGGACCAATTCTCACTATGAACTATTAAAGGGATAGTTCACCCAAAAATGAAAATTCTGTCATTAATTACTCGCCTTCATGTCATTCCAAACCCATAAAACCTTTGTTCATCTTCGAAAAACAAATGAAGATATATTTGATGAAATCTGAGAGCTTTCTGACCATCCATAGACAGCGACGGAACTACCACGTTCAAGGCCCAGAAAGGTAGTAAGGACATTGTTAAAATAGTCCATGTGACATCAGTGGTTCAACCTTAATTTTATGAAGCATTTGAGAATAATTTTTGTGTGCAAAGAAAACAAAAATAACAACTTTATTAAACGATTTCTTCTCTTCAGTGTCAGTCTTCGAAGTCCATTCTTTTGCTTGCAAACAAGGTGCAACGCATCTGGGTTCTACGTCAAAATGCTGGCTCCTGTGTTAGCAGCACGCATGCGTCATGGACTGACAAGGAAGATAAGAAATTGTTAAAGTCGTTATTTTGTTTCTTTAAAAAATATTTATAAGAATATAAATATTCTTGTTGCTTCATAACATTACGGTTGAACCACTGATGTCACATGGAATATTTTAATGATGTCCTTACTACCTTTCTGGGCCTTAAACGTGGTAATTCCGTCGCTGTTTATGCAGGGTCAGAAAGCTCTCGGATTTCATCAACAATGTCTTAATTAGTGTTCCGAAGATCAATGAAGGTCTTACGGGTTTGGAACAACATCAGGGTAAGTAATAAATGACAGAATTTTAATTTTTGGGTGAAATATCCCTTTAACTATGAATTTTGCCTCAATAGACTTTTAATTTGCTTCTTATTAATAGTTAGTAAGGTAGCTGTTAGTTTAGGTTAGGGGGTAGGATTATGCGATCTAAAATATGGTCATGCAGAATAGGACATTAATGTGTGCTTCATGAGTTCTACTAAACAGGCGATATGCTAGTGCTAAGTTAATAGTGAGAATTGGTACTTAAAATTGTTACCTAAGTTAACATTCTGTACATTGCATTTCAGACAAAATCTGACCTATTAGTACATTCTCATACATTCTTTTCCTGTCACTCCCATTATTACACAAGTTCTGTATGTTGCTATAATGCATAGACTGACAGCCTGTATGGAACAATGCAACACAGACAAGCGATGCAATACGGCAGGTGGTGTTATATGAAATATCACCACTCTTGGAACAACGGCCAAACAATCCATCCATCCATCTTCCAAACCACTTGTCTCATGGTCACGAGCTAATCAAAACTGACTTACACAGACACAGCAACAATATGTGTCGCTTCTACCTTTCAATAAGAGGGCAAAGGTAGGCCACAGCTAAAACTCAAATTGTGTTTGCTCACTCAAAATGAGATCTCAAAATGCTCCAGAGAGTAAATTCCCCATCTGCGGATAGCACTGAACATTTATTTGTCCAGACATAACCCATCAAACGCCCATAACCAGGGTGAAAGTCAACCAATCTGACTACACTTAGAGTTCGAGACACACTCTGGAACATTTCACTAGGTTAATTAGATAAATCTCACCGCTTAAAAAAACTTTTCCTCTCAAAACAGGAAGGAAGATGCAGAGCCTTTCAAGGATTAGCGATTAGCATGAATTAGAAGGAAAGAAAGGTGTTATAATTGATTCCTATAAGCCTGGCTCACAGTGAGATAGTTAGCGTGAAATATTGAGGGATTAAAGAAAAATGCAACAGCCAAGCAAAAAGATAACCAGGGATAATGAACTAAAGGTCTTGAGCTTCGTAAAACCTTAAGACTGACGCCCTCCATATCGCCTGTGTTTTAATGAGCGTGATTTATTTCTCCAGGAAAGAAAAAGATCCAGTATTGACTTACTTAGAAAAGCAAAGCACCTCAAGGTCACAAATTTTTCTAAGCTCAACAAAATGATATATGATTCTTCTCCGATTCAAGATCTCTCCTATTAGCCAGATGCCTTGTTTTATGTGTACTTCATATTCTTGTAATGAGCACATGAAGTGTATCCACGTATAAGAACACTTACATCTTGTAAATAATCCGTAATGCTGAGCTGTGCAGAACTGGATAGTGTGCACTGTCCAGCCACTAGGAAATGGTGTATCAGTGTCAGTGAAACGTGATGCCCTGGATGAAGATTTCTGGAGGACGGAACAGAAAGTGTTTGAGATGTCAGGTATCACTCTGACGTCCTTGCTGTAACCCTGCAGCTCCTCTTGCTAACAGGCACTCAGAGCAATCACAGCTTTACTCACAGTTTCAGGCTGACTGTGTAAGTTCACAGCACATAAATGATATCTGAGGTCATCCAGAGATGTTGCTAGACCCTGATTGGGAGAAATTGATCCCCACTAAAATGTTAAGTGATTTCTCTTCTTGTTTGATGAAAGCAGAGGTTGCATTAAGATATCTGAGGGTATTTCACATGGAATTCCTACCATTCAATAAAAACTTTCAAGTTAAATTGTGTATCTACCAAAGACTGAACTCCAATCATCGGCATTGTTCAAACAAACCTAGGTATTTTAGAGAAAATCCTAAAGAGATACCCTAGTAATTGAGTTTTTGGTGTTTGTTTCGCTTTTTGAGAAAACACTGATTTATGTATCTTTGGATAAGAATTTTTTGTCACATAAAAATGGGTTATATCATATATTAATTATATCATATATATTATTAATTAAATAATATGTATTTTTTCCCTCATACTGTATACCGTTATTAAATTACTGGCAATTTTCTGCCAAGACATTTACAGACCTTTCCATTAACTCAAAAATACAATGCAATGAAAAGTCAAAATAAAGGCAAAACACCAGTAAAATAAATAAATAAATAAATAAAATAAAAAATAAATAAATACTGAAAATTCCTTCATATTAATACGTTGTGCATTATTTGTACAGATTTTTTTTTTACAGTGTAGATCCCCTCATACTACTACTACTACTACTATTACTAATAGTCTACATTGGAAAAAGAAAGAAAGAAAAGAAAATAAGAGTCCAGTCATTGTAATTTTTTAAATCTGCATGTCAGACTTGTGTTGTGTTTTGTGGCTCCCCATGTGCTCTCTATGCCCTTATTTGGTCCTTCCTGTTTCCTGTTCTCGTTATGTTCCCATTATGTTCCATTGAGGTCAGCTGTTTTCCCAATCCCCTCGTTTTCTCCCTTATTACTTAAGCCCTATGTTTTCCTGTCTCTAGCGTCTGCTGTTAAATGTCGTTTAGTAAATGTCTTTCTGAGTTGGAGTTATTAAAGACCATTGTGATTTGAACCACTCCCGTGTCTCCTCGTTCCCTGGCTCCAAGTGTATCATGACACTGCCATATAAATCAGGTAATATCATACGTTTATTATTTAATTATTAATTAAACAATTACCAATTTATGTTCTGTTAGGTTCCCGTACCATGTTAATAATTGTAACATAATCATTTGAATTAATAACTTATTATTAAATGTATAATAAATTAAATCAATTTAATTAAAATAAAATAAATTAATAAAATGCATTAAATAATATTGTATATCAAAATGTCTCACAGGTCTGCTGTCAATGATCACCAAAGGTTACTGGTTCTTGTGTCTCGGAAACCAAAATCAAAATGCAGCAATTTTGAATATGCATAACACAGTGTCTGAGAGCTATGAAGGAGGGGAAGATTTTCAATAAATTACATTTTGGTCTTTTTCCCACACAAAGTTTCATAAGACTGAAATATAGCACAAGTCATGTAGACTACTTCTATTGTCATTTTTAGAGCTTGACAGCCGCTGGTCGCTGTTCACCTTCATTATAAGGAAATGATTAGCATGAACATCCTGCCTAAGATCTTTGTATTTGACAGTAGAAAGAAAATCACGCAGGTTTAGAACAACACTGGGATGAGGATGACGACACAATTTTCACTTTCAGGAACAAACACAGTTTGATCCCCACCGCTGCATGGCGGATCATAAGACAACTGTTATTAATTCTATTCATCAGTCCTCTTCAAGCAGTCTCTCACCTTTATCTCTACCTGTCCCTCGTCTGCTTCTTTTCTGTCTGTATGAAACATCTAGCCTTAAGTTCAGAAGACAAGCAATAAGCAACATTTCCACCTTGTGTATGATGTTAATAAAAAAAAATTGTGATTTATATATATATTAAAGATAATGAACAATTGAAAGACTCTTCAGAGAGAGAAAAAAAAAACCCTTGAAACCTTCTTATCCTCACACGATAACTGATAAAAGCACTGAAATGCGATACCTTGAATCATTGGAGGAGACAAATCTAATCTGAAACACTCAAATGCCCTCTAGACCCGTTAACCTTCATTCAAAGGTGCCGCTGCTGCCCAGAACCAATAAATGATTTGATAAGTTAATGTCCCATTAAGCTTGTCATTTTGGTTTTGCCTGCATATGATTGTAAAGGGTCTAGACCTTTTCCATTATATAAACGAAAGTAGAAATGGAGAGAGAGAGCACAGCAGAGGGGAAGAGAGAAAGGCACGTTGACATTGGCTCTGATGCTCCCTTTTGTCTAGTCACATGAAACCATAAGAACGACGTAACACCTGAGGAAAAAGATGCAATAGCAACCAATTACGGCAATACCAGAGCCTGGAAATCGCTCCTGCTGCTCGACTGCACAGAGTCATGACAGCTTCGAGTTTTGTTCTGTAGGCATGAGAACTGGAGCAGAGCTTTCCTCTTCAATCTCACACAACATGTGGGTATGTTCACTAGATCCATCACATGCTGACATATCTAAAGTCTAATGATAAGGAGGCCACAGAAGGAGGATTCCCACACAGAAAGGGAGTTCAGTTTTCACTCTGACAAACCTTCACGAAGAGCCTGTGTGAACATTTACAAAATAGTTTTTTTTATACTCAGTAGCTGTGGCTGCTTGCATTCATTGCAGCACTTAGAAAATATTTACACTCGGTCACTTCATGCAGATCAGATTATGATCGGATTATGAAAATATCAAGCATAAATGCTATTCAAGATGCATTCAAATCTCTTTCAAGTTAACTATTAAACAAAAATAAAGTAATACCATGCTAAAGGTAACATTTTGCTTACTATATGTGTATAAGTTAAAGTCTTGCCCCTTTATCATTAAACATAAAACATCACACTTACTATACCATTCAAAAGTTTGGGGTCAGTAGGTTTTTTTTTTTTTTTTTAATTTAATTTAAAGACTTTTACATTGTTGCAAAAAATCATCAAAAAATGCTGAATTAAAATTTTCATATTAAGCAGCACAACTGTTTTCAATAGTTAATAACAAATGATAATATTAAGAAACATTTCTTGAGCAGTAAATAAACTTCTTAGAATGATTTTTGGAGGATCATATGACACTGATTAGTAATGGCTATATATATATATATATATATATATATATATATATATATATATATATATATATATAAAACAGTTATTTTAAAATGTAATAGTATTTCAAAATAGAACAATACAACTATTTTCAGTTCAAACAAATGCAGCCTTGGTGAGCATAAAAGACTTAAAAATACTACTAAAAGTAACAGATTATTAAAAAAAATAACATTACTTTTAAATTGAATGAAAAGCATGATGTAAACTAGAAATTCACTGCCTTTCACTTAAAGCAACAAATTTAAAGCACATTCATATCAATGAAACTGAGTTGTGGCAACAGGTTTTAATAAAGCAGATTTTTAAAGTGTTGAGTGAAAGTACAGTATGCAAAACTAATAGTAAACACATTTTGGATAACTGTTTCTCAAATGTGCATATCCAGTCAAATAGCAATTCGATCGATTTGGGTAAATACTGCAGACCCTTAATCTTTATTTAAGAAAATATACTGTTAAAATGCCACATTATAGACATTGATACTCATGTAAACATAATTAAACCAGTGTAACACATTTAAACCAGTAAATGTAATGTAATGTAACAGCAAATCTTCTCCAATACCAGAAAAAAATAATAATCTGCCAGATCTCCGGTACTTCACACAGAAATAAACAATATCATGTTGGTAAATATTTGCAATTCATTCAGTTCTGTACTAGGAGGTGGGGAAAAATGACATGCAATGTGTTTAGGCCCCAGGCCCTTCCAACAAGTTATTGGAGAAATATTAATGGAAACCGAGTATGCAGTCCATACACACACACACACACACTCTCTCTCACTCTCTCTCTCTCTCTCTCTCTCTCTCTCTCTCTCTCTCTCTCTCTCTCTCTCTCTCTCTCTCTCTCTCTCAGTAAGAGGAGGCATTACTTATCTTCAGTGTTCCTGGCATTATGGTCTGCTCAATGGCTATATGCCTCATTGCACTTGGTCAGGGTTGATGAGAATGAGTGATTAAAGGGACAGCTGTGATACGGATGTTACGGCCACAGTGCACTGAACGCCCACTCTCCACCCGAACCTGATGAGACAAAGCGGCAGGCAGAGGAACACAGAGATGAGTCAGAATCGCTGGATATGCCCGGTCCAGCATCAGGATCAAGACCTGATCATCTGGCTTGAATACTCAACCACATTTATTCCTTTATTCAGTATGTTCACTTCCAGATGTACTGATCTGTGCAGCTGGTTTAGCTTTGAGAGTTTGAAGTTAGGCTGACTATCAGTAGTTACAGATTCTCCTCTACAGTATATTGCAGCTTATTCTAAAAATGAAATTGGTGATATAGCTATTTAATATTGTATTTGCAAGCAAATTTTTCATAGGCTGTTTTTTATGTACTGTATTGACAAAAATTACAGAATGTGATTTAACATTTAATCGAAATAACGGTGACACTTTACAAAAGGGTTGCATTAGTAACTATAGTTAATGTATTAACTTACCTTAACTAACAATGAGCAAGACATTTGCTATAATGTTTATTAATTCATGTTATTGTTAGTTAAAAAACACAACTGCTCATTGTCAGTTCATGTTAGCTAAGGTGCAATACATAATATTAACAGATACCACTTTTAATTTTAATAATGTACTACTAGAAATTAGCATTATCTAACAAATGCTTTAGAAATATATTTCATTATTAGTTAATATTAACTAATGTAGTTAACTAATGTTAACAAATGAAACCTTATTATAAAGTGTTATTATAGTGAAATATTACTACAATTTGAAAAAAAAAAAAAAAACGGTTTTCTATTTTAGAATTTTATAAATGTAATTTATTCCTGTGATGGCAAAGTTGAATTTCAGCGTCACATGATCCTTCAGAAATCATTCTAATATGCTGAATTGGTTCTCAATAAACATTTCTTATTATTATTATTACTGAGTTGTTCTGATTAATATTTTCATGGAAACGAGATACATTTTGTTTAGGATTATTTGATGAATAGAATGTTCAAAAGAACAGCATTTATTTGAGATAGAAACATTTAGTCTCTTATGTGTTTACTCATTTCACAAACAACTATAAAAATATAAATAGTTTTAGAAAACTTGAAGGCTAAAGTAGATGCATCTATTGGTTGAAATCTTATAATAGCTTATACATAATGAGGACAATACAGTGCAAAAACTGAAACTATAATATTAATGTGATAAAGACTTCTGGGAGGCCAGGCCCCCTACTGCAAGTTATCCTTCAAAATAGTCATCGCTATCATTATCAACAAAAACAACAACTTTAAATGCATTTTGAGTATGCTGCTAAATCAGGCCGACTCAATTAAAGCCCCAACTCCAGTGGTTGGGAAAGTGGGTCAATTTGAAGAACAGTCTCTACAAGATTGGAACTGTCGCAAGCTCTCCACTGCCAAAATATCAATTAATTTATCCACTGGCAGCCAGAAACCTGCTGAGCTGAATACTAATGCAGCCCACAGTGGGAGGGCACACGAAGGCACAGACCCAGACTTCCCGGGGCATCAGGATCACAGAACTGCTGGAGCCAACAGCCATTTATACTGAGCTGCATTCACTGTGCAGGTGTGTGTTTGATTGTAGAATCTAAAGGTGGATTCTCCTCAGAGATTTAAAGTAGAGCATCTCTTATTCAAAACCTGTTCTTTAATCGGGTCCCTACACCTGCGCCCAGCATGGCTTCTTTTGCAAGTCATCAAGGACAAACCCAGGAAAGTACCACAACTTATAGGACTAATTATAAATAAATCTTTACTGGCAAACTTACAGCTGGGGACCAGCTTTGTAGTGTTTGTCAATGCAATAAAGGTTTCCAGCAGCCGCTGAGACAGCTATGTGCTTCTCAGCTGTATCAAAAGTTTATTATTTGTTATTTGATACTGTTAATCTTGTCAATGAATTACTGCCAAAAATGTTAATTAACAAGGAATGTTCATGAACAGTGTGTTGATTCATTACAGGAATAGCTCATTGGAAGAGATTTGGAGAAATTTAGCATTACATCACTTGCTCATCAATGGATCCACTGCTGTGAATGGGTGCCGTCAGAATGAGAGTCCAAACAGCTGATAAAAATTTCACAATGATCCACGATTCCACGCCACCAATCTTCTCACATCAAAATCCACCAGCATATTTGTCTAGAACTGTTTTCACTTGTACTTGATCTGTGCATTTTTCTCTCCTGATTCAGACGAGATGACTTCACTGAAGAAAGAAATATTATGGATAGAGGACTCATATTTTTAGTTAAACACATCTTATTGATGGATTTTTATATTACATATTTTAACCACATTCTAATTAAATTACAATAGATTTTAATTATCATTACCATTTCATACTTCTGATGAAAAGATGAGAAAAAATATATATATATCTATTTCTTTAAAGTAGATTAGGTTTTCACTAGAGTCTTTGTGTTTTTTTGTTGATTCATGTTTAATCAATATGCACAATGTTTGAATATTTGGTTTGTTTCTTGTCAACTAAAATGTTATGTATCTAAATGTTAACTAAACTTCTATGCCATATTAGTAAAATTGACTAAAATGAATGAATATGACATGCCTAAATCTTTTATATATATATATA
Source organism: Spinibarbus caldwelli (assembly GCA_039654775.1). Taxonomy (NCBI): domain Eukaryota; kingdom Metazoa; phylum Chordata; class Actinopteri; order Cypriniformes; family Cyprinidae; genus Spinibarbus; species Spinibarbus caldwelli. Next base: position 28,118,671 of record CM077227.1, on the reverse strand, counting down.
TATATATATATATATATATATATATATATATATATATATATATCTCAAAAGACAAAAACTACAATTAAAGGTATACTATGTAAGATTTTTGCATTAAATATCCAAAAACTACTAGAATGTTATACAGGTGCATCTCAAATTAGAATGTCGTGGAAAAGTTCATTTATTTCAGTAATTCAACTAAAATTGTAAAACTCCCGTATTAAATAAATTCAATGCACACAAACTGAAGTAGTTTAAGTCTTTGGTTCTTTTATTTGTGAAGATTTTGGCTCGCATTTAACAAAAACCCACCAATTCACTCAACAAATTAGAATATGGTGACATGCCAATCAACTAATCAACTCAAAACATCTATAAAGGTTTCCTGAGCCTTCAAAATGGTCTCTCAGTTTGGTTCACTAGGCTACACAATCATGGGGAAGACTGCTGATCTGACAGTTGTCCAGAAGACAATCATTGACACCCTTCACAAGGAGGGTAAGCCACAAACATTCATTGCCAAAGAAGCTGGCTGTTCACAGAGTGCTGTATCCAAGCATGTTAACAGAAAGTTGAGTGGAAGGAAAAAGTGTGGAAGAAAAAGATGCACAACCAACCGAGAGAACCGCAGCCTTAAGAGGATTGTCAAGCAAACTCGATTCAAGAATTTGGGTGAACTTCACAAGGAATGGACTGAGACTGGGGTCAAGGCATCAAGAGCCACCACACACAGACGTGTCAAGGAATTTGGCTACAGTTGTCGTATTCCTCTTGTTAAGCCACTCCTGAACCACAGACAACCTCAGAGGCGTCTTACCTGGGCTAAGGAGAAGAAGAACTGGACTGTTGCCCAGTGGTTCAAAGTCCTCTTTTCAGATGAGAGCAAGTTTTGTAATTCATTTGGAAACCAAGGTCCTAGAGTCTGGAGGAAGTGTGGAGAAGCTCATAGCCCAAGTTGCTTGAAGTCCAGTGTTAAGTTTCCACAGTCTGTGATGATTTGGGGTGCAATGTCATCTGCTGGTGTTGGTCCATTGTGTTTTTTGAAAACCAAAGTCACTGTCACCCGTTTACCAAGAAATTTTGGAGAACTTCATGCTTCCTTCTGCTGACCAGCTTTTTAAAGATGCTGATTTCGTTTTCCAGCAGGATTTGGCACCTGCCCACACTGCCAAAAGCACCAAAAGTTGGTTAAATGACCATGGTGTTGGTGTGCTTGACTGGCCAGCAAACTCACCAGACCTGAATCCCATAGAGAATCTATGGGGTATTGTCAAGAGGAAAATGAGAAACAAGAGACCAAAAAATCCAGATGAGCTGAAGGCCACTGTCAAAGAAACCTGGGCTTCCATACCACCTCAGCAGTGCCACAAACTGATCACCTCCATGCCACGCCGAATTGAGGCAGTAATTAAAGCAAAAGGAGCCCCTACCAAGTATAGAGTACATATACAGTAAATGAACATACTTTCCATAAGGCCAACAATTCACTAAAAATGTTTTTTTTTAATTTTTTTTTTTATTGGTCTTATGAAGTATTCTAATTTGTTGAGATAGTGAATTTGTGGGTTTTTGTTAAATGTGAGCCAAAATCATCACAATTAAAAGAAAAAAAAAAGAGTTGAATTACTGAAATAAATGAACTTTCCACAACATTCTAATTTATTGAGATGCGCCTGTATATTTGACTTGAGTACTTACATTATGCCAAATGTGTCCAAAAATCAAGAGAAATCCACACTTTAACCAGTGAAATGGTCTGTGTCATTGCGTAGCACTTCCTGAAAAAAAAATGTGGAAGTAAGTTTTAGCATTAAAGCCGACAATCTCTAACAGCATCTAGCTAGCCAAGGCTGTTCGTTTCACATTCATGATGAACCACAATTATTCATTATCGTTTGCTCCAGGTTCTGTCACCAAAGATAACATCATAAAGTGAAAATGGAGGTGAACACAATAACTCCCACGATTCCACACGCCATCAGTCATCGAGCTACGCCTTTGCTATTGTTTTGAATAAGCAACCTCTAGCGGCAAAACTTACATATTTTGCCTTTGAAACAAAACACTGTGAAAAAATTAATAATGACTGATAACTGACATCTTCCCCATTGCATAAAAATGCAATGAGTACATAGCACATTCGTTTTTGAAGCCCAGGGCTAAAGATTCCCACTGTACTCGTTTCCTCTGTCCATTAACTAGTGTAGCTCTTCCATTTGCTCCTGCTGAGGTCTGATCATGGCCAGAAGAGCCATGGACAGCAGGAGGCAAAAAGGTGCTTATTATCCTCATGCCTAATTATGTCTTGCTCTTTGCTGAGCTGAACACTCACAGTCTTGGAAATGCTGAGACCTCCGTAAGTGATCACTGTAATTCTGAGCTCAGTACGGCGGTCTGTGCAAACACAGGGGTGTTTACAGAGTTGCAACAATCATAGATCACAAGACCCAACGGTTGTGTGCTATCAAGGATTTTCTCATAGATGTGTTTGTACAGTATGTGATTGCTAGGAATCAGGGTCGGGAAAACCACTTTAAATTGTACCTTGCCAAGCTACATGCTAGTCAAAATTTACAGTAGTTCAACTACAGCCAAGCTACAAACTTTGGAAAAAGTAGCTAAATACATTGACACTGCCTAAAATGGCAATATATTCAGTTCATGTAAATTGGTACTGCTTGAACAAACCAACTCACTGAAGTGAATTTTCAATGCTGCATGTACTATAAGAGGAAGAACACTTTAAAGGGTTAGTTCACCCCAAAATGAAAATTCTGTCATTAATTACTCACCCTCATGTCGTTCCAAACCCGTAAGACCTTCGTTCATCTTCGGAACACAAATTACGATATTTTTGATTAAATCGGAGAGCTATCTGACGCTCCATAGACAGCAACGCAACTGAAATGTTCCCAGGTCCAGAAAAGTAGTAAATACATCAGTAAAACAGTCCATGTGACATCAGTGGCTCAGCTTCAGTTTTGCGACACTACGAGAGTACTTTTTTTGTGCAAAGAAAACAAAAATAACAATTTACTCAACAATTCTTCTCCCCTGAGTTACGTCTTCCGCCATTTTGTAGAGTACCCAAGAATGCATTTGACGTAATCAGCATTATTTACGTTCGGGAGGAAGCGCACATGAACGTATAATCTGCGTAATAACTTTCCCTGTTTACGCTTAGGGGAAAGCATGCGTATATATTGTGATACTCTCTAAAATGGCGGAAGATGTAACTCGGGGGAGAAGAATGGTTGAGTAAATTATGTTATTTTTGTTTTCTTTGCGCAAAAAAAAGTATTCTCGTAGCGTCGCAAAACTGAAGTTGAGCCACTGATGTCACATGGACCTGTTTTACCGATGTATTTACTACGTTTCTGGACCTGGGAACATTTCAATTGCATTGCTGTCTATGGAGGGTCAGATAGCTCTCCGATTTAATCAAAAATATCGTAATTTGTGTTCCAAAGATGAACGAAGGTCTTACGGGTTTGGAACAACATGAGGGTGAGTAATTAATGACAGAATTTTCATTTCCACAAAAATATTAAGTAACACTGTTTTCAACACTGATAATAAGAAATATTTATTCGGCAGCATATTAGAATGATTTCTAAAGGATTATGTGACAAAGAAGACTGGAGTAATGATGCTGAAAATTCAGCTTTACCATCAAAGGAATAAATTACATTTTAAAATATATTAAAATAGAAAACACTTTATTTTAAATTATTATAACATTTCACAATATTACTGCTTTTGCTTTATTTTTTAATCCAAAAATGCTGCCTTGGTGAGCACAAGAGACATTCAAAAACATTTCAAAAATCTTACGAACCATAAACTTTTGAAAGGCAGTGTATATAAAAACAAGGCATGTACACATTTTCCATCCTTTTTATGAGAAGCTTTATGATTGCTCAATCATTTGAACCAAACTGAAAGGAAATGACAACACTTTGCCATAAAATATTTCTCTCTGATTCTGTCACATGTCTGTCATTGTGATTGCTAGCATTTTAGCTGAATGCGAGTAGGGCATGTTCCTGGATTATGATAAAGTGGCAAGTGATAAAAGTGATCTCTTGAGTTATTGTCGCAATCAGCAACGAGTGAAAGAACGTTTTGCTTAATTGCTTTCCAGTGTAATGGAAGCCAGCATCTTTGTTATTTACTTCTTACTTATTCAAGACTACTGAGACAATAGAAAAGGGTTCACATCACTTATTTGTTCATATACAGACAATATTCCAGCTGCTCCTGTAGGCTGTTGTATGAACAAGATGATTTGAGAGTCATACCTTTTAGTAAATACAGCTGTTAATCCCTGTCAAACACTGACTGAATGAATGTAGTCTGTCAAAACTAAACTCACCATCTTCTCTTCCGGTCAATCACCTCATACATTTAAAAAAAAGCTTTTTTTTTTCTTGTTTGAGTGATGGAAGCACAAGCAACGAATCCCTCATGACATCTGTCATTGTCCGTGACAATACTCTGTCTCTCTGCAGTCAAAACATATCAGTAAAGCAGAACATGATAAGGTGTCTGATAACACAGTCATGAGACAACGCTGATATGACCACAACACCAACTAGAATTACAAAACAATAGATTCTTGGCTATCGAAACTCTCTGAACCTTACCACAATGGGATTTATGAAAGCTTTGTTTTCTGACGTGGAAAAGTGATCACAGTTGGAGGACGTGGGGTACATGGTTAATACTTGACGGCAAACAGGAATGCCATTTAAAAAGTGTAAATGAGAGTTAACAAGCACAGCGTGACAGCACAAGCACACCTATGAACTTGATGTGCTAAAATGCACTGTGAATTTCTGCTTCATACTTAAAGGAATAGTTCACTCAAAAATGGCAATTTTCAGAAAATGGAGTCACCCTCATAGTCACCCTCATGCCATTCATTTTCTTCATCTGAACAGATTTGGAGAAATGTAGCATTACATCACTTGTCCAACATTGGATCCTCTGCAGTGAAAGGGTGCCGTCAGAATGAGAGTCCAAACAGCTGATAAAAACATCACAATAATCCACAAGTAATCCATATGACTCCAGTCCATCAATTAACATCTTGTGAAGTGAAAATCTGCATGTTCGTGTTTTTATGGCGCATTTTATTTTGGCCAGAAGTGTCTGTTTAAAGTTAATACTCCTTAATGATGGATTTGTTTCTTACAAACATTTAGCTTTTGCCTTCACCAGATGTTAATTAATAGACTGAAGTCATGTAGATTACATGTAGATTACTGTTGTTTTTAACAGCTGTTTAGACTCTCATTCTGACGGCACCCATTCACTGCAGAGGATCCAACGGTGAGCAAGTGATGTAATGCTAAATTTCTCCAAATTTCTCTTCACATCACTGCACACAAACCTTGAACTTTCATTGTAACAGTGTAACAAAGAGCACTACAAGTAGAGCAGTACTAGTAATCCATCACTAAGACAAACAGTTGTTTGTAGAAACAAATACATTATCTGATTAAATCAGTGATGGTATTGTGAAGAGCACTCCATCTTCAGAGTGGTACAATGTGTGCAGTTCAATTGGCAAGATTATTAAAGCCATCTTTTGAGTCTGGATTATCTTTAACGGGGAAAATACAACAACATTCTTACATTCATGTCATGGAAAAGTCGATAACTTTAATGAATGTCTCGGTTTGCTTCAGCGATAACAACAGGACAATGGAGAAGGCTGACTGAGTGCTAGAGTCCCTGTGACTCAGTGTTTTCTGCTATTGATCTTATACCGTTGCGTTTTACTCAGATCACTAGCTTCTGAGCTGTGAGAAATCAGCCAATTTTTGGTGAACAGGCACCACAAAACAGCTCGATTAATAACTGTAATCATAAAACACCAGGGGTTTTCTGAAAACAATGAAAAATGTAATATGTCAGTGCAGTGCTGTTCTTTCAAACCTGTAAGAAATAAAAGAATGAACTAGTAACAGACCCATCAGAAGTTATATAAAGCATATAAAGCAAATAAAATAAAACATCCACATGTATGTACAGTGTGAATCATGTAAAGTGTTTTAATTTTTTTGCACAGGATCTCAAACTCAGGACAGTACATATTACCAAAACAATATTTTACCTTAAACAGCATTTAAACATTTTTACTTACTTATATTTACAAGGACAATGTTTATAGACCTAAGTACCTAATCTTTATGAAATATGAATGTATCACATATCACAAATATTTGTGCTGTGTGCAAACAGAATTGAATTACCAATGGCTTTCAATTCTAATTCAATCTTGAAATTGAACTTATGTAGCAAACAGAATGTAGAATTGTTTTGAAAAGAAGTGTAGTTTTTAATAATGCATTTTTAAATGCTTTTGAACTATTTCCAGTACGATCTACCCATAAACACACAACATATGAATATATTTCCATAAGTTGATACATTTTAAAATAAAAAAACAAACATATGAACGTATCAACATATAAATAAATTTCCATTCTTTTTAACAGAAATGACACATATTTCATTATATTTAATTAATTAACTTCTATTTTACACATGACAGTGGAGAGCATGTTTTAAAGGAAGGAATTTGATGTTAAAATTTATCAACAAAAAAATACCTGTATATTCACAGGTGTATATATACAGGTGCATCTCAATAAATTAGAATGTCGTGGAAAAGTTCATTTATTTCAGTAATTCAACTCAAGTTGTGAAACTTGTGTATTAAATAAATTCAATGCACACAGACTGAAGTAGTTTAAGTCTTTGGTTCTTTTAATTGTGATGATTTTGGCTCACATTTAACAAAAACCCATCAATTCACTATCTCAACAAATTAGAATACTTCATAAGACCAATAAAAAAAATTTTTTTTTAGTGAATTGTTGACCTTCTGGAAAGTATGTTCATTTACTGTATATGTACTCAGTACTTGGTAGAGGCTCCTTTTGCTTTAATTACTGCCTCAATTCGGCGTGGCATGGAGGTGATCAGTTTGTGGCACTGCTGAGGTGGTATGGAAGCCCAAGTTTCTTTGACAGTGGCCTTCAGCTCATCTGCATTTTTTGGTCTCTTGTTTCTCATTTTCCTCTTGACAATACCCCATAGATTCTCTATGGGGTTCAGGTCTGGTGAGTTTGCTGGCCAGTCAAGCACACCAACACCATGGTCATTTAACAAACTTTTGGTGCTTTTGGCAGTGTGGGCAGGTGCCAAATCCTGCTGGAAAATGAAATCAGCATCTTTAAAAAGCTGGTCAGCAGAAGGAAGCATGAAGTGCTCCAAAATTTCTTGGTAAACGGGTGACAGTGACTTTGGTTTTCAAAAAACACAATGGACCAACACCAGCAGATGACATTGCACCCCAAATCTTCACAGACTGTGGAAACTTAACAATGGACTTCAAGCAACTTGGGCTATGAGCTTCTCCACCCTTCCTCCAGACTCTAGGACCTTGGTTTCCAAATGAAATACAAAACTTGCTCTCATCTGAAAAGAGGATTTTGGACCACTGGGCAACAGTCCAGTTCTTCTTCTCCTTAGCCCAGGTAAGACGCCTCTGACGTTGTCTGTGGTTCAGGAGTGGCTTAACAAGAGGAATACGACAACTGTAGCCAAATTCCTTGACACGTCTGTGTGTGGTGGCTCTTGATGCCATGACCCCAGCCTCAGTCCATTCCTTGTGAAGTTCACCCAAATTCTTCAATCGATTTTGCTTGACAATCCTCATAAGGCTGCGGTTGTCTCGGTTGGTTGTACATCTTTTTTTTCCACACTTTTTCCTTCCACTCAACTTTCTGTTAACATGCTTGGATACAGCACTCTGTGAACAGCCAGCTTCTTTGGCAATGAATGTTTGTGGCTTACCCTCCTTGTGAAGGATGTCAATGATTGTCTTCTAGACAACTGTCAGATCAGCAGTCTTCCTCCTGATTGTGTAGCCTAGTGAACCAAACTGAGAGACCATTTTGAAGGCTCAGGAAACCTTTGCAGGTGTTTTGAGTTGATTAGCATGTCACCATATTCTAATTTGTTGAGATAGTGAATTGGTGGGTTTTTGTTAAATGTGAGCCAAAATCATCACAATTAAAAGAACCAAAGACTTAAATTACTTCAGTCTGTGTGCATTGAATTTATTTAATAAACGAGTTTCACAATTTGAGTTGAATTACTGAAATAAATGAACTTTTCCACGACATTCTAATTTATTGAGATGCACCTGTGTATATATATATATATATATATATATATATATATATATATATAAATCACTCAAAATTATTATTATTATTATTATTTTTAATATAAATAATGTATTATTTATGTTGTGCCACAAAACTTGACTTGGACTAATTAATTTTTTCTGTCATGTGAATTTCTTTGAATCGCAATTCAGTAATACTCCTAAACCAATTCTTAAATTCTGAATTCTGCACAACCCTAACAAAGTATTTGCGCTCTTACAATATGAAGCTGCATCACAGGCAGATCTAAAAAGTACATAAATTTATCTATATAGTTGTTGACAGATCTGTGAGTGAGTAAGTGTGTGTGTGTGTGTGTGTGTTTGTGTGTGTATCTGCTTCATTGTTATCTTACAATGTTCTCCTGTGTGGCCAGGAGCAGCTCTTCATAATAAAGGAGTTGATCTACTTCAAAGCAATCACCGGGCCTCTCCACCAGCTGGATCAGAGCCTGTCTGATGTTCTCCTCGCTCTCCTGCCTCTGTCGGGCCTGCTTCAGATAGTCATAGACCTTCAGAAACACATCCTCTCCTAGCTTCTGACACACCGACCTAAAAGACCAAATTTAAATAATACTTAAAATAATCCAGTTCACATTTATGAAGGACTTGCAAAAGTCTCAAAACTCAAATGCAAGCAGATTTCTGGAGTTCCTGTTCTACGTGTTGTAGCAAATTAGCTCCAAAAGGGAATTGTATATAAATAATTACAATTAATTATGATTAATTACAATTATTTATATTGGCTGACAGTAATAAACTGTAGCAGAGTTAAATTGCCATCAGCTGATCTGTTCGTCCAGCAAACATTCAGTGTAAATTCATATCAACTCTAAGAAAGGATATTTTCGTGGCCACAGAAAATACCTTCCTATTAATGCATTAGAGCATGTAGCAAGGGTCAAAATCGTAAAGGGACATTAATATGCAAGGCAGAATCAGAAACTCATGTAATTTGTGCACAAGAGTTTTATTAACTAAACACTAATGCAAACTAGTCTAACAAACAAACAAACAAACAAACAAACACACAAACATACAATCGCTCATACATGGGGAAAGGGCTAATGAGAGTTGATGGATGAAACCATCAGGAAAACCAGAGAATGCAGTTATGGAAAAAGTCATTTAATCACCTGAGTAAAACCATCAGCGCCGTTTATGATGGGGTCTATAACTTGCACTAATAACCTCTGTTTCATTTAGTTAAATGTACAATACTTGCAATGCATTTGGTCGGAATGCAGTCTCAGATGAAGGTCTTAATGGTTTCAAGGTTTTGGACTCCCGATCACGTTCTTTCGGGTTGAAGAGTAATGAATTCCAAAGATGTTCTGAGGTAGAAATGTTCTTCCAGGTAGAGAGTGGAAAAAGAGCTAAGAAAGAGATCTGCTGAGGTCAGAGGAGCTTTGGTTGAATGGAAAGACAAGGCCGTAAGCCTGGCACAATAACTTAAGGGTCCAGAAGAGTTCTAGCTCACATCTTCCTCATCCTCTTAGGGTCTAACAGAACCGCCGACTGGGTCTTTGTGGTCAAGAGTCATCTCCCATGCTGGGGAGATCACCCACAGGTCTATGTTGGGGGCCCACCGGGTGCGCCCGCACCGGTTCAGGCTCTCCGTGAGTCCTTCACGGAGCAATCAGAAGATAGCCGAAGAGCTTTTTGCAGAAGAGAGGTTTTTGCAGAAGAGAGAGGCCGGACCTGTGTGTGAGAGCTTTATCTGGTATAGAGGTCACACCTCTGGCGAGTCAAAGAGCCAATGGACTCCAGTCTCTTTGGAGTGAAGGTTTTACGACACTTTGTCTCTGAGCATGGTAATTTGCATGGGGTTGGATTGGAAGTTGATATACAAACTATTAAAGATTCTTAGAACACTTATATGTTGCATAGGTAGCAACATATAATATACACTCTCAATTAGATCATCCGAAGACGAATTGATAGAGATCAAACATGATATAAGTGAGGTAATATTAACTAGTGATCTACCATAAGCATGCATAAAACAGGATACAGTACAAAAGAAAATATACAAGAACAGTAACAATATACACAATGACCTGAGGATATGTGTGTTCATTCAAAGAAAGGTTTTTCTATGAATTAATTAGAGAAGAGTTCATTTTTATGGCATAATGTCTCTTTCCTAAGGGAAAATGAGGTGAGTGTTGCTCGCCCCGCATTCCTTAGAGCAATAAAACTAGTGTTATCAGGTTGGTTGCTATGGAACCGGGGGCCTGGAGTCATCCACTGACATACCGGCACCCAGAATGTGTGTTGGGTGAGGGGTCTGTGATTATTTGTTAATCAAATAACTAATTTGATTTGTTAAATCTGATGAACAAATGTGTGTCTGATTGGTCCAAATGCTACATGTATCCTACAGCATTCAGTCTCTCAACACTGTGAGACAAGTTGATGCATCCAAGTGGGACCTCCTGTTAAAAATGCCCCCTGACAGGCGTTGGGTATGTGAGCAGGCACTGTGAATCACATCCTCGTCTCAATGTCAGTGTGATCTCTACTAGCACCTTTGGACCCCTCAGCAAGAGCAGAACAGTCCATCACACACACACACACACACACACACACACACACACCATGCATAAGGTGCACAGCTGACAGACCAAAAATAGAACGTCTTTCCTTTTCCTTCAAACAGTTAAAAATAAGTAATGCCTTTGTGAACATGTCCATTTAGTGTGAGACAGTGAGATATCTGAATGATTTATGAGTTGATGTAAGTGTTGACCAAGATGGAAATTTCCATTTCTTTCTCAAAAATTGATAGTCTAGAGATTGAGGAGACAGTACAGTAGTAATGGTCCAACCGAACTCAACTGTGAAGGTCAGATAACAGAAGAAAAGGTAATTAATTCCATCTTGGTATATCAGGAATTGTCATTCTTATGAGGGATAGAGCCATAGAAATCAGGTTCTAGGGAACTAAATTGATTTGGACTTTCTAAGACAGGGCGCTTCATTGTTCTGGACAATGTAACATTTGTGACTCAAAGTGTGAAAAGCTGAGAGTAAATGATGGATTGCTGGCCGTAGTAGCTCAGAGGATTGTGCTGCGATATCATCTGAGAGGGTTCAGACTTACAAGGTTTGGTTTTGTTTCACTCAGTACCCAAAAGCCAAAGTGATGCCATCAGGTAGAGTATGTAGAAAGAACAAGTACTGGAAGAGACAGCTGGAAGACATGAACGATATACCCATTAAAAAGCCAATTAAAAGAAACACAAGGGGTCCAGATGATGTGTAGTGTCTTTCTTTTTGTGTCAGTCCATCTGTAGTTCAGAACTACAGGAGCAGCATTAGGCCTTGTACTAATGTGACCATGTGATCATTTTAAATGAATTATGTATCTGAAGAACCTTATTCGCCACAAAGAACCTTTTGTGAAACAGAAAGGTTCTTCAGATGTTAAAGGTTCTTTATGGAACCATTTAGACAAAAAGGTTCTTCTATGGCATCGTGAAGCACCTTTATATTTAAGAGTGTATAAGTCTTTTGACAGTATAAAGAACTGTGACATTGATCTAGCTTTGTAACCACCACCACCACATAAAAAATAAATAAATAAAATAAAATGAATAAATAATCAATCTCTTTTTAACAAGAACAATGATCTGTATGATTTGTACTTACAAAGAAATCTGAGTATTTTCTTGTAAAACATACTCCAATAATCTTTTTTATTTACAATTTTGAATAGCAAACATATATCTAACTATCTATATGGAGCATACTGAAAATTCAATTAAATTATAGGCGTTATATGCACCATTTATATTCAGTGGGATTAGTAAGTCAAAAATCACACTGAAAACATGGGATTCAAATCAAATTTAAATATGGAAATAAACACAACTTCGTTTTTAAAATTTCAAAATGTACATAAAAAATGTACAAAATACTTTTCAATTTAGCTTTTCACTCACATATTTATACTGACAATATCATTTATAATGAAATGTATTAAAATGGTCATGAGCTGCCTCTATTTTTTATTTTGTACTGTTCTCTGAGGTGCACTTATAATGTTATTAAGATTTCTACATCAAAAAAACATAATTTAGAAGTAATAGGCTATTTTCTGTCCTGTTTTCGACCCCCCTCATCAGAACGCTCTGTTTGAATAGGCATGACGGATTGTGGACTCGGAAGTAAATGCCCATTGTTATGATTGGCTAGTAGTTGTGTACGTTTGACAGCCAACATCCTTCACAGATGGACGCTGCAGTGATTAAGTTAAAACTGCATAAATACTCATATCAAACAATCTGTTTAACAGACAAAGCAATAGTGACCACGTAATGAAAATGGTTACTCACACTTGTGTAGCGACATTACTGTTGGATCCAATATAGTCGGCACAGCATTGTCTTTTAGTTTCAATCTTTCTGAAAATCCTGCATCAAATTGTGCCTTGTTTGTAAACGAATCCACGGTAAAATGAAGTGAACAAAGGACAGAGTTCTTTCTTAATTATTAAAAATAAAGTTCATCCTCTTTACTAATGCTGGGATCAGAAGGAAGGCAATGCAAAGACTGTATTTCCACAGCTTGGCACTGCACAGCGTCTTTTTGTTTTCGGAGCATCTTTATTGTTTGGTTTCTGCGTAGACCTACGCGTTCGCCTCTGTCGTAAACACTACATGCGCGAATCAGTGGGCGGGGTTAAACAGGCAGTGATGTAGAAGCAGGCGTTGATCTTCCTCTGTGGAGGTGTTGCTTATCCACACTATTGCATCATAGAGTAGAACATTTTGGCAGACTGGCTTCAGTATAAGCTCTTTTTAGACTAACGAGAAAATTTTGAATTCTGAAACTTACAGGATGTTTTTTATAGTACAATGACCTCTTATATGCGAAAAGATCAAGGGAATTTTGGTTTCTCAGTTCATGACCCCTTTAAAATAGAAGCTATTCACTAGTGGTCTCAGACTTTTGGACCCCACTATATTTTCATTTTTAACAAGAAACACCACCTGCCACTCAAGGAGATGAATATGGGAACATAACAATTTTGCAGCTGTTCGGGCCTGACGGCCTCAAATCAACATGCTTTATGAAAACAAGTCACCTCAAACTGTGTAATGCCCGTGGTACTTTTCAAATAAAAAGTATGAATGTTTCTCCTCATGCCCATGAGAAGAAAAATAAACACTTGATGAAATCTGTGACTTTCAATTTTCATTTTTTTTTATCTGTATCACAACACACAGTCATTTCCTATGACAGATAAAAATATTTTAATGGAAAAGACACCCCCTGTTGACAGTATTATTGATAGTTTGAGAGCATTTTTTTTCCCCCCAAAAGTTTTGTTTTCGGCTTAACTTTGCAGTCAAGGGCATGAGTGATATTATAAAAACAAGTTTATAACTGTGCAACTCAGCAAAACAGGACAAAAAGGGCATCATTAAAGAAATTAAAAGATAGTCAGTACTTATGAATTAATTATTCAAGAATGACATTGTCTAGGGGAATGATGATTGAATATTAAAGTAACAGAATGCACTGTCTAATACAGGATCACAATGAAGTGCAGATGTGACAGATGTGATTAAGAGAAGAATGGGAGCAGGCAGATGGGGTGAATGTGTTAAATGTAAGGTGAGGGGGTGCTGAGAGGCATGTATCATTGAATAAGTGGTAAATGGCCAAAATGACATTTGTGAGTCATTCTGGTACATTTTTGCAGTTTGCAGTTGTTAGTTCATATTTGCATATCTCTTGATGAAAAGATCTCAGAAAGCTGCTATGAAACTAACAGTAGTTATTCAGGTAGAGAGAATCGCAATGACCAGATCCAAATGATATCTGTACATGAAAGTGAAAGTCGTGACGTATTGTCAAGTATGGTGACCCATACTCGAAATTGGTGCTCTGCATTTAACCCATCCAAGTGCACACACACAGCAGTGAGTAGTGAACAAACGCACACACACACACACACAGTGAACACACACCCGGAGCAGTGGGCAGCCATTGCTCCAGCGCCCGGGGAGCAATTGGGGGTTCGGTGCCTTGCTCAAGGGCACCTCAGTCATGGTATCGAAGGCAGAGAGAGTGCTGTTTGTTCACAATCCCCACCTTCAATTCCTGCCGGTGCGAGAATCGAACCGGCAACCTTCAGGTTACAAGCCCGACTCTCTAACCATCAGGCCACGACTTCCCCATGTTTTGTTTTCACATTTTCTGTATTGATCGTGGGGGAAAGTCTATGTTCTAATTCATCTCATACCTTACTGATGCTTTTGTGCCTTAATTAGAGCAAATCCTCACAGCCAACATCAAGTGGCCTTCCAGTCTACCCAGTTGAATGGAAGCCTTTAGGGAGGAACAACGTCCAATTAATGTCATTGGTGCTGATTCCGGGAGGGCCTGGTAATGATATAACACATCTGTGCCACCTTTCTCCTGAGTCAGACTTGTAAAAAGACAAAAATCTAGACTCATGAGCCTAGAAAGGACCACTACAGTCATTACAGAGAGAAAGTGACATGGAGATAGAGAAATACTGAACTAATTAGCATGTAAATGACACACTTAATAGTTTTGAAAAGTTTTGAAAATAGTTTTTGTTAATTCAAATGAAGCTGAAATAAAATATAAAAATATAAATATTAAACGAAAATTTTAAATATATATACACACACACACACACACACACACACACACACAGGTGTATCTCAAAAAATTAGATTATCATGAAAAAGTACATTTATTTTTGTAACTTATTTCATTCATATATTCTAGATTCATTACATGTAAAGTAAAACATATCAAAAGCTTTTTTGTTTTAATTTTGATGATTAGAGCTTACAGTTCATGAAAGTCAAAAATCCAGTATCTCAAAATATTAGAATATTTACATTTGAGTTTCATTAAATGACCATCCCTACAGTATAAATTCCGGGTATCTCTTGTTCTTTGAAACCACAATAACGGGGAAGACTGCTGAATTGGCAATGGTCAAGAAGACAATCATTGACACCCTCCACAAAGAGGGTAAGTCACAGAAGGTCATTACTGAAAGGGGTGGCTGTTCACAGAGTGCTGTATCAAAGCATATTAAATGCAAAGTTGATTGGAAGGAAGACATTGGGTAGGCAAAGGTGCACAAGCGACAGGGACGACCGCAAGCTTGTGAATACTGTCAAGCACAGCCGATTCAAACACTTGGGAGAGCTTCACAAGGAGTGGACTGAAGCCGGAGTCAGTGCATCAAGAGTCACCACGCTCAGACGTCTTCAGGAAAAGGGCTGCCACTTCTGAAACAGAAACAACGTCAGAAGCACCTTACCTGGGCTAAGGAGAAAAAGAACTGGACTTGCTCAGTGGTCCAAACTCCTCTTTTCAGATAAAAGCAAATTTTGCATTTCATTTGGAAATCAAGGTCTAGAGTCTGGAGGAAGACTGGAGAGGCACAGAATCTAAGCTGCTTGAAGTCCGGTGTGAAGTTTCTGATGTCTATGATGATTTGGGGTGCCGTGACATTTGCTGATGTTGGTCCATTGTGTTTTATCAAGTCAATGCAGCCATCCACCAAGAGATTTTGGAGCACTTTATGCTTTCATCTGCTGACAAGCTTTATGGAGATACTGATTTCCTTTTCCAGCTGGACTTTAGCACCTGCTTACAGTGCCAAAACCACTTCCAAGTGGTTTGCTGACCATGATATTACTGTGCTTGATTGGCCAGTCAACATGCCTGGCCTGAACTCCATATGGAATCAATGGGATATTTTCAAAAGAAAGATAAGAAACAGTTGATCCAACAATGATGCTGTCATTTTTGTGCTAAAGGAGCCCCAACTAAGTATCGAGTGCTTGAACATACTTTAAAGAACTTGAACTTTTCTGTTTTGCAAATCCTTTTTTTAATTGATCTTAGGAAATATTCTAATATTCTGAAATACTGGATTTTTGACTTTCATGAGCTGTAAGCTCTAATCATCAAAATTAAAACAAAAAAACATTTGAAATGTCTTACTTTACATGTAATGAATCTAGAATATATGAAAGTTTCACTTTTGGAAATAAGTTACAAAAATAAATGAACTTTTTCACGATATTCAAATTTTTTTAGATGCACCTTTATAGTAAAACTGAAATATAATAATTTAAAATATGAAAATAATTCAAAGTAAAACGTAATGAAAAAAAGATGCTAAATAGAAATATAAAAAATTATAAGAGCACAAGCACATAAAATTTAAATGAAAACTGAAAATATAAAAATAAACCCAACTGAATATTTTAAACAAATACTAGTGTGTGTATCCATCTATCTGTCTATCTATCTGTCTATCTGTCTATCTCTATATACACATAAATACATACATGCATACATACATACATAAAATTTTTACAGTTTCTGTAACATCTATAAAAAAAAATCCTAACATATTAACCCTGTTAACATCTTTTTTAAAGTAATACAAAAAATCAATCCATCTTCATGATGTAATCTCTTTATCACATCTGTTAATGTTTATTAAAAGGGGGTGATAAAAAGTAAATCATTATCATGCAAACAGCTGATAAAAATGAAACATTTATGATTTTTAGAAATATTAGTATTAAATTCTTTTTCTGTGAAGCACATTTTTACAATCTTGAGCAGAAACCTTGTATTGCCATGAAATGGTAAAAGTGTTACCTTTCTGCTAGCACAATTTAATCATATTTCCATAAAAATATATGATGTTTAATATAGTACAGAAACTGATTTTAAACACTCTAAACTGGCAAAACATCCATTTCATGAAATGATCCTTCACTTTGGCTTTGCCAAACTAAACTATTACACAACCAACTGTACTGTTTTCCAGTAGGATACCTGTTGTCATACTTCTCATTAGTTCTGTTATTGCTGTCTTAACAAGATATAACAGGTCACCCGAAAGTGTCGACTGTCAACAGGGAAAGTTATGCCTCGAGGCTGACAGCAGTCATATTTTCAGTCATATCATACAGGTGTCAGGCCTGATGAGCAGCAGGCAGCCGCTGATGCTGAGGAATGGCAGGGCTGCGGTGGCATCAGCTCGAGCTTCAGTGAGCGCAATCCTCCAGCCTGCTCAATCCTCTGCAGCAATAGGGACCGGGATATGAGCGTGTGCGGTCTGGGATTAAATCGATTGCGCTTTAGCGTGAGGTAATTGCTGTCTCCTTCTTTCCACGCTCCCCTGGAGTTTCACTCTGACTCTGGAAGTTTGAGCACTCCAGCATGGTGAAATGGAGAGAGCAAATTATTTTATTTTATGAACTGCATGGAATATGTGTATGATTTCAGTCATTTTAAAGTGGCCCACCATGAGAAGTTTATGGCAATGTCATAAACATGATTTTAATTAAAAGTTTGGGGTCGGTAAAATAGGATAAGGCTGCATTTATATGATCAAAAATAAAATCAGTAAAATTTCGAAATATTATTACAATTTAAAATAATTTTTCTATTTTAATATATTTAAAATGTAATTTATTTCTGTGTTGGCAAAGCTGAATTTTCAGCATCATTACTCCAGTCCTCAGTGTCACATGATCCTTCAGAAATCATTCAAATATGATGATTTCCTGCTAAAGAAAAAGTTTCCAATTTCTTAAAATTCTTAGTTTAAAATTTCTGTGAAATCAGTGATACATTGTGATATGAATATATGTAATACATATAAATAAATTGAAAGGTTTTTTTCTACTATAAATTTCTTAATATAAAATTGATAGAAATCTTGCAATTTCTTAATATATTTTCCACAATCAGTGTCTTTTCCACTGGGATATGATTCATTTTTAATATTTTTTTCCCCCATTAAGAAGATTTGTTTTTGATAATGACAAATTTGATAATGTCCATGCTGATTTTTTTTGCCAAATTGTTAAAACTCTGGGGGGAAAAAAAGACTGGAAAGCTTTTTGGAAAAAATATCTTTGTTCATATACATAACTTTTCTAAGAAACAGGTGTTGTGAATCACTCCAACATCAAAAAAGCGATGAAGTAAAAGAATACTTAAAAACCGTTAAAACATTAGTACTGTGACATAACTAAACCAAGATGCTTAATAAACATCCTTTTTTATGAAGGACAAAGATAAGTATGCTAGTCATAAAGTTTAAACCTTGGTAAAATGAAAGCAATCAGACCCCTCTGTTATTATGACTCACGACTTTGTCAAGAAGCCAGGAATAAAGAAAATTATAACTGAGATACCTTTGAGATCACAACGACCAGCCCTCTTCAAAGCTGTTGTCTCTAAGTCAATTTCAGACAGTGCTTTCATATAAGAGAGGCGTTCCTGTCTAAGTCGACAAACTTGCTGCTAACACACACACACACACACACACACACAAACATGCCCACTCATATACACGCACCATTTCCAGTCCATTTCCAGCTGATTAGTGGTGGTAATCAAGGCTGAGCTGCAATCAGTCCCCACTCCCAGCAGGATAAACACAGCTCTCCGCCCGCCCCACCACTTCTTGGCCAACTCCAGGCTCTTTCCTTTGAAATCACCACTCTCCATCCTTCTATAGAGAGCTCCCAAAACCTTGGGAACCTCCTCAACAACAAAAGCATAATGACTTACAAGCATCTATTGCTCTGGGCCGTTACGAGGACGGCTCGGTACCAGTTCTCTTTGCTTGCTCTGATAAAAGAGGGCCTATTATCTCAGTGAATGTACGCTTCCTGCCACAGCTTTGATCAGCTATTTACAGAGGCTTAATGAGCTGCAGTCAACAAAAGAAGTCCTGCATAACGTTCAACAGAAGACGCAATACCATCCGTTAACAAGTTTGAGAGAACTCGTGTGTCACGCAGAGATGAGCTAGGTGAAGGAGTGTTATCGTCATCAAATGATCACATCAAACAACATCATCTTTTGTTTTCAGATATAGCCTTGAGTGCTGTCCTCCAGATATTCCCCAAATGCACATACTGTATTGTACTGAAATCTAAAGAGCACAATGAAAGCGTTTTTACTGTCAGAAGGGCTGACTCGAGATGATTCAGTCTTCTCTGAGAAAGAGCATGCTGGTCTTCACATGGGGGCGTGGGTTCAAATCTCACGTCTGACAAGTGGCTTTTAGAGGAAATGGTTTTCCTTTAAATAAAAACCAAATGAGTTGATACAGGCATGCATCTGTAAGAGGCATGAGCCCAGAATAAGATTAAAAGCATCCATTGCTTTCAAGGTCAAGATTTTGACATGAACATTTACAGAAATTAAATTAATCACACATGAGGTGACAGCCTAATGGTTAGTCTGATGACATCTGGTGATACTGGTGACCCAGTATCATGTGTCCTTGGACAAGCCAGGATGATCAAAAAGTATGGGTGATTCTTCATTTAGGGGCACTTTTGACTAGTCATATTATTTTAAAATTGTTTTTGTTGCTGGAAATAAAGATGAAACTGTAAAACTGAAAAGCTTAAACTTAAATATAAATTAAAGCAAAACAGAAGTGAAACAAACAAACAAACAAAAAAATAATAAAAAGACAAAAGCACACACCAAAATTACTAGAACTTAAACTATAATGAACAGGAAAACTAAAAATATAAAAAGCTCATTCAAAATGCTATGTAATAGAATAGAATAGAATAGAATAGAATAGAATAGAATAGAATAGAATACAGTTAGCACATTTTATACTATTTTGAGCAAATTTCATTTCACTATTTTGGGCAAATGTTTTTAAACTTGCCCTCAATAATAAATTCTGTCAAATTTACCATTCTGTATTCTATCATTGAAGCATACTAAAACCTTGAAAATCATCCTAGATGACAGAAAAGTCACCCATATTATTATTTCGCTGAAAGTTCCTTCAGTTGAAAAGTGACTAAACTGAATAAACCAACTTACAAAGTAAGAGAATTTTACTTGTTCAGCACTAGAATCTGCCTGCACCTGCATATACCTGAGAACTTATTCACTCCGAATGAAAGAAATGGGAGCTGAGTGGAGCTGCATCTGGAAGAACAAGACTGAAGAGTCACCGCACAGCTGACGAGAGGCTGTGTAGGGAAAATGCAGCTGTTGTAAACTGCTACCTGTGCTCTTCTCCTCCCTCATCATCTTTACGCTCTTATGAGACTTGCAGAGAGGGAGCTGACAGCCTCTAATTCCTGCCCTTACAGGAAGAGTGCTTCTGTTATTAATATCTTCAACCTACACTCAGTAGGGAAGCCACAGGCCCAGCCTGCCGTCAGGAAAGGTTCTGCAGTCATGCTGAAAGGAAGACAGAGGACTCTACTAAGCTTATACTGGAGTATGGTGTGGTATGGAACAGTACGCAATGGTATGGTATGGAATCGAAAGGTAAAGTATGGTACATTAGGGCAGGCAGGAGTTATTAAAACTAGGGTCCGCAAGACAGTGCTAGGGGGTCAGTGAGAAAATTCAGAAAAAAGTTTACAGTAATATAAAAAAAATTACCATTTTTTTTCTGTTGACAGCCATTGAAACAATGATGCTGTCTAGTTTTGTACACCTATTGAATAAGTACTCTGATAGTCTCTTGGAAAAAAACGTAACTTCTAAGTATGAAAAAATGTAAAAATGTAAGCATTTTCAAGACAATATTTATATGGTTATTATTTTTTCTATATTTCTCACTGTACAGCATAATTCTAACTTTGTCAAAGAAAATACACAACCATTTAAATGTTTGGGGTCATTAAGATTTTTTTTACATTTTTGAAAGAAGTCTCTTATGCTCACCAAGACTGCATTTATTTGTAGCCTGTAATATTTTGAAATATTATCACAATTCAAAATAACTGTTTTCTATTTTAATACATTTTAAATTGTAATTTATTCCTGTGATGCAATGTTGAATTTTCAGCAGCCATTACTCCAGTCTTCAGTGTCACATGATCCTTCAGAATTCATTCTAATATGATTTGGCCCTCAAGAAACATTTCTTAACAATATCAGTGTTGAACACATTTGTGCTGTATAATACAGTTTTTTTTTTTCAGGTTTCTTTGATGAATAGAAAGTTCAAAAGAACAGCATTTATTTGAAATAGAAATCTTGTGTAACACTCTTTCACTTTTGATCAGTTTAATGCATCCTTGCTGAAGTATTGATTTCTTTCAAAATAAAAAATCTGACTGATCCAAAATTTTGCGGGAAATAATTTGTTGTTCTTGTAGAGATAATACAGACAGTGAAGAGGAGAAGAGAATTAGTTCTGTGCAGAGAAAGATGTATACAAAAAACCTAAGAAATGAGAAAAGAAGCTGAAGGTATCTATACAGAAAATGACACAGATGATGTCCTGAGAAAAAATGGAAAAGCATCTGTGCACAATAACCTGAAAAATAGTAAATTAGCTTTATGTATCATAAATGACATTCCAAGCAGAACCTCATATTAAAACGTACCTAAATAAAAACACCACAGGGAGGAGTCACCATGATTATTGGGTTACAGGCACAGAAACGGATATATACAACAGTGTACAGAAAGACCAATAAATATGAACTTTTGTGCTTTCAGACATTTGTTCATGTTTGGAAATGCTGTCCAGAGGCCCCTAAATTCAATTTTGAATTCATATAATGCTCATATAATGTTCATACCATACTTAATGCTTGAATTGAATCACACATGGATCGGGGATATACAAAAAGGCATTTGTACTAGAATTTTGAAAGTAATTTTAAAGAAAATTGAAACAGAAAGCCATTAAAGTACTAAATGATCATTACTAAAACAATAAAGAACCAGTGCTACAGTCTTGATCACATTTTTACATACTAATTATCAGTGATGCACTTTGCCCATGTTTGTGGCCTGCTGATACAGCTATTGTACTATTTCTGATAAATCATTAGAGAAGTTCAGTGCCAGGCTCATGCTGGTTTTAGCTCTGAGCCACTGTGAAGATCAGACTCAGGCTTTAGGAATGCAAGAGAGGCATGAACAGGTCAACACTTCTCAGTCTTATTGTGCTGTGAGACACACATATGATACAGAAACACGGAGAAACTCTAAACAGCTTTAATCTTGGACAGATCCTCCATAAAAAATCTTCTGAGCATGTAGGTACAGTAAAAGCACTTACAGTATTAGTGAATAAGACCTATTGTGAGGTGCCTGGGGGTATGTTAGAGACTCTTAAAGAGGCGATGGCTGTGAATAGGTCAAGGATGACACACTCACTCTCTCATGCGCTGTATTCTGCCCTCAGCCATGGAGGTATTGATGCTACTCTCTCCCAGAGAACCCAGCTGAGGCTTCTGTTCCTCTGCTTCAGCTTCTGAAACACAAAGAAAGTGCATATACAATGTCAGATAATAGTTCAACTTTTGACACGACATCTTATGCTAAAATGCTTGAAATTTGTATACTAATATAAATTGCCCTAAACATTATATACACAGTATAATAAATAATTAAATAAATATATTTTATTTCTACCACTCAAAAGAATTTTCAACAAAAAAATAAATAAATGTTTCAAATAAATGCTGTTATTTTAACTTTCTATTCATCAAAACATTCTGAAAAATAAAATAAAAATTATCATGGTTTCCACAAAAGGTATCACAACTGTTTTCAACATTGATAATAATAAGAAATGTTTCTTGAGCAGTACACCAGCATATTAGGATGATTTCTGAAGGATCATGTGACATTGAAGTCTGGAGTAATGATGCTGGAAATTCAGCTTTGCACAGAAAACAATTTGAAACTTAACTTGGGGTTTCTAACAAGAGATGGGTTTGAATTTGAAGGAAGCTGCCTTATTGATTCAGTTTATAACACAGAGATATAGATAACAGCTCTATGCTGTCTATGACGCAGAAAAGCAAGAGAATAATAATAAAAAGAAAATAATAAACAACCAACACAGTGCATCTACTCCAGTGCAAGAAATGTATTTTGCACATATTTTTCATGTTTATTATGAATGTTTATGAGTTAGTCTCTAATAAAATGCCAGTTTTATGGCAGAAAATTGTAGAGTTTACAATTTCCTTGAAATCATACTGTCGCTATTAGAGAATAACAAAGGACAATAGGTACCAGGGGAAGATATTTTACATAAATAAATACATAAAGCAAAAGGTTTGTTAAAGTTTTAGCTACAGTTTTATGTAGGCCAGTGCTGAATGAAGTCAGAGATGTGATAGTGGAGCTCAAGCAGAAAGCTGCATTTCTGAGCTGTCAGCCACAGTGACATGTGCGTTACGGTTCACCAAGCCAAACCAGATTGTGTGTGTGTGTGTTTCACCAGGTGATGAGGGGACACAGAAATCATGTGTCAGAGCACCTTGTGCATTGTGTTGAGTACTGTACGTCAAATATGTGTTTGTGTATATAATGTCACTGCTGGTCTTCTAGCAGCATAATCATTAGATGAATAGCACTCAATGCACCACTTTCCTGTTACTGTATTTTACTTTTCATTAAAACTACACATAAATCTATCTCTTGACACTCATTGTGCTGACAAGATGGTTGGAGAAAGAAAGAAAGAAAGAAAGAAAGAAAGAAAGAAAGAAAGAAAGAGTTTTGAAAAGTGTTTCTTCTCTTACTGATGCCAAAAGACCAACCCTGGGCTGATATTACCCATCTAGCATTGTCCTGCTATCATTCATCTTACTCTACAGATAAGCTGAGTTCATTATGAGGGATAGGAGGATTGGTGAATAGTGTATATTGTTATTATATATGGTCTGATATGAGGATTTAGTAATTTGTCTGCCCATTTTTGTGAATAACAGGCTTTGACAAAAGCTATTGAGAAATGAAGATATCAGCATGCATGAACACACTCACAAAGAAATGCTAACTCAAGCTGATATATACAAACACTCAGAAATGTATGAATGCCATTGCATTTGATAACAATACCAAGCAGCATTTTAAGAAATGCACAAGAATACTTTCCAAACCAAATATTTCACAAAAGGTATTAAATGACACAAAATCAAATCAAATCAAATCAAATCAAATCAAATTAAATTAAATTAAATTAAATTAAATTAAATTAAATTAAATTAAATTAAATTAAATTAAATTAAATAAAAGGCAATGCAAGTTTATGTATATAGTACATTTTCACAGTGGTAATTCCAAGTGCTTTACAGAAAAAAATACAATAAAAAAAATAATAATCATAAGTTTCATAAGAAATAAAAAAATATAACAATGAAAGTAAGTAGTAAAAAAAACAACAACATTAAAACATTAAAATGAATATGAGGGAAATAATAATAAAAAAATAAATAAAGAGAAAAAAAAATTTAAATATTTAGTATGGGTTAATAAATTTGCACATTCAGTATGATATTTGTCTGAAATGTGGTACTTTATGGGAAAAAAATAGTCAGGGATTGATGTAGTCCAAAATGGCAGTTTATATAAAGCATTTGAAACCTAAGAAGGTAAAATAAACCAGGAAAGAAACTAAGCGTTGGACATAAATACTCCAGTTCTATCGATGAGGAAATGCACAGAACTTATCAGATGTGGTCAGGGCCTGTAAATAGCCTCACATGAATTACCTAATCAATGTCGCCATGGATTCAAGTGGCAGACAAACAGGCTTCCTAACATTCTCACCTCAGAGTCATCAGGAACAAGAAAAAAATCCTCAGTATCACACATTGATGGCAAATGGGTCATTCATTCTGTGTGTATGGAGCTAAATGAGCATGCTCACATTTCTTTAGAAGAATGTAGCATTTTTGCAGGCCTGTGACCTTCAATAAGCAGTTTTTGTCTGCTCGCTGACCTCTTGTGTAATTGGCCAGTCACTATTGGAGAAAGATGCTATATTTCTCATGATAGTATTGGAGTGTACATGCCATTGGAGTTTTATTAGTACACAGGTCCATCACAAAAAAGAAAAAACATTTGATGGATTAATCTTCATTTTATGCATTTTCCTGTGTGGAACTGGGAAATGACTGGGAAAATAAGATCATATATATACTCACCAACCGAGTCACCATTCAGAACATCCTCCATGTGTCTGATCATGGCCTCCAGGTCACTGTCCTGTGACACACAAGGACACACAAGAAGGGGACACGTTCAGGCTGAAACAACATATGTTCCCTCTGGCCTACATACAGAGACATTAGAATATTATTGGAAATTATAGGGCTGAGAGGGTGCCTTCTTCTGTTTAGATCAACTCCCTAATGTCAGTCTAGCCACACAGGGGTCTTGAAATAAACACCATTCCGGATCTGGGAATGGGTCTCCTATCTGAAATGATAACGCGACCTGGAGGGGCGAAGTAGCACCATGATAAAGGCAACCTGAAGGGTTTTATACTCCCTTGAGATTTACCTTGTTAAGATGAAAGCCTCTTAGACTGAATGAGTCTGAAGCAGGGCTAAAGGTCCATCAGCAAAATAATAAAGTGCATTTTGCCCTTTATGAACTTTTAGAAAATAATCTCGGTAACACTTTAATATACAGACAATTCTCACTATTGTTTATTAGCATGCCTATTATTAAAATATTTGCTGTTTATTTGTACTTATGAAGCACATATTCTGCATGACCATATTCTACATCCCTAATCCTGCCCAATTCCTAAACTTAACATTACCTTATTAACTATTAATAAGCAGCAAATTAGGAGTTTATTGAGGCAAAAGTCATAGATAATGGTTTGTTATTAGCGAAAATTGGATGTTAAAATAAAGTGTGACCATAATCCTAAAATATATATTCACACCCTTACATATTTAAAAAATAAATAAATAAAATCATCTAGTAAAAATGTTCAAAAGTACATATACATTCATCACAGGATTATATATATATATATATATATATATATATATATATATATATATATATATATTGTCCTTGTGAAACATGAACATTTCCATCAAAAGATAATTTCCACCACATCTAATTTACAACAGATTTGAAATAAAACAAAACTTTAACTTTAAAAAAATATTATTATTATTATTATTAATAATCATTATTATTATTATTATTACAGTTTGACTGAAAATGCACAGTTACAATTGCCCCAATTTTATACAAGATGATTATTTTTTTTACATATACATGCAGCACCATTTTTTATTTTTATTTTTGCAAAAGATTATGAACATTTCATTATGAAATTATCAAAAGATAATCTCATTTACAACAGTTTTGAAATAAAATAAAAACCCATTATTATTATTATTATTATTATTATTATTATTATTATAATACTTAATGTATTAACAATAATAATTAATGTATTATTGTTATTATTATTATTATATTTTACAGTGTGATTGTTTTGAAATCAAATTAAAACCCATTATTATTATTATTATTATTATATTAATAATTAATGTATTAATAATAATAATAATAATAATAATTAATGTATGATTATTATTATTATTGTTGTTGTTGTTGTTGCTGTTATTATTATTATTATTATTATTATTATTATTATTATTATTATTATTATTATATTTTACAGTTTACAATTATAATTACCACAATTTTATACAAGACTTTTTTGTATGTAAAATGCAAAAGTTAACAAACCATTTTTTACAAATAAAATATGGAAATGATTTATAAATATTTCACTCTATGTTTAGACTATCATAGTTTTAAAAAGGCAGTAAATTTTTATGCTGGATTTCATATTTTAATATTAAAGGTCTGGGTCTGGGGCATGGATAAAACAATCCAAATATATACATAAAATTGCATTTGAAAAGAAGCAAAAATAAAAGTGTCAACGCATGAAGAAAAACAATAATGTGCATGGAAAACCATATTCAAACTGCAATTGGTTTGCAGAAAGCAGGACCTAGTTTACTGTGAATGAGACACAAGTGCACTGTGGTAGAAGGTAGGCCTTTGGGTAGTTCAAGGGTATCAGGTCATGCTCTCTGTGCAAAGCATCGAAATGAGAAAAGAAAAAATACTGGTGCAGAAGAACCGGCTATGTATTATTCTGCTATTTACAAAATGCAATTCTTCTATCCGCAATTCCGGGGAATCTCAGCCGGCCACGGCTGGCAGCACAAACATCTCCACTCCACTCTTACTGTGAGCCAGCTAATTATCAAATATCCACTGGGGCAGAAGTCTATTCCACTCTCTCTTTTGGTTTCATACTTATACCATCACCGTTCCGAGTTTTTTTCCTTTTTGCCCTTTCAATGGTGACAAATAGTTTTAATCTATCTTGGCTGGCCTGATCGAATCGTGCAGAAGCCTGGTATTGGATTGCCGCTTTAAGAGTCTGCTGAGGTGTGTAGTTTGCGATCTCTTGGGAGTTCAGATGAGCCCCTGGCTCTTTTGCACCTGATCTGAACGTATGTGTTTGCTGTTGTGCCGCTAAACTCAAGCACTACAAAGTATCTGCAATAATGAGTTTGAGCCTGGCTGAGAAACCCTCCATGGGCAAAATGCATTTGCATAATGCGGACTATAATACCGCAGACAAGTGGTATCATATTACCTGTACATTAACCATTACCTGTGGACTCGAGTGCATGTGAGATATGACTGAATTCATCTTATTCCATGCTTCATAAACAGATGATCCTGTCAATGAGGGCTTATTAAGACTTGAGGGTGTCTTTGAGTTTAGTGTGTGAATAATTCAAAAAGATACTGGAAGGGAAAAGAGGATACTTGAAGAATATCAAACCAAAAGTGTCCTTGAGGATGGAAGGAAATATAGCATTAGCATATGGCTAGTTGATGCAGTTTATGTTCAGATGTATACTGTATGAATGTATAAAGGAAAGTGTAAGTAATTGGTCGCCATTTATATGTTTTTCACTGCTTAAAAAACATGCTGCCTGCGCTACTTCAAGTGAAATGGTTGCAATGCAACAAATTAATGTTTAAAAGTACACACTGTATTGTTCTAAGTCTTTAAATTAATGTGTGGTCATAATTGCTGAATGCATAATTAAAAGTAATAATAATTATAAAACAATGATCAAAATGCTCAAGTACAGATTGTTACACGTCACAGAAAATCAACATCACAATAGTACTTCATGTCAACAACACTTATACTCACCATATATACACGAGCATTCAAAAATTTGGGATTGGTAAGATTTTTTAACGTATAAGAAGAAAGATGTCTTTTATGTTCAGCAAGGCTGCATTTATTTGATCAAAAATACAGTAAAAACTGTAGTATTGTGAAATAATATTATACAATTTAAAATAACTGTTTTCTATTTTAAAATCTCTAAAAATGTAAAATATCCCTTAAGTATGTATGTACATACATATATATAATATAATACTCTAATCCTAAAATATATTCACACCTTACTATTTTTAAAAAATCATGTAAAATCTTGTAAAAATGTCCAAAAAGTACATATGCATTCATCACAGGATTATTTTTTTCATTCTTGTGAAACGTCATGAACATTTCCATCAAAAGATAGTTTTCACTAGGGGTGTGCAGTGAAGCCAGTATTTGTATCTGTATTTGTATCTGTAACAATCACAAAATTATTCGTATCTGTATTCGGATAAAACCGGAAGTGGGTGGAGCTTGAACCGAAACTTCGTACAGTGATAAGACCGTTACGGTTTTACATCTTTTTTATTTATTTATTTATTTTTTTTCCCCATAGTTATCGCTGAACAAATTATGCCATGTTACACTATTTTTTTAAAATTATTATTTATGATTATAACATTTATTTAAATATCTTCTTACAGTCAGAGCCGATACCCTTGTAGGCTATAGGCAGTGTTTGGAGACGCAGCGTGTTTGTGCTTTGGGGAACGCGAGTTCGAGTCCCAGCTTGGTCACCTTTTGTGATCCGATGAATAAATATTTAAATATCTTATAATTAAAACAGTAAGGGTTCCTAAACACTTTAGAAATATGGAAATTTATTTAAGAAATTTCCAGGAAATGCATGAAAAAAGGCAACTGCAACACTGCTATTTTATTTGCGCTTATTTCATTCATAGAGCTTACACTCATTTTACTTCACAAACTTGTTACTGTGCTGTAAGAGGTTTATGCAAAACAAAATGCTTTCCTTTGGCTCATCAGTTCCTGCACAGTTTTAAAAAAGTATTTCACTTAAGTAAATTGCAGGTCTGGAAAAGTACGGAAAAAAAGAGAACAGAGTATGGAAAAATATTTGTTTCGACTATTTTCCCTATTCAGTGTTCTAAAATATAAAATTAATAATTTCTAAAAATAAATTAATCATACAAGCAGAGAGATTTCATGACAAACGTTTAGTGATCATTTTAACACCACTGAATTAATTCAAGGCGCACATTTTCATTACGCAGAAAGAAAAAGATTTTTATTTTATTTATTTTTTTAACGTCAGTACACAAATGTACGTGTGCCACGCAAATAGCAAAAGATAAAGAAGCAAACATGTAGGCCTAGTAGAAAATGTTTATGTATCTAAGTTGATTATTAGCCTACTCTTGACAGAGAGCTGGTTTGGTTTTTGGGAGACCGAGACGCGCAGAGATGGCAATGCGGCTGTTTGATTGGTGATCGCACTGTGCTTATTCCATTAATTTGTGTATCATATCGTACAAGGTTTAAATTATTGCCATTTAAATATACACAATTTAATTTAAATATGCCATTTAAATTTACACAAGTAATAGCAAGCGTATGATGTAGTATTTTAGTTGATATTACTCTTTCTAAGCTCTGATTTCTGAGATGCACAGAGAGGCAACAGCAATGCGGTGTTTGATTTGAGCTCTTTTCATTCATAAAGTTTACATTCATTCACTTATTCACACACTCATTATTGCGTGACTTTAGAGGTTTGTGTGAAATATTGCGCTGATCCCCTGGCTCACCTGTTATCTAGCAAACACCAGACTGGGCCAGCCTCAGCCGAATATTCAGGCAGAATTATTCGTTATCCGTTATTCGTTTTTGAAGCCATTATTCGTGCCTTTCCGAATAAGGTATTCGGCTTCGGGCACACCCCTAGTTTTCACCATATCTCATTTACAATATGTTTGAAATAAAATACAACCCACTATAGTAGTAGTAGTAGTTGTAGTAGTAGTAGTAGTAGTAATAATAATCTAACATATAATAGAATAATTATTATAATATTTTACCGTTTGATTGAAAATTTTGCAAAATTATAATTGCCACAATTTTATACAAGACTTTGAGTTAACAAACCTTTTTTTTTTTTTTACAAATAAAATATGGAAATGATTTATAAATATTTCATTATGTTTAGACTAGTTAGTTATAGTTTTAAAGTTTAGTTTTCATAGTTTTAAAAATGCAATACATGTAACGTCATATTTACTAAAATATAATTTATTTACAAATTCAAAGCTGACTTTTCTGCAGCCATTACTCCAGTGTTACATGATCATTCATAAATTATTCAAAAATGCTGATTTGGTTGTCAAGTAGTATTTGTTATTATCATCAGTGTTTTTACTGCTTTATATTTTTTTGAGGATTCTTTGATTAATAAAAAATTCAAAAGAACAGAATTTATTTGAAATAGAAAACATTTTTAACATTATAAATGTTTTTAATGTCACTTTTGATCAATTTAATGCATCCTTGCTGAATAAAAGTATTAATTTCTTACAGATATTTATAATATATTTAATAAGTATTTATATACACACACACACACACTTAATTTGGCTTAATTTGTATAGCTGCAAGAAAAAAAGTGTATATTTCACACTGTAAATTTCTCTAAACTTTTAGTTTTTTGTTTTTCTGACAAACCAAAACTCTAATTACAGTGTGTACAAGATTGAGGCAGCACAGAGTTAAATCTTCATTAAATGTGAATATCGCACAGTCACACAACCTGATTGACAAGAGCTTCTCTCAGGCGGTGGATCTCTCCTCACCTGTCCACATGTCTGACAGGAAGGGTCTGTGGGGAGATTATCCTCTGAGTCTTCCTCTCCATCTGAATCTTCCTCTGAGCATGACTCAAATTCATCCACGGAGTAAAATGCCTCCGCCGCCTGAGGATCCTCAGGGATAGCTGAAACGATTCAAAAATAGCAAAGATTTAACCGATACTCTGAATTGTTGAGCAATCTATCATTAACACTTGACATTTTCTGCTTGATGACACTGAGACAATGAGAATGGATCTGTGCCAGTTTCATCTCTGAAACAGAAATAACCAACAGAATACCTTTACAACCAATATGTGTGAACAAATGAACACCGACAACCTCTATCTCACACACACACAGGTTACTGGGCCTGCGACCAAGATGATTACACAGTTTCATGCCTCTGATTCTATTAGACAGCTGCCAGCGACTGGACCTCCACAATCGGAGACACAAAGATGGCAGGAGAGATGGAGGGAGCGAGAGGAAAGTGTTAGACTGTACTTTACTCTGAGGGATTTCCCATTCACTTCCCATTCCATCTCAACAGTTTCATTTCTCCTCCTGAGAACTATCCTGCGGTTTGAAAGAGAACAGTAATGCGTCAGCATGTACATTTACACCTGCATCCCATGAACAGCCAACTTACAAGACCAACAACCAGGGATAAATTCCCACCAAAGTGCAAAAAGGACAGAAGCCATTTACTATCAAGAGGTCATAGTTTGGCTGGTAAGCATGGTTCAGTGAGCCCCTGCTGGTAGATGTTGTAATTGCACTATCTGGAAGGAAAAAGCATGTTTCTTTATGGACAGCCATGTATTCTGACGAAATATATATGTTTTGCTATGTTTTTTATGTGAGTTAATAACTGAGGCTCATGTCCTACCACACCATGCTCTATTTTTCAGTCCTGTCTAAACTAGTAAATTGCTGCGCCCCAATGAAAGTGCAACCTACAATTTAAAATGAAAGAAAAGAGCCCCGGGAGCACATTTACAACACTACAGCTCTGTTTTATCCAGTAAAGAGGATTAGTCATGACAAAGAGCAGAAAGAGCATTCTACTGCATCACTGTGCAGGAAGCTTCTGCTCAGTCATTTCAAATGATCATTTGTTCAGACCTCAGTCCTGCCTCATTGACTCTGCTTATGTCTGTTTTACACAAAAACCTCATCACAAAAAGTGTGGCCTCTGAATATTTCTGCACATATTTAAGGAACTTTAGGTGAACTTTGCCAAAGATTGTATAAGTTTTTATTTCTTTACAAACACTATCATTTAAAAAGTGTTTTTAATACTTTTATTCAGCAAAGCTGCATTTATCAAAAGTGACAGTAAAGACTTCTACATTGTTACAAAAGATTTCAAATACATGCTGTTCTTCTGAAGTTTCTATTCAAAGAAAAAATGTATTTCAGTTTCCACAAAAATATTAGGTAGCATTGTTTTCAGCATTGATGACTGATAATAATGGTTCCAGATTAGCATCTTACAGTGATTTCTCAAGGATCATGTGACACTAAGGCTGGAGTAATGATGCTGCAAATTCAGCTTGGCCATCACAGGAATATATTATTTTAAAATATAGTAGAAAACTGTTATTTTAAATTATAACAATATTTCACAACATTACTGTTTTTATTGTATTTTTGATCAAATAAAGCCTTGGTAGTATATGTTGGAAGGGTTTCAAACAAACACAAGGCAGGTTTTGTGTAGCAGCATTTATATATCAGATTTACCATTCTACAAGACACAAAAGTAAAATCTTTTCTAAAACTACATAAGGCAAAACATCAAATTTCAGTTTGTTCTAAAGTAGAGGACTGTGGGTCATCCAAAACTAACTCTAGTTTAAATCCTTATTTTACTTTTAGAATCAATTAAAATTAGTTTTAAATGGAGATAAATGAAAAGTCTACGGATGACAGTCTGCATTTTTCAGAGAACCCTCCATTCCTAACTTTATTGATTTCAATTAGCGATCTTAATGACACACCGAGATATTTAACTGCAATTAAACAATCATTAGCTGATTCCTTGCCAATCACTTTATGCTCTCTTAGTCAAATATTGAAAGCAGTCTCAACCCTGGGGTCAAGGTTTCCTAATAGTACCACGGCAAATGACTCTTATACATTTTGTGCCTGATACTAACCTTTACCAGATGAATCATAATCTTGTATTTTAAAAAGACCACAAATGTTCATAAACATACAATGACAAACAAGTTTATAAAAGGTCTTATATTAATGCACCCATCCACACAGACAGACAGACAGATACATAGTGAATATTGTGTAATACATGGACTCTTGTGGCATATTGTTTTATTAAACCATTTGATGCAGAACTCTATTATACATACTTTATCTACAGTACTATTTAATAATACTAACAGTAGTGATGTGTGCATACAAATTAAAGAGAGCCAGTTACAGACTGGAGACAATTACATTGACAAGGTTACGCTGACACATAATGTGCTTATTGTCAGAGTTTATTCATTTGAACGGCATCTTTCCAAGGCACAGAAGTCCCTAGTGTAGTCATTATGGTTTAACTGCAGACATGAGCAGAATCGCACCGTATGTTTATTTACTTCCAGAACTCGAGAAGATCACCAGAAAGGGCCGCCTGGGTCCCTGAATAACAAGCAAATATGAAACTATGAACTCTCAAAATGACAGGAGCAGTAAAATAATGATGTCTGAATAAATACTCCATCCCAGAAGAGCATTTACCTTTATTTATGATGTACTTTAGCAGGGTTAACCTGCACAGTGTTTCTGCTGGGCGACTCTAAGTAAACGATCCAAAACATGCACATTTTAGCATTAATTATGTATTATTCATTGGCTGAGTTTTTCTTGCCTCCAAGAACTTAAATCATGAGGTTTTATGGAAGCTAAATAATAAATACATTAGCTAAATTTAAGGACAAAAGATTTGACTCCATTAATTTAAAAACCCAGCAGCAATGCATCACTTCTTTAATTTTTAATAATACATATCCACACACTTACACATGAGCTTTTCTTTCCCACATATCCCCACTTACAATATAGTAATATTTCAGATTCCCGGTGATTGCACCCCCGGCGTCCTCTATCGATAAATCACACCGTGTGGATTCTCCCTAAGTCTAAGAGCACAGCTGTGGCTCTGCACTCGTTTAAAACATCTCATTTACAGAGGAATCTAAAGTGATTAGAGACGGGAACTGATAGATAACCTCTCAGGACTTCCTGAAAACACGTCTCTGAGATTTATCATCATGATACCAAAACCCGATTAAGGAGGCGTTTTGGCCATAACTTATCTTTCCCTTGATGCATATAATGACTCTGGTAAAAGAATGAGTCACCGAAAACCAGCAATACACCAGACCAGACTCTGCACATATTCACAGCCAACGCAAAATTACAGACAAGCCAAAAATCTGGTTATCGGCCTCCACACAAATATTAACATAAGCCAATTGTATGATTTAGTAATGATGCAAATGACCACCAGAAAATGACAGCTTATCCTAAACAAATATGCCAACTTAAATACAAACCATTGGCTGGTATTCATGCGTAATCATACACAGTGGCTCTAAAAAATTATTTGGACACATTTTTAAAAATACTATATCAACCAAGTGCCATCTGCAAACTAATGATGCTATAGTGGAACTATTTTCAAAACTAACTTCACTTTCCTGAGTCATTTTTGCACTGACTTTAAACCAACTTGTGTTAAGGGCTGTGTCCGAAACCTCAAGCATCTGTCGTACTGCCCATCTGATAATGACTCAACAGGCAGTGTTTTGTGTATGAAGACACCTACAGAAACTGGCATTTCCAAAGGCACCATAGTTCATTTTAGACACAAGCAAGAATTTAAAGACTACAATGCTTATTTTTTACTGGAACTGGAAGCAAAACAACAACAGGATATTTATGAATTAATTAACCTGATTCTATTATTTCATAAGACACCAGTTTTATACTTGCCACCAGTTGCCGAACCACATGCACATGGTTGTGGGATAACATTTAAGCTGTTTTCAAAAACAGGTTGTGACAAAAATATTGAATTTGCATGTGTCTTGATGCACTTCCCTCCTCCTTATACTGCAATATTTTTCAGGTTTAGGGCACAATCAAGGTCATTTTAGTGGCTGCATGAAGTCAGTTTCCCTCAGTTTCACACATTTGTCCAAGAAGAGCAACCACAGTTGTAGATAATCACTATTTGGACATATTCCACTGAGTTTTAAAACAAAAAAGTGGTCAAGTCCTCTGTAGCTAAAAGTCACATTCTATAGTGAATAGAATTTTAAAAATAACTGTTTAAAAGTTTTGTGGTCAGTAAGTTTTTTTTGTGCAAATAAAGGCATGCATTTACTTGATCAAAAATACAGTAAAAATAGTAATATTGTCAAATACTATTACAATTTAAAAGAACTTGTATTATTTTAATATATTTTTGAATCTAATTCATTCCTGTGATGGCAAAGCTGAATTTTCATTGCTCATTGCTCCAGTCATCAGTGTCACATGATTCTACACTATTCTATACTATTATGCTGATTTGGTGCTCAAGAAACATTTCTAATGTTGAATGCTGAAAACAGTTTCTGTTTAATGTTTTTGTGGAAATTATGATACATTGGTTTCAAGATTCTTTGATGAATAGAAAGTTCAAAAGAACATATTTTTGTAACATTATAAATGTATTTGCTGTATTTTTATTTAATGCATCCTTGCTGAATAAAGATTAAAATTAACATTCCAGCATGTAAATTAGGATTAGCATCTATTTTTCGCACTGTAAATATATTCCAAGAATTTTTTTCTTCTATTCTATCTGTAATTCTGTATTTAGACATCTGTTGACAGTGGAGCTCATACAGACCTTATTCATGAGTACACACTACAGTAGGTTGTCTCTGATCTGGATAAATCTTGGATCTGGATAAATCTAGAAATAGCATCATATTTGCGGGAAAACATTCACAGGTTTGGGTTCTATGAAAATAAGCGCCCGTTTCTTACTTTCCTTATCATTTGTTCATAAAGGCAGGCGACATCTCCTCTGATAAATCTGTGTGGTGGAACATCATTAAAACTTCTAGGAATCATTTGACTTTCAAATTGAAATGGAATATTGTTTTTTTTTTTTCAGTCTCTTTAAATGTGTGTGTGTCTTGACAGTGCACTGTAATACTCATGGTACCTCGCTCTGTTCTGGGATCTGTTGTTTGTTAAACCATGGAGAAAGAAGCACTGGAGCGCCAAGCACACAATGAATTTTAATGAAGATGTAGAAAAAGAGAAAGTCATTTCTGACTGAAAGTTAAACTTTCTGATTTGGAAGAGATGGGTAGAATTTCATCAGACACGCATTTCATGATAGACTTTAAAAAGCAAGAGAAACGTACCAGGGGAGCTAGGTTTCAAAATGATTTAATTAATCTACTTTATGAAAGTTTAATTAAACAATGTGTTAAAAAACTCTCTTTTCTAACTGTAGGGCTTTTCATGCCGCCCACACTTAACCCTGGGTTATGGTCTTACTAGGCCAAGACCACTTTTAACCCTCAGAAATGCAGTGTTTCACTCTTATAATTCTGAAAGAGGGTTAAGAGATGCTTTTAACCCTGGGTTATGGATTTTGTCAGCCAAGGTGTGTCAACCCAGATTTACAATTTATCCCATCTGACCTTCAGTTATAAATACCACTCACCATGGTCTTTTGACACAGACTTGCACATCTTATCAGAGTTTTGAGAAATGCTTCCCGTCGACTCAGAGTTTCCATTTGGTGTCTCACTCTGAATTGGTTGAGTCTGGTTAACTGCTTCTTCGGTTCTCACCTTTGGAAAAGACATAAAAACACAACTGCTGTACCAAGAGAATATCTTAGTTTCTCATATTTCGATTACTATAAAAGGCTAAAATGTCTGGGTAATGCATAATGTCTGGCAGGAATATTATCAACATACCTTTAAAACATCCACACTGACTTTCTGAAAATTTTTGGACTTGTACTCTTGCATGCGCAGGTGGTTTTCTTGATATTTTTCCTCCACAATTTGCCTATAGGAAGACAAAATTTGCACTTAGGTTTAGACTTTACACGAACCATGTGTAAAGGATCTGAAGAAGTGCAGCATTACATCACTTGCTCACCAATATATCCTCTGGAGTGAATGGGTGCCATCAGAACAAGAGTCCAAACAGCTGATAAAAACATCATAATAATCCACAAGTAATCCACATGACTCCAGTCCATCCTGTTCATGTCTTGTGAAGTAAAAAGCTGAGTGTTTGTAAAAAAGAAATCTATCATTTAGACATGTTTAACTTCAATCCTTCTTTGGCAAAATACCAGTCCATAATCTATAATATAGCTTTCTCCAGTGAAAAAGTCCATCCCCTGTTGCCCTCCACATCATAACCCACGGACAAATCTGTTTAGAACAGTTTTCGCTTGTAAACAGGGCTTAATCTGCACATATTTTTCTCCTGATTCAGACAAGACAACATTCTCACTGGAGAAAGCAAAATTATGGATATGTAAAAATATCCTGATGGATGTTTATTTCAAAACATGCAGCTTGTAGCTGCTCGAGATGTTAATTGATGGACTGAATGTGGATTACAGTACTTGTGGATTATTGTGATGTTTTTATCAGCTGTTTGGACTCTCATTCTGACGGCACCCATTCACTGCAGAGGATCCATTGGTGAGCAAGTGATGTAATGCTACATTTCTCCAAATCTGTTCTGATGAAGAAATAAACTCATCTACATCTGAATATTTTCTGTTCTGTAGAAGAATGAATGTCATACAGGTTTCAAACAACATGAGGGTAGGAAATAATGACAGAATTTTCTGAGTAACAAACTTTAAGAAATAATATAGTGTAATAATGTGCATAATATATCAGTCTGTTTTTGAGAGTGGCATATGAGCTAACAATGACTGTTCCTATCAGTGCAACACAAAGAATCAGAGCTGACGTGAGACACGCTGCCAAAAATCCTTGCACCGTGAAAACAGAAAAGCCCCGACACTCATGCTAACTTTATGGAATATGAACTGCGAGTCACATTTGATTAACATTCAGTGTGACACGGTCAGCGCAATGAACGTCACTCACTTCAGCTTTCTTGCTTTCTCATCTGCTGCTTGGAGTTTCCGGAGCCGCATGCGTTCTCTCGGGCTCATTTTCTGCACCTCTGATCTCTCCCGCAGTGTCTGCAGATGTACCTTCTTCTGCCTGTGGGGTTCAAGGACTACATTTACTGAAATGACTAATGACTACTCCTTTGCTGTACAGACATTGTTTGAACTGTGTGATCAGAGCTGATGTGATGAAGTTGTTGATGCTCATGAATTTGCCATTGGGGGTTATTAGTCAGCATATATATTAGTTTGCTATTATTAAAAAATGTGGAAAAGGAATAAGAAAAAGAGAATGTGTGTCCATATTTTTTGACTGGCAGTTTATTTATAATTCATGAAAATCTCAAAAGAAATAGGGCATTTTATTTGAAGTTAGGATTTAATCCAACAAAAAAGAGTAGAATCCAAACAAGGAAAAGTATATCATTAGGTTATTCATGAGAACTTGTGTGAGACAGCTTCAGATGCTTTGTGTGCAGTCTTTGGACACCAAGCATACTAGAATGGTGTTTGAAAGAGCTAATGAGCAAAAGGTTCAGTCAGATTTCTCAGTTCAAGGCTGCATATCACTTCATGCAAATAGCTTAGCTTTATGCCTCATAGTGAAGACAGACAAAAAGGAAAATAAAAAGGTCTAAAGGAACTCAGTAATTTTACTGTAAAACAAAATATGTCCAACAACTTTACCTGCCATTTGTTTTTAAAATAGCAATATTTAAACTTTGAAATGAAGCAAATGACCACTCAAATGTTCTTAACACGAATATACTATAGCATTTCATTTGATTTCATCATTTTATTAAAATTATGATGTGCATTATCACTTACTACCTATAAAGCCATGTTCTCACACAATAACAGATCAATATTTCATGAATAGTTCAGTATTTAATATTTGAATATAAATTACACTTAAAAACATATAAATGAATGAATGAATATAATTAATAATATAATATAATATAATATAATATAATAAAATATATGTCTGAAATACGTCTTATGCTCACCAATTGGCTGAATTTATTTGATCAAAAATACAATAAGAGCAGTAATATTTTTAAATATTAGTACAATTTAAACATAATTTAATATATTTTAAAATGTAATTTATCCCTGTGATGCGCAGCTGAATTTTCAGCATCATTACTCCAGTCTTCAGTGTCATATGATCCTTCAGAAATCATTCTAATAAACATTTCTCATTATGGTAATATCAATGTATTATGAATTTTTGTATATATATATATATATATATATATATATATATATTATTTTTTAAAGATTCTTTGACAAATAGAGAGTTCAAAAGAACAACATTTACTGAAATAGAAATGTTTTGTAACATTATAAATGTTTTACTGTCACTTTTGATTCCTTGCTGAATAAAACAGTTAACTTTTAGTAGTAGTGTACAAAAACTTTTTCAGTTTTGCTACCTATTTCGTCCCAGTACTCAAGAATCAATGAACTGCGCTTGATAGATCTCGCTATGCACTGTTGGCTTAAACATTGCATAGATTTTCACTAGGTCATAGCTAATTATGATTGGCACATGCTCTGGTGACAAAGTTTTTAATTAGCACGGAAAGCGATGAGTGAATTAATGAAAGTCTTCTGCTCATAGACTGCCACCTGATTAACATGTCCCATACACTGGATCTGCAGCAACACAGCTACATACATACACCGTGTGCCGAATTATTAAGCAAGTTGATATTCTGGACATATTTTTTTCCAAGAACATTTTACCAATTCCAAACTACATCAATCTTAATAACTACTATTGACTTTGTATTTAATCATTTATAAGTGATATATAATTGTCCATGAAGGCTGGAAGTCAAAAACTCCTAATATTCAGGTGTGCCGAATTATTAGGCAGGTTTTCTTTTACAGATTAAATGAGCCAAAAAAAAGAGATTTAACTCAGACTAAAAGTCAAAAATTATTAAATTCCCATGAGAAGGATACAATACAAATGCAATAATCGAATTTGCAAAGTTAGGGCATGACCAATGGGCAGCGAAATGCTCATTGGGTCAGCAGAGTCAGTAAAAACAGGTGGAGAAGAAAAGACACTTGTTAACTGCAAAAGAATGAAGAATTAAGGTGAGGAATTAGGTGAGAAACCATCAGGGACCATTTAGTCTCCAGCGCCATCATTTTCCAGAACTTCAACCTTCCTGGAGTCTCCACAAGTGCACTTATAAATGATTAAATACAAAGTCAATAGTAGTTATTAAGATTGATGTGGTTTGGAATTGGTAAAATGTTCTTGGAAAAAAAATATGACCAGAATATCAATTTGCCTAATAATTCGGCACACTGTGTATTTTTAGGTCCCCCCAACAAGCCGCTGTGAAAATGACAAAAAAAAGGCACAAAAACAGTCCTTTTCCCAGAAATCCCTAGTGTAGATAGTGTCATGCATTTCTCAGCTGACAGCGTCACTGCAGGAACAGAGAAGTGCGACTGCCTGTAAAATATCTCTCTTTCTGAATCCACCACTTACAGTGCTCTCAGGATCTGCAACGCATCTCTCTCTCCCCCCATCGACTTGTCGTGCAGCGTCAGGCTAAAAAACTTGTGTTTCATGCTCTGCAGTGAGAAAAATAACAAGAGATGAAAAATCGGTTAATGCTGTTCTCTGAGGCCTTGTAAAAGGTAGTGTTTTGCGAGGAGCTGTGAAAAAAAAAAGAAAAACAGCAGCAACAAAGCTACTTTTCAATCAGTATAAACTGACGCACAGACTCCTGCGTACCTCACAACTCTTGAATCAGAGCAAACGGGAAAAAAGGGGGAGAGAAAGACTGATATTATCCTCAAGGAAGAATCTGCCACCAGCACATTTAAAGAACAATACGAGACATTTGTAAGGCGCAAATTACACAGGCAGAAGAAAGTCTTGAAACTGTACACAACAACAGAGGAGGGAAAAGCCATCAGAGAGTATTGTGTACGGAGTTGTCGTTTAGATGCCCTTTCCTTCTCTGATTACATGTTTCTGAGATGGTGATGGTGTAATAGCCAGTGGAAGAGACACATCCCACCAGGAGCTTTCAGATGGGGGTTAGGGGATCACTAGCTTCCATAGGCAGAAACGTATTACTAAACGCCCCGATGTAAACAAGCCAATATGCGAGTGATGCGAGTGATGAAAGGGTGCTATAACTGCAAATATTGTAACCGAGACGCATTAAAACAGGGCTATAAAAAAAAAAAAAAATCAATGCACATGGCTATTACGATTACACATCATGATAAAGATGCCTATAGTGCAATTATATTCTCACAGTGGGATGGTTTTATAATTCTTTATGGAATGAAGAATACTAATGACATGAACAGTAGCTCTAGGAAGTTAAGCAGTCATTAGATTAGATTTCTACATGATCTTTGGGTTGCAGTCATTAACAAGACATCTTGTCTGGATGTGGGCGTTAGGGAGGTCATGTGATCCAGATGTTTACATCTTACATACTGTATTTGATACAATTATATATTATGTATATAATGAAGGGAAGAATTCATTAAGGATTATATCTGACACAGCTGTTCTGAGCAGTTTGTGATCTGACTCGCTTGATTTCACTTTATTTTATGTTCGATGGGATGCCAGCAGTACTTCAACCACCAACTGTTATTCTGCACAGAAAGTTAGAAAAAGGCGTAGATCCATAATGAATTCGCACCAGGCAGCGCAACAAGAAGTTTCGCTTTAGTCATGCTAATTGACAAAGGCAAAAATACATGCAGAGAAGCACTGTGGAAAAAACAATATAATATAATACTCATATATTTCTTAGATATTTCTTATTTGGATAAAAAACTGCTTCAGGGCTCAGCAATAATAGGATTTTTC
Source organism: Spinibarbus caldwelli (assembly GCA_039654775.1). NCBI lineage: Eukaryota > Metazoa > Chordata > Actinopteri > Cypriniformes > Cyprinidae > Spinibarbus > Spinibarbus caldwelli. Next base: position 28,076,512 of record CM077227.1, on the reverse strand, counting down.
TGTTTGCAAAGTTGGACCAGTAGTTCAGATTTTAACTTTCCTTGCCAACATTTTCACTGGCACTAGCATAAAAGATTTGTTTAAATAACTGATAGAACTATTAATATTTAGCATTTAAAAAACAAATCTTATTTTTCTTTCTTTTTTTCCCAAAATTTTTGCAAAATACGCAAAAAGTTGTTAATCGTGCAGCTACAATGCCACTCCACATATTAATAAACATGTTTGTTGGAAAACAATGGCATACAAAAAAAAAAGCTTTTTCAATTTTGATTCAATTCTGCATAATTCAACAAAAATCATCCACGTTAACCAGGTAGATAACATATTGGCAAAAACATAAAATTTTTAAGAAATCTACAACATTTAAGTTTGCAAGGTATAAAAAACTGAAGTACAGTACAAGATCAATGTATGCAAAAATTTTAAAGGTAATGCAGCACTGGCCCGTAAGTGACAGTGGCCTGAACATTGGAACATTCTCATTTAATGGCCCTGGGACAAACAGAGTAAAGCTTTAATTATAATAGTAAAAATAAAATAAAAATAAAAAAATTAAATTTTTGAATTTGTCTGTAACACTAGAACGTTTGTTGCAGACCAAAGTAAACCATCCTTATTGTTGAGCTTTGGTCTGTAATTTTTACAGAGGTTGTTTGAGAATACTGGACCGAACTGAAATCTGTGAAAAACAAATTTATGTAAGCTTCTCAGAGAAAATGGTCCTGTCCAAAAAGGGTAAAGAAATATTCACTGAAACAATCTGAACTTTCATACATTTACAGACTGATCTATTGTTTGAGAGATGCATAAAAATTCATATATTCCGGGGAACAAGGCCAACTATGACAAGCCACAATCAATACAATCACCAAGCGGCAACAATGCCAATCACTGACATTTCAAAAGTACAATCTGAAAAGGTTACGTGCAGGGTGAGTCAAATGTGATGGCGAATCGATGATGTGATGAGTATGCATAACAGACTTTTAGAAACCTATTGAGCTTGACCAGCAATCAAAGTCTTCCTGGTGCATTATGGCCCTTCCCATTAACCTTTGAAGAAGATACTCCGAACAGCTGGTCGGATGCCCTCCCGTCTAGCTGATCTGATTAACAGCGTCTCCTCACCTGCAAGCTCTCCTCAATGAACCTGCTCCTCAGCGCATCTGCTGCCGAGATCCTGCATGAAGAATCCTTTTCTAACATGCTGGCACCATAGGAACAGAGAGAGAGAGAGAGAGAGAATTACGCTTAAGACCTCATGAAATGCTGATAGTTTTAGCTGAATGCTTCTAAACCTGCTCAGATTTGGCATAATCTGCTTTGAAAAACGGCTGAATCAAACAAGCCATTGATTTGTGTCTATCTACTCATCCACAGCGGGCAGACGGACAGCTATAGCCTCATGGTGTGGGTTGACATGGGCCCGATTTGTGCCTGGAGGAGGGCAGCATCTGTTTCTGGTACCTTTGCATTAGAGAGTTGAGCTGCCGTGAGAATGTTTCTGGCAAGGATGGAGTAGGTCCCTCCACAATCTTCATCACCACAGCCAAGAAGTTTTGCCCCTCAAAAGCATGCGCCAAACAGCACATCTCATAGAGGATACAGCCTAAAGACCTGCACCGGTGGAACAAATAGAGATGAAATACTTAAAGGGATAGTCCACTGAAAAGTGAAAATTCTATCATCATCGATACACCAGTAGACACGACTAACCGGTCTCTATCACGGTTACATGCTTTGCTGTGCTACATAGTCACGAAAACTTTGCCCGCGTTTTTAAGCATTGCGGTTTAAAAATAATTGATTTTAAGCTGTTGAAAAGCAATCAGCAGTGAAAGAGAACTCATGGAGCACGGGAGTATTGCACTGAGTTATTTTTGCCACTTTATAGGCCTTGAACAGTTAAATACAAACACTTGTATGTGTCAAAAAGCCCATCTTTGCAAGTGAAAGCAAACAGCTGAGAAAGAAAACATGTGTAACAGTATATTGGATCCGAGCAGCTCTTAAAGTGACAGCAGTCTAATATTCCTGCTGTCTGTCATTCATGTTAATCAAGAAACAAAAGAGAGAAAATCTCTCGCTGCTCTTGACTAAATCACTTTTGTAACTTTAATAAGAAGAAATACATATTTAATTTACACTGTGAAGAATATGCAGTGTTTTTATTCATTTGATTATTTTATACAATTATGTAGAATTTCTTATTTATTTGTTCTACTGTAGCTTTTTTTGTCCTATTGCTTGCAATTAGTTTCTTATTCTTATGTAATCGCTGAGTGTTTACTTGTCTTCAGTGAGCTTGAGTTTTTAATTATTTATTTTTTTTATTTTTTAATTTGGCTAGTATTAGTTTTTTTTGTGGTACTGACACTGGTGACTAGAATTATGAAATTTCTATGGTATCAAATATTTTGAAATCATAAAGACCTTATTTAAAGCAAAAATAACTATATTGTGATATATATTGTTACCGTGAAATAAAATTACCTATATTGTGATATAATATTTTGGTCATATTGCCCACCCCTACCTCACGTCGTTTCAAATCTGATTGACCAAAACTGACTTTCTACTGTGGAACATAAAAGGAGATATTTTGAAGAATTTTGGTAGTCAAACAGTTTTGGCTCCCATTGATTTCCACTGTATTTTTGGTCCATAAAAAGAAAATCAAAGGGAACTGTTTGGTTACAATTCTTCAAAACATCTTGTTCTGAGGAAGAAATAATGCATCCATGTTGAGGCTTGCTTTAATATTTACATATAACAGCTATGGTAATTTTAGCATATGGAACACAAATAGTGGCACTACTGGATCTTAAAGTTTTCAATAGAACGGTCAGGAGGACCTGAGTTAGCAAGTAATAAAATAAAAATATAAAAGAAGAATAAACAACAACAACAATACAAATAGAATAAAGGTGTCATTATCATTTTAAAAAATATTTTCAAACTATTTTTATATTTTTTATATTTTATTTAAAATATTTTTTTTCATATTTTGATATTAAAAGAATAATAAAATAACATTAATAAATACATTTAAATACATTTAAAATCATTATTTGGTTCATTTGGTTGCTGTGAAAGTGGTTTTCTGAACTAGCTTGCATCACTGAGATCTGCATAAGTCAGAACTCTGATACAATCTGCAATTAGAATTATAGTAAAAAAAAAAAATGATAGAATTACAGAATTATAGTATCTTGCACAATCTAAAAATACACAAAAAATAGACAAAAAATTAGGTATAATTTGTGAAGGATGCCTCTATTTTAGCTCATCCTCCTGATCTCTATTAAGCAGCACAGTGACCCCTTTCCTTCAGTGTGCCTGCTGCTTGTGTTCTTACAGACTCGTGACCACAGAGTGAAGAGTCCAATTCCCAATAGGCTGCTTTATGAGTCTGAACAGAGACCCTCAGCTCTCGGCTGCACATACACAACAAGGTGATTGCGTGAGGAAAAGCGTGACCCTTAAATTAGCAGCTAGTGCCTGTAGCTGTTTGGCAAATGAGATTGCCTTCTCTCTTTCTCCTTCATTCTATCTTATTGTTTTCTGGTCATCTTTCCCCCTCAGTTTTTCTACTTCACTAATATGCTGTTATCTCACTATTTCCCAGTGGATCTTGTTTCCCCATGTTCCCTCCCATCATATATCTATCTAGGCACATACTGTAAGTGGAGTGGGAGGAGAGGACAGAGCTCTGGTGGTGTTAAGGGGCTGTCTAGTGAAGATCTTTAATGGGGGAACCTCGTTTTGGTGCCTTTGGTGTCTCATGCCATGAATTTATATTCGTCCCTACCACACATACACACACACAGCTCAGATACAGATTGTTACAGCTCAATAAGCAACCAGAGATATCAGAATTTATGTTAATTATGATTGCAATTTTTCACCTGCACCATCAACTATGCCTGATTGCATCTTTCGGTAAAATTTTTTCAAGTAAAAATTACTAAAAAACCATTGACGTGATGAGCTTTCATGGACTGCCAGAACTCACAAATTTTTCAAGACATCCATTTGACAGCAATCAAACATAATACCTCATTACTTGCAATTCTGCATAATGCATAATGATGAATTGTTTTTAAGGATTATGAGTTTTGATGTAATGTGGGAATAACTTTGCAAGTTACTTGCTGAGAACTAAAACTGCTAGAAGATACATCAAATGTTTGGATGCACCTAATCATTTTTTATTATTTCCATTTTTCATATTTTAGAATATTAATTTAAAAAAATCAACAAAAAATAAATAACATCTAAGGATAAGCACTGTTGCTAGTAATTGCTAGTAAATTTCACAAATAATACAAAGAAATTGCAAGTAACACATAGAATTTAATGTGAAATTTGAAAACAAATAGTATTTTCTTATAAAACGTAATGCAATAATTTTTGTTTTATTAAAAAAATCTTTGTTTAACTTAAAAAAATCATTTTTACAGTATATGAGAATTATGTAATGACATTTTTTCTATTAATATTGTCAACACAAATATATCAAGCATAATTCTTTAGATCAAAAGGTTTTTAATACCATGAGAAGCATAAAATCAGTCAAGTGTGTCCAAACTTTTGACTAAGTGTGCTGCAAAATTCAAAGTCTTGCTTGATTAAAAAAAAAAAAAAAAAAACTGAAATGATTTAATGGTTCAGTTATTACTACCAGATGTCCGATTTGGAGTCATATCCTCTGTGACTGAGGGCTTCAGGGCTCATGTAGTACGGAGTGCCTGTGAAGGTAGTTGCCAGGTCACATGACCCCATCAGCAGACAGGATACACCAAAGTCACCTTTAAAGAAGATTTGAAACGGTTCTATCAGCATATACACATTTTAAAAATTAGTTTTGCAGACTAAAAATGGCACATCCAAATAAAAAAATAAATGCAATAAAGAAAAATTAACCTTCAACAAACAAACTTTATAATGGCCACCAAACAAGCTTTTGTATGTTGAGACTATTTGTGAGCAACTGACAACCATGAACTTGCTTACTGAGATTCTTGCTTGAACATTAATTTTGAGTCACGGATAGTAGGAAACGTGAATAACTTGTGGATGACTGAATCTACATACAAATACATGTTAGGCCAACAATATTCCTCCAAAAACTGTCCCCAAAAAGAGCTTAAGAGAAAATTAGCTTAAGATAAGCATAAATGATACTTTTACTGTTACAGGATTATTATTGTTTCACTTTTTATGGTTTTATTTTTCTGTAGTTGTTTTGTCATTACAGTTTGTTGTGTGGATGTTTAGTGTTCATCTTATTCCTTCTGCTTGTTAATTGTCACAGCTATTGAGGTTTATGTGTTATTCTAAGTGCTGAATGTCTATTTGTGTCTTCTTGAAAAAAAAAGTAATTAAACATCTTTAGGCTGCAAGTTGTGTTCTTTTTTTTAAGAGGTAAAAAGCCTTGCAAAATGTCATCTCCTTCAGAACCAAGCAGTCATTTAAAATGTAATGATAAAGACAAAGCTTCCTGTGTTGCTAATTGAACATCTGCTGAACAAGAGTTCTGTGGTTGCTGTGACACAAATTTATTAGATAAATGTGACATTTAACATTTAGTGAATGTACAAATACAACTTGCTGTATGTACTGAATGTACAAATAGAACTCCTACTCCATCTCAATGCATCGTGACTGTTTTTTGATTGCGTAAAACTAGACAAAGTGTGAAGCACTTTGGCTAGAACTTTAAACTATCTTGCATAATGCTGACATGATATAATGAGTTTTCTCAGCGTCTCATTTTTTACAGCGTGACCTGAGAATTAGTTTGAAGCAAACACTGTTATTTTGGCAGGCTAAGGCGCAAATTGACGTAAAGCAACACAAATGCACAGATTAGCGTTCAAGTGAGTCAGCTGAACGAAAGAATTTCATACTTTAAGAACGCACAAATCCATTATTCTGCACTAAAATGAGCTAAAAGTGACTTTATGCTGACAAGTTCATAGCATAAAGTATGGCAGGAAATTTTAGTGTCCATCAATGCACTTTAACTGAAAATACTGTATATAAAAGCAATGCTCATCTGGCTCTTCTTTCGTTCTATCAAAACTATCTGAGGTAGCTGACCACGTACACTTTTTTACTGTGTAATGATCTTGTTTCTTCGTAGATGAGTGTCTTAACTGTCATAAAAATGGCCTGTTTTACCAAATGGGAGGTGTCTGGGCTTTTGGTGCCATTAAAAGTCACCTTTGAAAGCATTGCGGGAACATCAAACACACATCAAGAATCCTTTTTGCTGTGAAGTAGAGCTTACCTATCTTAACAATATTCTTCCTTAGAAATATATTTTTGGCCTTTAGATCTCTGTGAAGTATTCTCCTGTTTAAGCAAGACAAACAAGAATCAATAGTCACAGAAGCTGCGAGAAGCAAGGATTTAGAGATGTGTTATTCCGTTGTGGGCATATTTGTCTTGTAAAGTGCAAACTTTAATGTAAGGGCCAGCTATAAAAGACTTAAAACAAATAATTTTGAATGTAAAAATAGAAAACAGGTCATTTATGAATTATTCACAGGGAAAAAGGAGAGCAGTGTTCTCGGCTCACCTCTGATGTATGTAATGTACTCCCAACAGTAGCTGACAGAGCCATTCACAGACCTGAGGCTCTGATAACGTCCGGCTTGTGCATTTCAGCTCTTCCAACTTACAGTCCAAATCTTTGTCCTGTGGAACAAAGAGAAATTAAAGAGTCACAAAATGTTATAAATGAAAATCCATCTCTTTTGCATGAAGCACTGGGAGTCCCGACTACACAGAGCAGACAAAAGTAGATTAAATAAATAGTCTTTGTTCCCAAAAAGATACTTCAAAGAGTAATACTGGGGTGTTTTTCTCTGGTTTCCTATGTGTACATTCTCTCTGATCTTTCTCTGTTTGCATTAGTGGATTGTGAAGTTGTCTTTAAGAATGTGAGTCTTTGGGCACCTATTTACACTTCAGACAAACCCACATTTTTCTGTTCACACACACACTGGCAGCAGCAGTCACGATGCCCAGAGTCTCTTGAGACCTCTGCAGGGAGCGTGAGAGAGAGCAAGAGAGAAAGAGACCCCACTGCTAATGATCAAAGACAATTAAAAATAATTCTGAGTGTCAATTAAAAAGATAGAATATTCATTTTTGGATGAACTAACATAATTAGGGCCTACTCACTGTCATTTCAAACTTTTATGATTTTTTTTTTCTTCTATGGAGCATAAAAGAACACATTGTATTGTGCCTACAGCTTCACAGCCAAACGAACTGAGATGACAATCAAACACACTCTCATAAAATGTCCTCCCCTGACTCAAGAGCCATGAAAAGTCAGATTCTTTAGTAAATCAGCTTGTTTAGAGTGTTCATGTAAATAAACTATTCACTGGTCAAATAAATCCAGAACCTTTTTCTATTGCATTTAGTGTAAATTAGTGTTTAATGCTATCACCTTCATTCTTTTCATGTCATATAAAATTCAATAATAATAATAAATTCAAAATAAATAACATCTGTTAAAGATCCTCTGCAGTGAATGGGTGCCATCAGAATGAGAGTCCAAAAAGCTGATAAAAACATCACAATAATCCATAAGGAATCCACACTCCAGTCCATCAATTAACAGTCCATCAACTCCAGTCCATCAATTAATACCTTGTGAAGCGAAAAGCTATATGTTTATAAGAAACAAATCCAAGATGAACCTGGCTCAGTGAAAAAGGTAATTTTGTCTGAATCAGGAGAGAAATATGCACAGAGCACACCCTGTTTACAACTGAAAACAGTTCTAGACAAGTATGTTGGTGGATTTTGATGTGATGGATTTTTTATTATTATTATGGATTATGGACTTGATGAATTTGTTTCTTATAAACATGCAGCTTTTCATCTTACAAGACGTTGACCCACTGAGTTTGAATGCTCATCAGTGCAAATCAGATCCAAAGCTATAACGGAGAGAAAGTTTGAAACAATATGAGAGCATTTTTGGGGGGGTAAACTATTCCTTGAACGTACAATAATGGAATCAGAATGAGCATATAAACATGTGGCATATTTAAGGATCTCTCTGTTTTCACCAAGTGCCACCAAGAGAATAATCAATCCCACTAATGATGCGACTGAAGTGGAGCTCAGTTTGAACACATGAGGGGTGAACTCAGCACCCCTCATTTCAATAACAACAGACATTTGTCAGTGTCTCAAGAGAATGAGTTCCATTAGGAAAGTCTTCTATTGGTAACGCAGTGACAGGCATGAGTCAGATTAGCACACTGTGCGGATATACCGCGGGCTTAGCAGTTCATTTGAAATGTCTTTGGATAAGCCCTCCTGCACACTGCCCGAGGGAAGTGTTTGCTCAATGTAAGTGGGGCTCGCCACGCATCCAAGCAAAGGATGATTCGCATTATGAGTGTAATTGGGACTGGCTAATTTGTTGGCCCCCTAATATATTTATCTACGGTTATGACCATCATCACTCAAAAAGCCTCCTCGAATGCTTTCAAAAAGCTTTCATCAATGCTTTTCATGAGTGCAAAGGTTTAATTGAGCAATGAATTTTGGAATAAGCATTGTAGCATGAACAGAAGTAATGGAAACCTTCCTGCCAGTCGTACCTCCAATTCACGCACACACACACACACACACACACACACACACACACACAAAAAGTGTTTTTCATTTATCAGAATGTCATGGATCTCAAATGAAATATATTGAAAGTTTATGAGCAAATGCATCAGGCAACTAGGAGCACCAGAGTGCGATCTCTAGAAAAGTGGGACAGAAAAAGATTTCTACAGTGACAGTAAAGACATTTATAATGTTACAAAAGATTTCTTTTTCAAATAAGTGCTGTTCTTTTGAACTTTCTATTCATCAGAGAATCCTGAAAAAAAAAAAAAAAAAACAGTATCCATAAAATGCAGGTGCATCTCAATAAATTAGAATGTCGTGGAAAAGTTCATTTATTTCAGTAATTCAACTAAAATTGTAAAACTCCCGTATTAAATAAATTCAATGCACACAAACTGAAGTAGTTTAAGTCTTTGGTTCTTTTCATTGTGATGATTTTGGCTCACATTTAACAAAAACCCACCAATTCACTATCTCAACAAATTAGAATATGGTGACATGCCAATCAGCTAATCAACTCAAAACACCTGCAAAGGTTTCCTGAGCCTTCAAAATGGTCTCTCAGTTTGGTTCACTAGGCTACACAATCATGGGGAAGACTGCTGATCTGACAGTTGTCCAGAAGACAATCATTGACACCCTTCACAAGGAGGGTAAGCCACAAACATTCATTACCAAAGAAGCTGGCTGTTCACAGAGTGCTGTATCCAAGCATGTTAACAGAAAGTTGAGTGGAAGGAAAAAGTGTGGAAGAAAAAGATGCACAACCAACCGAGAGAACCGCAGCCTTATGAGGATTGTCAAGCAAAATCGATTCAAGAATTTGGGTGAACTTCACAAGGAATGGACTGAGGCTGGGGTCAAGGCATCAAGAGCCCCCACACACAGACGTGTCAAGGAATTTGGCTACAGTTGTCGTATTCCTCTTGTTAAGCCACTCCTGAACCACAGACAACGTCAGAGGCGTCTTACCTGAGATAAGGAGAAGAAGAACTGGAGTCCTCTTTTCAGATGAGAGCAAGTTTTGTATTTCATTTGGAAACCAAGGTCCTAAAGTCTGGAGGAAGGGTGGAGAAGCTCATAGCCCAAGTTGCTTGATGTCCAGTGTTAAGTTTCCACAGTCTGTGATGATTTGGGGTGCAATGTCATCTGCTGGTGTTGGTCCATTGTGTTTTTTGAAAACCAAAGTCACTGCACCCGTTTACTAAGAAATTTTGGAGCACTTCATGCTTCCTTCTGCTGACCAGCTTTTTAAAGATGCTGATTTCATTTTCCAGCAGGATTTGGCACCTGCCCACACTGCCAAAAGCACCAAAAGTTGGTTAAATGACCATGGTGTTGGTGTGCTTGACTGGCCAACAAACTCACCAGACCTGAACCCCATAGAGAATCTATGGGGTATTGTCAAGAGGAAAATGAGAAACAAGAGACCAAAAAATGCAGATGAGCTGAAGGTCACTGTCAAAGAAACCTGGGCTTCCATACCACCTCAGCAGTGCCACAAACTGGTCACCTCCATGCCACGCTGAATTGAGGCAGTAATTAAAGCAAAAGGAGCCCCTACCAAGTATTGAGTACATATACGTATAGTAAATGAACATACTTTCCAGAAGGCCAACAATTCACTAAAAATGTTTTTTTTTTTATTGGTCTTATGAAGTATTCTAATTTGTTGAGATAGTGAATTGGTGGGTTTTTGTTAAATGTGAACCAAAATCATCACAATTAAAAGAACCAAAGACTTAAACTACTTCAGTCTGTGTGCACTGAATTTATTTAATACACGTTTCCCAATTTGAGTTGAATTACTGAAATAAATGAACTTTTCCACGACATTCTAATTTATTGAGATGCACCTGTAGTTTGCATAAAAGTATAAAGCAGAGCAACTGTTTAACCCTCTGGGGTCTGAGGGTGTTAATGATAATAACAGGAAATGTTTCTTGAGTGACAAATCAGCATTTTAGAATGATTTCCCAAGGATCAGGTGACACTGAAGACTGGAGTAATGATGCTGAAAATTCAGCTTTGCCATCACAGGAATAAATTACATTTTAAAATGCATTACATTTTTAAACTGATCAACTAAATGCAGCCTTGGTGCACACAAGAATCTTCCTTCAAAAACATCAACAAATAACACTAACCGCAAACTTTTAAACAGTACTGTATATTATTTATTTGTATTAATATTTTAACAAAACCAAGAAAAAATTAACATACAATTCAATTAAATTCAAAGTCAATGTCAGTTGCAATTGACCTTGGTTAAAGGAGAGGAAAAGAATAATCAATGACATTTCCAGGCTTAAAAATATTTTTCAAAGGAAAGGAAGGGAAAGGAAAGGAAAGGAAAGGAAAGGAAAGGAAAGGAAAGGAAAGGAAAGGAAAGGAAAAATCAATGACATTTCCAAGCTTAAACATATTTTTACAAGGAAAGGAAAGGAAAGGAAAGTAAAGGAAAGGAAAGGAAAGGAAAGATCATGCTGCTCTGTGTTTCACGGAAACCTGGCTGAATGACGCCATTCCGGACAGCGCACTCCTTCTGCTGGGCTTTCAGCTGTTTAGAGCGGATCACGACGCAGAATCAACAGGCAAATCGCGTGGCGGCAGGATGTGCTTTCACATCAATGAAAGGTGGTGTACAGATGTAACTGTGTTAAAGAAGATGTGCTGTCCCGATCTGGAAGTGCTCTTCATTAACTGTAAGCCTTTCTACTCGCCACGGGAATTTGCTCGTTCATTCTCGTAAGTGTTTACATTCATCCGCAAGTGCACGTAACTTTAATAAAGGGGTTAGGGGACTTTAAAAAAGCAAATCTCTCCCGTGAACTGCCAAAATACAGACAGCATGTTACATGTCCCACCAAAGACAGTAATATATTGGATCACTGTTACACAGCAATAAAAGATGCATAACACTCTGTCCCACGGGCAGCTTTAGGACTCTCTGATCAGCTTTAGGACTCTCTGATCTCTGTTTGGTTCATCTTATACCGACCTACAGGCAGAAACTGAAATCAGCTAAACCTGTATTAAGGACTGTAAAGAGATGGACTAATGAAACAGAGTGGGTGTGTTTTTGAAGCTGCTGCAAACGATCTGGACGAGCTCACAGAGACTGTAACATCTTATATCAGTTTCTGTGAAGATATGTGCATTCCTACCAAGACTCATCTAACTTACAACAACGACAAACTGTGGTTCACTGCAAAACTCAGAAGATGAAGAAGATGCTTACAGGAAGGGGAACAGAGTCTTGTATAAACAGGCCAAATACACACTGGAAAAGGAGATCAGAGTGGCAAAGAGGAATTATTCTGGAAAGCTAAAGAACCAGTTCTCTTCCAGTGATCCTGCTTCAGTGTGGAAAGGTCTGAAAGACATCACCAATTACAAGACACCATCCCCCAGCACTGTGGAGAATCAACAACTGGCAGACGATCTGAATGAGTTCTACTGCAGGTTTGAAAAAACACCATTAACACCTCCAGCAACCCCCATCTCCCCCCCTCCTGCACTGCAGATCAGTGAAGATGATGTGCGCCAGGTCTTCAGAAAGAACAAGAGAGGAAAGGCACCAGGCCCAGACGGTGTGACACCAGCCTGTCTGAAATCCTGTGCTGACCAGCTGGCCCCCATCTTCACACAGATCTTCAACAGATCACTGGAGCTGTGTGAAGTCCCTTCCTGCTTCAAACACTCCACCATCATCCCCGTCCCAAAGAAACCCAAGATAACAGGACTTAATAACTACAAACCTGTGGCTCTAACATCTGTGGTCATGAAGTCATTCGAAAAACTGGTTTTGGCTTATCTGAAGGACATCACTAGACCCTTACTGGACCCCCTGCAGTTTGCCTACAGAGCAAACAGGTCTGTGGATAATGCAGTCAACATGGGACTGCACTTCATCCTGCAGCATCTGGACAGACCAGGGACTTGTGTGAGGATCCTGTTTGTGGACTTCAGCTCAGCTTTTAACACGATCATCCCATCACTCCTCCTGCCCAAACTAACTCAGCTCTCCGTGCCCACCTCTGTCTGTCAGACAGACAGGCAGCCTGACAGACAGGCAGCAGCTAACGAGGCTGGGAAAATACACATCCAGCACCCGCACCATCAGCACTGGAGCTCCTCAAGGCTGTGTTCTCTCCCCACTGCTCTTCTCCCTCTACACCAATGACTGCACATCTAAAGACCCCTCTGTCAAGCTCCTGAAGTTTGCAGGTGACACCACACTGATCGGCCTCATTCAGGACGGTGACGAGTTTGCTTACAGACAAGAGGTTAAAGAGCTGGCTGTCTGGTGCAGTCTCAACAACCTGGAGCTCAACACGCTCAAAACAGTGGAGATGACCGTGGACTTCAGGAGAAACCCCCCTGCTCTCCCCCCACTCACCATCATGAACAGCACTGTAACGACAGTGGAGTCATTCAGTCATTCTGAGCACCAGAACGGCCAGGCACAGGAACCGTTTCTTCCCTCAGGCAATCCATCTCATGAACATTTGAACACTTAACAATAAACATAACACAACACTATCATACATTTATTTAACACACATACTTATTCATTTCAAATTTGCACCTAACATACCTGTACATACTAAATTGTCTATTTTGTATATTGTGTTTGTGCTATTTTGCAGATAGTCTGTTTTTTATATTTGTATATTATTATTTTTATTATCTGTGTCCTGTCTTGTCACTGTCATTCTGTCGCACTGTGGAGCTTCTGTCACCAAAACAAATTCCTTGTATGTGCAAACATACCTGGCAATAAAGCTAATTATGATTCTGATTCTGAAAGAAAAGAAAAGAAAAGAAAAGAAAAGAAAAGAAAACGAAAGGAAAGGAAAGGAAAGGAAAGGAAAAGGAAAAGGAATAATCAATGACATTTCCAAGCTTAAACATATTTTTCCCTGGAAAGGAAAGGAAAGGAAAGGAAAGGAAAGGAAAGGAAAGGAATAAATCAATGACATTTCCAAGCTTAAACATATTTTTTCCAAGGAAAGGAAAGGAAAGGAAAGGAAAGGAAAGGAAAGGAAAGGAAAGGAAAGGAAAGGAAAGGAAAGGAAAGGAAAGGAAAGGAAAGGAATGATCAATGACATTTCCAAGGTTAAACATATTTTTCCAAGGAAAGGAAAGGAATGGAAAGGAAAGGAAAGGAAAGGAATGATCAATGACATTTCCAAGGTTAAACATATTTTTCCAAGGAAAGGAAAGGAAAGGAAAGGAATGATCAATGACATTTCCAAGGCTAAACATATTTTTCCAAGGAAAGGAAAGGAAAAGAAAGGAAAGGAAAGGAAAGGAAAGGAAAGGAAAGGAAAGGAAAGGAAAGGAAAGGAATGGAATGGAAAGGAATGATCAATGACATTTCCAAGGTTAAACATATTTTTCCAAGGAAAGGAAAGGAAAGGAAAGGAATGGAATGGAATGATCAATGACATTTCCAAGGTTAAACATATTTTTCCAAGGAAAGGAAAGGAAAGGAAAAGAAAGGAAAGGAAAGGAAAGGAAAGGAAAGGAAAGGAATAAATCAATGATATTTCCATGCTTAAACATATTTTCCAAGGAAAGGAAAGCAAAGGAAAGGAATAATCAATGACATTTCCAAGCTTAAACATTTTTCCAAGGAAAGGAAAGGAAAGGAAAGGAAAGGAAAGGAAATGAAAGGAAAGGAATAATCAATGACATTTCCAAGCTTAAACATATTTTTCAAAGGAAAGGAAAACAAAGGAAAGGAAAGGGAAAGGGAAAGGGAAAGGGAAAGGGAAAGGGAAAGGGAAAGGGAAAGGAAAGGGAAAGGAAAGGAAAGGAAAGGAAAGGAAAGGAATAAATCAATGATATTTCCAAGCTTAAACATATTTTTCCAAGGAAAGGAATAATCAATGACATTTCCATGCTTAAACATATTTTTCCAAGGAAAGGAAAGGAAGGGAATAATCAATGACATTTCCAGGCTTAAACTTATTTTTCAAAGGAAAGGAAAGGAAAGGAATAATCAATCACACTTCCAGGCTTAAACATATTTTTCCAAGGAAAGGAAAGGAAAGGAAAGGATAGGAAAGGAAAGGAAAGGAAAGGAATAATCAATGACATTTCCAGGCTTAAACATATTTTTCAAAGGAAAGGAAAGGAAAGGAAAGGAAAGCGAAAAGGAAAGGAAAAGAAAGGAAAGTAAAACAAAAGAAAAGGAATAATCAATGACATTTCCAAGCTTAAACTTATTTTTTCCCTTGAAAGGAAAGGAAAGGAAAGGAAAGGAAAGGTATAATCCATGACATTTCCAGTCTTAAACACATTTTTCCCTGAATGTCCCTGAAATTCAGGTTGTCTTTAATGCTGGAAATCCTGGTGTCAGTATCAGTCTAAGACAAGGCTGTTATATTGCCCCTTTGATTATCAAACATACAAATTACTTTTTCGAAATTTGTCAAAATCTACTTAATTTGCGTCAATAGGTCTGGACTGCAATCTCTCAGTTTGATTGTGCATAACACTTCTGGTCTCAACAGTCTCTTTGATATCTTGAGATGGGAGCAGCTGGTGGGGTGAAGACTGGTCTGCTAAAGGAGATGAGATGACTAGCATGAACAAATCTGAGCAAAACTGATGGAGAAAGAGCAGAGCTCCATCCTTTATCACCTCACTGTTACCGTTCAACCGTTCAGGTGCAAAGTGCTCCGGGGCAATCAGATCACTTTCTTCATGTATGTGTGTGTGTGTGTGTGTGTGTGTGTGTGTGTGTGTGTCTGTGTTTTCATGAAGGGGCAAATGGTTGGAGCGTAATAGAGGCTTCCCATCTCTAATGATTCCCACCCAGAGCTGTTTCTAACAGGAAGCCAGACCCTCTTTCGATGTGTGTGTGTGTGTGTGTGGCTTCAGTCTCTTAGCATGGAGACATGACATTTATCCAAAGGAGTAGGTGGTAATGAGATCTGCAGTGAGTCACGTAGATGAAATTTTTATTAATTTATAACAGAATATTTTTCTTGTGACTATATCAAAGGCAACATTTCCACAAATAATTGCATGCTGGTATGCCAGACAATTAGTAAACACACACAGCCAGCTCCATATTTGCACCCATTATGCTTTTATAGAGCATCCTGAATACAGTCACAAACTATCAATTCAGCTCCAGCATATTTGCCTTTTTTTTTTTTTTTTTTTTAATCTGGCAGTCGATGGAATAATTAAGTTTTTTTGCATTGTGACATTTCCCACTCAAATTCTCATTATTGTAAAAGGAAAAACCTCATTCTCGTCATTATCATAATACAGCAATAAAAATGACCTGGTCTTAACATTGTTTATTTAAAAAAAGGCATATTAGAATAAAAATAAATAAATAAATAAGAAGAAGAAGTGAAGAAGAAGAAGAAGAAGAAGAAGAAGAAGAAGAAGAAGAAGAAGAAGAAAAAGAAGAAAAAGAAGAAGAATGTAAAATAATAAAATAAATAAATAAATAAAAATAAATAAAATAAAATAAAATAACCCTGATATTTCTTGACAGTAAGATTCAATAAGTCCTATATTCCTATTTCACACTTTAAGATCTCTGTGGGCACAAGGAAATAAAATAAGGGTCGTTTACTGTGTATAAAAAGAAACCTTATGTAACAGAAAAGCAGTGAGACACTTGCACTACAGACAGAAGATCAAAGAGTCTCATCTTGATTATAGTGAGTGTCTGTCAGATGCAAGTCAACCAAAAAATGTGGCAAACCAATGTTGCAAACTTTACAAGTTTTTAAATGTCTCAAAAACTAAAACACATTGTCATGACATATATTAATTTGTGCAAGATGGCGAAATCATATGATGTTGTGAAATTTTGATTATATAAAACCTTTTCCCCTGTTAAAATCATGGCTATGTTTAGAACTTGTATGATTTCTAACAAGTTCACCATCTTGTATAAATTAGGATGTCAGTTCTCATATAGTCATGTCCAGTGATGGGAATAACGTCATTATAAATAAATGTTTTTTTTCAGTAACGAGTAATCAAATAAATTACTGTTTCCCCCGTTACAACGCCGTTACCGTTACTGACAATAAAATGCGGCGTTACTATAATTTATTATAATATTATTATAATTTTATTTTTCAGTTCATCTGAATGGATACGCAGTGTAGCTGTATTTGACGTACCGTAAACTCTAGTGTGAATGCGCACAGCTCGCCGTCGCTTTATCTCACACTCGCAAAGAAAGATACAGAGCAAGAGAGTCTTTCATAACATGCAGAATTGACGCACTACATGTAAACGATATTCTTTGTTGTATTTTCCTGTCAAAATAACAGAGTTCCTTTGGAATTCTTCAGCTTCCAGGACCGAACTTGGTGACCCCTGATGTAGATTAATGTAAATAGTGTAGATTATTTTATAATAATAATTTATTCTATTTAGAGTCCATTTCATTAATTTAACATTTAATATTGGGGGCATCCAAGTTATTTGACATTTGAACATTTTTTTTTTAAAAAAGTAATGCAATAGTTACTTTCCCTGGTAATTAGTTACTTTTATAATGATGTAACTCAGTTACTAACTCAGTTACTATTTGTGAGAAGTAACTAGTAACTATAATTAATTACTTTTTTAAAGTAATGTGCCCAACACTGGTCATGTCTGATGACAGTTAAAAAAATAAAATAAGACTTTTCATTTTTGTGAATGTTGGACATTTCAAATTTGATCATAGACTATCATTTCAACTCCTGCATAATTGCTTCTTTTTTTTTTTTTTTTTTTTTTTTTAAATCTATATTATATAATATAGAGTACTGTGCAAGAGTTTTAGGCCACTAGTATTTTCACCAGATGAAATCCAGAAGAACTGTGGCAATGTCTCCAAGATGCTTCAAGAAACCTACCAACAAAGCTACAGTACTGTTAAAAGTTTTAGGCACTTGTGTAAAAATGCTGTAAAATGAGGATGCTGTCAAAAATAATGTCATAAATATATTTTATCAATTAACTTATATTAACTAAATCAAATCAACATTTGGTATGACCACACTTTGAGTTTAAAACAGCTTTTGTCTGAGGTACACTTGCACATAGTTTTTCAGGTAGCTTTGCAGGAAGGTTTTTTCTTCAAGCGTCTTGGAGACGTTGCCACAGTTCTTCTGGATTTAGTCTGTCTCAGTTTGTTCTGTTTCTTCATGTCATTCCAGACGGACTAGATGATGATCAGATCAGATCTCTGTGTGGAGCATTGGCTGTTGTCAGACTCCTTGAGTGAACGAAAATCTCACTGGATTATCACAATGAATGGCAAAATGAATGTTTGGAAATGTAAACTGATATTTCCTACTGACACACTACAGCAAAAGATAGAAATAACTGACTTAAAACCATTTTTTAGCTGGTGAAAATAATAGTGGCCTAAAACTTTTGCACAGTAAATAAAATAAAATAAAATAACAAAAATGAATAAAAATATCACATCAATAGATCGGATCATATAAAAACGTAAGATTTCAGCATCTCATACAGATTAAGATGTCAGTGTTCTCATTTCATGTTTGATATAAAGAGGACAGCCTTACAAAAATGAAATTAGACTTTTCACTTTTGCAAATTTTGGACATTTGAAATTTAGTTCAGGTCAACACAGGTTCAAACTTTGTGACAAGTTTAACAAAGCTAATAATTTAATATGGATGTGGTCTGACACATCAATTTAATACAGCAGTTTGCACAAGAAAAAAATATGGTGTCCTAGGGCAAACTATCTCCATAACATTCCAAGGGTAAGAAACACACTTCCAAGGTAACGTAGCTGTAGCTTCTCTGTTCAAAACAAAAAACCTTGGCTTTTGACACAAGACAAAAAGGCATGGAAACAGACCCCGAAAACCCATAATTTTATTGCTACCCAGGAGACTTCACAGAGTTCTCAGTTATGTTTCATATAAGTATCACCTTTGTCTCACATGTCTCCAAGATCCTGAGGTGAAATATAAAATAGGCACAAATTGTTGGCATACAGTAAGAATTTGATGAGAAACGACTTTGTATTGATATCTCTGGTATCTTATCAGAGTTTATGACATTTAAAGGGATAGTTTACACAAAAAATGATAATTCTGTCATCTTTTTCTCACCCTCAAGTTGTTACAATCCTGTATGAGTTTCTAACCAAACTGGTAGCAGTTTGAAATTTTGATTTCATGTTGTCTTTAAGATCATAATTTTAAAGACCTCGAGGAAGAGGGTGATTCTATTGCTCACTTTCATTTGGAACATCTCTACAAATAGCATTCCCTCCCCAGAGTGTTTTTCAAGAGCACAACAAGACATTTGCTCAAAATGTCACCACAACAGGCCAACACAGTTTACCAGGATCAGATCATGTGATTGCTTCAGGCTTATTATGACTAGAAATGACCAAAAAAAGGTGTTCCCAAAAGATGATTTACCTCACAGTACTCAGTGATGATGCAGAAGGCATCTCTCTCCAGGAAGCTGGTGTAGAACTTGAGGATGGCAGGATGGTTCAGCTGAGAGAGAAGCTGAGCCTCTTGAGTGGCATGGACTGTCTCATTGGGTTTCAGACCGCCAACAGGAATCTCTTTCAGCACCTTCCTGCACAATTAACCACAGAGAGGAGGGTAAAAATCTTGGAAACAGCATATCTTGAGTCGAATTATAATGTTTTAGTGCCATGAAGAGGAGCTTGTGGTTTCAATATGGTTTAATACTGTATGCAATATACACGACCAGTCAAAAGATTTTTAAGAAATTAACATAATAAAGAAAATGTTACATTTTTGAAAGTCCCTCATGCTCATCAAGGTTGCATTTATTCAATCAAAGATACAATATTGTGAAATATTATTACAATTTAAAATAACTGTTTTCTAATTTAATATATTTCAAAATGCAATTTATTCCTGTGATGGCAGAGCTGAATTTTCAGCAGTGATTACTTCAGTCTTCAATGTAACAATCATGCACAATTATTAGTAATGGTTAATAAAGGTTCTAAGCATTATTAATTTTGAAAACAGTTTTTGCTTAACATTTTTGTGGTCCACATGATATATTTTGAGGATTCTTTGATGAACAGAAAGTTCAAGGAACAACACTTTTTTGTAACATTATAAATGCCCTTAATGTCCCTTTTGAGCAATTTGAAATGTCCTTTCTGAATAAAATTATTAATTTTATTTATTTTAATTACTTAATCCAAATTTTTGAATGGTAGTGTATCACGGTTTCCATAAAAAATATTAAGCAGTAAAAACTGTTTCCAAAATTGATAATAATATTGCCCTATTCTATTCTTGTTTCTTGAGCACCAAATCAGCATATAAGAAAAATTCTGAAGGATCATGTGACACTGAAAACTGGACCAATGGCTTCTGAAAATTCAGCTTTGCCATCACAGGAAAAAATTACATTAAAATAGAAAATTATTTTTTAATATTTATTAATATTTATAATATATATTATTTTTTACTGTATTTTTGATCAATTAAATGCAGACTTGGTGCGCATAAGAGACTTCTTTTCAAAAACATTAAAAAAACTTCTAAACCTTCTCCTAGTGTAAGTTTATAAAATAAACGTTAATAAAAATGGAGTTACAAATTGAAAAACAATGTGAACATCCATGGTAGCAAAGTCAGCCACATTCGTCATTACTCACATTATTCATTTTCTATGTGAATATTCTAATTAAGCATCCTACTTTCACAGCAAGCTCAAGATTGACAGTTGTTAAGGAGTGATAGGCTGTGGATTTTGCTCTCATGAGCCCCCCAAATCAACCTGCTCATCTCATTGCTTGTTCAGCCTTTAATTTTCCACAGTCTTTCTTCAATTTCCTACTTCCCGAGCCCTGCCACCGCTGCTCAGATGCACTGTGTTTATATAAGTGTCACGTCCCTCAATTACCAGCTGTAACCTGGCCCCAAAAATGTCATTTAGGGAAGAACAGATTGTTTTCCCTGACCTTTTCAAGCTTGAAGGGATGAGGAAGCCAGGGCCACACTGTAAATTCAGTCTGTCATTACTCAACAAATTATGAAGGGTCACTGTAATTATTTTGCTTTTAGTGTTAAAATTGAGGAAGAGACATCCATTGACAGAAAGTTGTCTTGGCCTATTTGACCTTTTGCAGTGAGAAGGAAGAAAGAATCAGCCACCTTCTGATGTATTTCAGATGAAAGACACTCACAATGAGAGTAATTTAAAATCAGAGAAAATACATCTGAATAAAAACAATAAGCATAAATTATCATGCTATTATTAAATTCTAATAACCGATGGTCTTGAATAATGCAGAACTTGTGATCATTAGCCATTTTTAAAAACGAAGAATGATCTTGGAATGAATGATAATTGGAGAGAAACTCCGTGGAGGATTATTTTTCCTCCAGTCGGCAGCAAAAATGACTGCCGCGTCTGCTGATCAAACTTTATGCACATCATAATTCAAGTTAAAGCGACAAATAAGGAATGCTCAGCGCGGCAAATTTAATCCCATCGGCTTTTAGCAAGAAGAAAAATGCAAATGAGCATTTAACACAAAGCAGGGATTTAAAATCATATTTTAGTGACCTTATTTCCAGACCTTAAGGGAGTTAATCAAATACCACCAACAGAGAGGAACGCACTGCATCTGCCTCCTGGTTTTGTTGTAAATTGGTTCTCAGGTTGTTGAAGGAGGACTCTCATTTACCTCTCCTCTCTCTACTCCTACATGCTGTTCTTTCCTCTTCCTACTTGAAAATCATTACAGCAAAGGGAACAGGTAAAGTGCACTTCAGTAGCTCAATGCTGGCCTTGGATAGCTCTCATTCGTTATGTTTTCCTGGAAGCTGAGACATGGGCCTAATAGGTAATGTGTTTTTAAAGATGCAGGAAGCAACTCTCTAATGGAGCAGTTGATTCAGAACTAAACATTTTGGCAGCTCAGGTCGTTCCAAACCCATATGATTTGATATATGTGCAATGAAGATTTTAAGCACCAAAAGTACAATTGCAAAACTGTCATAAGATTAATAAAGTCGTCCACTGTATGTGATTAGTGTGCTATATTCTGTGCTAGACAGGTGAGGTCACATTTGCAACATTTCACAGGCAAAAAAGGTCTATTGTCCGTAGTATAGCAATGTGTTAAGCTCACACAAAAGTGACAAGTAGATTTTGTTGGTAAACGTGGCAAATTTGTGTGACCGGCTTAAACATGATCGAAATCATGCATGAAACTTGTTTCACGAAACTCCTGATCTCATGGATTCTTATTTGAAATGACTGGATTTCATCTGTGAAATTTCACCAAGCAATTGTAAAAGTGACTGCACCATATAACAGCCGTGCGATAAACAGACAGCTATTAATCACTGTAACCGGATCATGAGTCAATGAGTTGAACCAGATCCAATTTCATCAACAAATCATTGAGGATGATTTTGTGAACTTGTATGGTATGGAGCCCCTAACAGGACATGGTGATGGAAAAATATGAGATGGGAGGAAAAATGATATTTCAATGCTTTGCACTCCCTAGAGAAACTTTGAATTTGCTCTCAAAACATTCTCTTGCAAAAAGTTCTCAACTTTGCGTTTGCTCCAGGCTTGGCTCCAGAATCAAATCTCTGAGGATGCCGCTGATATTAGTGAGGGTATGCTAGCCTTCATGCACATTTTTTTAAATATTTTTTTTTTCCCCATCCATTGCTCTCACTATGTCAGTCATTGCAATTTTGAGAGTGAATCCCACATTTATAAGTGGATGTTATTTCCGAAACTTTGCAACATGTACATGGCTGCTGGTCCTCTTAACAGCATTAAAAACAAAACTTTTATTCAAATTCTTAATGGAATATATGTAGCCTAGAAAGCACGTAGAGTGCTCCCTTTGTAATCAATAAATGGCTCTCACTCATCTTAGTTCATTGCAATCCCACAAAGTTTGCAAATCCCCAAAAAAATCTCTTATTTATTTGTCTACACTTTGTGTTTTATAATGAGATGATTCACATGTAGAACTCAGCACTGGACAAAAACTCTGGTGTTGTGAGTGTTGAGTGGATTCTAACTGAAACACTTCTGACTGGCCATTGCGTTCAAGAAATCAACATCAAGTCTTCAATGCTCTCCAGAGCGCAAACACAAATACGCACCAGAACATTTGCCAAATCTGTTTTGTCATTATGCTAATATTATAGCTTCAACCTAGGCTGCTCTTGCTTACATTTGAGGATGTTAGTATAGTTTTTCCTCCCACCTCATATTATTTCCATTGTCAGTTGTTTTGCAAGAGAATGCAGAAGTTTTGCGAGAGAATGCTAATGTTTTTTGGAGCTAATGC
The DNA here is from genome assembly GCA_039654775.1 of Spinibarbus caldwelli. NCBI lineage: Eukaryota > Metazoa > Chordata > Actinopteri > Cypriniformes > Cyprinidae > Spinibarbus > Spinibarbus caldwelli. The sequence goes on along the minus strand of CM077227.1, from coordinate 28,053,510 downwards.
AAAAGCTTTGAAAGATAATTTCTCTAATATAATATCTATTTTTTTCACCATGTTCCTTTAGCGACTCCATATCTTGGTCAAGTGATTCATTGAAATAAGTATAGAATAAGTAAATGATGGCAGACCTTTCTTTTTTTTTTTTTTTTTTGTTGAACTATCCTGTTAACCTTTTCAATGTGCACAACAGAATGTTTTGCGCACATAATGCCTCTAAATGGCACTACACCCTCAGGGAAATAAGGCAAGATTTCTTTATCATGCTGTAAGATGTCATATCTCTCTGGAGAGAACTATAACTAATGTTCAACTTCAAACTAAATATTCAAACATAAGTGATGGATAACACCAAGTCTACTCATATTGCTCAAACCAACAACTCAATTTTTTGCATGTCTGTATGTTTCAGTTATCAGTCCAGATTTTTAACCACCCCTAACAAACTTGTCCAACGTCATCAACTTCATGAAGTGATGTAGCAGCTCAAATAACAAACAATGATTTTAATGGCACAAACACTAGTCCACACCATTCTGAAGCTCACATTAGTGAGACTTACTTCAATGGCGAGACACACAAAGAATCATTACATTGAAGTATGGCAGTTCGGTCTAATTTCGAAAATCTAATTTCATCTTGGCCACTTCCTCTCATGTCTCATTAGAGCTAACATACCTTGATAATGCATTATGTCACAAGACCAATCTAATGAACAGTTGAGCTGATGTTGTGGAAAGCCGTTTACACTCTGTATTATGGATTCACATTAGAAGTTTCTACCTGAATAATGATAAGAGATCAAAACAACAACATATTACGATCATCCATAAAGCTGTTACATCATCCAAGATAATATGTTTGTGTTTATCCACTTCATTTCAAGTAAAGGATCCAGTCAATTACTGGATAAACTAAACTCTTATTTACAACTGATCATAACCAACCTATGTTTACATGTTGATAACGTGAGGGGTTTTATCTTCTAGCGGTATGATGACACTTAATAACTTTGCTTAAAGAAACATTTTCATGAACATTTAACATGAGGCAGTTATCTGTGACTGTATTCATGAAAACAACCTCTCATTCCTTATTCTGCTGTTGTATATGAAATATATAGTACAATACATGAAAATTCATTCAGTCTCATCTTGTTAATTTAACATCCACTAATCAATGTTCTCTAGTGTGATATATAATGATGGATAGATAGTCCCATCATGTCAAAGCAGATACGTGCCTATATTAATTTCTCTTACCAGGATTGCAATACAGTGTCGAACCCCTTCTATAATTTAGTCTTTAGTTTAAAAATTTGTCAAGGACAGATATGGGTCATTTAAAATCCAAAAAATAATATATTGCTATACAACAAATCTTGATATCAACTTTATTTTGACGGTAGATTAAATACAGGTATCTACAAGACTGTCCATTCTCTCTAATAGGGTGACATAAATATGAAAAATGTGATACAAAATGACTATATACAAGCCTGCTCTACAAATATACTTTTCTGTTGTGTTGGTACGGTAGCCTGATAAGCACAACAACAATAATTTAATTTAGTCTAAATGTAGATATATATATGGGGTTTCAATTTCAACCTCACCTTATCACTTCACAATACATGTTTATTTAAATCCCAGGCATTTTACGTGTTGAAGAATGTAAAGAAAAATGGTATGGTATATCATCAATAAAAAAACATCAATCACTGAAATTTCCTGTGGTGAATAATTGAACACGCGTTCATGTCCTATTTCTTAGTCTCTCTCTGGAGGCGTAGAGGTAATTTAAGATCTATTTTAAGGATATTGGAAAGCTGAGCAAATAACCAACCACAATCCTTTGCAATTTTAACCTGCATGGTTCCATATTCTATTTCAACCCTGAGATCAGAGGAAACAGGTATGAATATACAGTAAATGGCAGGTCTCTGTTGATCAGCTCTCGCTCATTTTCACAGTCTACATCCCTTGAACCAAAGCCATTGCCCAAATTAAACTGTCACCCCTTATCTGTGATGAGGTTTTGAAAATAATTACATCATCCAAGATTATCACATACACAAGTAGACCATTTTTTAAAATTAAGACTGCCTACAATATGAATGGATTATACTCATCACCAACTGAGCAACTCTCTCTATAAATGTGGCAAAATATTTTTCTTTTTGAGGTGTTAAGGTCGGATAACCCTAAAAGGCACTGTCACAATTACTACGATGTGTAATGTAAAAAATAAACGGAGAGAAAATTCCAATGATACATGAACCAGGTCAGTGAATGAACCAGTTTAAAGATCTGGAATCAAACAGATGTAGCAGCATAGACCAAGAAAGACCCAAATCTGTCATGCAGTGGTGTGCAAGGAAAGAGTTCCTAAGAGAGAGAGAGCAAAATCAGAAGGTGGAGAGAGACCAGCCTGTACGAGAATCTGGGCACCTGCAAACAAATTGCGAGATTCCTGGTGGACCTGGACCCAAGTGGGAGGTTGCATAACTGAAAGCTGGATCATGAGGTGAGCAGAAACAAGCACTGCTGCCAGAAGTCTCCGGGGAATCTTGTCTGACAGGCAAATCCACAGAGGACAAGCTGAAATTGGGCTAGCAGGGCTGAAGAGAGAAGCATTCCCCTCCTTGAGTGAGATTAGCCACTTCTGGCCTCTGAGAGGAGAATAAACAAATGATATTCATAATGCTCCAGATTCGCTACACTAGTGTTTTGTGACTGCCGCATTGTAATAAAGAGACAACTGTTCCTCATTTAAAATGGAAATACTCAATAGGACATGAGGGGTCAATAGGTCAAGAGATGAAATCAGCAGTCACAAACAAGATAACAAACCATCTGTTTACACCATTCAAAATCTCATTTCAGATTTAATCATAGTGCACCAAAAATTCAAATTTTGTCATCATTTACTAACACTACTTTTTTCAAGAGAGTTCATGAGAGATGTCTGCTTTGAGATCAAATGATTTGTTTTAGTCAGAACTTAATGAATTGATTCATCCAGTACCCAAATCTTCTGAAAGATTAGTTCACTAACTTCAAATGTTCGTCATTCAAAGGTATTGTTCGACCACTTACAGCTCTTTTGTGTACTTTAAGAGGCTTGAAAGCTCCATTCATTGTAATTGCATGGAAAAATATGACAAGTACAAACATTTCCTTTTGTGCTGTAGCAAAAAAAGTCATAAGAACAACATGAGCACCAGTTTTGTTATTGTTAAGCAAAACAAAATCTGAAAAATATTTGGTAACTGAAATAAACCTGAAATGACATACATACATAAACATATATATATACACACATAATGGTTAAAATGAAATGACTAACTGAAAAATAAGGTTTTGAAAGAATACAAAATTAAAACTAAAATTAAAATAAAAATTATAAAGAAGCTATATAGAAATATAAAAAAAGAACACAAAACCACAAAAAAAAGACAAATCACACAATTATTAAAAATTTTTAAACTATAATTAAAATGAATATGGAAAATATAAAAATAAAAGCTAATTCAAACTATTAATAGATACTACAACAGTACATATTACTAAAGTAACACAGATGAGCATAAGTAAGTGATGACAGAAATGATTATTTTTGGGTTAAATATTCCTTCAAATACAACATGAATTGTGATACCTTAACTAGGACAAAGTGGTTAAATGAAAAGTTTGCCATTATAATCATCAAGTATGTGGATTTATTTAGAAAACAACTCTGCTTGGTACCTTTGTACCCACAGTGGTACTATTGGCACATTTGTGAGACTATTAATGAACACCAGAGCAGATGATGGGCTGCTCTTCCTTGCTCACATTCATTTTTTTAATAGAGATGTTGTTTGTGTAAAGGGCAAACTTCTCAAAATGCCTCCCTATCTTGTTAAAATACTGATTGTGTCACACTGAATATATATGAATCATATAATTTTCTATCTTCTATAAAACACAAAAGGAGACGTTCAGCAGAATGTCCAAGCTGCTCTTTTATCATACAAGGTAAGTAAATGGTGATTTGAATTCTCATGCTCCAAAAAGGACAAAATAAGCATCATAAAATCCTATAATGCAAGTCTCTAGTACATGAATTTAAAGTGATAAATGAGATGTGAAAACAAAAACAAACCAGAGGTAAGCAATATGTGCAAAACATCCCATCTTAAAATGTATTATAATGGGCCTCGTACATGAAAAGTAGGTAAAGAGAACACCATTATTTACAATCACAAACAAGCAATAAGCACGGCTCTAAAAACATACAATCTCTACAGCTTTACATCATCATCAGCCTATATATATTCCAATTCCAGCCTGACTATATAAAGCATTCAAGCAAACGCTGAAGCAGTGGCTTTTTGGAAAGACCTGCTATGGGACCCACAGGATGTGAGCCCTACTTTTGGGGCGAATCCGGAATAGGAAGTCATTTGTCTGGGCTAATAAAGCCCAGTGAGAAGCCAGCTGGAGGAAAGGGGTACGGCAGTCTCAGCTCACAGTGCCCAGCACTGACATTTGGCTCTCACAAAGAAACAAAGGAGTTCATAGCACTGTAAGAGCCACTGAGGCAGTAACAACAAAACACACGCCCAGCAGGATTTTAAGGCTGAGAGAAGTCTAAGGAAGGAGAACTGGTGTATAAGTGTGCTGGAGAGAAAGGAACAGGAGGTGCGCTGGTATCCTGAAGGTGGGCATTCAGGTTTGGTGCCAGCACTCTGCGTGTGACAGGTCAGAGGCTGGCAAACAGCTGCAACGGGCTAACAAGCAGAAAGCTGAGGGCCAAAGGAACAGTAACCCGTAGCGTGACGCCACTCGCCTGTGGGCAGCTAAAGTGTGGAGCTCATCATAATTGGCCTCCATTTCCACCAGCATCTCTCCAGCTTTCAGTTCCAGCTCATCGTCTGATATGGGTTTCACAGTATGCTGCCAAGCAGAGTGTGATAGACATGGAGAACAGTTAAAAGCAGCAAATGAACTGACAACATTGTAACTGGCTCTTCTCCAGGCAATTTACTTGTGTATATGAATCCAATTATAAACCCACAGACCAAAAACCGTTGAAATAAATATGTGAAGGATAATATGCGGCCAGTTGGTCTAAACAGCAAAATACGGTGATCAAGACAGAGCTCTACTGTCCAAGATCTATAATACACAGATGAAATTGTACATTAGAAATGCCATTCATCTTAATGGCAGTTGATAATATGGCCCATACAGCTCCAAACTGAATTTCAGTCTATTACTTATACAAAACTATCATGTGACTTCAGAAGATTTGAAATACAAATGGTCATATGCACCACTTTTATGATATTTTTTATAGTGCTTTGCATCCCTATTAATTTTAATTGCATGGAAAAGAGTGACTACTATGATTCTTTCAAATTACTCCTTTTGAGCTCTACAAAAGGAAACAAATATTATTGGTAAGGAATGATATCAGGGTGAGTAAATAATTACAGTTAGTTTAATTTTTTTTGGCTGAACAATTTTTATTATTTTTATTTTTTTTTAAATGTCATGGTTAATTTCACAAAACTACTGCATAAAATTAATTCCATAAATGAGAAAATATTTATTTTATTTTATTTTATACAAAAGATTTCTATTTCAAATAAATGCTGTTTTGAACGGTCTATTCATCAGAGAATCCTGGAAAAATGTGTCACAGTTTCTACAAAAATATTAAGCAGCATACTTAATATTTTTGTAATTTATTCATGAAATTATTTTTCACCATTAAATGATTTCTGAAGGATCATGTGACACTGAAGACTGGAGCAGTTGCTGCTGAAAATTCAGCTTTGCCATCACAGCAATAAATTAAAATAGAATAAAAAAAGTTATTTTAAATTGTAATAATATTTACACAATATTACTGCTTTTACTGTATTTTTGATCAAATAAATTCAACCTTTGTAAGTATAAGACACGACTTTCAAAAATATTTCAAAAATCTTACCAACCCCAAACTTTTGAATGGTAGTGTAATTGAGTTTCTCAGATGTTTATAAGTAGGGGTGGGAGAAAAAAATCGATTCTCCGATGCATCGCGATTCTCTCTTCAACGATTCTGAGCTCTGAGATTCCAGAATCGGAATCGGATCGGATCGGATCGTGCAGTGCCTGAAGATTCCCACCCCTAATAAGAAGACATGAAACTATGTAGAAAATTGGTTGCCTAGGAAAAAGATCAATAGTTTAGTGCTCATTGCCACCTTTGACCAGAATCAAGAGCCACGTAATAAATCCACGTATATAACAGACACAGCCAAATATTTGTTCTGTTCTGAGAGCAATATCCTCATAAAGTAAGAGCCATTGGTTTTAATTTATTGTGGGAGATTTGCTGTGAACTGAATCTGGGTAAGACGTAATATTGCCATGATCACCAAAGCACCTAATGCCTCCTGAAAAAATGACTCACAACTTCCTTTTTTCTTTTCTTATCTCTGTTTCGAAAGCAAACCTGCCTGTTTAAGACTGCAGTCCTCTACAAAAGCAATAAATCAACTTTACATATTTCACATCACATCCACATGATGCCAGTGAAACCTACCCTCAGGACATTAAATGTAAAAAGCTATAAGAATCTATTAAATCGCATAAGACTTTATGCAGTTTAGCTAATATTCCAGTCAGAGGCCATTTATTCTGTCTGAGGAAAAAATGTAATGCACACCTATACAGAAAAAGAAATATTTACATTACTAACCAATGAAAGCATGAGAGAATTAAAAAGATGTGAATTGTAAATATTGCTCTCTAATGAAAGTGTAATAGAGAGTTTGATCTTACACCATTTGTGATCATAAGGAATAACAGATATGTTGATAGTAACATGAAGCGTTCTTCAACTATCTCTAAGGAAAATAATACTGACTGGTTAGTCGTTACAAAGACCAATGCTGCTCCCAGGTGGCTGGACAGAGAAGTGTATTTTGAAGACCAATATTTCAATATTGTCAATTTGAATCATTTCAACAAAACCAAAATGTGCACAAGAATATTTTCACTCCTGCACAGGATGCATCTGGAATCATCATTACAAAAAAATGAAGTAAAATAAAAAGTAAAGTAACTAGTAAATAAACCCTCTAACAACACCTGTAAATCTGAGACTATTTAAAATAATGATGCAACTTTCACAATGACTTTTTAACTAGACATTTGCATAATCATAAAACTTACTGTAAGCTTCAAAGCTTATATTCTAAAAATTAGAGCAACAGACATATACAGTATAGACACATAATTAGGCGATGTGCACATGTGTGGGTGTGTGTGACAGTGTGCTCATGATGGGGGTTGTGTATGTGGTTATTGGAAAGTTGCCTAAGTACATGCAGTCTTTCCTCAGTTATTCAAACACCTCGGAAACTGATACAATCTGTGATATTTTCCACTTCAATTATGAGAGATTCTAATTTATGACAGTATGTTACAGCATAGTCTTTGCTTACCCATAAATTACACTGCCTTGACTAATATTATAACCCTAAATGCATGTTGACCAATACAGTGGAACTCTCTCCACGAAAACTCAAACATTAGAGCAGGGGTGTCAAACTCAGTTCCTGGAGGGCCAGAGCCCTGCAGAGTTTTGTTCCAACCCTGCTCCAACACACAAAACATGTAGTTTTCAAATAAGCCCGAAGGACTTGATTAGCTGGATCAGGTGTGTTTAATTAGGGTTGCATCTAAACTCTGCAGGGCTCCGGCCCTCCAGGAACTAAGTTTGACACCCCTGCATTAGAGGATTAAATTCAGTTGTTAGAGAGGGACCTCTAGAAGCAGACTGTATGGGAATCACTGCTGTAAAGAACATTGGTGGCAAAAAATAAAAGGACTTACAGTCTCTCTGCTGCTACTGCCTTTGTGTCTTTAACAAGGTAAACAGTGCCGAAGCTTCCCTTCCCCAGTCTCTGCTGGATGATGTATCTGTTAGCTATCAGACTGCTCTGGACAGGTGTTTGTGTGGCAGGATGACACTGAGTTTGGCCTGGACGCTCACGAAATCTGGGCATTTTTCAGTCATGAATGCAGAGCAGTCAACTACAAAGAGATAAAGGTCAAGAAAAGGTCAACAAATGCTCTCTCGTGACGTTATTTCTTTTTCTTTAGGTTATTTACTTTGTTTTGTTATTTTAAGTTCCTGTTTTGAAAACTAAGTATATGCAACATAAACAACAATTATTTTGAAAGTGACTAACAAGAACAAAGAAAAATTAGATTTATTGTCTATTTTTTTCGTTAACATGAACGAAATGACAAAACAAAAATACAGAACAAATACAGTTCAGTTTGCGGTGCATAGCAAATGAGATTGTTAAAGTTTATATATATATATATATATTAACCTCACCTGTGCGTCGGAAGTTCGTTCGGACACATGCGCTCAACTTCCGTGTGTGTTAAAGTCGTTGTCATGGGAACAGTGCAGTGAAATTATTCTCCTTTAGATGGCGCTAATGTGCAATGTTGACTGTCAACTAAATACAGTTTTACGTGTTAAGTCAGGTTTTGGATATGAAATCAAATTATGGGATCATGTAGGCTAGGTTTATAGAGATAAAATGATAATAAAAACAAATGAAAATGTCACAAAAACTTTATTATGCTTATTTGTTCTATAACAATAGTTGCACATTCATTGCATTATTTACTTTTTTTTTTAAGTATTAAAAAGCAATACAACAGAATACCACACAAAACTGCTTGTCTACAGCTACAGTGTCAAATGAGGACAGGTGAAACCTGAGCTACTGAAAGTTCTTGAGTAGCTAGCCTTCTTATAGCTACTATTAGGCTACTGTTAATTTGTTATATTTAATTTTTTTTCCCAGAATGTTTCTTAATTTAATGAATTTATTAACATAATTTTAACGTTTTTTTCTTTACTCACTGCTGTTTCTTTTTTACTCTTCTTTGTATCAAGCAATGCTTATCCGAGAAGCTTTCTGTCTACTCTCAACACAGCTGCCACAAAATGCTTTTATTAATGTAATACTGTTCAAATGAAGCACATTTATATTTGTATAAGAAAGAGAACTAGCCAGAGACAGTTCATCTGACATTTTTAGAGCTAAAACTCACACACACACACACACACACACACGCACACACAGACGTACAGTAGGTTACAGTACAAATCTGTATCTTCACTACTGAATAGGTTAACCATTAATCACTGTGCTGTAGATGGTTGAATCATTCTGCTGCTCTGTGTTTGCAGACCTAGAAATAAAAATGATCATAGCAGTAAAATACTCACAAACTCATATTAAGTCAAGAAAAAAGCAATTACAGTATGTAGAAATATTTGATCACAGTTATATGGGTCTTGAATGCTCACATTTGAAGCAGTTCTTTGGGTTTAATGTTGACAGATGAGTACTCCACTTCATCTTCCTGCTGCACATTCTTGGCTTCCGGTGGGTTTGTGTGAGCCTAACAGCAAGTAGATGCAAAGAACATGTCTTTACGTGTAACTGTCATCCTTCGTTCCGTTTTATGTCTAAAAGAGCAGCTTAGCTCAGCATAACCAGTGTGGTTTTTCTGATGTTTTTCACTGGTTGACCAAACAAGACTTGCAAGTTAGTTAAGAAGCCTGGTGGTCCTTTCAAAAGGGTAGTCATGTACAGCTAATACATTTTTTGTTTGTTTTTATATGTTTACAAATATATTTACAGTTTTTTGAAGAGTGCTGTAAGGAGAATCCTGGGCTTCTTCTCTTTCTTCCATTGGTTTTCTTTGAGTTTTTGCTTTCCTTCTAAGAGTCAATGTGATAGAAATGCATTATAAATAGCACAATTTATCTTATACATCAAAAATCTTTAATGATTTCAGGAAAGGGGTTTGATTCTGAAAAAAAAAAGTTTTTACAATTATTTATTTATTTATTCCTTATTAAATGAATAAATAAATAAATAAATACTGTAGGGAAAAAAATGGTAGAAAAATTTATAATGTCCTGGCAGAGAATTAGCAGAACATTATCCATTAAGTTTACAGTTATTTCCTTCAACCCTAAAACATAACACGATACAATGCATCTCTTGAGTATAACACAATACAATTTATTTTGGCTACATGCAGTTTGGCAACTTTGTGTCGTAAGCCTTAACCACTGACCTCATCAATATAACAAAACTCCCCTGGAGTCTACACAAAATGTACAAATGCACTTTCAAACTCATTTTTTACTTTTTTTGTACTTTCTAAATTGTACAGTGTCAGTTATTGTTTCATTTAGACTGACTGTATAGATTAACTGAGAGATTTATAATATATTGGTGTTTGCAAGTACAAACAAATCAAAATTTCCTACCTTCTTATAAGCATCACTGCTGCAGTGATGAAAACAAATGAGAATAAAGACACCACTATAATCAGAACTGTTGGGGACCCGGCGACATCTGTTGATCAAAAAGACAGATCATTTACTTAAGTATGCGAAATAAATCTCACATTTTCCAAATATGAATATGATTGTGTAGATATGAAAATATGCATAAATGTTCTTAAGTTTATCAGTTCAACCTTCAATGTAAATGGTAAATTCTTCAGATACAGTTGTTTTAAAGTTTCTCAAAGAACAAGAGTAATTCCCAGAGTCTTCAGCAGTTATTCTTCTGAAAGTGAGGACGGGCCCTGACTGTTGAATCAGATCACCATTCTTAAACCACTGAATCTCAGCTAAATCACCAGGACACTTGAGTGTGCATGTCAAATTCAAAGAGTCTCCAACTATTGTGCTTCCATTTTCTCTTGATCTGCTCATGGACACTCTTAAATCTATCAGAAAACAAGACAATTAGCCCATAATGAAACTGAGAGATTTCTTTTAGTGAAAACAAACAAAACAGCAATAACAAAAGCATGAAGTATAAATCAAGAATAAATCTTTTATATTTACTGTGTACTGAAATTTCCACTCCAGGATCACCTGTCCAACGTCCATCTTTCTCACTGGTTATAAATCTGAATTTATACTCTCCAGAATGTGCTTGATTAATATTACTGATCAAAAGAGAACAATTTGAGGTTTTGTCTCCAATGTATTGAAAGGTGTTTTGATTATTGTTGACGTCACTATCATAAACATACGGCCCATTCATACAGTTGTCATTGTTTGATCTCATTGAACACCATAGCACTCTCTGTACTCGTTGCTCATGTGGATATGTAAATGTACAGTCAATAGTGACATTGGATCCCCTCACAGCACAGACCAGAGGAGGATAATTCACTTTCCACTGATTACTGAGAACACCTGAGGAGCACAGAATACTTTCTTTAATTAGAGTATTTTTTTACCATAGTAAATAGTTAAAACAGACAGCTAAAATATCTCTTGAGACAATAACCTGTAGATATGATCTAAAATATCTATTGTGACAGTTTTAGAGAAATTATTTACATATCAATAAGCAATAACAGAAAGGGATCCAAACGTCCACATAAAAAAGCATTAAAACCAGTTTATTGCAATCTGATATAAATTAAATCAAATAATTAGAGGAGAAATAGACAACCAATAAAATTTACAAAAGATACAAAAAATACAAAAGAAAAACTTTTCTTACCAGGCAGGAGAAGCAGAATAATATGCAGCATTTCAATTGACTGTTTCTGTTATTTAGCTTACAATTATGTTTTTATGTGACAGTAGAGTGTCAGACAAAACGCAAGAATAGAAAATGAAGAAAAGAAGAAGTTGCTCAGACAAATGCTGATTTCTGTTTCCTTGCTAATACCATTAGGACTGATTGTTTTACTTGTTGGTTTATGAATATTTGTTTTGTTTTGTTTTGTTTTGTTTTGTTTTGTTTTGTTTTGTTTTGTTTTGTTTTGTTTTGTTTTGTTTTGTTTTGTTTTGTTTTGTTTTGTTTTGAATGGTCTTGTTACTAGCCAAAGAGATCAGAACACTTCTTTGTTTTGTTTCTTTTGGTCACCAGTACGTCAATTTGGATTTTAATCCTGGAAATAAAAAGAACATGTGAGGATTAAAAAAAAGTTAAAAAAGGAGAAAAGTTATGACATAAAATAAATAAGAAATATTAAAAGGTGCTAATGTGGACTGTTACATAAATAAAGTTTTAGTCAGGTTTTGGATATCAGTAGAATTTGGTGCATTATGAGATCAAATTATGGGATCATGTAGGCTTATAAAGATAATAATAATAATAATCACAAACACATTTATTATGTATATTTGGTTTATAACAATACATAGTTGCACATTCATTAAAGTCCTTAAAAACAATTAAAAGGGTATTTAAAGCAAAACATATAAAAGAACCCCACACAACTGCATGTGCTACAATGTCAAATGCCATGCATGTAAATGTTAAAAATACATACAAAACAGATTCATAACTAGACTTAGTAGCATGTGGACAGATGAGACCTGTAAACTACTGAATGTTCATGAGTAGCCTTCTTATTTACATTGTAGCTACAATGACTATTCATTGTTGTATTTACTTTTTCCAAGTTTCTTAATTAATTTATTAATGTCATTTTAAAGTTTGAAAGTTTTTTTCAGTACTCAGCAGTTCTTATGTTTTTTACTGTTCTTTTTATACGAGAAGCTGTTTTTTTTTTTTAGCTTATCTGTCTACTCTCACCTTTACAGCTATATCTAAAAAGGTTTGAAAGAACCACATATATATTTGTAAAAGAAAGAGAACTAACCAGAAACAGTTCATCATCTGACAATTTTAGAGCTGTGCTTTCTATAATTTTCTTTAACTTCTGTTGTTCATATGTTTATTGTACTGAGCTAAAACTATTGTATTCCCCAACCTACACCCTCACCCTAATATTTCATAATATATACAGTATGTTTAACCACAATGTAGGTGATTTCAGGATTTACTATTTTTGAAGGGGACATTTGGTCAAAACACACACATACACACACATTAGGTATCTTCACTGCTGAATGTATAAGATTAACCGTTTATCACTGCACTGTAGATGGTTGAATCATTCTGCTGCTCTGTGTTTGCAGACCTAGAACTAATGATCATTACAGTACAATACTTACAAACTCATATCCGCCATCAATTATATGCCAAAAATGACATGAAATATGATGAATCATGTTGCAATCATCATCTCCATAACTACTAGTCAGATTAAAGCAATTACAATATGAAGAAAAATGCGACCAGTGTTGTGTGTCTTGAAGGCTCACATCTGAAGCATATTACACTTCCTGCAGTCCATCCTTGGCTTCTTGATGGTTTGTGATGGTTGAGTAGACTGTGTCGGCCTAACCACAAACAAATGCACAGAACATATCTTTATGTGTATCTTTTGTTCTGTTTAGCTCAGAATAACAGTGTGTTTTTTTCTGAGCTTGCTGGTTCAACCAAAAAAAACTTCTTGGTTAAGTTGGTTAAGAAGCCTGGTGGAAACACCAACACACCAGCATCCAAAACAGCAGTGCTGGTGCTTTCAACAGGGTAGTTATGTACATCTTATACAACTCTAATTTAGCACAGTGCTAAACATGATAACACTTGTTGTGATTCTTACAGTTTTTACATGTCATATTTACTCCCTAATAAGGAAAATAAATAAATTTAGTTTGTTTTATACATGTTAAGGTTTTATAAATATATTTACCGTTGTTTGAATAGTGCAGTAAAGAGAACCCTCGGCTTCTTTTCTCTTCTCCATTGGTTTTCCTTGGGTTTTCCTTGCTTTCCTTTTAAGAGTAAATATTGCAGAAATGCTTTATATATAGCACAATTAAACTGGTACATCAAACATCTTTAATGATGTCATGAAAGGGGTTTGATTCTGAAATATTTTTAAAAATATTTTTTCATTATGTTCATTACATTTCATTATTTCATTATGTCTCATTAAAAACAAACATAAACAAGCAAACAGGTGCATGAACTGATCTGAAACAGTTTAGACATCGATTTATTTTGGCTACATGCAGTTTTTGTGTTGTAAGTCTTAACCACTGACCCTCACCAACATTGCATGCTTATTTGGGATTTAAAAGACACTTAATAATTAGTAATATTATCAATTTGACTGCACTGAGACTGTCGGATAAGAAAAAACTTCAACTGAATTGTTCTGAATAATGACACTATTGTCTTCTGTAGAACTGCATTATAGCTCAATCAAATTTGTTCAAAACAAAATTTGCAACATCTGCAGTGTTATTGAAATGAATTGAATCAACATTGAACAGTCTCAACTATAACAAAACCACTGTCTTCAGCTGAGCTACTTGCTGCTAAATAACTTATTTCATAATTTCTAACATTACTGAACCAAAATGAACCAACACTGAACTGATCAGAGCTGAATAATGACACTATTGTCTTGTTAGAGCTGCTTTACAGTAGAATTTGGATTTGTCTCATTTTTGGTGAAATTTGCATCGATTCAGTTACTTTCCTGTTTAATACTGCGAAGCCGCTTTGAAATTATCTCTGTTGTGTAAAGCACTATATGAATAATAATGACTTGACTTGTGCAATATCAGTTGTTTAATTCAGACTGACTGAGAGACTGAGAGATATTGGTGTGTGCAAGTAGAAACAAATTAAAATGTCCTACCTTCTAATAAGCATCACAGCTGCAGTGAGGAAAACAAGTGAGACTAAAGGCACCACAATAATCAGAACAGTTGGAGTCCAGATCATGACATCTATTGAGGTCAACAAAAAGATATAATCTACTTAAGTACGCGAAATAAATCTCACATTTTCCAAATATGCATAAATGTTCTTAAGTTTATCAGTTCAACCTTCAATGTAAATGGTAAATTCTTCAGATACAGTTGTTTTAAAGTTTCTCAAAGAACAAGAGTAATTCCCAGAGTCTTCAGCAGTTATTCTTCTGAAAGTGAGGACGGGCCCTGACTGTTGAATCAGATCACCATTCTTAAACCACTGAATCTCAGCTAAATCACCAGGACACTTGAGTGTGCATGTCAAATTCAAAGAGTCTCCAACTATTGTGCTTCCATTTTCTCTTGATCTGCTCATGGACACTCTTAAATCTATCAGAAAACAAGACAATTAGCCCATAATGAAACTGAGAGATTTCTTTTAGTGAAAACAAACAAAACAGCAATAACAAAAGCATGAAGTATAAATCAAGAATAAATCTTTTATATTTACTGTGTACTGAAATTTCCACTCCAGGATCACCTGTCCAACGTCCATCTTTCTCACTGGTTATAAATCTGAATTTATACTCTCCAGAATGTGCTTGATTAATATTACTGATCAAAAGAGAACAATTTGAGGTTTTGTCTCCAATGTATTGAAAGGTGTTTTGATTATTGTTGACGTCACTATCATAAACATACGGCCCATTCATACAGTTGTCATAGTTTGATCTCATTGAACACCATAGCACTCTCTGTACTCGTTGCTCATGTGGATATGTAAATGTACAGTCAATAGTGACATTGGATCCCCTCACAGCACAGACCAGAGGAGGATAATTCACTTTCCACTGATTACTGAGAACACCTGAGGAGCACAGAATACTTTCTTTAATTAGAGTATTTTTTTTACCATAGTAGATAGTTAAAACAGACAGCTAAAATATCTCTTGAGACAATAACCTGTAGATATGATCTAAAATATCTATTGTGACAGTTTTAGAGAAATTATTTACATATCAATAAGCAATAACAGAAAGGGATCCAAACGTCCACATAAAAAGCAAATGAAATAAATTAAATCAAATAATTAGAGGAGAAATAGACAACCAATAAAATTTACAAAAGATACAAAAAAATACAAAAGAAAAACTTTTCTTACCAGGCAGGAGAAGCAGAATAATATGCAGCATTTCAATTGACTGTTTCTGTTATTTAGCTTACAGTTATGTTTTTATGTGACAGTAGAGTGTCAGACAAAACGCAAGAATAGAAAATGAAGAAAAGAAGAAGTTGCTCAGACAAATGCTGATTTCTGTTTCCTTGCTAATACCATTAGGACTGATTGTTTTACTTGTTGGTTTATAAATATTTGTTTTGTTTTGTTTTGTTTTGTTTTGTTTTGTTTTGTTTTGTTTTGTTTTGTTTTGTTTTGTTTTGTTTTGTTTTGTTTTGTTTTGTTTTGTTTTGTTTTGTTTTGTTTTGTTTTGTTTTGTTTTGTTTTGTTTTGAATGGTCTTGTTACTAGCCAAAGAGATCAGAACACTTCTTTGTTTTGTTTCTTTTGGTCACCAGTACGTCAATTTGGATTTTAATCCTGGAAATAAAAAGAACATGTGAAGATTAAAAAAAAGTTAAAAAAGGAGAAAAGTTATGACATAAAATAAATAAGAAATATTAAAAGGTGCTAATGTGGACTGTTACATAAATAAAGTTTTAGTCAGGTTTTGGATATCAGTAGAATTTGGTGCATTATGAGATCAAATTATGGGATCATGTAGGCTTATAAAGATAATAATAATAATAATAATCACAAACACATTTATTATGTATATTTGGTTTATAACAATGCATAGTTGCACATTCATTAAAGTCCTTAAAAACAATTAAAAGGGTATTTAAAGCAAAACATATAAAAGAACCCCACACAACTGCATGTGCTACAATGTCAAATGCCATGCATGTAAATGTTAAAAATACATACAAAACAGATTCATAACTAGACTTGGTAGCATGTGGACAGATGAGACCTGTAAACTACTGAATGTTCATTTTATTAATTATATAAAATATCTATTGTGACGTTTTTAAATAAATTATGCACATAATAAATCGATAAGCAATAATAGAGTTACAGTGGGATCCAGAAGTCTGAGATCACTTTGAAAATAGATATTTAAGATTCTGCACTATTTATAAGTCACTAATCTAATAAGCAAATCTGAACACCATTTTTGTTGTTAAACTTTTCATAAGAAAATAAAAAGAAGGCAAAACAGAAACATTTTAGCGGTCTCAGAATTTGGTCTCCACTGTAAATGTACAATAAATTTTCAGTCTATTACAATCTGATATGAATTAAATCAAGTAATTTGTGGAACAAAGGACAACAAAGAAAATTTACAAAAGACAATAGAAAATATTTTCTTACCAGGAAGGAGAAGCAGAACAATTTGCAGCATTTCAATTCACAGTTTCAGTTATTTAGCTTATATAAGTATGTACAGTATACAGTTTATGTACAGTGTCAGGTAAAACACAAGAGAAAATGAATAAAAGAAGAAGTCGTTCAGATAAATGCTGCTTCCATTTCCTTCATATTACCTTTAGTATTGATGATTTCACATAAGGGCAAAAAAAAAAAGGGAAGCAAGAATGAAAATTATGCATTTTCTAAACATTTTTGTCACCAGATGTTCCACACACCTGCAAGCTCTCAGAGAAACAATTTAACTTTTTATTTATTTTCACTCAAGTAAATGAGTATGTCTTTTTTGGCTAGACATTTTGTAAATAATTTCTGACACAGTATCCTTTTAATAAAGTATAATTTCTCAGCAGTTTTTACACCTCTGTAGATACAATGCAATAGGCTACAGCATCGGTACATTTTTACGGAATAACAGACATTAATACGCAACAGAGCACAGTACAGAACCACATTTTCTTTTTTTTTTTGATTGCAGAACATATAATACATAATCAGGAAAAAACATGGTCGTATCTGTAATAAGACATTTACAGTAACAAAAATAAACATATGGATTTACATACACAGACAAAGAAAAGCACAATATTAATGCTAAATCATATCTTTAAATAAGCATTAAAAATGTGTGCTTTTTTGCATAACCAAATTATCTTTTTTCTTTTTATTTATTTAGTTTGTCATTTGCGAACCACATTTCCCAGAATCAGTTCAGATCTCATGACGTCACTTCCGGAAGCTGCAATCGCTTCCTGAATGGCTGTAAATGGGGACATGACACAGTCGTTTAGAGCTATAAAATTGAAAATAATATTTTCGCAGGTATCTTTCTAGGTGCGTGATCGCTATAACACTATTCTAGTTTAGGCGGCTGAGTGAAATCGGCGGCTGCGATGGAGGCCGTGCCGCGAATGCCGATGATCTGGCTGGATCTGAAGGAGGCAGGAGAGTTTGAGTTCAGCCCGACTGTCAAACAGGTGAGGCACCAGACAGGCCTGATCGAGACACACACTACTGTCACTGCTCCTATACACACTGAAAATAAACTGAACAGCATGATTAGTATAGGTGATCTACCCCAGAACTCAAGCTTTAGCCCAGGGCCTTGTTTTTCAGCTCTTGTGTGAGCTATTCTGTGTTTTCTTAAAGATACAGTTCAACCAAAAATATATTCTGTCATTAATCAAAAATGTCTGTCATTATTTACCTACCCAGGTGTCGTTTAAAATCCGTTCGTCTTGATTTATTTTGCGGAATACAAAAGGAGATGGTTTAAAGAATCTTTATATTGTATTTTCCATGTAATGAAAGGGGATGGAGACTGGTGATGTCAATCTCTAAAATGACAAAAACCATCATAGGCATGATTACTTTTGTGCTATATTCAAAATCCTCTTTGGCCATATTATAGCGTTATGTGAGAACCGTATAGAGACATCAAAACAATTACTCAGTAAAAAACTTGCTACACAGGTGACAATTGTGGTCACCATTCACTCAGATGTATCGAAAAGAACAGACATTCCTTTCCAAATGACTTATTTTAAGTTACACTGACGAAGTCACTTGGGTTTTGAAAGGTAAATGATATTTTTCAGTGCAGAAAAACCTTTTTGAAAAGATAAACATGATTAACGTTAGTCTACCTTTTATCTTTTGTGTTAGATTTCTCTGATGCAGCCTCAGAGTCTCATTTATCTATATCCGAAGCTTTTTGGTTTTTTTGATCACTCACTAGCCTAAATACAGCTATGTTATGTTATGGGTTGCAATGACATGACACAAAAGTCATTATTCTGTGTTTTTGGGTTAATATTGTTTCCTCTGCAATTACTGCAGTGTCCCTTCCTTAGGATACATTAAAAATACTGTGTGTGGTAGTGAATTAAATGTTTATATTAATGTGTTAAACATAACAGAAATCATGCTTCCTATATCCTTCACTTCCTCACAGTAGTCAGGAATTTTTATCAGCTTGCGTCATGGTAGTTATCGGATCCATTCCTAACAAACTAGGCCAAAGAAAGAGAGAATAGCAGGTTCAGATTGTTAAAGGTTGTTGTTTATGTTTATACATGTTAATTATTGACAGTGTTGCATGCAAACAAATTGACAAAACTATTATAATTTAGTGAATCAGGGGTTCAAGAAGAACTGCTTTTCCAGATTTTGTTGCAGATTCCATCATAATTATTTTTTTTCAGTTTCTCTTTAATGTCAAATGATTTGAGCTTTGTTTGTTTGTTTGCTTCTTTCTTTCTCTCTGACTTTCTTCTTTTATTTTGTTCATATTAATTTTGTTTTGTTTGTATTGAATGGTTTGTTAGTGAAAAATAAATAACATAAAATAAAATAAATACAAAATATTTAAGAGTTTGCACTATTTATATGTCGTTAAGCAAATGTAATTTCCAAATATGCCAGATATTAAGAAATTCTGAACTTTTATTTCGGAAATTTGAAATAATTCATCATTCTTAGATTTTTTTTAATAATATTTGTTTTTACTTTGTTTTTAATTGTTATTATTTGTGTTCTATTGAAAATTTGTATCGTCTTGTTAGTGGCCAAAAAGAAAAGAACACTCCCTTACTTTGTATCTTTTGTGCATAAATCTCTATCCACTTTTTCCCTTTTCTCAGTTCATACTGAAGAACTATGGTGAAGATCCTGACAATTATAATGAGCAGTTGAAGAAACTGGAGCAACTGAGACAGGTAAAGATTACACTCCATTCAAGGCATACTTTTACTCATTATGTGTCTTCCCTGAAAATCACACTTAACATTTCTATCACCATGTTCAACTAGTTAAGCAAGTGGTAGATGGGAAGTCTATGGTTATGCATTTTGTACATTCTCTGCATTGTCTTGCCTTTATAGAGTGCTGTGAATGTCACACGAGACTTTGAGGGCTGCAGTACCTTAAGGAAGTACTTCGGCCAACTGCATTATCTTCAGAGTCGTGTGCCTTTGGGATTGGGGCAGGAAACTGCTGTCCCTGTCTCCTGGTGAGGGCTCCAAACCAGCCGTCATATTTCCTTCTCATATACTGCCTTTTGTTGACTTTTTGTCTTCCCCTTGCATTTTTCTTGTTTAATATGTAGGACAGAGATATTTTCTGGGAAGACAGTGACCCATGAGGACATCTGCTATGAGCAGGCCTGCATCCTTTATAATTTGGGTGAGTTAGTACTAGACTGATACGTATTATTCTTCTAATCAATGACTGCATTGTCTGTGATTAAAATAAGTACTGTGTTGTTGAGAGGAGGGTATTGTTCAAAACCAGGCTTGTTTCCTGATTCAAGTCATGTTTCCCATGTTGTAGGAGCGCTCCATTCAATGTTGGGAGCCATGGACAACAGGGTGTCCGAAGAGGTGAGCTGAATTAGAGAAGACACAGCATACATACATCAATATCATACAATTTAAATATCATGTGATTTAATATAGTGTACACATTATGTCGGAATTACTGATTCAGCTACTTGTATCATCAGGCTGAGAAATAATTCTTTCTATTTTAGCACTTCTTCACAAATAACAAATGAAACATATGCATGGATGAATCGTTCACAATAAGTTACATGGGAAGCAATGGGAAAATAGTGTGGATTTCCATTTCATGCCAACTTTAAAGATATTATCAATTGTAAAATTCTAACAAATATAATAACAGAACAGAATTTTGTAGTGGTACAGTGCTACCTTGCGACAATTTTACATAAAACCAGATTGAGAAAATGCTTAAGAGTTCTGTGAGCAATATGCATTGGTCAGTCAGCGAACAGACTGTGAGAAGTCCGTGGGTGTGCCATGTGATGCTGTGACTAAGAGGGAAAAGTGAGGTTTCATAAAATTTAAAATTTCTGAGTTTAAGCAGTATGTGAATGTTATTTTTACTGGTCTGAAACTCCTAATTAATTACAGCAATTTGCAACCAAAGGATTCTTTTTTTTTTTTTCTTGCATCCTCACTCTCACGTTTCCCATCACTGTTAGGGAATGAAAGTATCTTGCACACACTTCCAGTGCTCGGCTGGAGCGTTCACCTACCTGAGAGATCACTTCAGCCACAACTTCAGTGTGGACATGAGTCACCAGATCCTCAATCTCAACATCAACCTCATGCTGGTATGATCTCTTGTTAGTTTCACTCATCTGCTGTCATAAGGGTGCTTGTTTACATATTTTTTTGGTCATGCTGTAGATTAGGGCTAAGGTACCAATTGCTCTTTTCAGGGTCAGGCCCAAGAGTGCCTGTTGGAAAAATCTATGTTGGACAACAGGAAGAGCTTTCTCGTCGCTCGGATAAGTGCCCAGGTACTTCCTCATTTTTTCTACCATTTACAATTGAGATTATGGTTCGCTGCTAAATTTGATATATATATATCCCATTTGCTGGCTGTATGTTTGGATATGAAATCTTTTTGTCTTCAGGTGGTGGACTATTATAAAGAGGCATGCAGAGCTCTGGAGAACTCAGAAACAGCTTCAATGTTAGGAAAGATACAGAAAGACTGGAAGAAATTAGTGCAAATGAAGATTTACTACTTTGCTGCAGTTGCTCATGTGAGTCTTCTATTCAAACGGAGGTTGGATTAACTACAGAGCAGGCTGGCCAAATGTGATTTTTATTTTATTTTTTTATGTTTCTAAGCAAGTCACACAAATCCTTGTTCTTTCAACAGTTGCACATGGGGAAACAGGCTGAAGAGCAGCAGAAGTATGGAGAGAGGGTACAACATGCCTGTTTTTCTGTCTTCAGTTTCAGTTAGTGGCCATCTGTGCTCTTTGGCATAGAGAATTACTTTCAACCTTATCATAGCCCCTTGTTCTTTAAAAAGATCAAGAGCTTTTTTGACTAACATTTCTTGTAGTTTATTTCCATCTCTAGCTGAAACCATCATGAAAGCCTATTATATAGAAAGCAGAAGAGGATAATTTTAAAATAAGTTCATAATTTTTTCAGAGGAAGAGGGTGAATTTAAAATAAGTTTGAAATGAACCCAGAAAGAACTAGCTGTTTTGTAAACCTTTTTAATCTAGTCTAATACTTTATTTATTTTTCAACAGGTTGCTTACCTTCAAAGCTCACTAGACAAACTCAACGAGGCAATTAAGATGGCTAAGGGTCAGCCAGAAAGTGTACAGGAAGCCCTTAGATTTACCATGGATATCATTGGGGGAAAGTGAGCAGATATGATGGTTATACTTAACTTACCAAAAGTCATAATTTATTTTGTATAAAAAGTTGCAGGAAGCTCATTTGTCACTTTTCATGTCACTTTTCATTTTAGATTTAATTCTGCCAAAAAAGACAATGACTTCATTTACCATGAATCTGTGCCACCTCTGGAGACACTGACCTCAGTAAAAGGTATTTTGGCCAACATATGTTGTAGTGCTCTCTAACTGCATGGGGATGTCATTCATTCATTATATGGCATGACTAGAATAAGTGCATGTTTCCATTAGCTTAAGATTTGCTGGAGGTAAAAAAAAAAAAAAAAGGTAAGAGTGGCAAGTTTAAATCTGTTTTAGAAGTTAATGCTTTCCTGCCTCCATCACAGGAGCCCCACTGGTGAAAGCCTTGCCTGTAAACCCAACAGACCCCAGTGTCACTGGCCCAGACATTTTTGCAAAGCTGGTGCCCATGTCTGCCCATGAGGCCTCCTCTCTTTACAGGTTTGACTAATTAGTATTAGTAGTTAGGTTTGACTAATTAGTATGAGTATATATATATATATGTGTGTGTGTGTGTGTGTGTGTGTGTGTGTGTGTATATATATATATATATATATATATATATATATATATATATATATATATATATATATATATATATATATATATATATATATATATATATATATATGTATATGTGTGTGTGTGTGTATGTTATATATATATATATATTAGGGGTTGCACCAACTAACCGACTAGTCGACTTTAATGCTCTGCCATGACGCTTTAAGCTTGACGTCGACTAGAGGGCGCAAGAGTATAAGAAATCTCTGAAGGACTTCCATATTTACGCTGCGTTTCCAAACAGTTAAAATGACAAATAGCCTAAATGCATACTCTGAAAGCGCTCCACAAGACATGTGTGATTAAATTACTGGTTGCTCGAAATTGAACGGGAGAATGCACGTTTTAAACAGCTTATAGTACAGGTCAGTTAATCGCCATTCTAATATAATGCGCTGCTGCTCTGTAACGCACGCACATAGGCTTCAGACTGTAGCGCGTACACGCGCAGATCACGCGCGGAAATGTATTGTCAACACTGTTCTGTGATTTCTCAATAAAATAGCTTAGAAACTGAAAAGTTCAAGCATATATTTCTTAATAACTAAATCCCACAGCTTCACTAGTAGTAGAGAGTCGCTGCCAGGTAGAATTAATTCACACGCAATCGCTCTCACTAATGCATTCATATGAATGTAATCTTTACTGTGCTACTTTATCTGTATCTGATTTAGAACGAGTAGAAATCTGTGAGAAATATAACGACCCAAAGACAAAAGAACTGATGAAAATTAGCTGTTATAGGAGCAATAGCCACGTGGGCAGCACTGTGTC
This sequence comes from Spinibarbus caldwelli, assembly GCA_039654775.1. Taxonomy (NCBI): domain Eukaryota; kingdom Metazoa; phylum Chordata; class Actinopteri; order Cypriniformes; family Cyprinidae; genus Spinibarbus; species Spinibarbus caldwelli. The sequence goes on along the minus strand of CM077227.1, from coordinate 28,029,773 downwards.
ATATGCCATAGCTGTACACAAGGTGTTCGTCACAGCTCCAGACTTATTTGTTCATTAATGACGTCATCAGCGACTAGTCGACTTCGACTCGACTTTCATCACATAAAAGTCGACTTTAAAAAAATCAGAAGTCGTTCAACCCCTAATATATATAAATGTATATGTGTATATATTAGTGCTGTCAAATGATTAATCGCATCCAAAATAAAAGTTTTTGTTTACATAATATATGTGTGTGTGCTGTGTATATTTATGTATATATAAATACACACACATGCATGTGTATATTTAAGAAAAATTTTACATTTATATATTAAATATATTTATATATGATATCATTTATATGAATATAAATATATACATGTAAATATTTTCAAAATATATGCTGTATGTGTGTGGCTTTATATATACATAATAAATATACACAGTACACACAGATATATTATGTGAAGAAAAACTTTTACTTTGCATGCGATTAATCGTGATTAATCGTTCGACAGCACTAGTATATATATATATATGTGTGTATATATATATATATGTGTGTGTGTGTGTGTATATATATATATGTGTGTGTGTGTGTGTATATATATATATGTGTGTGTGTGTGTGTATATATATATATATATATAAAAACACACACACACACCATTCAACACTTCCTCATTCTGATAATTGTCAGTTCCCCATGTGCTACACTTGAAGGGCAGTCCAATATGGGACAGTGTTTTACTACTAAAAACTCTTCTTTTTTTCTGTCAAATTCACAGTGAAGAGAAGGCCAAGCTGCTAAGGATTGTCATGTCAAAAATAGACAGCAGGAATGAGACATTAGAGTGAGTAGGAACAGCTTAAAGAAATTTCATACAAACACATAATATGCATCTAAATGTCTCAGTTGTCACATTCCCACAGACAGTTCATGGACTCTCTCGGTCTGGACCCAGAGTCAGTAGACAATATGGAGATGTATAATACCCTTCCTTCTGTGCTGATGGAAAAATGTGCTGCGTTGAGTGTGAGACCTGATACTGTAAAAAACCTAATTCAGTCAATGCAGGGTTAGTGGCGTCACTTCAAAGTCCTTTTTCATGGTATTTTCATATTATAAGTAATTAAAGCTAATTACTTGAGGTTTACTTTTTAAATCAAGTTATGCTTCTCAATTCAAGCATTTAATAGCTCTTTAAAAATACAGTTAAACATTAGCAAAGTTTAAATTCTTGTATCCAATTCCTCTTTCTCCCTCCTCAGTCCTCTCAGGTGTGTTCACCGATGTAGAAGCCTCGCTGCGGGAGATTCGAGATGTATTGGATGAGGATGAGGCAGAGGAGCGAAGTTTAGAAGAGGCTGCTGGGAAGCAGGCTGTACCAGAACGGCCCTCAGCCCTGGCCGAGCTGCGGAGAGACCTGGAAAAGTATTTGGAAGCACACGAGAAAGCTAGCTTCACCAACACAGAACTTCATCGGGCCATGAATCTGCACATCAGCAATCTGAGACTCCTTGGTGGACCACTAGACACCCTTAGAGAGGCATTGCCAAGACCTCAACTTAGCGAGGGTGGGTGTTTTATGACATAATTCACATAAAAGATCATGTTATGTATGTTTATGAGAATTTAAATTTTTGGCATTTTCAGATGAGATGGCAGGTCTCCAGACTATGAAGAGAATTTTGGGTAAAGTGCAAGAAATGCGGGACCAACGAAGCGCCCTGGAAAAGCAGCTTAGAGACCTCATTCAGCAGGATGACATCACTACTTCTCTGGTTACAACTGAGCGTGCTGACATAAAGGTATGGGATTTACATGACTGTGCCACTAATTTTTTAAAGGAATTGTATTAGAAATCTGTCACTGCATTATAGTTTTATCTTTGCTTACTTTCCCTCATAGAAACTGTTTAAGGAACAGCTTCAGAAGTATGAGCAGGTGAAATTATACCTTGATCAGAACCTGACAGCTCAAGAGAATATCCTGAAGGCACTGACAGAAGCTAATGTACAGTATGCCACTGTGCGCAAAGGCCTGGCAGAAACTGAACATAAGTATGACTCAAAAGAATAACATTTGCGTGACAAATATGCATAAACTCATCAGTATACTTATTAACTTTTTAGATGGAACAGCACTGTACAGATGCTTGTGGCCTCCTATGAGGCCTATGAAGATCTAATGAAGAAATCTCAGGAGGGCAAAGAGTTTTATGAAGATCTGGAAACAAAGGCCTCTCGCCTGTTGGAGAAAGCCAAGACTGTCTGCAAGGCTCGAAAGGAAGAGAGACAAGCCATAATGGAAAAGTAACTACAAGTTTAATCAACAATCTATTTACTCAGTTGTATAATTCTTTGCACAGAAACTCAAACCTCTTGGTCAGACACAGTGTTTCTTACTTGTTTTTAATAGAAAGTTTAAAGTTCTTTTAGAAATTTTAGTTCTTCTAATTTGTCTCTGCTTAATGTTTCACAGAGAGCTAAAAAAAAAGGCACCACAAAGACCCACTGCCCCAAAGCCACCCCCGAAGAAAGGTCAAAGTGTGGATCCTGCCAACTTAGATGACCCTGAATTGGCAGAGCTGAGTGCTGCTATCCTAGCTCTTGGTGGAGGTCTTCCAGAAGAGCTACGCAGCCTGCCTCCTGAACTTGCCATTCCACCATCTGGTCATCCTGCTGTGCTTTCCGGAGCCGCTGCTAGCTCTATTCTGCACTGGCCTGGAGCTAACTCGGGTTTACTCTACACACAACCCAGATTTCCTCCAAATTTACCGCCTCCTGAAGTTCTTGCCCAGATCTCCTGTTTTCCAACACCTCCCCTTTCTCAGAGTTTCAGTCACAGTCTTCCCCAGCATTTTCTGGCACAGCAACAGTTCCCACAGCTGCCCACCCCGCAGGTCCTTCCACCACCATCTGTGTCTGGGTACTGCCCTCCATCTTCACAGAACCAACCCGGCCCACCAGTCACTCCAGTCCGACCTTCCACCACTACAGTGGATAGTGTACAGACACCTATTCCTAGCTACAGTCCTGCATCTGCCCAGGCAGTTATGCCTCGTCCTGGCCAACACCAACCAATGCCATCAGTGTATGTAGCTCCACCTCAGATGACATCCCACGCCCAGTACATGCAACAGCCTGGTGCTCCCATGAGCCAGCCTCCACAGGCAATGCCAGCCCCTCATCCACATCCACAGCCTCAACCTCAGCCTCAGCAGGTATTTGCTCAACAGAGTGGGCAAAGTCAACCACAGCCGTTTTACCCACCTGTACCAACTCAACAGCAAATGCCAAGATCTTTGCCTGGGCCACAGCCTCCACAGCATACTCAGCCTCAGTTCCCACAGTACATAGCCCAAGTAAGACAACCAGGACCACCAAACTTTCATCAACCTCAAATCCAAGGACAGTTTGGAGCTCCAGCTACCCATGTGCAGCCCCATCAGGGTTACCCCCCTGTCTCATTTGTTCCGAAGTCCCAACCTCCACAAGTTAACACTGTCACCCCGGGCCAGATGCCCCATCCAGGCATACCTCCACAGATGCCATCATCCTCCCAACCAGCGCCTCCTGTGTCAATGCCACACTTGGCTCATGTTAATCAGCAAATGCCTCCATCTTCCCAGCCAGTGCCCTCTATGTCAATGCCACACTTCGCCCACGTTAATCAACAAATTCCCCCTTCCTCCCAGCCAGTGCCCTCTGTGTCAATGCCACACTTATCACATGTCAATCAACAAATTCCCCCTGCTTCACAGCCCCAAACACCTCCTGTTAATCAATTATCCTGTGCTCCTCACCCCCAGATACCCCCATCCTCTCATCATTTAGGCCCTGCACCTCATATGCAGATACCTCCTGCCTCAAAACACATGCCTCCTCCCCAGCAGCCACAAATGCTTGCACCATCCACTCACATGTCTCCTTCCTCTCATCCACAAATGCCCTCAGTCTCCCAACCGATATCTCACTGTCCCCAGTCACAGATAATCCCTACTCATCAACCCAACCAACAGCCACCGTACCCTGCAGTCCCTTTGAGGGCTACTGTTCCTGTTCAACCTCAGGTACCCCATGGCCCTCTCTCATCACAGATACAAATGCACCCAAGTGCTCCTTCACAGCATCAAAACCACCCTCATCCTCAAATCCTTCCCCAGTCCTGTCCTCCAGCACTCCCTCACAATATCTACAAACCTCAGCCAACCATTCCTCCTAGCTCTGCACCTTTGAGTTTTCCAGGAGGTGTTCCTATGGTTTCCAACCAATCTGTGGCGCCTCTGCAACCACAGTCCCAGCCACCCACTTCACAGCCTTTAGCCCCACAACAGCTACCCCCGGGAGGCCCAATATCTTATGCTGTTCCTCAAGGTGGGAACATTCCTCCTGGACCAATGCAGCATCCTGTAGCTGCTGCTGCCCCAGGGCCTCAAAGCATGATAACTCCATCCTCAGGAGCACCAGGGGCACCACAGCCTCATGTGCTGCCTTCTCCTGCCCCATCACCTTCTGCCTCTCCTGGTCTTCCCTCCCTTGGTATGGTCACCCAACGACCATCTCCTGCTCTTACCCCAGTTGGAGGAGCAATATTGCCGCAGTCCTCAGTTCAGGCTCCAACACCCACTGGTCCCATGACTCCATCTGACTCCACTTTGTTTCAGCGACAGAACTCTAGTACTGATGACTTGCTTTCCTCAAGCCCTGAAAGCCAGCATGGAGGCACCAAGGACACCGCCAATGTCTTACTTCCCACAAAAGCTGACCCTCAGGAGGAACACCACAGAAAAAAAGCAGAGGGTGTGAGACTTATCCAAGGTGACCCTTACCAAGCACCAGAGAGGGTCTCGAAACTCAGTGCTCAGCTAGAAAGGTTTAGATCAACAGTCCAGTCCTTAGAGCGCCCAACAGGGGAAGGAGGTCTGTCGAAACTTGACGGTCAATGGAAAGAACTGCAAGAGCAGCAAGAGAAGGATACTCGCCAGCTCTCCATTGCTATTGCTCGTTGCTACACCATGAAGAACCGCCATCAGGATGTGATGCCTTACGACTGCAATCGTGTTGTCTTGTGCTCCGGTAAAGATGATTACATCAATGCCAGTTTCATTGAGGACCTGTCTCCGTACTGCCCCCGGCTCATTGCAACACAGGCTCCCCTCATTGGCACTGCAGCTGACTTCTGGCTCATGGTTTACGAGCAGAAAGTTTCTGTAATCGTCATGCTAGTGTCTGAGCAAGAACTGGAGAAGGTAAATATCCTTTGGCATGAGTTTTTCTGAACACTTCTAGAATTGCACTGGCTACATTATTTTAAATGATTTACAATGCGTTTAATTTTATTCTCAGCAAAAGGTGTTGCGATACTTTCCATCAGAGAGAGGCCAACAACTTGCTCAGGGGCCAATCACCCTTACCCTGACCACTCAGAAGAGCACTCCTACCCATATAGAGCGCATGATAGGACTGCAGTATCGGGACCAAAGTTTGAGACGCACCGTCGTACACCTTCAGTTTACTTCATGGCCTGAACTGTGAGGACTCATTCTTAAACAGTCAATCTGTTAAATTGCTTCCTCTCAAAACACTAATAGCTTTTGATTTGATTTTTTTCCAAAAAGGGGCCTTCCAGAGAGTAAAAGCAACCTCATCCGTTTCATTCAAGAAGTCCATGGACATTACCTGCTCCAGCGCCCACTACACACTCCAGTCATAGTACACTGCAGGTACCATACTTCAACACACAAAGGACATTAGAAATTATATTGAACATTCAGACAAGACTAAACAAAATTTGAGAAGAACAAGTACATTTACTTTTTTTGTTTCTGTTTTTCATAGCTCTGGTGTTGGCCGTACTGGCGCCTTCTGTCTGCTTTATTCAGCGCTACAAGAAATTGAGGCTGGCAATGGTATACCTGACCTGATCCAGCTTGTAAGGAAAATGAGGCAGCAGAGGAAGAACATGCTCCAAGAAAAGGTAATGGTACACTCCTGACGAGGTTTGAGATTTTGCTGAATGTTCAGTTGATAGAATTTAATGGTGCTTTTGTTAAAAAACCTCCACAGCTTCACCTCAAATTTTGCTATGAGGCAGTTCTTAAACATACAGAGCAGGTTCTGCAACGTCATGGCATTATTACATCCCCTTGCACCAGGACCCCAAATAACATTGCATTGAAGGTACTTATTTCTTATTAACTTGTCTTTTTATAAACTGAACAGCAGTCTGATTATTTATCTAATATTTTGTTTGTCTTTCTAGTCATACTCGAGACAAGAATCTCAGGATATTGTTCTGGGAGGAGACATGCCTATTAGTTCCATACAGGCCACCGTGGCCAAACTTAGCATTCGACCACCCAGTGTTGACCATGAACAAGAACCTGGCCAAGACCAGATATCCTCTGTTTCTGAAGCTCCAAGCACAGGGGAACCAGATCCTACAGATATGTCACTTCAGCCTTCTCAGGAACCGCTTTGTTATGAAGCTATGCCTGATTCCATCAGTCCACCCCTCTCTTGCACCTCTTCTCCAGCCAAGACGCAGTCACCTTCGCCTCCTAGTGGCCAAGGGAATGGGTTCACCGGGTCCACTCCTGCATCTCCCGTCTCAAATCACCACCCATCCACTGAAGCAGTGCCCTATGCTCCTTCTCCGCCCACCTCCTCGTCTTTAGACCTGCTTGCTTCTCTCACACCTGAAGCCTTCACTCTGGACAGTGCTCATCGAGGCAAGCAGCGGATTAGCAAGCAAAGCTTCCTTCAGCCACAAGAAGGCAAAGGCCTGCAGGGACCACCAGAGGGCGACGATCCGCTCAGTAGTTTGGATCCTCTCTGGACACTCAACAAAAGCTGAAACAACATAACTAAGCTCTCTTTTATCTTCTCCCCCACAGGCAGTCCTCTTATGAACTCATTCTGTCCCCATGTAACATCTTGTCCGTGTTCATGCCTCTTGGACCTCATCACTGTGTGTATGTTTGTCCACCTGTGTCTGAAAAGTCTTTTCAGTTGGCACTTTTCCAGCACTGGTCCTGGTGTTTCAGGTTACATTCCGAAAATCCGGTCTTGTCTCCTAGCATGCACTCCTAATGCCATGGTGTTTGTGATTGCCTGTAAGGTGCCTGAGTGTTGGTTCCTCTGCAGTGAGCATCTGCCTCTACACCAAAAATGTAAACACTGAGAATGTAAAGAGTGATAGAAAACTGACATTCAAGCTACTGTTGTCATTATCATAAAACATTAACAGTTTGATTGGGCGACTATCTGCTCGCCCTTTGTACACATGCTGCTTGCACTGTGGGTTGTATATTATTAGTCACTGCACCTGTCTTTGAGCTACAGTGATCTGCAATGTATATGTAGGGACAAATTGAAGCTGGTGATGAAAATAAGACTTGATGTACTCGTTATACTTAAAACACTCAAATTTCTGAATCATTTCAGAAATCATAGCATTTTTATGAGTTGATTCTAACTTGTCATTCTTTGAACTGTGTAAATAAATCTTAACAAATGTCAATATATTGGTGTCATCTGATTTTTTTTTATTTTTCCTTCAAATGAAAATAGCAAAAAAATGAAAAGAGGACAAGGTTTTTTTTTTTTTGGTTAGCATGGGCTCATTAGCCCCTAGTGGTAGATACTGTACACCATCTGGCTCTAAGGAGCATCTTTCTCTATGGACCGCTATTAAAAAATGCGTAATGTTTATAATTTAAATAATGTATTTTATAGTGATATTTACATACTTTCCCAGTCTGTTGCTCATCATACATGGAAATTTGTTGTTCCTGAAAATTTATCACCCACTTTAAGTTACAATTCATATTATGAATTTCAGATTTTTTTCCCCCCATGGAGTTGCTCTTTTCGGTAATTACATGGCGTTTACTGTCAGGTTCAGTTGCAATTTTTCTTAGTTTAAAATTGTAAAAAACTATACAACTAAGCATTACAGTCAGTGCATTCCGAGTTATCTTACAGCAAGATAGAAATGCTGTTGATAGATTGTTATATTTAACCCAGAATATTAGTTAAATACCATAAGTTTAACGAATGAGGACAAAGAAAAAGAAAACGCACTTTGTATGAAAGCCTTTTTATTTGCGAATTAGTACAAAGTTTTTCCTGTGTTAAAAATAGAACAGAGCATTAGTTACATCCTCTACTGTCTGGTTACACTGTGTAGTGTATTTGGGAGAGACAGAGAAGAGGGCAGAGCAGGCCTTCCCCCCCAAAAAAAGACAAATTATTTACACCCAGTCTCTCTCTGCCCCCTCCCCATCTTAAGAAACAGTGCAACATTCAGGCATTTCACATCACTTTAAACATCCTCCACCTCATTTCTACTTAAGCAGCAGTAAGATACAGCAAGATGAGAGCAGTATTTCACTTCAATACCGCATGCATCGATCATGTCTAGGAATGTGCTCCTCTGGAAAGGGAGAGCGAGCAGTAAAATCAACACAATGGAGCTTGGTGCTATTTCACTCCTCACAATAAAACGGCTGCAATTGTATGTGGCAGCAACCCTGCTATCAAGTAAATGATGCTTTTCAGTATGGTCACAGAAATGATTATAAATCATTGTCTTCTCTCAGCACTCTGTTCTCATGTGGTTAATGCTTAATCTCATCATGTGACAAGTTTTAACCACTCATAAATAATCCTGGACTATTCCCATCTGCTAGCCATACATTTGTTCTTGAGCAATAACTGGCCATACATCAACATGTCATGATGAAAATGATTGCTTTTTGCCATTTCTCTCATGTTTAAACAAGATTTGAGCATCCTTGCTCTACACACAACAGCTGCACAGTCTGTAAGACCAGCTGGCCTTATGAAACTTCAGCCATATCAATGCCACAATCACAAACCCACTGAAAAATGCACATCCATATAAAAAAAAAAACAAAACAACAAAAAAAAAATAGTACAATTGTTTTGACCAATGCTACTACATGGTTTCAAGCGTGTACTTGATAAAAATAACTAATTAAACACCAGTTCTCTCTTCAACATTATTAACTAATATTTACATTCGTAAAACATGGCTAATAACTGACTGAGTTGTGTGCATTTTTATTGACTTGATCAGATGGAAAATCATTTTCCTGGCTTCAATTGTTTTGGGGACTATAGTTACGTTTTTGCAAAAATCAAAACAACGGGGAATTTATAAAACAACAATATGCAATGTATCAAACTTAATCTTTAAATTTTAAAGCATTATGTTTCAAATTGGTAAGCTTTAAAGTGCAGCAAAAACCACCTAAGACTCATTTGCATTAAAAATGGGGACATTTTTGGTAGATTTTCTTACCAAACCATAAATCAAAATGCAAAAAAAAAAAAAAAAAAGTCAGTGGAATGCACATTCAGACAAACTTAAATAGTGTAAAAAATGTTGTAAATGAAGCATATTTAAATCTCTACCGCTGTCTAATGAAACTAAAGAAGTCTCTCAGTGCATTTTAATATTTCAATTTCATTTCTCATGAATGTGTGCATTTGTCCTGAAAGATAACCACAAAATTGGTTGACTGATATGGCTATATAAAAAAATAGGCCAAACCAATGCACACATTAGTGTGATTTCTGCAGAGCTGGACTGGATATACTAATGTTTTACACACAAACTTACAAACAGGGCCCAAATATACAGTAACAACTAATGGTCAACAATCTCAGTGAAACTTGTAAACTGCTCATGGCTCTACAACAAAAACACATTTTAATACAGGAAAACAAGAAAATATACACATCTAGTAATAAAAAGCAGCCCTGTCCATCACTTTTCAGCACAGAGAGGCATCGAATTCCAAAGGTGTTCATCATCTGCTGCATTTAGATGCATTTAAAATGACTTTGGGTGATTCGTACTGACTGCTTAGCTAAAAATGTACCTGGCATACATGTGCTGTAGAAATGAACCCTACTAAATGTTCATTCAGGATTTCAGTCCAGATATGACATCACAGCATGTGCCAAGGAACATTTTTCATGCATTTAAGGCAGAACTGGAATAAGAACGTCTCCCTTTCTCTTTTCTCTAGCCGCCCATCTTGCTGCCTGACATCTGTCAGTAACTGACTTGATCAATATAATCATATTATTTCGGTGTACGTTAGTCAAAGCTTTTCTTGTATATTAAAATTTATGACCACGTCTCCACTTTAACTTATCTATAAGCCAAGTTTCATACAAATTGTTAGAAATTTCACTAATAAATAATTGATTTCAATATTAAAAAGAGATCTTCTCAACCCAGAGATTCAGACGTATACAGTATGCATCTTACAAACACAACCACTCACAGAAACACAGCATCCGGTTCATATTTCACCCCAAAATCAAAAGAAAATAAGAAATTGTTGCAAAAAGAAATTGAGGTCTACTTTAAAGATCATAAACATTTGCATTGTGATACTTTTTTTTTGTGACAATTAAGCACCCCCTTCCCAAATTTTCTATACTGAAAATATAAATATATGAAAACAAAAACATAAATATATAAACTGTCATTGCTGTAATACAGTAATAAAAACCATCCATAATGATTTATTTGCTTTTTTAAATGAACCAAAATTCAGTATAACAAATACTATCACGTAAATATACTTAATCCTTTAAAATAGGATTAAAGTACAGTTTAGTATTTTATATATGTAAATAAAGGGCTGTTTAATTGTCATTAAAATAAAAAATATATGAATGGTCCAAAAATAGGTTTACTGTCTTTATGCAAGGTTGCTAGTGGAATTTCTATGCAGTTGCTAAGATGTTCAATCTTTGCTGTAGAGTCTTTAATTAAACCTCAAAGAATTCTTTTGATTATGGGGTGCAACATGACCTGAAAACCTCTGAAGATTCAAACACTCAAACACTGTTGCACACAAAGCACACACTCCTTTCAGCAGGAAATATCTATGCCTTTTTCTGCCCCTTTCATTCCTCCTCTCCCTCTGCAAACATATTATTGTGAACTCTCTCACCTCTAGCTGTCACACAGTTGAGAGTTTCTGGGCTGAGCGGCCTGACATTCTCACTGTGAGCTTGTTAACATACACACAAACAGACATTTTAAGGCAGGCCAAGTGAGCCACCTCTCACTGTCAGCAGCTATGCAATTCTGTCTGGATTCATACACAGAATATTCTGTACGATGTACTACCAAAAGTAAAAAAGCTCTGATGGAGCATCAGAGACCTGTTGAACACCAAATAATCAGGTTTTGCATTTACATCCTGTTCAGATGTGGTAAAAAGTGGCCACTCCCTCCCTACTAAGTGCAGGGTGGTATATGTTAGGACACGAGAAACGTCATTCATGTCTGCAATGAACCTGTGGTGATACAGGTTAAAGGGTGAGTGCTTTTGTGCCGGCCACTCTGAAAATTCAATAAATCTGTGGGCTGGTGTTTGTGTTTGTGTTCAGTCCAGCTTCTCCAGAACAGAGGGCACGTAGACTAGGCTGAGCTCGCTGCCAAAGTCACAGACTATGGCGGCATTGTCCAAAACCAGGAGCTGCCTGACGCTCTGACCTTCGCTGCTCTGGCCCAGGTACACCGTCTGCAGCAGGTCCCCGTAGTTCAGGTCCCAAAACGACACGCAACCTTGTCCTCCCGTCACTAGCAGGCTTTCAGAGATCACCCCGAGACTGGCCCCACAGCCCACCTCCTGAAACACAGAGAAAGACATAAGAGATACTGTTATTTTATTAATAACAAATCATAATATGAAATCCTGCAGTCCTAATAATCACACACCTGTTGTATGGAGTACAGCTTTATGCCTGTGCTACGGTCCCAAATGCAAATGAGGTCATCCAACCCACTGCTAATGATACAGGAAGTTGTGCAAACCAATGAGGTGACATCACCACGGTGACCGTACACGTGGCTCACCCGGCTGCCTGTTAGGACGTCCCACACGCAGATGGCGCCATCTTGGCCCCCACTGGCTAGAACCATGGTCTACAACACAGCAGAGGAAAAATTTGTGTTGGGACAATTTTTTTATCAACATTTTTTATTTGCCAAAATAAATTAAATTATTTGTACAGAGACAATATCCATCCATCTATCTACCCATCCATCTATTCATCTATCTATCTATCCGCCCATTTATCCAACTAACCATCTATGTATCCAACTACCTATCTATCCATGTATCTATCCATCCATCCATCCATCCACCCGTCTATCTATCCACCTATCCGTTCACCCATCCATTCATCCATCCATCCATCCATCCATGTGTTCAGTTAATTCACAAATATTGTAAATCAGAAATATGAATGGCAAAATTGTAGGTGTATATGTGTGAGATGTGATGTGATTCTGACCTGGTCTATGTATATGGCAGTTATACCACCTGAGTGGCCCTGCAGGGTGAAGAGACAACAAGAATCTTCCAAACGATACACCTAAAAATGAAAAAAAAAAAAAAAAAACAAAAAAAAAAAACACACCAAACTAAAGCATGAGTTAACTGTAGGCTTGGACAAAACCCGTGCACACAGGAAGCTCTAAAGATTTCCAGCATCTGTAAAGTTCCACAAATAACCCTTATATTTTTAATTAATATTTTGTATATAATAATGCTTTCAATAACCGAAGTGTTGCATTATCTGCCCTATTTAACATGTTTTACCATATTTGCATTTTATATTTATTTGTATTCCACAAAGATTACAATCAAAGTGCACACATCCAACAGGCCAAAAGCTCAATGTGGGTGCTCAACCACAAAAACAAATTTCAAACAGGAAGGTCAAAGTTGGCACACCACAGCTCCAAAGTAGAAAAATATTTTCTACTTTAAAATAAACCACAGGTGACATTTCAAGCGTAAAAGTTCTTCATCAGACAATAAACACATATGTAGCGCAGCCCTTATATCCAGCACAACCTAAATCACTTGATCACCCACATGACAAAAGAACAAAAAACACACACGGGCGATCAACATATCACATAAAAGTGAAAACAACAACTGACTGCATACGGTTTGTGCTGTATATAAGGGCTGAGCTATGTATGTGTTCATTTATTTATATTTACTGCATTAATTCATTAATATTTCCATATACTCATATGTTCCTTACCCTGACTGTATGGTCCTGACTGCCAGTGACCACTCTGCCAGCGGCAGCTTTCAGCACAGTGATGGGCTTCTGGTGGGCACACTGGACTGAGCGTGTCAGCTGACAGCTGATCACATCCTCGCTGCTGTAACAGGGGGAAGGGGGCAGACTGCCTCGGCCTGGGGGTCCTAACACAAAGAAAAAAATCAGGAAAAACGCTTAAAGGGGTAGTTGCGTTCCTGTCTATGGAGAGTCAGAAACTCCAGTATTTCATCAAAAATATCTTAATTTGTGTTCCAAAGATGAACGAAGGTCTTACGGGTTTGGAACGACATGAGGGTGAGTAATTAATGACAGAATTTTCATTTTTGGGTGAACTATTCCTTTAAAATGCCTCTTTATTTTGGCCCTCCACTTTCTCCTGTGAGTAACTGTTAGCGTTTATCTTCCTGTTTTTAGGGTTTTCATGCTTTCTGATCTCATGAATTTCCATAACTTTTCCAGTTGGTTTTGATGATTGGATCTGTATTTTTAACAATAATTTTATAGAAAAAAAAAACCATTCCATTCCACATTCCATTTCATTATCTTGCATGACATTTCCAGGCCTGGTTTTGCCAATTTTGAAGGCTTTTCAAGACCGTGGGCATGTTGTATTTTAGTATCCTTTTTCGATTATTTTGACATAACTCACCGCGATACTGCAGCAACCCCAGAGGTTTGTTGATCTCCACTGTGAAGAAATCCAGTGAGCCATTTAAACGAGCTGCCACAATTCTGCAATTGAAAATACCCTCATTAGCAGGAAAATAAGTCAGGTGGTTGGGTGTGAAATGAGTGTGGCTTATATAAGCTTCAAGTTGTTGTGAAATGCACCTGTTATTAAGAAAAGCCAAGGCAGTGATTCCAGATACTCCATCTTCATTACTGCACCGTACTGATCCCTCTACTGCATCCCACAGCTGATAGATACAAGAAAATAAGAACACCATATTAAAATCACATTGCTAAATTAATCTGTTCTCCTTATAAAAGCCCTCTCTTTCTCTCACCTCCAGTTTTCCACTGCTGCGGCCCGTGGCAATGAGGTTACCCCTCAGCTCCATGGCCCATACTGAGCTGTCCCAGTCGCCATTGCTCTGCGGGGGGAGCTCTGGTGGTAAGACAGGCTGGTCCCCGAGGCTACGTCGCCTTTGCTGTGAAGTCGGAGGAGAAGGTGGGAAGGCCAGTGTTGGCGAGGGCTCATGCTCCTGGTATGCTTTCTCCACCAATCCCCCAAAATCAAAGCCAGAGCTGCTTAAAGTCTGAGATGGGGACAACAATCCAAAGTTGGTGTCGATGAGAGGGGTGAGGTCTGGCTGGTCCCCAAACAGAGCAGGGCGTGCAGGGGTGGTCCTCCTCCTTATTGGGAAAATATCTACATCTGGCCCTCCCATCACTACTCCTCCTGGTTCCCGAAAATCTGCCCCCAAGAGGCTCTCAGCCTCACAAGCACTTATGTGATCCCAGCCATCACGGTGCTCCCAACAACCACTGCTGCTGCTCCTGCGCAGACTTACAGTAGATACGCATACATAAAAATACAAATAATGAATACATATTCAACATATTAAAAAAGTTTCTTATTCTCATCAAGGCTGCATTTATTTGATCAAAAATACAGAAAAAAAAAACAGTAATGTTGTGAAATATTATTTCAATTTCTAATATTGGTTTTCTGTTTTATTATACTTTAAACAGGGTTTCTGCAGATATGAACAAGTTAAATTTAAGACCTTTTTAATACCACCTTAAATGAAATTTAAGACCTAAACCCGTAATGGAAATATACATTATATTACATACATATATGTAATATTTGATGTGTTTAATGTAAAAAGAAAACAAAATATCACTGTGGTCATAAATGATATTTATTTCAATGATATACTGTTAACTTTTCATATCAGCGGACAATATTCCATACAAAATATCCCCACAAAAGTACTGCATCACCGAGATTTTTGGTGGTGTAAACAATTTATTCTGAAATATTATTTTCATCAGTGTTCTGTCAGCTTTTACATACTTAAACCTGCATATTTTATTTACCTTAAAGGCATTTTTCAGCCTTTTTAAAAGTATCCATCTTTCATGCCAAATTATTACAATTAATCAATGAATTCAATATACACTATAGGGCTGTTACCAGTCAGATTAAATAATTTACCCTGCAAAATTACATCTGCAATAAATTATGTTATGAGATTAATATTTTAAATACATTTTTGGATATACAAATAATAAATGTTGGGGGGGTAATGCATATTTTTAAACATACTGAACCACCAGTAGGTGGCAGCAAGTCACTTAATGAGTGAGTCAACCAATTCGTTCAAACCGCGAATCATTCAGTAACACCGTTGCTTGGAGAATGTGCTGCTCTTTGTATGGAACTATTTTCGTTGGTGAAATAGAATAAAACAGTAAATATTGTCTAAAATGTAAGCAACTATTTGACTACTTAACTATTTGTTTATTGAACAAAAATCAATGTGACATTTGCAATGGTGAAATATTCAGCTAAATATCCCCCTGCAGTCATTTTATGAATAAACTAAGCATTTTGAATTTATATCTCAGTGTGTTTCTTCTGAGTTTCTTTATGTTTGTTGTTGCTGATTTGTGTAGGCGTCTCTCACAAAGAGACAGGCAGCATGAGCCTCAACAGCGCGACCTTGATAACAGAAATGCACTATCCAAAATATCAATCGCTGTTTACACTGAATGTAATAAAATCAGAAAAATCATTCTCGTGTTTCGATGCTTCGCTGGCTATTTTTTGTCACTTAAATTTTAATCAGGCTATTTGTCTGGTCGGGCAAGTAAAAAAAACAAAAAACATTTTAAATTAGCTAAAAGGCTGATCAGCTAGCTGTAGCTTGACCTATATTATTATGGAGAACATTATATAAACAAAGATCGTAGTTCGACCTGAATTCTGCTTCTGCAATTCTCTCTGATGACGCAGAAACTACCGCAGGGGAAGAAAAAAAAAATCTTCGGTCTGTCCAATGATTGTAAACAGTCACTGGGTCCGTCAGACTGAAAAAGATATTTTAGCGGTAATGTGACCAAAAATATTTAAGACCCACTGAATTTAAGACATTTTAAGACTTTTTAAGGCCTTTTATTAGGAAAACGTTATTTAAGACATTTTAAGATTTTTTAAGGCCTTTTATTAGGAAAATGTTATTTAAGACATTTTAAGACTTTTTAAGGACCCGCGGACACCCTGTTTAAAATATAATTTATTTCTGTGATACAAAGCTGAATTTTCATCATCATTACTTCAGTCACATGATCCTTCAGAAATCATTCTAATATGCTGATTTATCATCAGTGTTGGACACAGTTGTGCTGCCTTTTTTTTTGGAACCTGTGATAGTTTTTTCAGGATTCTTTCATAATTAAAAAGTTTTAAAAAAATAGAATTTATTTAAAATAGAAATCTTTTCTAATAATATAAGTATTTACTATCACTTTTATCCATTTCACACATCCTTGCTGAATAAATAAGTACTCATTACTTTCAAAAAAAAAAAAGAAAAAAAAAAACAAATTTACTGACCCCAAACTTTTGAATGGTAGTGTATAATGTAACACAATATTTTGAATAAATGCTGTTCTTTTTAACCTTTTATTCATAAAAGAATCCTGAAAAAAGGTTCCAAATGTTAAGTAGCACAACTGTTTCCAACACTGATTATAAGTCAGCATATTAGAATGATTTCTGAAGGATCATGTGACACTGAAGACTGGAGTAATGATGCTGCTTTACCATCACAGGAATAAATTATATTTTAAAGTATATTAAAAAGGAAACTGTTCTTTTAAACTGCAATAATAGTTCACAATATTACAGGGTTTTTTTTTTTCTGTATTTTTGATCAAATAAAAAATACAGCCTTGATGAGCCTAAGAAACTGAATATGAAATTTATTACAGGCAATGCAGTGGGTGCAGGTCTGTTTAATTGAGTTTAGACATTCCTTACCCATTGTTGGGTATAACAGTAAGACAGTCTCCTGTCTGTGCGTCCCAAACACGGATCTGTCCAGCCAGACAACAGCTGGCCAGCAGCATGCCATCACTGGCCAGACACTCAATGTCCTGGGAAGAGATGCCAAAGGTAATTTTACATATCTCACAGTGCATTTATGGAAACACGTTAGTGCAAGTCAATTCGATTCTCACCATGCTGTGGCCTCTCAGCAGCAGAGGGGAAATTTCACTGATTGGTGGTGAGTAGCCGTACTCATCGCAGGGCAGGTCTCCACGGCGGCGACGACCATGGGGCACCCCGTTCTGCCCGTAGTTTCGAGGGCAGAGCACACGATACAGACAGAAGAGTAAGAGAACTAACACCACTCCGGCGAAAAGTCCAAGTGCTGCCACCCTGCACAAACACACATATTACAATAAATTATGTTAAATAAAATAAAATAAAATAAAATAAAATAAAATAAATGGTTAAAAATAAATGGTTAAAAATAAAATAAAATAAATTGTTAAAATAAAATAAAATAAATTGTTAAAATAAAATAAATTGTTAACATAAAATAAAATAAAATAAAATAATAAAATAAAAACAATTAGTCCAAACAATGCCAGATGGGGGAGTGTTTGAGAAACTTGACATTAAACACTCCTTATTTTTTTTATTTTATTTTTTTTTACAAATCTGTGTGGTGCCCTACTGACACACACACAAAACACGTCACTTGTAATGAATGGGTCAATCAATCAATTTAAAGTTGGCATATGAACATGGGCCCCTGCAAAACAAGTCTCTCTTGAAATTCCAGTCCACCCACCTTCAGGAATGGGAACTCAAAGGTAAGCATTACATGCAGAAACTTGGACAACATCTGAGCTCATGCACATACTCTTGATTTGTCCTCACAGGGTAAATGCAGCACAGAAAACACGAAACGTAGACGGGGCCAAAGGAAGAATTAGAAGGAGGGGTCAAGTTTTAGAGTAAACTGACCTACATCCATCTGATGTGTATCTAACAACCATAATGGCCTTGTAGATAAGAACAGGGCCTTGGAACAATAACCTTGAACACCACAATCTGAGTGTGTTTGTTTGTGAATGTGAGAGACTATTGTTTGTCTCTGCAGTCACATATTTGGATCTCTTGTGTGTACTAGGTTGAGATATGGATGAACGCTCATTAATCAGTGACAGGATTTCCATGTATAAATGAAGAATATAAGTGTTTGTTAAAAGAATATTTTGGCCATGAGGTTTAAAACCTCTTGACGTTCACAGAAAAACCACAAAGGAAAGCAGTAATGCATGTTTTCTGAGAAAAGTCATTGAGCAACTTACAGATTACTAATGAATGACTACTGTCTGATCTATAAATAAGGTGTTCTAAGGTGGGAAGAGAACAAAAAAAAAAAAAAAAACCTTTCTTATCCTTACAACCCTCTGGTGAACACCCTAATAGCGTAGGAGTTTTATGAAAGAGAATGAAGTCTTTATTTATTGTAACGTGACAGAGCTGGTGGAATTTGTTTCTGTGGTGTTTCCACAAAATTCACCACATTAGATTACTCAATAAAAAATAGAATTTGTGACACTGCTAAATCAGACCATTTATATTCTCTTAATGAACTTTTAAGAGTATTTTCTATCTGAGGGTATTATGTATTAAAAAAAAATTAAAAATTAAAAAAAATAAATAAATAAATAAATAATAATAAAAAAATAAAAAAAATCACAGAAGCAATGCAGTACCATGCTATATTTATGTCAGATGATTATAACCTGTTAATTCACAACTAAAAAAAAAAAAAAATTAAATAAATTGTTCAAAAGTTTGAGATCAGTTCGATTTCTAAAAAGAAATTAATGCTTGTATTCAGCAAGGATGCATTTAATTGATCAAAACTGAGTACAGATGTAATGTTACAAAAAAAAAAAAAAAAAATCTACTTCAAATAAACTTTTTTTTTTTTTTTTTTTTTACTTTTTATTCATCCTATCATGGTTTCCACAAAAATATTAAACAGCTCAACTGTTTCCAACATTGATAATAAGAAATGCTACTTGAGCACCAAATCAACATATTTGAATGATTTAGGAAGGATCACATGACACTGAAGACCGCAGTAATGATGCTAAAAATTCAGCTTTACCATCACAATAAATTATTTTTTTAAAAAATATTTTTTACAATTTAAAACAATTGTTTTGTATTTTCATACACTTCTCAAAATGACTGTTTTTACTGTATTTTTGATTAAATAAATGCAGCTTTGGTGAGCATAAGATACTTCTCATAAACAAAAGAAATCTTACTAATCCCAAACTTAGTGTATCTAACAAAATTAAATAAACAAAAACTACAGCAGGAATGTATCTTTTTGTCTTCATTTGTTAAATATCTGGTGCACTGTTGTCCAAGCCATGGTTAATTTATAATAATAATTCAAACTGAATTGGTAACTGAATAAGTAACATTTCTAAAAGCAGGTAGAATGCCCATACAGCTGAAGTATGACACTGACTTGTAGAGTGTGAGGTCTGTCTGCAGATCGGTGGTCTTGATGCTGGGAGGAGGAGCGTGGTGTGTATCCTGTGGATGGCGTGTGTCTATGGCCTCTTGCGGGCTAAGATGGAGCGTGACAGGGATGACTGGAAGAATGCTGATGTACCTGAGAGTATCAGATGGGAGATAAGTATGTTACACAACGACAAACTATAAGAGGGCCTGAACCATATCATCTATCAAGAGATATGAGTGTACCGCACCTCTTTGCCAGAGTGATATTATAATAGCTAAAGAGTGAGGGCCAGTGGCGGAAAGAAAGCCGCCTCCACAGCTCCTCATCCTCAGGGCCCCAAGTGATCTGTGGGCTGGACACAGGGGCCACTCCTGGGCGGGCTGCTCGATGACCCTGGGATTGGTTTTCGGGTAGAGGTGTGGGTTCAGGGGCAGGAAGCACGCTCAGTGTGCTGGTTGGGTCTCCACCAGGAAATACTGGAGCAACGCCCAGGTGAGGAGGAAGACCCGCCTCCCCAAGAGGGCTCTGCTCTGACACCTGGGCAGCAAGGAAAGTCCTCAGACCAGCAGGGTCTGTGTAGACTAAGATACCAATCCAGATTACAGTGCCAACCTATTAAATAAATAGACAACACATTTACATAGAATAAAACATTAATTTTTAATGTTAAATTAAAAACATTAATTTTTAATTTAGACTGTTCAAAAGTGTGGGTTCAAAAACAGAAATCTTATTACATATTATTACTAGTGCTGTCAAAACGATTAGTCACATCCAAAATAAAAATTTGTGTTTACATAATATATGTGTGTATACTGGGTATATTTATATGCATATATAAATACACATGAATACATGTATATATTTAAGAAATATTTACATGTATACATATTTTTATATTTATATTACACATAAATATAAATATATATTGCATATATTTCTTAAATATATACATGTATGTGTGTGTATTTATATATATATATGTACATACATACATATAAATATACACAGTACACATATATCATGTAAACACAGACTTTTATTTTGGATGTGACTAATCGTGATTAATCGATTTGACAGCACTAATTATTGCAACTTAAAATAACTAAAATATTAATGTTTTAAATGTCATGCTGAATTTTCAGCATCATTACTCCAGTCTTCAGTGTCAATCATTCTAATATGCTGATTTCCTGCTTGAGAAATGTTTTTTTATTATTATCAATTTTGAAAACAGTTGTACTGGTTTAATATTTTTCAGGATTCTTAGATGAATATAGTTCAAAAATACAGAATTTATTTGAAACAGAAATCTTTTTTTAACATCATAAATGTCTTTGTTACCATGACTTTTGATCAATTTAATGCATCCTTGATGAATAAAAGTACTAATTTCTTTAAATTATTTCTTTATTCTTAATATTGCAATTATGATTGATGACGCTACCAGCTCAAAATGTCAGAATGAACCTTTAAAGGAATAGTTCACTCAAAAATGAAAATTTTGTCATCATTTACTCACCCTCATTTAGTTCCAAACCTATATGAGTTTCTTTCTTATGTTGAACATAAAAGAAGATATTCTGAAGAATGCTGGTAATCAAACAGTTGATGGTATTTCTTTCTCTACTATGGAAGTCAATGAGGACCAAAAACTGTTTGGTTCTTCAAAATTCTTCAAAACATCTTCTTTTGTGTTCAACATAAGAAAGAAGCTTTTGTTTTGGAACAACATAGGGGTGAGAAAATGATGAGAAAATTTTCATTTTTGGGTGAACTATTCCTTTAAAGGGTGTAATTTTTACCATGATGATCCTCTGTGCCAGGCGAGTGCGGGCTAGGAAGTACACCACCCTGAGCCTCTTGGGCAAGCGGAGGTTCCGGAACGCAGGAGCCTGCAGGGTGATGGTGTGGGGAGAAGGGCGGGGCGGTGGAGGTGTCTCTCGTGGACGTAAAGGGCCCGGTTTAGGTGGAGGCATCCCCGCTTCTGCTGGGAGACGCCTGTTCAGATCAGCCAGCTGTTTATGTAGAGACATGAGAGTTGAGAAAGTCGATACAATAAAACTGAACATTCCAGACAGGGTACTCAAATGAAGCAATCAGATCAGCCAACTGTTTATGTAGAGACATGAAGTTGGGAGTTGGGAAAAGGCAATACAACAAAACTGAACATTCTGGACACAGATGAAGCAATGATGATTCATGTATTTCTCATGGAATTGTAAAAGAAATTTCTAGAATGTTCTCTGTGTGGGTGGTTCTCACCTCCATGCGGCGGATGTCAATAGACAGCACAGTGGTGAAGAAAAACATCTGCAGGAAGAAATCAGACACCAGACCGACCACAGCAAACAGACAGAACTCCTACACACATAAGAAAAAGGGGGAAGTGTAAAGCGTTTGAACTTGGAACTGTACAACTACCATCAAAAACAGGTCATATATTTGAGTTATTTACAAGAGCTTCACCTGAATTGCTGGTACAAATGTGAAGTATCCAATGAGGATGATGCACAGTTCAGTGGCCATATTCTTCATGATGGACCAGCTCTCATTGCTTAGACCTTAAGACAGAAACAAGAAAGAAAAAATAAAAACAAATAAAGCAAAAATACAGACCTTTGCCAGAGTAGGTGTCATTTAATTTGGTCTAATTTTCATATGCCATACTTTCAAAAGATTTCAAACTTCTTAAGATGTTGCTAAAGGCTTTATGGAAAAATTTGTAATTTTCTTTTGCTAAAAGTTTTTAAGTCTATGAAAGTTAACTACAATAAATAAAACATGTTTAAAGCTGCTTTTAAAAATATATATATTCAGCAATTCTGATACATATTGATGTTTGTTGTTTATAAATTATCTAAACTATAGTAGTCAACATTTGAAGTGAATCAAAATAAGTTCATCAAAGTTGTCCTAAGACAAGAACGGGTATTGTTTTGGTTTTAGGACAACTTTTAGAAAAAGTTTTGATCCACTTCAAATGTTGACTAGTGTATATTTTATATTACTGATAGGCCTAGTTTTAAACCTAATCTGCATACGGTTTTGTGATACGTTTTTATTATATAAGTGTCACTACACAACAGTAAGACAGTGCTTAGTATTGAATTGGCTATACTTATATTGAAAACACATATTTTAACAGTGCAGATGATTGCATCATCTCTGACCTTGAGCAATACGCAGCTTGACTTCAAGGTCGACAGGCGTTGACACAACAGACTTGGTGAGGACAAGGACATTCTCCAAACCAATTACCACCACAAGATAGGGGAAGATTTCCCTGCAAAACAGCAGCAGAAAAAACAACTAATCCTCTGAAAATCAAATCACAACCAACCAAAAGGGAAATTGCATAAATGTTTTATGTGAAAAAAATATGCTAACATTAAAAGTAAAAATAAAAAAATTTGAGGAACGTGAGGACCTGGCTGATTATTGATGATAAAAGCTTAACAGAATAATTCACTATAGCGTTCTGTCATTAGCTGAAGAGTAGACCTTATGCAGCCCTGTTGTATCTTGGATCAATATGGAGTACACACATGGCCTAAATTGTGTGTATGTATTGACTGCAGCCTGTCCCGGTGAACCAAGTCAAATTTGTTTGGACAGCTTGAGCTCACACCACTGTGACTACATCCATACATGCAACCTTATAGGCTGGTGGAGGACTATCCCTGCCCACTCAAACACTTCCTGGTACTGAAATTCCCCTAAACCGCAACCATTATTATTGACGATTGGTTATACATCAACCTGCTCAAAGATCAAACAGTCACATTCTAATTTCTGAGGGATTAAGTCTATAGCAGCCCTGTGATATTGATGCACAGAATCATTCTACTGGTATGAATGAAGGTGTGTTTTGGCTGAGCTCCTACCCTCCATTCAGTGTGGGCGTCAGGCCAAACAAGGTGCAGAGTCCCACAGACATGAGCAGAGAGCTGAGAACCGTCACCACAGCAGCCAGCGCCAAGCCCCATTTGGATTTTACCATGTCAATCTTTCCTGTGAAGTGAGAAGGAGGGATTATCAGAATTATTTTTGTCAAGAGCATATTACAAAAACGTCATTAAGCATATAAAATGCTGCTGGAAAGAGGGTATGTGAATTCTTGATGCTGAACGTGCTGTTCTGAGGATAATCGCCAGGCCAGACTGAAACACGAAATCTGGCGAAAGCTCAGTCAGAAACCAAACAGCTATGCTAATCTGAAAGCTTTCTGCAGTCAATTTACTGCTTTCCCCAGAGGCACCTGGAAAAACATCCAATTTCAACACTCTGTCGTATTACTTCCTAATAATTTTAGAGATATATGGAATGATTAATAGAGAAAGAACAATAAGGACAGCAGAAAACACTATGAATAGTCCCATTTCTGGCAATTCTGTCAACTGTGGCATTCCCAACAATAAGGATTTTTGGCCTTTGTCTGTTTGCAATAGTAATAAAAGTCACTGCAGAATTTACAACAATAATGTTCAATACATCACACAAAATTACATTTTTTGAAGCATAAACAGACGTGTGCATATAATCATCCAACATAAACATTTAATCAATGGTGATAGTTCTGACAAAGTGGTCTGAAACTCTCTTACACTGGATTGTTGATCTGGGCAAATATTTTCATTGTGAATGTTATAGAAACTAAATGCACATCAGATACTTCTTGAAAGTATGTGGCCCATTAAATAAAATCTGGAAAATTTTTGGAATCTTCTACAAACGTTAATAGAATATCACCTATTGTTTTACAACACTGAGACACAGTATGATACTCTGTTCTAACTCCAAGGTCAGAATGTACAATTGTATCACATTACATTACACAACCAGGTATTCCATAACACAAACCCAGAAAAAAAAGCATGTACAAAAGTTTGGTGATTGGTAATATTGTTCTCTTATGTTTACCATACATGCATTTGTTTGATAAAAATACAGTAATGTTGTGAAATATTATTACTATTTAAAATGTTTTTTTATTTGAATATTTATGTAGCGAAGCTAATTTTCAGCAGCATTTATTTGATAATTTTTTTTTTTAAAAAGTAATTTTGATAAATATATTAACATAGAAAACAGTTATTTTAAATTTTAACGTACAGTTTATTCCTGTAATGCAATTCTTAATTTTCAAGCAGCCAGTCTTCAGTGTCATATGATTCTTCAGAAATCATTCAGACATTCTGATTTGGAGCTCAATAAAGATTTCTTACTATTTTCAATGTTGAAAACAGTTGTGCTGCTTAATATTTTTGAGGAATGTGATACCTTTTTTTCAAGATTAATCAAAGTTGAAAAGACTAGCATTTATTTGAAACAGATATAATTTGTAACATGATAAATGTCTTTACTATCACTTTAATCAATTTAATGCAAATTAATAATTCTTTAAAAAAAATAAATACTAACCAGGAACAAGAAAATTAATGACAGAATATAAGTAGCGATGACACTTACGGGTGGAGAAGTAGATATAAGCAAAGAGGATGATGTAGGTGGTGACCAGAGGGATGAGCTCAGCGATGCCAATCTCCTCTTTGAAATGGACATGCACCATGTGGTCTTCACGCAGAGTGCAGTTCGCTGAAGGATGAAGCTGTTTCAGACGGGCTCGGAGACTGCCTACAAACCTGTCCAGAAACACACACACCGGAGATGCTAAATATTTTTGGAAACTATGATTGGATCACTACAAAAACTAGATTTTTAGAAGATCTAGAAAATGTGAAGCCTGCTTTATAAACTACAATTAATTTTAAATATTACAAAGGCTGACCTTGCATCATAGGACCTTAGTGCAATTGTGATGGTGTATGTCACCACTCTCTTCTTGCTGTACAGGCTTACACCCGTCTGCTTCCCCGGAACACCAAAGAGTAAATCTAAAAAGCACACACAGTAAAAATGAGGTTCCTAAACAAACAGGGGGGAACTTAATTTGAGCAGAGATTAAACTGTATTTAAGCAGCTTCCTGCCTCTCAGAGTGGCTGATGTATGAAGGCCTTTGGGTTCATGTTGGTGGACTGTCTTCAGGAGGTCTGGATCTGCATCAAACATGTCACGCCGATTCTGCCAATAGTTGCCAGGGGACACCAGCAGGCAGCCATGCTCTGGAAGGACCGCCTGCATGCGCCGCAACCCTGGCAACAGGTCCGTCACCTGCAAGCACAGCGCCTCCAAACTTCTGAGAAGAGGGAAGTGAGGAAAACAGGAAAGAATGAGGTTGAGAAATGTGTGGTAACAAGCACAAACAGAAATGGTTTGAAATCAATCAACATGAGCTAATAAGTCAGGGTGGGAATCTTAGACCTGTCTGTGTAAACATGGTTTCTGATCTCCTCCAGAAGACTGAAAACGCGCCCAAGGGGAGAGCGGAACACGTCCACAGGAACCAGACTGTTGTCCCATGGTGAAACCGCTGCCTTGACCAAGACCTGCTGGATGTAGGCCACCGGAGGACCCCGATACTGCAAGAAAAGCAGCGTTTTTAGATGAATAGTATCAGGTCTTTAAAAGAAACAAGATTTTTATAGTTTCAGTGGTGCTTAACTAAGCTAATTTCATGATGGTAAAGTGTTGCAGGTGGTTGTTTGCTGGCCCCAAGTCTAGGAGGTAACTTTTCATTGCAATTCAGTTGGAATTTTTTCGAATGGTCTTTGTCCACCTAGTGAAATTGTCTTTTTAAGTCTGAGAGATTAGAAAAGTAATAATGCACCTTTTTTCAACATGATTTGATCCTTATTCTTGTCTGTTACAGTGTGGGACACATTGGACACCCAACGTTCGCAGGGTTTACAATCCCTAACCAATGCCAGACTCACTGCCATAGCAACAAGCTAAGTTAACACTTTAGTATAGGGACCAATTCTCACTGTTAATAGTTGCTTATTAGCATGCCTATTATTAACATATTGGCTGCTTATTAGTGCTTATAAAGCACATATTCTGCATGACCATATTCTACATCCCTAATCCTATCCAATATCTAAACTTAACAACTACCTTATTAATTATTAATAAGCAGCAAATTAGGAGCTTGAGGCAAAAGTCATAGTTAATGGTTTGTTAATACCGAGAATTGGATAAAGTGTTTCCCAAGCTAATAATTCCACAGAAAAGCTGCATATTTCAAAATTGTTATATTGTAAACTACTGTTCAAACATTTGGGGTGGGTAAGATTTTTAAAATATTTTTTGAAAGAAGTCAATTATGCTCTCCAAAGCTGCATTTAAATAATAATAATAAAAAAGCAAAAACAAATTTACAATTTTTACCTACAGTGTGACATGATCCTTCAGAAATTATTCTGATATGCTGATTTGATGCTCAAGTAACATTTACTATTATTACTTACTATTAAGGTTGAAAACAACTGTGCTGCTTAATACCATGATACATTTTTTTCAGAATGTTTTAGATATTCTATGGGCGAAAATATTAATTTCTTTTAAAATAATAATAAAAATCTTAGAGAACTGAAATTTTGCTGGTAATGTATATCATTGTATATCAAAAAAGCATTTCATTTTACCCAATCAGGGCGCTCCGACAGGTCACCCTGAGACTCTTGGGATGGGACAGAGTAATCTCGTACTCCGGTGGTGAACTCGACAGGCCCTGTTCCTGGCAGAGGCAGCTTCAGCAGAGGGTAACTGTAAAAGAAAGCATGGTTACAGAACGACAAATCAATCTTTATTACCAACATCAAGCTACATTCCTCACAGACACGGTACCTCCAAATGGAGGAATGGCCTTCTCATGACGAAGAGCCCATACAAGGTCCATAAAACAAATCATATTTGAATAAAATGGGTGACAAGTATGCAAAGTCTTTTTATAGCATTTTTATAGGTTTTATAGCATTCAATCAGTCAAACACAGTTGCAGCAACTGTGAACTTAAAACATAAAACTGCATCAGGAGGGAGCACAGACCAGTATGATTAACTTTCTAGAAAAAAATGATTGCACAAGACCCACAATACTGCCTGCAGTACAAACAATGAAGGACTGGGATTGTCTCCAGATGGATGATCTGACCAGCCCCTAACTTCTCACAAAAGGAACATCTGTCACCCTCCTTCAAAGTGCTTGAAAAGCTCTGAATATCCCCCACCAAACACAGCAGAGGAGCACAGGCTGATGGAAATAAGGTTTAAAAACACATGACACTGTTGACATCAGGGAAACAGAAGGCTGTTGTGTAAAATACATTATACCCGGAATCTCCGAGTGTGCTTTCCTTAACATGGCTCATCCTCCTTTCATGGCTTAAATAAGTCTGTTTTACTGAAGAACTGTTTAATGGAGGATGACTAAATCAAACTAAATATTCCTTTCAGGTAGGGCAGCACTTTTCTCTTAAATGGATCCATTTTTTCCTTAGTGTTTTAACTGGCAACCATGAGAACACACTCTCTCTACAATGAGAAAATGCAATTATTATGGAAAACACCTGCAAATATGGAAGGAATTTAGATAATAAGGGTCTTATCTAGCGAAACGATCTGCCATTATCTAAAAAAAAAAATGAAAAAGTATATACCTTTTAATAAAGCCCAACCGATATATCATTTTGCCGATTTTATCGGCCTATATGAGCCTGTCGCAGATATACTGGTATCGGCGAATATGCCGCCGATATGCCACCGATATTAACATTTTTTTACAGAACATAAAACGCAGATAAAATGCTTGTATATGGTGTAATTACATAGTTTGTCCAGCAGAGCGCGCTCCATTGTTTGCTACTGGTGACCTGGATGAAACGCTTTAAAGCTTAGGGCTGCATCCGAAAACTTAGGCAGCTGCCTTGCTGCCTCATGAGGCAATGACTCTGCAGGCAGCGTTTTTGCATGAAGGCACCTCACGAAACTGATTTCGGACAGGCTTCTGAGGCAGCGTAACGGTTTAACGATCTACAACAAAATAGAACGAGTTTTGGTGATAAGTAAACGAATATTTAATTACTATAATACTCATTTCTCGCTAGAAATAACATCAAAAGTGCAAAAAGTTAATCAGAAATATACATTTACACACAAACTAACCACCAAACGCAACTTCCAGCCGCCATCTTTATTTTTTAGCTCAACCGTCTCGGAATGGAACGCACAGGATTGTGGGATATCAAAGGCAGCGAAGGATACATCTATGCTGCCTTCAAAAATCGGCCAAATGAAGGCATCTTAGGAGACAGGAAGTGAAGCTAACTTTGTATTCGAACGTGTCTTGATGCCTTCCTGCCTTGGAATGCTGCCTCCGAAGGCAGCATTTTCAGTTTTCGGATGCAGCATAAGTGTATGGAATACCACTGAAACTTTGAACGGCCATGTCTCTGTAACAGCGCAGCGGATCCGCATCAAATTCGGGAGATCCCTTCAGCTCGAGGAACCCTCTCGAACGCCGAATCGAGTGTACATCTCGAGGCCCCCTTTCAAATGAGACCACCCCCGCGTCGATAGCCCCTGGGTCCGGGAGTTACGGGCGGTTAAATTCGCGGTCGGGCGCCGACCGATCTGGCGGTCCAAGGGGGCTACCGAAGCGCAGAGGGTGGCGTTTGAGAGGGCTCCTCAAGCTGAAAGGATCCCCAGAATTTGGTGGAGATCCGCCGCCGCGTTCGCAAGATAATGACATCAGCCAACATTTTAACTTCAGTAAAGAGGTCTCTTGTTCAGGCTGCTTGTCTTATTCGACCGTAAGTGCCCTGCGAAGTGGACTTCACATGATATTCCGCCATGATTCTAGTTCCAAGAAAACGTACACGTTACATTCAAAGGGCATTAAAGTGGGCGAGATGTGAATTTAAATTGTATTTATTTACAGTGGTATATTATGTCACACTTCTCTAGTAAGTTTCGTCTGAGTGTGAAGACAGTAGCGCAAATCCGTGAATGAATGTTCTGAAGTGAAATAAACTTCAACGGAATAAAGTTGAATGGAATTGAATTAAAATAAAGTTAAATAAATTTCACCTTTACTGTTCAGTGCACTGATGTCAGACTCATTTTGGATAATAAAGTTTATTGTTAAATTGTTAAATGCCCTGCCTCCATTACATATCTTTGTCACGTCATTCTAAGTGTTTGATCACCACATTTGAGTGATCAATGCAATAAATGTGTTTATGTATATATATTCTGTTTATGTATATACTATAGTATTCTATATATAGTACCAGTCAAAAGTTTGGACACAGGAATGGGAAAGTGTCCAAACTTTTGACTGGTACTGTACTATAATATACACAAAGAATATCGACGATATATCGATATCGGCCTTTTTTTTTATGACCTAATATCGGTATCGGCCCCCAAAAAACTCATATGGGTCGGGCTCTACTTTTTAACCACAAATGTTCGTCTTGCACTAGCACAACGTCGCGTTGGAAAGGTCACGTGTGATGTAGGCAGAAGTACCAACCCAGTGTTTACAAAGCAAACGTGCAAAGAAAGTCAAATGCCCTTTACAAAAAAGGTAAAACAACGTCAGACAATTTTGAAGTTGGAGGAGAAAATGAGATGGAGTTTTTCGCCCTACCCTACCTTTTTGAACCAGAGTACACAGACAAATTTAAAAAAAATTTCTTTCTTTTTTTTTTTTATAAAATGACAGATTGTTTAGCTAGATAAGACACTTATTACTCAGCTGGGATCATGCAGAGCCTTTTGAAGCTGCACTGAAACTGCAATTTGGACCTTCAACCCGTTGGCTTCCATTGAAGTCCACTATATGGAGAAAAATCCTGGAATGTTTTCCTCAAAAACCTTAAGTTCTTTTCAACTGAAGAAAGAAAGACATGAACATCTTGGATGACATGGGGGTAAGTAAATTATCAGGAAATTTTTATCCTGGAAGCAAACTAATCCTTTAATTTGGGTGTAATTCAGTATATTCCTTTATTATCTGTCTTGAGGCTAAGTCAAGCTATTCTGGCCAGCACCTTCTTTTCTCTAGCTGAGAAAGAACTCAGACGTCCACAGTGACAAGTAGTTGCCACCTTCACAAAGCCTACTTCTGTTCCTCCAGGCAGCTGAAGACACTGGGCTGTTCTTTAAGAGAAATGTTCACACACTCACTCTTTTTCTCATGGATTTTGCCCTTTATCTGAAGCGTCAGAGATTTAATTCACATTTTGCTGACTGAGGCTAAAAGAGAAGGCATGAGAAAACCATTTTCTCCAGCTCAGTGCTCCACTTTTGTGTTTGTGCTACACACAGTCCTCCTGGCACAATCTTGCTGTCAAATCAAACTGTGCAGAACAACCGACCACAAGCCAACTTCATTCCTTTGTTGCCCTCTCTCACCCTTTCACACCCCAAAACATCCCATCCACAGATTTGTACAGATAAGCTGCTTTTCCTAACCCACAGAAGTACATAAAGTGCTTTAATAGAGGCCATCAGAGCCATGGCCATTGTGTCCCTGATTAGTTTAAATCTCGCTCTAATGCCATTACTTCCTGTTTGAATCAAATATCATGACTGCAGACTCACCAGCAGGCTAGGATGCTGGCAGAGGTGAAGAGAATGATGGGAACCGGGTAGGAGGCACATAGCAGGCCGTGCCGGTAGAAGGCGGCCGAGATGTTCTGCCGAAGCCGCTCTCTCACCGTCATCCTGGGGGGAGGGGTCAGCTGATGGCCATCAAGTCTGCGTGTGCGGCCAGGGCGAGGGCACCGGCGGGCATCCAGGGATCTGTGTGAACAAGCATGTACATAACTTTATCTTAGGGGTGGGCGATATGGCAAAAATATCATATCACAAATTTTTCCAGAAATATCACGATTCACGATTTTATCACGATTTTTTGTCATGTTGATTTTACTATTTTACAAGTTGTCTGAGCAATACAACGAAACTAATTTCCCATTTTTTTTTTTTTTTTTTTTTAACAAAGCCTTTCAAGGTAACAAAGTATAAAATAAAAAAGAATGGCAGATATTTAGGCCAAAATGAGCAAAGATAAAAATCTTTGTCATTATTTTATCTTTGTTATTTAAAAATAAGAACAAAGCTACACATTACAAATAAAAATAATATGAATAAAACAAACAGTGCTTTTATTTTTCAGGTACGGTAGGTGTATTTAGCAGTATTGAATTAACAAATATAAAAAGTGAAACTATATACATCAATTGTACATTGATTCTAATGAAAGCAACTGTATTAAAGTTCTTCAGTCAAGAGCAGGGAGTGATTTTTCTCTTTGTGTTTTGTTGTTTTATTAACATTAAAAGAATAGTTCACCCAAAAATGAAAATTCTGTCATCTGTCTGTCATAGTGTTTTATTTTTATACAATCATTTACTCACTCTCAAGTTGTTTTAAACCTGAATGAGTTTTTTTTTTCTGTTCTGTTTCAAAAAATATCTTATTTTGTGTTTAGCACAAGAAAGAAATTAATACAGGTTTGGGACAACATGTGAGTGAGTAAATAATGACAGAAATATAACCTTTGGGTGAACTATCCCTTTAATGACAGTCGGCAGCATGTTTGGTATTATCCCTTTAAGAACTGCACGCATCTAATATACAGGAACGCATCCGTTTTTCTCTCAGTTGTTTACTTTCACTTTAGAGATAAGCAACTGTGTATATATGTAAATGCTGTGTGTTTTTGACAATATTAGCACAATCAGATGCGATACATAACTTAGTTCAGTAATTAGGCGCTATTTGACAGGCTTTTAGTGCGTGCGCACTTCAGGTGTATGCACTGGAAAAGCACATCAGGACAGCACGCATATAAAATGTTTAACCAGCAAGACTTTAAAGAAAATAATGTACTTTTGTGATTGTGAATAAGTGCAGTGTCCTGTGAGTGTAACTCTACCACTGAGTTAACACTGATGTGAATGCATGTCGCGTTGTACAGTATACTGAGACGGAGGCGTCAGAACTGCAGCTGATAGAATAGCACGATACTACGATATTTCTCCAAAAGCAGATCGTGGAGACATTTTTATCGTCCACGATCAAAAATCGTCATATCGCACACCCCTACTTTATCTGGATCAAAATACAAAATGAGTAGTATCTTATGGCAAGTTTTATTGCTATTCATCACCAAAAGTACAAAAACATTCACACGTATGGCCAACATAAAATGTACGTATTATGATTATGACATGATATGAGTCAGCAGTTGTTACATAAAACCAAGCAGTAGCATTTACAAGAGGAATCAATTCATTAGTTAAAGGAGTAGTTCACTTTCAGAACAAAAATTTACAGATAATGTACTTACCCCCTTGTCATCCAAGATGTTCATGTCTTTCTTTCTTCAGTCGTAAAGAAATCTGCAGTCATTTAAACTGCATTTTGGAAATTCAAGTTTCGGGTGCACCATAGAAGTCCATTATATGGAGAGAAATGCTGAAATGTTTTCCTCAAAAAAAAAAAAAAAAAAAATTATATATATATATATACATACATACATATATATATATATATATATATATATATATACTTTACGACTGAAGAAAGCAAGACATGAACATCTTGGATGACAAGGGGATGAGTACATTATCTGTACATTTTTGTTCTGAAAGTGAAGTACTCCTTTAATAAATTAATCAATTTTATGTCATTTATTAATTTTTTATAGCATTTATTAATAAATTAATTTAGGAAAAAATACATCATTGATCATTGGTACTTTAAATGAAAAACTAATTTGAATGAATACAACATAAATGTGTTAGCATGTGTACACTACCAAAAGTTTTTTTTTTATTTTTTTAAACTGAACATTCAACTGAACACAAGTGAGAGTAAAGACATTTACAAAGTTACAAAAGATTTCTATTTTTAATAAATGCAGTTCTTTTGAGTTTTTTTTTTTAATTCATCAAAGAATCCTGAAGAATATGCATCACTGTTTCCACAAAAATATTATTAATATCACTAATTTCTGAAGGATCAATGACACTGAAGATGGCAGTAATGGCTGCTGAAAATTCAGCTTTGCTGTCAAAGGAATAAATTAGATTTTAAAATATATTGAAACAGAAAAAATGTTATTTTACACTGCAATAATATTTCACAATATTACTGTTTCTATTGTATTTTTGGTCAAATAAATGCAGCCTTTTAAAAAAAAAAATCTTACCAACCCCAAAACTTTTTAACGCCAATAGGCGTTAAAATCCAACCTTAGACCTAGACCTAACTAATTTAACCATACTGTAATCTGTTACCAAAGCAAACTTAAACACATCTCTGCCAACAGCTAGCTAGCTAGCAGATCATTCTTTAGAAAACCTATCTGTTTGAATTAACCCTTTGCCTAGATGTAGTTTCTGGACTTTCAAACTCTGAAACCAGAGGGTTCAAGGTTTATACTGGCGGTCTCTGGTTTACAAAGAGCTCTTTTTTGTCATCGGGTACCCCTGTGACTACACCACAGAGCACAAACTTCCCCCCAGGATTTTACCTCCTGTGTGGCTACCGTTCATGCTTTACTATAAATATTACATCAACAAGATGACACATACAGCCTCATAAAGATGCTACACATGTACTACTCAAGTTTGTGGACAACTTTCATAACACATGATGCAAGAGATTTCATAAAAACAGACAGAGAGAGAGGACTATGATTGGGTAAACACTTCACTGAAAGCAGAATTAACTGATTTTAATCAAAGCAGGTCAACAACTTTTACATGATGATATCAATGTAATGTTCCCTTTTTAGAAGATCCAAGCGCATAAATACATTTTAAAATGTTCAATTTGATCAATTTCATAGTACCTTAAGATTGTTATATAATATTGCCAAAGCATCATTACACCAATAAACGCAGTGATAAAAACAACTGAATTAAAAATAAAAATTAGAATTCTCAGTAATGGTAATAAAAACAATAACAGCAATAATAATTTGTAATAAAATAAGAACGCTAACACACTAACACAGATCATAAGTCATTTGTGGTGAACAAGTAAATAACAAACTTTTTTTTCACAAACTTTTATAAGACTTACAGCACAGTAGTCATAAGAAACACTTATACGATAGTTGTACGTATTATTTATTTGCATCCTTCCTAACTCCATTTTTACGGCATTTAATTGTATGGAAAATAGCAAGTCATACGCATTTGAAAGACGTGAGTGAACAAATTAAAAATGACAGAATTTGCAATTTAGGGTCAATTATTATTCAAGCTTAACAGTCCCTTTCCCACTGCAGTATAGACGCTTAAGACTCAGTTTGACACAGTCTCTCTCTTTCTTACTGCATTCGCAAACTTCCTTCTCTCCCTCTATTGCTGAATCTGGGAGATTTTCAAGAGAACAGAGACCAGAGACACCATTCAAAGTCTGCAAATCTTGGCAAACCCAAAAACTACCACATGGAAACAGGCAATGACTTTAAATTCTTAAGGGAATGTGCAGGCGCGGGCTGATAAACACGTGCGGCTGACAGATGGACCAGTCTGTGCAAAGCAACCGTGTTTAACAATTTGATGACACAAGAACCTGGTAACTATCATACATGCTGGGATACAACTTTTGAATGCAACACAAAATTGCTGCTTTGGATAGAACCATCCAAAAAAATGGCAAAGTTCAACAGTAACAGCACATATACTTTTCTCCCACAAACTACAGCAATGCTTTCAGTCACAGGGCACTTAAAATACACCAGTTAATATTGGTTTCCAAAATGAAGGCATTTAAAAACTAGAAATCTGACATTTAAAAAAAAAGCCTGTCAAACTTCTAGTCTCAGGTGGATTTATGTCTGCATCAGAATGTTTCACTGTAAATCATCTAACTGTAAATCTACTGCAAAACAGCTGTCAGGGATATCTGCCTGCTCACATTCACTACCAAAAAAATTATCTTTCAAATTCAACGTCAGAGAAAAATTATTCAAAAATTCTAAATAATTGAATCACATTTTGATTTTCATTTAATATTTTTCAAAAATATTCTCCCATTTTTACTAACATTTTTCCAAAAAGATCTTCAAAATTATTATGTTCCTGATTTTAATTATCGATCACTCAATTTAATTTTCCATTACTAAATCCAAAGCAGCAAAAAAGAAGCATAATATACTTAAAAAACTGAACTAAACCAACAATTCCTGACTCTTTTTTTTTTTTTTTGGAAAATTGTTGGTCAAAACACAAACTCGAAAATATATATTTCTTTATTATGTATAACCAAAACATTATAAATGATATAGAGAAACAATTTCCAAAACATCTCACAGGTACTTAAAGTAAACAATAAATAAATTGTCAAAACTCCAACACAACCGTATAAACACGATAAGTATCGAACTGAATCTAAATCAAATCCATTTTGCCATAACACGAGAAAAACATTTATCATTAAATAAACTAATATAATTACACAGCAATGCTGTGATAGTACCATTGTATTGTGAGGTATGAGACGGTAACACCATGTTATTTTGTATATTACTCTTATTTCCTAAGTATTATTTCACAGCATAGCATGGCACTTTTAAGGTATTGCACAAACTATGTACTATATTGTAATAATACAACGTGCGGTGTTCACGCTGATGCAATTTCCACGTTTCTTCTGCAGTTATTGTGAATTAAACTGTAAATGAGCTGAGCTGAAATCAGTCTAACAGAGCTAAAGCTAACAGCCACTGAACTACATATGAATACAGTTTGAATACAGCTCGGTTGTTTGCAATGTCCTGCATTTCGTGCCTTTCAAAATACCTGAGATACTATTTAATATATTTTTGTTGTGCGAGGAGATGAACCCGATTCATGTTTCCATGGCATTAACTTTAGCCGAGCCGCTAACGCTTTAGCATTAGCAATACTTTAAGTATAAAGCACCTGCCAGTTTTATTTAGATTAGCTTGGCGTATATAGACAATAAATAGAACGCATCAAGCTAAAAACACGCATTTCACTGCCTCAAGCGATGCACATCTATCTAGGAAGCGCTTTGACAGCATGTTACTGGATCAGCTAACAGAAATAGTGAGCACTAAGGGCCTGGCATGCTTCTAAAATTTAGCAATATAAGCACATAAACCAAAACAATAGCGCTCAAATCATCGCTTACCCTAATGACAGGTTCTACCCTTCCTCTCTGAGGGCTTGTTTTATCGGTGATTCAGCTCCTGTTGAGCTCCACAGGCAGGTGGCTGTAGGTCTCTACTGTTCTGCCTGCATCATGTCAGCTACTGTAGCCACTCTCCAACGTGACCCCTCAACTTCAACCTCCAGAACAAAGCTAAAACGCGTCAAACTACGTTCTCTACTGGCCATAACGAGAAATGTTAACGCTCTAAAACGCATAAAACTGCGGACTCTACTGGCCACAAGGAGGAACGAAGTAGAGTGTGCAATGAAGATAATTTCTTCCTAAATGGAAGTATCTAGTGAATTGTTTGCATTAGATGAACTCATTGTATTAACATAATGTAAGGAAAATTCTCAGTTGTCATTATTTGCTGGCAGGTGCAGTTAAACACAGTAGTCCTTTAGAACCACTGAGGCGTCGGACATTGGTTGATTCTTATAGTTTAATGTATTTTAAAGACAGGATAGTACATTTCTATTCTGTGCAGCGAATTATTGCTTAGAAGTAAACGTGTTATCTTCTAGAGACATATTTTTCTGCAATTATTACAACACTCCCTGGTGGTCTAGTGGTTAGGATTCGGCGCTCTCACCGCCGCGGCCCGGGTTCGATTCCCGGTCAGGGAATGAAAATTTTTATTAAAGTGTGTATTTTATAACGTAATAAATCGTAAATCTGTTTTGATCCATATCAATTACCAATTGAAATCTGTTTGGAAAATGCCATTTTTAAACCGAGGAGTCTCCTTTTGTCAGTAGTGGTGCTCAACTAGGAGCCTGGGATCCACTAGGGGGCCTCAGCAAACATCTAATGGGGCACAATGTAACATAATTATTCAAAGTAATATATTAATGAAATATTAATAACATGAAAAACTTAATTTTTAAAACATGCACACACAAAATCAAGAAACTGTTCCTTTTTTCACCCCTCTCCCTCAAATTAAAATAAAGCAACTTTGATGTAATTATTGCCAATATATTGAACAAAATTTGGAAAATAGGCTTTGCATCTGTTAGACAAATTGTGGCCTTCTAGTCAAAAATGTTTAGAAATACCCCACACATTATAACTGTAACAAAAACTTTGAAACACAACAACATCAATTGGCAACTGAACCTTAGTCTTAAAAAAAATCAGACAGGCTATTTTCTATGAAAAATCAATTTATTACAAAATAAACATCTTCGTTTTGTTTTGTAGTTTTCGTGACACATTATAACTGAGCAATATGACTGATGATAACTGATGAACTGGTTACTGAGGTCAGTGTACACAACAGATCAACCTTAACTCTTATCAGAGAACCTAATCTACAACACTGACCTGCAGGTATGATAACATCTCAGATTTAAGAAATGTTTGTTCCTTATGACTTGTATTAAAAATATAAGAGAAGAAGAATGCACATGTAAAGCATATTTACAAAAATCTGTATGGAAAGGAGAGTAAAATGAAGATTTAAAAAAAAAAAAAAAAAAATTCAATGCTTTTTACTCTGTACAATTTTATATTAAAATCCCAAATTCCTCTGCTCAACACTGGAACAAAAGCTGACACTGACAAATGTTTTATGCTGAAATACAATAACAGATCAAAATATTATTTTCTAAATTAGTTTCTTATTTGCATTCAGCATTTACGACCTCAGAAATGAAACTCAGCACTAATAACAGGTGAGACCAATCAAATATTCCTTAATATTGCGTACAATATCTTGGCAACAATGTCAACCATAATGCAGCTGCAGGCCATTGTAACTTGTGGGCTTACTGACACAGCCAAGACATTCAAATGTGACTGTCAAAATGATATATAGTGACTATGTATGGGTATGTGCCATTAAAATAAGGGGGGAAAATTAAAAACTAAAACTAAAACCATCCAAATCATTCTCTGTCAAGTGTGAAAATTTAGATTTTAGAAAATACTTTTTTTTAAAAAATACAAAAAAAAGCAGAATTTGCTGGAAAGTTGAGAAACCATTATATAAAACAAAAATAAAAACTACACAACTGTGAACAGTGTAATGAAAATCGAGTTTTCTACACGATCTTCACCCTCGCTGTCCTTTTAAATAAGGCATTTTCTTCACTTCAGGATATCAACTGAAAAACAAGAAATTTACCCATTATAAAAGCTGCCAACTGTCAAATCGATTACAAAACATTGGTTTAGTATTTTGGAGGTACCACTTACACCCTTAACTGTCTCCCGGATGAATTCCTTTCTGCTAGTCAGATCAAAATCAGGATACTTGTCATAAACCTACAATGAAGAGGAAGTTCATAAATAAGTACTTGTAAACTCTTCAGGATGACAAACATTAGTGAAACATATCTATATCTAGGTGATGAACTACACCTGTGCTAAGACACCTACAAGAACATAAGAGGAACTGACTGCATGCATAAAAAAAAAAAAAAAAAAAAAAAAAAAAAAAAAAATCACAGTTGGTTACATACAATTGCAAAATGGATCAGAAAAGTGAATAAGCATCTAAAGTTAAATGTCTCACTTGTTTGAAGACACCATTTGGTTTGATATTTTTTGTTAATGCAATGACATTCACACATTTACTGTAAACCCTCTGAAAAAAACATTTTGTCATGTCGATAAATGTTTTGAAATAACACACTTGTCGGGTAATCTGCTTCATTGTAACTTCCTCCAAGTTGGCATCTTTCAAGAGATCCTTGATTGCTTCCTTCAACTGTTCTTCAGTTGGTGGTTTTTTAATCATCTTGATCAACGGCTGATCATCATCAGAGCTTTCACTTTCATCTGGAAGAAAAATACAGCATGCCAAACTCAGTGCAAAACAGTGTACAGTTTCAGTTTTGAGATGATGTTAAATGATTTTATGTCATGTTACTACAGACATAAAAAAAAAGGTCAATTTTCAGATTTTAACTTCTGGGGCCGTATGTATAAAGCCGCTCAAAGTAAAATTTTAGTCTTAAGTGTGTCAAAATTCTAAGAATGATGTCATTTTACTCTTATTTCTAGACTTAAGAATAAGAATGATTCATAAAGGTTCCTAAGTGTTAAGACTAGGTCTCAGCTCCTAAATTATTTAAGAGCGCTGGAGAGGTCTCCTAACCTAGTTAGGAGTAACAATATGGCAGCAAAGAGGAGATAAACACTTTCCAATGAAGATATAACATATTAGAGTTATGTAATAACATGGAGTTGATAATACAAACTTGATTGTCAAGATAGTCAATTTGTTTTTGTAACTGACAAAGTAAGAAATTTAATAACCTCTTCCACTCTAGAAGTAAATGCTCTATCTGCAGAAATGAAAGTAGTAATTAAATTTTTTGGCTGGAAAATTGGAAAAATGCAGCAATGCACCGGTAATGATACAGGAAGCAGGGTAACACAACAGTGGCTAAAAGTGATGTGTGGATTATTTTTGACCCCACATTTCACTTAAACCATCAAAATATGAAGGAAAAAAAAAAACCAAACAAAAAAACACTGACCAGTGTTGCCAACTACTTTCAATTGAAAGTAGCTAAAACTGGTCACTTAAATGTTGCTAGATGACCTCATAAAGGTGAGTTCACGG
The DNA here is from genome assembly GCA_039654775.1 of Spinibarbus caldwelli. Taxonomy (NCBI): domain Eukaryota; kingdom Metazoa; phylum Chordata; class Actinopteri; order Cypriniformes; family Cyprinidae; genus Spinibarbus; species Spinibarbus caldwelli. The sequence continues at coordinate 27,989,450 of CM077227.1, read as the reverse complement.
ATCTTTATTTATATACATCAGTGAAATCACCTTTATGACGTAATGGGAGTCTCGGAATGTAGATAAGGTTTGTCCAAGAAACTGATTTTGTTACTAGGCTTTTGAAAAAAGTCAAGTCAAGTCAAGTCACCTTTATTTATGTAGCAATTTTAACAATACAGATTGTGTCAAAGCAACTTTACAGTATTAAATAGGAAAATAGTGTGTCAATTAGGGCTGTGACGGTGGTAGATTTTTACCACCGCGGTGTCAATGGACCAACTACCACCGGTGGCGCGGTGTTGTGGTGTATATATATATATATATATATATATATATATATATATAATTTAGGGGTGTGACAAGACACTTATCCCACGAGATGAGATGAGACTGGCTTCAAGAGAACGAGACGAGATGAGATTTTTTTAAAAAAATAAATAAATAAAGTTTTTTATTCAACTGAAAAACACAAAATGCAAAAAATGTAGGTGCATTTTGCAATCAACTTGTACTTTATGAAATTAAACATATTTTAATGAATTATATGCAGCAATAAACAACATGTAAAATAGAGCTGCACGATTCTGGATAAATTGAGAATCACGTTTTTTTTTTTATAAATTGGAGATCACGATTCTCTCATGATTAAAAAAGAAAAAGAGAAAAAAGATTAGAAAACTAAAAAAAAAATAACGTAATTTACTAGTGGCTCTGACAAAATGTTCATTGCTTAAGTCTTTTTAAAAAATATATTAATTTGAACAAAATTTAAAAAAAAAAAATAAAAAAAAAAATCAGTGAAGGAGTCTGTCTCAATTCATAAAGACTTGTTTCACTATTGGAATCTCCTGAATGAATGATTCAATGACAAATGCTTTTTTTAAACAGGCAGTTGTCGCCACGTCCTGGCGGAAGAGGATAAGCGTTACAATATATACAAGTGTTAAGATACTTTCGTTTTGATCGCTACTGTAGACAATAAGTGTTTATACCCAAACTATAAACTTTTATCCCAGTACTTATGTTATTTAAATGTCTATAATAGGAATAATGATGTGTGGTTGAAAAGACTGTTTGTGTTGCTCTTTCTGGATCAGCAGCAGCATGAATGACTCATTAACACGGCCAGCGACAAAACGTACTTCTCACGCTCCACTGACACTCACGATGTGAAACAGTCGTAATAGACATAGCTGAATCGTTGTCATTCAGGATTAAGATCGCGTGGGTGTTTGAATTGAAATCGCGATCTTTAAACAATTAATCGTGCAGCTCAAATGTAAACACTGCAAAATGTTTTGCGAGGATATAGTCACGTTCTCGCGAGACCAGTCGGATCTCGCGAGACACATCGGATCTCACGAGATCTCGTCACATCCCTAATATATATATAAACATTATTTATTTATTTTATTTTTAAATTAAGGGTGAAGATGTTAAATTTCCTAGGCCGGACATCACTTTTGGCCGCTAGTATATATGGCAGTTTATTGACTTTCCGACTGACCGCCAAACCATGCTGCAAAAACAAGCCACTTCTATGAGGATTGTGGGCTTTCCTGGAGTTTTGGAGCCACTGATGAAACTCATGTTCACATCATTGCTCCAACTATAAATGATGAGACATACCAATAGAAAAAGAAGCATCAGTAATAATTTGTGATAATTTTGCACAATACAAAGCATTAAAAAAATACATTTAAATATTAAAATATTTCAGTGTCTTAATGAAATGATTTTATTGTAGTTACATTAAATGATTGGTGTTGTGCTGCTGTGACTTTACATGAGCAGGCTCACTATTGGCTGATTCAGAGGTCGAGGTCGGCCATTTTGTGTTCACATTATTGTAGTCCTTACTTCACAACACTTAAGTGTCACCTCAGTCAACACTTAAGAATCAGTCTTAGACTTTAATGAAAGTTGCTTTTAGCATCTTTATAAAAGTCTCCTACTCTTAGAAAAGTCCTAATTTTTACTAAGAATTTTTTGGCACTTAAGTCAAAGCTTAAGACTATTCTTAAGAGCGTTTCTGAGAAGTTTTATAGATACGGGCCCTGGTCTTGTATCTCGAAGCATTTGCTGCATTATTACCTTTGCTCTTGCTTGCTTTCTTTTTCCCTCGGTTGCTGCTGCTGTCAGCTTTCTTGGTTTTAGGGACAGGCTTTGCTGGAGCTTTCCTCTTTGCTGTAGGTTTTTTGGTCTAGGAAAGTTGTGAATTAAATGTTCAGTTTAAATGTAGTTTCAATAGAAGTACATGGTCACAGCAGTATAAAGAAAATCAGATGAAAAACTGAACACATTTCTGGAGCATCTGCAGATCTGTAAATCTAAAGAACTATAAATGCTGTGCAAATATAAATAAATCCAGCAAACAGCAGACCAAAAGGACAAGCTCAAATAGGCTTGAATTTATTCAAATTTTTAGAATTCAAAAGTATTACGAGTAAGTGTTTGTGTATAACCTTTTTTGCATTCTTGTCTTCATGAACGTCTTGGTCACTTTCATCTGATGCAGTTTGTTCTGACTTTTCAGAATTTTTTGTGGACTTTGTGGTTGAAGATTTCTTCTGAGGAGGAGATTTCTGTTGATTTGCAGACACAACACAAGGACATTTACAAATAGTAAGATTGTCAATATATTGCCTGAACTGTAAAACCATAAATGTGAAGAATGTATATTAAAATTTTTGCACATTAAAAAAAAAAAAAAATAAATAAAAATTTCACTCACTTCTTCCTCCTTGCTGTCCTCTTCAGGAGCTTCATCATCATCATCATCCTCTTCATCATCATCCTCTTTATCAGAAGATTTATCTCCACTGTCTTTATTTTTTTGACTTGCTGTCGCAGACTTCTCAGTGTCCTTACTGTTCTCCTTACCCTCTTCATCATCATCATCATCATCATCATCACTACTGGAATCAGTGACAATGGGTTTGGACTTCCCACTTTCTACTTTTTTCTGTGGCTTTTTACTTTTGGATGAAGACTTTTCTCTTTTGGCATCTTTGGTCATCTTCTTTTTCTTCTTTAGGACAGGCTGCAGATGATAAACACACAATAAGCCATTGGCAAACAGCAAAAGACAAACTCATGAGACATTTTACCCATGATATCCAGTAGTACATCCTGGCTGTACCATGACAAATAAAGGTGCACTGTTATTGTTCAGACAGAAAAAACAACTCACCTTTCCTGAGTTGGTTGGATGTACGAGAAATTTCATGATCCTCTCTGAAAGAACAATTTGCGTTCCAGACCTCTCCAGATCAAGAGTCTGACAAATGGTTTTGAGTTGTTCCTTGTGAAGCCTCCCAGACAGAAAAACCTCATTATCACACCCACTTTAAACCAAATATTTAACTTGATAAATAATTGGTTTGTCATTGTCAATGGCACCTATCAGAGCACATACAATCTTGCGTCTTACCACTGATGTGTAAAAATATTAAAGAAAAAAAAAATAAACCAGTTAAATGAACTACCTTTTCACCTTCTCCATTTTTTTGTTGTAAAGGTCACTTTCCTCCCCAAATGTAAATCCATTAAACAGCCGAAGATTTTTCCGCAGTGTTGATGCCTGTAAGAACATTAAGCAGCATTATTCGGTTACAAACTGCAATCTACCAATAATCTGTATTAACACGTGTTTGGCCATTTGTGTGTGTTAAATGAATTCTAAAACTAAACCTTACAGTTCCCGGGCGATCATAAACAATCTTATGCAGAGGTTTGAGCAGAGGCGCTTTAAGCTTTCCGATGGAGTGATTAATCCGTACAATGTCTCCCAGTTTGGCACCTGTTCCTGTGCTCTCAATCTTTGGCTTTTCCTTCGGTTTGCTCATCAAATCAAGTCTCTGGATGATTTTTTTCTCCCGTTTTCCTTCAAGAATTTCAGGTTCGACTGCAAAGACGATTAAAATACCATTACAAAAGGACAAGGGGAATCTAAGCACAATTTAATTTATGAGCTGAAAAAATATATATAAAAACTGAATACAAAGTAATAATACTTTAAGTACAATGATACTTCTCATCATAAATAAAAAAATTTTGCAGCAAAAAAAAAAGCTATGGCTTTAATTGATGTGAATTAACTTACACAGTTTGGGTTTAGACCTGCTTTTAGGTTTAGGTTCTTCTGATTCATCCTGCTCTGTCTCATCAGTTGGACTCTTCTTCTTTTTCTTCGGCGTCTTCTTGTTCTCCTCCTCTCCTTTTTTTATTGAATTTTCATCCAAAGGAAGATCCTCTGTCTTGACAGCTTCCATTTCTTCACTCATGACTGGAGTTTCTCAGTCGCGCCCTAAATTAAACGGATAAAAAGACACGTCGCGGTGCTATAATCGTCCAATTCAACAGAATACTATTAGTAGACGTGTATTACTTATATAATTTCCATACACATACACAACAGCTCTATTCATCGCCTCTAATCACATTATCAATAGTGCGCTCTTGCTGCAGAACGAATTTGGCGCGTGTTTGTATCCCAGTTGTTGTATAAGCCCCAGACACAACCCTTCTGCATGCTAACAGGCTACCAAAGTAAGATAAAGAAGAGGTAAACTATGTGAAAACGGTGGAAAACGTAAATAGCATAATCCAACGTGATAGAAAAATAAACTTTTACTTATACATAAGCAGGCGACTCAAAGCTTTTAGGCGGCGCGAGACTGATAGAAGAGCAGACTAGCATATTCGTCCCGCCTACTTGCTCACAAAAACACAATTAAATTTCCTTTTGCAACAAATCGTGGCAAGTCCTGTCTTCGTATACGTAAGCATAAAATTGAGATTAAATTTTACAGATTGTTAAACCTCAGCAAACCTCACGGGCTCATACTTTAATACATATACTCACTGTACGTTAGTGTTGCTGCCGATTGGTCGCGATGGAGCTGCGCAGCAAACATGGCGTTTGAAAAGAGAGGGCGGGCTGTCACGTGACCACGTGGATACGAACACGTGTTAAAAGGATATTCCCCCAAATACACTTTTCTCATTTTCTCACCCCCGTGTTGTTTCGAATTAGTATGACTTTTTTTCTGAGGAGATGTTAGGATTTCAAAATTAAACCTCCGTCAATTAGTTTCGTTGTATGGACAAAAGGTAATAATTTTCTCCTATTAAATTCAGATAAGACAGAGATATTACTTATTGGACCAAAAAAAAAAAACAGTATACAGAATCTCTTGGATTATAATTTGCAACTAGACGGATGTACTGTTACTTCCTCTACAGTCAAAAATCTGGGTGTTATATTAGACAGCAACCTGTCTTTTGAAAATCATATTTCCCATGGTACAAAAACATCATTCTTCCATCTTAGAAACATTGCCAAGCTACGAAACATGTTACCTGTTTCTGATGCAGAAAAGCTAGTTCATGCATTCATGACCTCTAGACTGGACTATTGTAATGCTCTGCTAGCTGGTTGTCCTGCATCTTCAATAAACAAGCTACAGGTAGTCCAAAATGCAGCGGCTAGAGTCCTTACCAGGTCAAGAATTTTACAGTCTCTGCACTGGCTTCCTATTAAGTTCCGCATCAGTTACAAAATATTATTACTTACCTATAAGGCCCTTAATGGTTTAGCTCCTGCGTACCTAACTAGTCTTCTACCACGCTACAATCCATCACGCTCCCTAAGGTCGCAAAACTCTGGACTTTTGGTAGTACCTAGGATAACAAAGTCTACTAAAGGAGGTAGAGCTTTTTCACATTTGGCTCCCAAACTCTGGAATAGCCTTCCTGATAACGTTCGGGGTTCAGACACACTCTCTCTGTTTAAATCTAGATTAAAGACACATCTCTTTAGCCAAGCATTCACATAATGCATCTCATAATCTTGTACTGCAGTTATATCTGATCAAACACACATTATTGTTCTTTAGCTCGGGGTGAACAAATCATTTTTGCTTGGTTGGAACAGCAGCTACGCTAATTATGTCTCTATTTGTTTCTCTGTTTCTGCCACGGGATTAACATCCCGTGGTAACTAGGATTTACACAAGCTTCAGTCTGGATCCATAACACCTGAGAAGAGGTGCCAACCCCTCAGAGGACCTCAGATGATGCCTACCCTCAGACAACATAAAGAACTGCCAAATTTTGCCATGTTAAATATATTAAGTTTCTACAATACATAAATATATTGTAGAAACTTAATTTCCTGTAAAACTGCTTTGCAGCGATTTGTATTGTGAAAAGCGCTATAAAAATAAGCTTGAAATGAATTGAATTGAAAAGGTCTAGTCAAAGTGTTTAGTCTACATTCTCCAAAGAATATCCTGAAGTATGGAATATAAGGGTCACTAAATTATGAAAGAGTTTTCATCTATGAGCAAATTGTCCCTTTGGTGCGTGGCATTAAAAAGATAGGTCGGATGTAAATCAAATGTAGCCTATATCCTTCATTCATTCATATTGTCCACTTACATTTGGCAGACGGAAAGTGTTCAAATACTTTTTGTATTCATTACAGTAGCCTTGGTTACACTTTATTTTAAGGTGTCCTTGTTGCAGTGTAATTACAGTTTTTTTTTAAGTACTGACTGAGTAGTATTAATTAACTACATGTGCTTATTATAAGGTTAGAGTTAAGATTAGGGTTTGGCTTAGGGTAACTTGCATGTAATTATGCATAACATGTAACATGTAACAAGGACACCTTAAAATAAAGTGTTACCGTAGCCTTTTATGTATTATATGTATATTTTTTTAATTTAACAAAAAAGTGTTTTGCTTAAAGTGTGTTCATGCTATTGTTCTTAAGAAAAGTGATATCCAAATTTTTCTTTACTGAATTTTAGTCTATGTCTAGATTCCATTTGATATTTTTGTTTGTCCGTTCTAATGCAATGACATTCATAGATGTGGCATTCAATTACTTAAATGTCCAAATATTTTTGGGGCCAATTTATATTTCATTTAGAGCATCAAAAAAGATTCATTTGCAATGCCCCAAAATTTAAATTCAAGTATGTTTCATAAAATATATTTAACTTATTTAAATTTGTTCTGTCATTGGAAACAAAGGGAACTGTGTCTTTTACATAATATTAGGCAGCTGAATATTTCCAGTTCTTCAGTTGGTTGTAGTAGGAATACTTTTACCAACAACAGGGGGCAACATGCTACTATACTGCATGCTAAGAAATATTGAAATAGCCTTTGCAAAAGTATTCACTATATCTGTTACACATCATGCATTTCATATTTGTCACACAATCACTCTGCAAGTTACATTCAGCAAGTGGTTATCATCATAAAAGCAGTTATTTAACCAATTTTGTGTTGAAATGTTGTAACTTTAGGAAGTCAGACCAAATAATTAAAAATAAATCATGTTAAAGATCATAGCTGATATGTATTCTATGTGTACACAAAATGTGTGCACATTATAGTTCAGCAGTAGTGACAGTATGCTAGTATGCTATTCTGACCACAGATTTCCTACCACACATTTATGATCCATCTCACCTGCTGATTCAGTAATTACTCATTCATTCATTAATGCATCATCAGTTATACAATTATGTAGTTATACAATATGCAGTGAGATCAACAACTTTCTAATAAAAGTAAATAGATTTTATATATTCCATGTTGCTGTTGCTGTTAGCCTTTCATTTATCATATAAACCGGTATATCATATAACATTAAAAACCAGTAAAATGAACACCTGAGGTGTTAAAGAGGTGTTCTACATTTCAGGTTTCCTAAAAGCAGGGACTAACAAACCTTTATAACCCACTTCTCTACATATTCACCTCACCGGACCCTGTTTATCAAGTTTTATGCTTTAAAATCTGAGTTTGTAAAGCAACTCGCAGCTGCATGTCCACCTTGTTCATACTACCAAACCATGTACTTTGTTTTGAAATGTGTGGGAAAAGTTATTTGAATCAAGCGTAGGTTTAAGGGCAAAGTTGACCCACCCACGAGGAACAAAGCATGGTTTGCTTTCTACGTGCTGCGCGCGCATGCAAGCGTAGATCTCGTGACAGCGAAGGCTTTGATTTTTCCAGACGATTACAACGCGTCTAATTTTTTACTGGTTGTATTAAGTATCTGGAGTTTGTTGCCTAGCAGCCTGAAAATGTCTCCTGGTTGGTTGATAGCTCGCACTCTCTCCAGCGCGTGTTAAACGCTTGTGAAAGGTGCACGAGCGCGCTTCAGAACTGTTCCGAACTCTGGTGCACCTGCGAAACCGCGAGCTGCATCGGTGAACATTTTGTTACATTCGGTTTGCATTATGTACTTCAGTTTATCGACAGAGGATCAACATCTTCTGAAGTGGAAACAGAGTAAAGAGACTGATGGATCCAGCTCACCTCACACAAGCGCACAAGCTTTCAGTGTAGGCTTATAGGCTGAAGGTGGGTGTCCACAGTTACTGTTATTCCTGTATTTTTAGATATTTATTTGATCTTTAAAATATGCATTAGACTTATTTAAATACTGCTTTTAAAAGTATTAATTTCATATGAATATGAATTTAGAATCTTGCAGACAGCACTTTAACTGTGCACTAAATACCTGGTAAAATAACTGACAAACAGTGCATGAATTTGCGCAGGGATTATCAGATTGAGAGGGCATTGTTTGAATTTTATAAAATATTAATTAATTGTTGTTACTTCTCTGGATCTACACAAACCTCTCTTTTATATTCCCCACTGAATATGTTTAACATTGAACTAGATTTTGCTTCTAAATAAAAACCTGTCAGTATAATTTTAGTAGAGCTAAAATTCGGGCATTATTATTTTTAGAATGCTTAGATGAAGCTTTTATTTCATGTTTTCTTTTCCTTTACGTCAGTTATCTTTATATTTTTATGTTTTTGAGAATGTAAATGAAACAAACACTTAAATCTAAGTTTACACCATAAAACAAATGTTACTATTCAAGTCAGAAATATAATTTAATTTGACTGGACAGACTGAGTATATTGGTTACACTAATGAAAGTATTTTTAGGGATCAAATGAGGTATAAACAGCAGTGCTTGTATTCACTTTTTTTGCAGTGAAACAGTACATTGACAGTGGGTTGCTTTAGTGAATAAAAATAAAACTGCTTGAAAATAAAATCTCCTCTGAAAGGGATTGTGCTCAGATCTCTTTAGTGTCAAAGGGTTGTAACGATATACCGGTATGACGGTTTATCACGGTTTGAACGTGCACGGTTATCATACCATAAGAATTTGCATATCTACGGTTTAAAAAAAAAATTAAATGAAAAAAATCTCACCCGCGCATATGCAACTTATTTCCGCTCGGCTGCTTCACATTGAATTCACTTGACTGCTTACACGCATGTACAGCGGAGAAAATTACAGATAGATTATATCTAATCTCCATCTCTGCCGGGAAAAAAAGAGTTAAAATCTGCAGTATGGGAATACTTTGGTTATTAAAAAAAAAAAACGAATGCGGGGTTGTCCTTGAGGACGGATCCAATTTGCAAAAAAATGTGGACGCAAAGTGGCTGCAAAAGCAGGCAATAAATCCAACGTTCACTCATATTCGCGGACACCATCCCTCTGTGTGTCGCATTTATAAAAATATAATTTATATAAATTAAGGCCGTATGATTTCCGTGATGCAGAGGGAATCCCGGTGCAGTCGTGAAGATGGAATTTACAGTAACGAGGATGTCACGGAAAACGCGCAATCTGATGGATGGATAAATCAAAAGTAGATATGATATGTGTCTGTGAAGCGCGAAGAGACTGCTATATAAATAATCTGCTCGTTTCTGCATGTCTCGTTTGACTACTACATAGTGAAGTACGCATGACACTAGTGGTGTTTTCAGCGTCTGCATAAACATGAACATCAGCAGAGCTGTGCTCTGAGAGAAAACTTAAACATTTCCTAGTTTTATTTGAGAAAAACCATTGTCAAATACACTCTGAAACTCAAAGGTCCACTACAACCCGTCAAAATAAAACTTGATCTAACTTGAAATTATGACAGATATATATATTAGCATTGTACAATGTACTTTAAAGTTATAAGAACAATAATAATATTCCTTATAATAATTAATTTATTTAAACATTATTTTTAAGGAATATCATGTTTGTCCATGTTTTAACTTAGTATAGCCTACCTCTGTTGTGCAGAACTTCACCAAAAATAAAAGTTGTTAAATTTTAATTTGATAACATTTTAAAACATTAATTAAAATTTTAAAGTGTGATATACATATACATAAGGTGTATAGCTTTATTTTTATTTATATTTAATTTTTTTTTAAATGAAATGAAATTTATTTATTTTATTTTATTTTTTCATAAGGGAGACTTCAATACTTTCATTAAAATGGTTTCAAGTTTGTTGTAATAAAGGATTTGTTCACTCAAATAACTTGTTCTTATTCTTTTAAGAGTCATTGTTACTGATAATAATTATTGTTTAATATATACCGTGAAACCGTGATATTTTCGGAGACGATTATCATACCGTGAAAATCTCATACCGTTACAACCCTAGTGTCATCCCATGGGATCTTGTTAAAAATGCAGGCTTTAACATGACCATCATGACAATATTATAGAGGAGCTTACCAAAGAGAATTAATGATTACAAGAATAGTACCATTAGTTCAATTAATTAGACAGGCCAGCTAAAATATTTAAATCTCAATGCAGCTTTGAAGAAGTAGGACACTGCCAAAGGCTTCCTCTCCCTCCCACCGTGTCCGATGTCTGCCAGTGATGGCGTAAAAGAGAAAAAAACATTTTCATTAAGGGAATTTGCTCATTCAATACACAGAGCTTTCAATAAGTTGGTATTACATTTAGCATACTGTATACACAGACTATCCAAACTGTTTTTTTCAGATCTATTAAAATGCATATGTGAGAATAGTAAGGCAGATGAAGTATTGTAATGTGTGATATTATGCTAGATAAAACACACACTATAGGTCTTACTACACTTAAACCTGTTTTCAGTCCAGACTAAAGGTCAGTTTTAACCCTAGGTTATGAAACTTTCAAGGTGTCAAAGTGAAACAATGTGTTGCTTGCATGTTACAGCGAGTTTTTTAGCAGCAGACAACCACCATAAACCTCAGTGCTTACATCATTAAATATTCATGTGCTTTGAACAATTGCAGTAACTTGCAAAGCTGAAAGTTCCAGCATCTGAAAAAAAAAATCATAAAGCACAAAAGTATTAAATGGAGAGATGCAGACACTATTATTTTTTGCTGCATATTTCTGAAGACTTGAAGATATAGTTCACCCAAAAATGAAAATTCTGTCATCATTTTTTCACCATCATGTCATTCCAAACAGCTTTCTTTCTTCTGCGGAACACAAAAGAAGATATTTTGAAGAATGTTTCAACAGTTTTCGTATGTACAATGAAAGTCAGTAGGGTCCAAAATAACACTGAACCCCACTGACCTTCAATGAGATATTTAAAATATATTTTAATATTTCAGAATATCTGAAAAAGAAAGGCATACAGTTTTGGAAACACATGAGGGTGAATGATGACAGAAATATCATTTTAGGGTGAACATAGAACCAGATATAATTCACATTTTGTGCAGTATTGTTATCATAAATATGAAAATAAGAACATAAATCAATGCTTCACAATGAATGAACAATGTACAGTGTGAAATCTCAAAACCTGACTATAGACTATTTGCTAAACCATGATAAAGTAAAAACAATGTAAATCATGGTACATGATAACTTAAGATTTTGTTCTCCCAAGGTTAAGAAGGATGATTCAAAGTGTGAAAAGCTCAAATATGTGTTAGTTTATTCTAAATTTAGACCAGCAGCCAAATCCTCATTATTATTGATACTGCTCTTTCCATTCTGTCATACTAATGCACTCTCCTCCATTGGGTCTCTCAGGGCTCAACATTACCCAGAACACCATGATCACGGATTCATCAAGTCCAGCAGAGTTCTACGAGGACAACGCGTCGCTGCTGTCCTTGGACTCTAGCGTATTCTTCAGCGAGCCCACGCTACCGAGCGACAATCCGCTGGACTTCTTCATTATAAATGTCGGAGGCAGCCGCTACATCCTCTCTCAGGAACTGCTGGCCTCTCACCCAGAGACTCGTCTGGGCAAGCTGGCGCTCTCCAATCGAGACTCTGCTTTAGATCTGTGCGACGATGCAGATTTCTTGGAGAACGAGTTCTTCTTTGACCGCAACTCGCAGACCTTTCAGTACATCATGAACTTCTACAAGACAGGCCACTTACATGTGCGAGAGGAGCTGTGTGTGATCTCGTTCCTTCAGGAGATCGAGTACTGGGGCATCGATGAGCTCCGCATAGACAGCTGTTGCAGGGACAAGTACTACCGCAGGAAGGAGATGAAGGAGTCACTGGATATTCGTAAGGATGCTGATGTAATGGACAACGAGGAGGAGGACTTCACTGGCATTTTGTGCCAGGACTTACGCCAACGTCTATGGGACCTTATGGAGAAGCCGGACTCCTCTAAAGCGGCCAAGACGTTTGGGACGCTATCCATGTTCTTTGTGGTGGTGTCCATCGTGAACATGGCTCTGATTTCGCTGGACTTCACTATACTTGGTGCACCCATCATCTTGGACGCTCTTGAGTACATTTGTATCATTTGGTTCACCGGTGAGCTGGTGCTCAGGTTCATGTGTGTTAGAGATAAGTGTAGGTTCAGCAGGAGTGTGGTGAATATCATTGACCTGCTGGCTATTCTGCCCTTCTATGTGACTCTGGCTGTGGAGAGCCTGCATGGAGGATCTACGGAGCTGGAGAATGTTGGACGAGTAGTTCAGGTGCTGCGGCTATTGAGGTTTCTCAGGATGCTTAAACTTGGCCGACACTCCACAGGTGACATGCCTACTGAAACTTATCATACAATCACACACTACTGGTTCAAATGTTTGGGGTTGGTAAAATTGTTTTATGTTTTTGAAAGAAGTCTCTTTTATGGTCAACAATGCTGCACTTATTCGAACAAACATTCAGTAGAAACACTAATGTTGCTAAATATTATTAAATTATAATATATTTTAAAACGTAATTTATGCATCTGAGAGCAAAGCTGATTTATCAGCCACTCCACTCCAGTCTTCAGTGTCACATAATCCTTCAGAAATCATTCTAATATGCTGATTTGATGCTCAAGAAAAATATATGATCATTGTTGAAAACAGTAGTGCAATATTTTTGTGGAATAATAGTTTTTGTTTTATTTTATTTAATGATTCTTTGACTATTATAATGTTAAAAATAACAGCAATTTTTTGAAACGGAAAAGTTTTGTAACATTGTAAGTCTTTATTGTCTTTTTTTTTTTTTTTTAAATCTGTTTAATGGATCTTTGCTAAATGAAAGTATTAATTTCATCCAAAAAAATTGTACTAACCCCAAACTTTTGAATGTTAGTGTAATTTTATGTAGTTAATAATACACTGAACAAAATTATAAACGCAACAGTTTTGTTTTTGCCCCCATTTTTCAAGAGCTGAACTCAAAGATCTAAGACTTTTTCTATGTACACAAAAGGCCTATTTCTCTCAAATATTGTTCACAAATCTGTCTAAATCTGTGTTAGTGAGCACTTCTCCTTTGCCGAGATACTCCATCCACCTCACAGGTGTGGCATATCAAGATGCTGATTAGACAGCATGATTATTGCACAGGTGTGCCTTAGGCTGGCCACAATAAAAGGCCACTCTAAAATGTGCAGTTTTACTGTATTGGGGGGTCCGAAAACCAGTCAGTATCTGGTGTGACCACCATTTGCCTCATGCAGTGCAATACATCTCCTTCACATAGAGTTGATCAGGTTGTTGATTGTGGCCTGTGGAATGTTAGTCCACTCCTCTTCAATGGCTGTGCGAAGTTGCTGGATATTGGCAGGAACTGGAACACGCTGTCATATACGCCGATCCAGAGCATCCCAAACATGCTCAATGGGTGACATGTCTGGTGAGTATGCTGGCCATGCAAGAACTGGGATGTTTTCAGCTTCCAGGAATTATGTACAGATCCTTGCAACACGGGGCCGTGCATTATCATGCTGCAACATGAGGTGATGGTCGTGGATGAATGGCACAACAATGGGCCTCAGGATCTCGTCATGGTACCTCTGTGCGTTCAAAATGCCATCAATAAAAAGCACTTGTGTTCGTTGTCCATAACATACGCCTGCCCATACCATAACCCCACCGCCACCATGTGCCACTCGATCCACAACGCTGACATCAGCAAACCGCTCACCCACACGATGCCATACACGCTGTCTGCCATCTGCCCTGTACAGTGAAAACTGGGATTCATCCGTGAAGATAACACCTCTCCAAAGCACCAGACGCCATCGAATGTGAGCATTTGCCCACTCAAGTCGGTTACGACGACGAACTGCAGTCAGGTCAAGACCCCAATGAGGACGACGAGCATGCAGATGAGTTTCCCTGAGACGGTTTCTGACAGTTTGTGCAGAAATTCTTTGGTTATGCAAACCGATTGTTGCAGCAGCTGTCCGGGTGGCTGGTCTGAGACGATCTTGGAGGTGAAGATGCTGGATGTGGACGTCCTGGGCTGGTGTGGTTGCACATGGTCTGCGGTTGTGAGGCCGGTTGGATGTACTGTCAAATTCTCTGAAACGCCTTTGGAGACGGCTTATGGTAGAGAAATGAACATTCAATTCACGGGCAACAGCTCTGGTGGACATTCCTGCAGTCAGCATGCCAATTGCACCCTCCCTCAAAACTTGCGACATCTGTGGCATTGTGCTGTCTGATAAAACTGCACATTTTAAAGTGGTCTTTTATTGTGGCCAGCCTAAGGCACACCTGTGCAATAATCATGCTGTCTAATCAGCATCTTGATATACCACACCTGTGAGGTGGATGGATTATCTCGGCAAAGGAGAAGTGCTCACTAACACAGATTTAGACAGATTTGTGAACAATATTTGAGAGAAATAGGCCTTTTGTGTACATAGAAAAAGTCTTAGATCTTTGAGTTCAGCTCATGAAAAATGGGGGCAAAAACAAAAGTGTTCTGTTTATAATTTTGTTCAGTGTAAAAAAAAAACAATACAAACACACATTTTGAATGAGAAACAGACTAAAACTGAAGTAATTTACTAAAAGTCTAGCTTTCGTTCGCACATGTACTGTTGCAAGTTGCACATATTTAAACATAGTGAATCAATAAGCCTGAATAAGCCTGAATACATACAGGTGCATCTCAATAAATTAGAATGTCGTGGAAAAGTTCATTTATTTCAGTAATTCAACTCAAATTGTGAAACTCGTGTATTAAATAAATTCAATGCACACAGACTGAAGTAGTCTTTGGTTCTTTTAATTGTGATGATTTTGGCTCACATTTAACAGAAACCCACCAATTCACTATCTCAACAAATTAGAATATGGTGACATGCCAATCAGCTAATCAACTCAAAACACCTGCAAAGGTTTCCTGAGCCTTCAAAATGGTCTCTCAGTTTGGTTCACTAGGCTACACAATCATGGGGAAGACTGCTGATCTGACAGTTGTCCAGAAGACAATCATTGACACCCTTCACAAGGAGGGTAAGCCACAAACATTCATTGCCAAAGAAGCTGGCTGTTCACAGAGTGCTGTATCCAAGCATGTTAACAGAAAGTTGAGTGGAAGGAAAAAGTGTGGAAGAAAAAGATGCACAACCAACCGAGAGAACCGCAGCCTTATGAGGATTGTCAAGCAAAATCGATTCAAGAATTTGGGTGAACTTCACAAGGAATGGACTGAGGCTGGGGTCAAGGCATTAAGAGCCACCACACACAGACGTGTCAAAGAATTTGGCTACAGTTGTCGTATTCTTCTTGTTAAGCCACTCCTGAACAACAGACAATGTCAGAGGTGTCTTACCTGGGCTAAGGAGAAGAAGAACTGGACTGTTGCCCAGTGGTCCAAAGTCCTCTTTTCAGATGAGAGCAAGTTTTGTATTTCATTTGGAAACCAAGGTCCTAGAGTCTGGAGGAAGGGTGGAGAAGCTCATAGCCCAAGTTGCTTGAAGTCCAGTGTTAAGTTTCCACAGTCTGTGATGATTTGGTGTGCAGTGTCATCTGCTGGTGTTGGTCCATTGTGTTTTTTGAAAAGCAAAGTCACTGCACCCGTTTACCAAGAAATTTTGGAGCACTTCATGCTTCCTTCTGCTGACCAGCTTTTTAAAGATGCTGATTTCATTTTCCAGCAGAATTTGGCACCTGCACACACTGCCAAAAGCACCAAAAGTTGGTTAAATGACCATGGTGTTGGTGTGCTTGACTAGCCAGCAAACTCACCAGACCTGAACCCCATAGAGAATCTATGGAGTATTGTCAAGAGGAAAATGAGAAACAAGAGACCAAAAAATGCAGATGCGCTGAAGGCCACTGTTAAAGAAACCTGGGCTTCCATACCACCTCAGCAGTGCCACAAACTGATCACCTCCATGCAATGCCGAATTGAGGCAGTAATTAAAGCAAAAGGAGCCCCTACCAAGTACTGAGTACATATACAGTAAATGAACATACTTTCCAGAAGGCCAACAATTCACTAAAAATGTTTTTTTTATTGGTCTTATGAAGTATTCTAATTTGTTGAGATTGGTGAATTGGTGGGTTTTTGTTAAATGTGAGCCAAAATCATCACAATTAAAAGAACCAAAGACTTAAACTGCTTCGGTCTGTGTGCACTGAATTTATTTAATACACAAGTTTCACAATTTGAGTTGAATTACTGAAATAAATGAACTTTTCCACAACATTCTAATTTATTGAGATGCACCTGTATATTGAAATTTGCAGTTCCCGGCAAGATTTTCATCCAATAACTGTTTAAATTTTAGTCTGTTTCTCACATGAAGCATCATAAACTAGACATGACTTAAACTAGAATTTTAGCAAATGCAAGCAAGGATTTCAGTATATCCACAAAAAAAAGCAAAATAAAAAAATTCCACCCATTACATTTTAATCAAAATGCAGTTCCACCCATTACAGTAAAATCAAAGTCAAAACCTGTATTAAACATTATGAATTTATTTATTTATGAAGATGAAGAATATTGAAGCATTGAAGCTCTGCATATAAAATCAAATAAACCATATATCATCAAATGGAATACACAGCACACTGTTCAGCAGTCCACCAGAACATGTGGGCATTTTAACACTGTCCTGATGGACTCTCAACCTGGGGAATGAAATAATTCATGAAGATGTCAGTCTATTTTTGGGAGAGTGAGTAAATTTATTCATCCATTCATATTTTGACAGTATCCCAGGAAGACTTAGAGGAAGATCCTTAGACACACAAACAGTTACTGAGGACAGACTTGTGGCTTTGATCTTGCATTTTTGTGGAAGGAAAGAATCTCTTTCTAATATGCTGCCACGAAGTCATGAATAATTAAACAACATTATATGCAAGAGCTAAAAGAGGAGGGTACGATTGGGGAATTTGATGGGACTGGGGCTTATCATGGCAACTTCAATGTGGAAATGTAAAATAAGGGAAAACAGAGTTTCATAATTAATCCTTTGGATGGGAATTCATTCGAAAATTTCTTTTTTTTTTTTTTTTTTTAAAGAAGATAAAGCCATATTTTGTTTTATCTTGTGGCTAAATAACAGACTGAATTTTCACAGGGTCTCACTATCATTCTGTTTAGATATAACACATTTCTAAACAGACAATGTCAGTTCTGTTCTCAGGATAAATATCTGAAGTAAACACTGACAGATAATCCACAGAGGGAACGGCAGAGCCTATTTTCATATCCGTCACATTTTAATAATGGGGTCCCTCTCGTCTACAGCGTTCTCTGCCCCTCTGAAGGTGTTTATTCCCAGTAGTAGCTAATCTGATCAGAAGACACAAACCAAATGAAAATCAATGGAGTCAGACAAACAGTCCCCATAGTCGTAAACATCAAATATGAGCTGTGTTCAGACAAATGTGACATGTTAGTCGATTGGAAATGAATGAAAAAACTAATTCAGTATCAGTCTTTTGGAGTGTTCCCCAGTGCATTTTCATTTTCTCAAAATAGAAGCCTAGTTCTTCACAGTCACTCATGTTGACTCCAGCACCTCAGACGTGGGTCAAGAGGCCTTAAAAGTCAGCGTATTAATGACAAAATATGGTTCTACTTCTAAAAATAAGTAGGCTAGGTGTCGACTTTAGATGTTTGATGTTCTTTCTGTAAATGTATTCAGCGAGGCCGCTAAAAAAAGAATAAATAAAGCATTTCTCAGGAAGCCGTGCCATTTTGGAGTGAGAAAGTGTAGCAGCTGTTCTCAGGTGTCTATATTTAAAGGCTAGAATCTCTTGGATGATTTGATTACTGTTATATTACTTCTTGACTTATCTTTTGTGGTAAGATTCACACTCTGGCAGATGCAAATTTAGAGGGTTTTTTTCTATATATACTAAAAAAAAGTTTAGGCGCTAGGGATCTAACCTATATAAGCTGACACAATGTAAAGCAAGCATTCAAAAGGCTATCTGAAAGCTAGACCAACACTTGAGCATAAAACACTACCACTGACTTCTGAGTCTAGTAGTATTTCTAGAGAAGATATCTATAACCATCCCTTAAAGTTTTAACTTGTTTGCATACGAAAATCGGTTCAACACACTTTCATCCATCACTAAGAGAAGTTCATGCTCTCTGTACAACGTTACATCTAAAATAAAATCATGTGGTAGGTGATTCAAATTCTGTCAACAACATCTTATATGTTAGTAGGTAGAGAAGTAATGATTTGGCATGCAAATTGTCCAGTAATCATTGGCTACACTTCAATTGGTCAGTGGCAAATGAGATCAAATATTAAATTGTTTGAGTGACGTTAAAAAAAAGAATAACACATCATAACACTTACTGTTGCTTGATTCTTTGTTACATAGAGTTCAGTGCATTGGGGAATGCTGACACAAATTACACAAATTAGCCGAAAGTGCCGTAGTGTTTTCCTTCCCTAATTATTTCAGAGACCTCTCCTTTTTCATACTATTGTTTAAAGGTTAAGTAATTACATAATTTAGGTTAATTACTTGTAGTAGTCTCTATGCGTCTCTTGGCGTGCAGTAATTATGTTAAAATTAGGGCTGTTAATTTAACACATTTATTTAGTGCATTTAAATATAAAAATTATTTTTTAAAAATGAAAGAATATTAAAACAAAATCACACACATGACATGGAAATAAAACAGCCACTTTATTGAGTTATAAAGTCACTTTTTACAATGTCTAATAAATTATTAATTTAATTAATTTTGGAATTATTTGCAGTTCATTTTATTATTTATCTGAATATTCTATAATTGATTGACAACCCTAACATTTAAAAAGTAATAGTCTCAAGGCCTGTGCACAAATTTATGACTTACTTTCTTCTGTAGAACACAAAAGAAGATATTTTGGTAAAGAATATTGGTAACTTTCTTCCCATTGACTTCCACTGTATGGAAAAAAAAATAAACTATTTGGTTATCAGCATTCTTCAAAATATCTTCTTTTGTGTTCATCAGAATTAAGGAAGTCATACAGATTTGGAATTACAGGTTTGAAATGTTTAAAGATTAAAAGTAATTATGTAATTAGGTTAATTAGGTTAAAATTAGGGCTTTTAATTTAACACATTTATTTAGTGCATTTAAACAGAAAAAATATTAAACATTTTTTAAAATATTTTTAAAAAATTAAAATCTATTAAAAAAATCACACACTTGACATGGAAATAAAACATAGAAATAAAACACTTTATTGAGTTTTAACATCACTTTTTACAATGTCTATCCAGTTATTAATTTAATTAATTATGGAACTATTTGCAATTCATTTTAATATTTAATCTGAATATTATGTAATTGATTGACAACCCTAAAATTTCTAAAGTAATATTAGCCTCAAGGCCTGTGCACACGTTTATGACTTATTTTTGTGGAAAAAATTAAGATATTTTAAAGAATGTTGGTAATTAAACTGTTTTCTTTTCCCACTGTATGGACAAAAAAATTAAATCAGATGGGAACCTAAAGTATTTGGTTATTAGCATTCTTCAGAATATATTCTTTTGTGTTCATCAGAAGTAAATAAGTCATACAGGTTTGGAACGACATGAGGGTGAGTTTATGGGTGAACTATCCCAGTGCATCTGTTCAAAATGACAGCAATATTCACATGCCATCAATGCAACATATTTTCTGAACGGCTGTTTGAAACCATGCAAATACTGTTTGACTTCCTTTCTTCTCACTGATGAGTTTGACAAACATTTGTATTGGTGTGAATAGGCCATTAGATTAAAGGGGTCATATGACATTGCTAAAAAAGAACATTATTTTGTGTATTTGGTGTAATGCAATCTGTTTATGTGGTTTAATGTCCAAAAAACACATTATTGTACAACATACTGTACATTATTGTTGCTCCTCTAAGCCCCGCCTTACTGAAACCCGCCGATTTTTACAAAGCTCATCGTTCTGAGAAGCGAGGCATGCTCTGATTTGCCAGCTATCCAGTGCGTTGTGATTGGTCGAATACCTCAAGCGTGAGATGGAAATGTTATGCCCCTTACCGTATTGTGATGCCGTGTCCCGACGCGATGACACAAAAACAATAAACCCATTACAAACGAGGCATTTGTTGCATCCAGCAGGGACATAATTACTGATTATATTGACTTATACTGTCTTTTTACGCGTCGTGTTGCATCGCGCCGCGTAAACATTACCATGTCTGCATTTGTGATCTGAGAAACGTCAAATAACAAGCACTACACTACACAGCTCAAAACTTGTGTTTGAATAGTCCGTGGCAAATTCTTTAAATATGAAAACATACTTACAGGCTGTGAGTCAGAAGCACCAGACTGTCCTTGCAAAGTTGGAATTGCTCCACTTTATAGAAGCAGTCTTTGAGCACAGCTGGCAGGCTACTCTTCCAGGTTCAGGAAATAGTCCTCCGTAAAATGTGCTGCACACACTCGAATATTTGGGTTGAACTGTTCTGGAACAGTGCTGTAAATACAACTTAACCACTGATTTCTAGTTGTGTCCTCTTTTGGAAGCCCAAACAAAGTAGTTTCGCTTTCACAATGAAACACAGCGTCTCCAGGACATGGCACCGGCGGCAGCAACAATACTACAGCGAGAATAAAAGTCCCGCACTCTTTCATTGCGTATACATTTGAGCGGTGTTTTGCAAATCTCCCCACACCGTGACGTAGACATGTGGGGGCGTGTTTGAATGAGCCATTTTAGGGGGGTATGGCAGAGTCTTAACTTTTATAAAGAATATCTCTTTGGTTTTGGGACTTTAGTCTTTGCAACTTCAGGGATCTTATCTATGCACAAACAGCTTGTAACACTCCAAAGAGAAAGGAAAACTTGAAATCGCATCATATGAAATCATAAAACACATCTCTTCCATCTTTATTTGACCCTCTAACTCTAGCACTATCTATTCTAATTCTATTTTATCTATCTGTCTTCTTTTTATTAAACACACACACACACACGCACTTGACCCTCTATCAATTGCATATTTGTTCTCTAACTGCTAGCTTTTCTTGAAAAACTAACACTAGCTTTCTTTTTTCTATTCTATCTACTTGTTTCTTTAAAAAAATAAATAAATAACCCTTGCTACGTGTACTGCGTTAGGCTAACCGAGACTTGTCATAGCACTTGCATGTTGTTGCTCTTTTGTTGGATTTGATTGCTTCTATTGTCCTCATTTGTAAGTCGCTTTGGATAAAAGCGTCTGCTAAATCACTAAATGTAAATGTAATGTAAATATGACCCCTTTAAGGAACTTTATCTCTTCTTTGTGTGTTCCAGGTCTCAAGTCTTTGGGCATGACAATCGCCCAGTGCTACGAGGAAGTTGGCCTCCTGATGCTGTTCCTTTCTGTGGGCATCTCCATCTTCGCCACAGTGGAATACGCCATTGAACACGATATGCCAGAGACCACCTTCACAAACGTGCCCAGCGCCTGGTGGTGGGCCACCACATCCATGACCACAGTCGGGTACGGAGACATCCGTCCAGACACGGCGCTAGGAAAGATGATGGCCTTCATCTGCATCCTATCTGGCATTCTTATTCTCTCACTGCCTATCGCCATCATCAACGATCGGTTCTCCGCCTGCTACTTCACGCTTAAAATGAAGGAAGCGGCGCTACGGCATGGAGAAGCTCTGAAGCGACTGACGCGCAGCTCGGCCTCGGATATGTCAGCAATTGGGGTGAACCTGCGGGACGTCTATGCCAGAAGCGTGCTGGAGATGCTGCGGTTGCAGGGGCGAGAGCGAGCCAGCACACGCAGCAGTGCAGGAGATCTCTGGTGGTAACAGTAGGCCTGCAAGCTACAAGAGAGAGAACAAGTGAGCGAGAAGAGGTCTTTTAAGGACCACAAAACCTTTAAAGACACCATATCATGAGGAATCAAAATTTCATCTTTATAGAGATTATCACATTAGGAGAACATACTGTAATTTGCCTCAAAAAAATTATTTAAATCATACTGCAAAAACAACTGAAAATTTCTCATGTTTCTGATGTCACAAACCTAACTTTGTGATCCTGTAACAATCAAATGCAGCTTTGCAAAGTGGCTAAAGTGGTAAAACTGTATTAGAAATGAGCACAAACCTGCAACTTGCAGATAAATTGCTGCTGCTCATTTCACATGCAAATGGGGCATTTCTTAATGTTGCAATGTAATGGAAGTAGCAACATATCTTTTCTTCCATACTGTGATGTATTTTCAAATGAAACAGATTATGGTTGAGTTGTTAATTGGATAGAGGCACTTGTGCATGCAAACTTGCGGTCAACTGAAGGAAGAGGCAGGGTTTAAAGGGATAGTTCACCCAAAAATTGCAATTCTGTTATCATTTACTCACTCTCATGTTGTTTCAAACCTGTATTACTTTCTTTCTTCTGTGGAGCATGAAAGAAGATATTTTCAAGAATGTTGGTGGCTAAACAGTTTTGGTTCCCATTGACTTTCATTGCACAGACAAAAAATTCAAAGGAAGTCAATAGGAACCAAAACTGTTTGGTTGCCAGCAGTCTTCAAATATCTTCGAAACAACATGAGGGTGAGTCAAGATATTTTGATGAAAGATTAGGAGGTCAAAAAATGTTTAAAAATGAAACATATACATGGATGAATGGTTCAATAAGATCAATACCATGCATTTAGAAAATAGATAGGTTGATTTTCCATTTCATGCCAACTTTAAAAACAGAAGCAGCAAAAACAGACCATTTAACAGAGTGGAAAATGGTCTTAAAAACTACAACTGTTATAATAAATGATATTTTAAAAAAAATTATTGTTATTATAAATTTAATTTAAAAAAAACTTGACATTGAACCTCAGGGAAAAATAACGTTAAAGATAAAAGTATATTACGACTACTTTTAGGGTGAAGTGTGTGATTTCTGCACCTCTAGTGGCACAAATCAGAATTGCAAAAATAAAGATTTATTCAAACAGGTTTCCCAAACACTGCCATTGGCTGGACAACAATTATCCTTGTCCCAAACCTGCACCATTGGTTGAATCAGTGTTGTTATGCTGCTTAAAAGAACTAGAGCAATTCACATTTTGACTGAATCAACCTATGAATGACTTCAAATTGTCTCTGTACATTAAACTGTGAGAAGTATTTTAATATGAAATACAATAATCAAAATGATTTTTCAAAATTGCTACATGCCTGTTCTGTTAATCTTTGTGCAACTCATTGATTGTTTGTAACATAAGTAGTTTTTATTGTTCCATTTGAACATGTAATAAAATCTATGTCTGAATTTTCCTGTTTAGGTTGTGTTTTTAGGGGCTGCATTTACATCAGAGCAACACTTTTCCCTGTGCATATTCCCTGCGACTTGTTGATCCTTTTAAAATACCACAAATGGCTGGAAGATTACAATGACCTTGTAAGACCAACGGGTCTGCTCAAAGACGCATGGCTTATTTGATACATTGCTCTGAAACAGTTGCAGCTAGACATTCAGAGCTTAAAAGCTTAAAGAGGAATCTGTCGCTCTACTGGCCACAGCTAGACAGTAACAATGATTTGCACTGCAGGAACATGTTATTGTATGACAAGATATGACATGTAAATGGATAACAAGCCTTTAAACCCTTTAATCTAAATTTCAGTGAAAATTTTCATAAGAAAATAGAAGAAATCAGCTTTCATTCAGATCCCCAGATTCGTTTATTTCCAAGTAACTAATTCTGTATTGTTTATGCTAGCGAGATTAATGATATATTCTTTTCTAAGTGATTTGAATTAATATTGTTTAATTTTTTTGGTCCAATCTGCAAAAAATAGGTGAAAAATATCCCTTTCAATGAAGGGGGGAACTGAGCCACATTTAGCAACTACATAGCAACACCCTAGCAACCACTCACAACATTTTAGTATCATGTAGCCGATTTTTGCATAGAGGAAAAATATGTAAAATTCTAGGTTGAAAATAATCAATCAACGAAAAGCCTCTGTGTCTGTGAAAAAGACACCACCAGGCTTGCTATCCTAATAAATCCACTGAATCCAAGCTGAAAGCTAAATCCACAGCCTGGAGATATGTTGGATTTGTGCTATTTCTATCTCTTGTGTCTTTCGAAAACTTTCCAAAAGAACAAGAATACCTCTTCTCAATCGCTCACGATAGATCAGACTATGAAAGTCCTTAAATGGTAGTTTGGTTCCTCTAACAGCAGATTGCTCGTCCTGTTCCCAGGACATTTAAGGGATGCTGGCTCAAACTCCTGAAGATGTTTAAATACCTTAAGGAAGTTTGATGTAACCATCTAAATGCACCTAAAAATAAGGGAGATTATGACAACCATTATAGTTAGTACATGTAAGATTTAAAAGTGAAGCAAACTGACTGTGTGCATCCCGTTTCTGTCATTAGCAGATTGTTTTCAGCTGGAAAACTAAAGGGCCTGCAAAAAAATGTTAATAAAAATGTCCTAGATTTTAATTAAATGTACAGCAGATAAAAATTTTCTTTGACTTTTGTATAATAAGTGAATTGTGGAGCAAGATGAAACAGGTTTTATTTGAACCTGCAGTTATATACTAAAAGATCTGCATTTTTTGTGTTTAATATGAGAATGAGAGTTTCATTCTTCATAATTTCAACTACATTCATAAAATTCAAATTGACTCGATTCATTTGGGACTCAGTCAGAGGAAAACAGCACTCCGCATGCCCTGGTTGAGCTATATATAGGATGCATCTGAATGTGTTTGATCTACAGATAAGAGCTGTGTCTATTCCCTAGGTGACTGATGCCTCCCCAACCTGTCTTCCTGGCACCAGAAATTCAGATGCGAGTCCAAGGGGCCCGCGTGTAATTAGAGTGCACTGTCTGTCCAGCTACATTTGTGAGTGTGTGTACAGGTCTGTGTGCATGCATGCATGCATGAGTTGAAATGAATGGGACAAGGCAAAAGAAGAGGGGACATAAAAACACCTAAGGGGAAGTCACTGGTTAAAGAGGTTCGCAGTTACTGTCCTGGCATTAATGTGCTATTTTTTCAGGTCAAAGCGTTATTATGGTTACAAAAAAAAAAAAAAAAAAAAAAAAAAAACATGAATATGAAATATTCAAGTAATACAATTTGTACAAAAAGAAAGAAATGTAAAATGTAGATTACACTGGGCAAATTAGTTTCAGTGTTTTTATTCATACCTTTATATAGCAGGATGCATTAAATCAACCAAATATGGTATAAAAATACTAAGTAGCACAACTGTTTTCAACACAGATAATAATAAGAAATGATCATGTGACACTGAAGATGGAGTAATGGCTGCTGAATATTCAACTTTGTCATCACAGGAATAATTACATTTCAATATATATTAAAACAGACAACTGCTATCTTAAATTGTAATAAAATTTACAACAATGCTGTTTTTAGTGTATTTTCATGAATTAAATTCAGCCTTTTTGAGCTTTCAAAAACATTTAAAATTCTTACAGGCCACAAACATTTAAACAATAATGTATTTAAAGCTGCTGAATATGCTGAAAGGTCAAAGGTGAAAGTTTGACATTGTTTTGTCAAATATGGGTTTAATCTGTGAAAGACTTTTTAATAAAACCATTTTATTGGTATTTATAGTGAAGTCTTTACTAAAAATGGTTAAAAATGACCTGTAACCAATATAAGGTTTAACCTTATAAAACATGCAGTTAGTTACAGCTTTGTGTTCTCAGTGCTACATCACACACACACACCAGCTCTTCATACACTACTTATCACATCAAAGAGAACCTATTTTGACTCCTTGGCCACAAATCAGTGAACGGAAACGTTAACTGTTTCCAAATGCTATTCTTCCAGTCACACAAGCTTCTTTATGGTCCTTCATGTGCCAACGCTACAGCTCACCTTGGAAAGCACAGAACCTTACGTCTTTAAATAAGAGAAGCACTTCTTGAAACTCTTTTGACAGAGCACAGAATAATGTCTGAACGACTGTCAGCAGAGAAGTGCATCTATTTTCAAATCACGTCTAGGAAACACTAACCAAATCCTCATAGTCCCCTGCAAAAAGTGTCTCTGAACAATCACTCCAAACATTTTCCATTAAAATGTTTCAAGAGCACTGTAGTTTACTAGCCTACTATATGTATCCTTTACTACTAGAGTTGTACATTCCTGAAAAAAAATAGGTGATTAGCAGTACGAAACCACCGCATTTCTAGGGTGTTGTTATTCTAATTGTAAAAGAACAGTAAAGTCAACAGCACAACTATAACGATAACAGCAACAGATGAACCACTGATGTCACATGGACTATTTTATTACTACCTTTCTGGGCCTTGAATGTTTCAGTTGCGTTGCTGTCTATGCAGGGTCAGAAAGCTCTTGAATTTCATTAAAATATTTTAATTTGTGTTCCAAAGATGAACGAAAGTCTTACGGGTTTGGAATGACATGAGGGTGAGTAATTCATGACAGAATTTTCATTTTTGGGTGAACTCTCTCTTTAAGTCTGACTTAAGAAAAGTAATACACTTCTCCTTTACAAGCTGCTTTACACATTAACATTGTGTGCTACTACTAGCCACTAGCTAATGGTTATAAAAATCATCTGTTCACTTGGTAACCAGAATATCCTCCCTCTCTGAAGTCAAGGACACTGGTCAAGCTGTTCTCTTTCCCAGTGAGACCTGACAGTGGTGATGAAAAACGAGTGCTAAAACGACCTGTGATTCCATGAGTCGTCTCACAACTAGGTCAGGGCACCTGGGGAGGAGTAAGGGCCGTTCCTGAGAGACAGACGAGCACAAGCTTAGAACAAAGACTAGAAGACAGACTGTTTGTGTAAAGATGTTCAAATACTTAATATTTAACTGGTGATGCATGGTGTATAGGTTTAATTTAAATCAATACCATCTACACCAATGATCCTCATTTGTATCAAAACAGTATAGTGAAGTGTGATCCCATGGATTCACCTGTAATTTGAGCAGAACTCGAGGGATGACATGAAAGACTTCTCCGTCTGACTTCTTCATCTGAAAATCCTTTTTTGTCCAATTAACCGCCACATCATGACATTCAACAATTTAATAGAATGTACAATACAGCTCTCCTATCTCTTTGCATATTGCGCTCACTAAACAAATTGCTCTTTGGTTCACTTACCTTAATGGCTGAAGATCTTGTTGTTATCGATTTACCGTGTTTGTGCAATTGCCCCACTGATCATCCTTGCACTAAATGGATTTCACATCATCCATGTGGAAGGAAACACAAGCTGGAGCATCAAGGAGAAGTGAAGTGGATCATCTGTTTTTGTATATAAAGCACAGTTTTGCTCAGTTGGAACCTTCATGCACTTGTGGACCGCAGTATTGTGCTCTTTGACTTCTTTAACACCAACCTCCTTCTTCGATCTGAACAAGCCCAGGGCGATGCAGTTGGACGCCCCCACGGTCTTTTGGAGCACAAGCATGGACAGCCAGTATTTTGTGAGGCTTCAGAACTGTATATTGAGGATGGTGGTTTGCAACACTACTTTACTTCAAGGATAACTGTATTTTTAGTAGTCTATCTATTTATCTATCTATCTATCTATCTTTCTATCTATCTATCGAGTGCGCTATTCAAAATTGAATCCAATTAAATTTCAGAATTTGAATTCATATTTTAAAAAGCAGTTGCAATTTGAATAAGTATAATTAAAATAAAATTTTTAACTAAAAAAAAGAAAAAATTGTATCTCAAGATAAATCATGAAAGTTACATGACAAATCTCTTTGAGAGGTTAAACTTTCAAACTTAAAACTTTGTTTTAAGTTTGAAATGTCAATCATTTTGGCGGTCTGTTGATCGTTTTGTCTGTCTGTCTGTCGGTTGTTCTGTCTGTCTGTCGAAGTGTCAATCGTTCTGTCTGTCTTGAATATGTAAATTCAAGACAGACAGAACGATTGACACTGACAGACAGACAGAACAACCGACAGACAGACAGACAAAACGATCAACAGACCGCCAAAATGATTGACAGACAGACAGAATGACCAACAGACAGACAGACAGACAGACAAAATGAGCGAGCAACTGACAGACAGACAGAACGATTGACAGACAGACAACAACAGACAGACAAAACGATCAACAGACAGACAAAATGACCAACAGACAGACAAAACGACCGAAAGACAGAACAACCTAAAGACAGACAGACAGACAAAACAACTGGCAGACAGACTAGACAGACAGAATGACCAACAGACAGACAGACTAGACAGACAGAGCGACAGACAGACAGACAGAGCGACTGACAGAATAACCGATAGACAGACAGAAAGATAGACAGAATGACCGAGTGACAAACAGACACTAAATTTCTCTTCCTGTCATTCCATGTTATTCTTAATCAACTAATGAATTAAAACAGAGCCCATTCTTAAATACTGAAATGTTCTCAACTCTGCAATCTATGAATCTCTCTATCTGTGCTTTCCGAAAATTGAGCGTACTCACAATCTATGCATCTCTCTATCTATGCTTTCCAAAAATTGAGCGTACACTTGGAAACAGATTTGCAGCAGGACAGCAGTAAAGTCAAAATGGAGGCCAGGTGAAGGCCTTAAAGTAAATATAAGTAAAGAAGTGAAGTGAAGAAAGCCCAAGGCAAACGTGCAAACAAATTACAGCCGGGACACATGAGTAAGACAAGACCACTGGAAACCAAGGATGTGCTTATTATAGCTGTATGAAACATCTTAAATATCTAAGCATATGAATTTGCCGAGCACATGTAATTGTGCAATGACCTTAAATATGCAGACAAATAATTAATGCTGGAGAACTGCTCCCATTCAGTGACTTTTTATCCAACGAGCAAGTCTTTTGGCCTTTGGATAATTTTACGGATAGTTCAGTTGTGTAACTTATCTTTTCAGCCTTAAAAAAAACTATTCGTTTGATTAAATAATGATTGCCTGAGCACAATTCTTTGATGTCAGACTTCAAACATTTGGTTTTTAAACAGTCAGTCCTTAAGGAAAACAGTAACTAGTTTAAGCCTTTACAGAAGCACACTTGCTCAGGGACAGTTTCCAGTGCATGAAATTGCTAAAAAAAATTAGTTTTTTTCATATTTTAACAGTCAGTGTTCCACAGACAACTAAAATTGGACTCCTGCCTGTAGGGTGAGTGGGAGGAAGCTTTATACATCTGAAGTCAACCTGTTGGTGCTAATGGCTGCCCCTGTTTTATGACAGGACCTATAGAGTTTAGTGTCAACTAGGCTTTGCCCAAGGACTATCCTTGGCCCATCCATTTCCACAAAATGATTTCCACAAGGCCAGATAGAAATGGGTAACTGGGACGATTATCTGTTAAGCATCTGCTATCTGCAAAACCATATCTCCAGCGTTGCATTAATATACTGTACTTTATTGCAGAAAGATGCAGTGCTTAAGTGAAGCCCTTCAGCAGGACCTCAGAGTGAGAGTATGTTTCAATTTAGCAACTCTTTGGTCCTTTTGCAGACCTGTGATGGTGGATTAAACCGCTATCTACTGCACTTCCTGCAACAGATCAAACATTAGTACTACTTATGTAGCTCAAGAGAAGATCAGCTGATATTTTTCTCTTTTCTGTCAGTGGGAGGAATATGTTATCCCATATCTGAAGCATAACTGTGTCAGAAAACATTTGCTTGTATGCCAAAGACTTTTTCTTGATAATCTCCACATGTAAAATGTGAAAGATGGAGGGTTTGTTTTATTTCTGGTGCCACTGGCTGACAGTTTGCTGTCATATTCAGAGAGCAAAGACGAGCAGGTACACAACGTTGATAAAATATTCAAAATTTTGAAGTGAACTTAAAATAAGTTAAATGGAAGTGTGCTTAATATGCTTAGATAAGCAGATATACACATTAGTTCAGTTCCAAAACATAATAGTGATGGCAAAATAATATATAGGTAAAATAAGTGCATAAACATACAGCACACACAAACATTGGGTAACTGAGTAGGATGCATTCAGTGCTGACTTAGAATTTGGCCAAACGTAGCAACATAATTCTCTTGCCTCTGGGGTGCACTTATGATGACTTAAAATGCAGGTTTGGAACAGATATAATGCTGTAAAAATGCAGAAAAAACTCTGGGGAAAAAAAACAACAATCTGTAATAGAATTCATGTTTGAGAGGTAGAATGCTTTTGTTCCTCTCAAAACAACAAAACAGCATTCAACATTTCTTTTAAAACACTATCTATTTTCACACTCAAAAAGGTGAAGAGTAATCTCAGACTCTATTATCTTGTCCAACACAAATATATAAATTCTAGCGCAAATGTCATGTAATTGCTAATCTGGAATAACACATGGTGTGAGGGATTTCAGACAGCTCATCGTGCCAGCTATAAAAGAGGGAAACAGAATGAAATGGAAGAGAGAATCATAAAGAGATGGAAAGCTGTGGAAGCCCATTGTGCTGTGTACTTTTCTCTGAGACTGCAATTTTTTGGGACAACAAAAGCAGTAATTCACAAAGACTGTGAGAAACCTTTTTTCAAAACCAAATGTATTGTTTCTCAAGAGCTTCCCTTACAAAAATATGCTGTATGGATGGTATCAGATGGTATACTTCAGTACAGGAGAACAATAGTTCAACCTTAAAAACGTATAAATGTCATTGTATATGTTATTTAACAAATGATCAGACCAAGGGACATTTATTTTACAGAAACATAGCACAAAAATACTTCTTGAGCAAAACGTTTTACAAAAAGGCATTTGTTAGGGTTTAAATTATATTAGAAAGCGTTTTATCATATCACAACTAGGAAAAGTTTACCCCATCCCAGCTGTGTTGCAATGAATTACATCTGATATCATTTGTAATTAAGATTTTTTTAAATGGTGTCATCAATGTAAAATACTAAATCAAATATTCTTTGTAAATTTATGCATTTTGACAATGTAGTTGAATAACTGAATCAAGACAAATCAAATGACACAATCAGTCAAAGAAATGCATCTGAATTCTTTATATTTCTATGATTTATATACAGTCTGTATATAAATCATAGAATCACATATGTTAATGAATAATACAGGCCTATATTATTAATTGAACAGATCACAATAGCAATAGACTGTAAATTCAGGTTGAAATTTCTGCTCAATTGGTCAATATTTTATGAAGAAAGTATGGTAACACTTTATTTTAGGGTCTCTTAACTAGTTGCTTATTAGCATGCATATTACTAGAATATTAGCCATTTATTAGTACTAATTAAGCACATATTAATGCCTTATTCTACATGACCTTATTCTACATCCCCAATACCTAAACATAACAACTACCTTACTATTAATAAGCAGCAAATTAGGAATTTATTGAGGGAAAAGTCATAGTTAATAGTGAATAAGTGTTCCCTATTCTGAAGTGTTACCAGAAGGGTTTAATGGAATTATAAAATAAATTATACTAATTATTCGATTAAATAATTACACCAGTGACAACTTTGGGGCAAAACTTTTCACTTCAATATCATTTCACTTGAACATTTTTTACTCTACACATGTATTTTGTCCATAACATGTTGTCAATATATAAACTTCAAAATTTCAAAATAAAGAAAGTTGCTGTCAAATCTTTTTGGAGAAACTGTATTTTGAATAATTATTGCATTCATATTCATCTCAAAGAATACCATGGTATTATAATGACTGGTACATGTCCAAAATACATCGATAACACCATGGTATACTTTTTGTAAGTGTTGTTTTAAAAATGCATAGTGGAAATGCATCAGTGTACTTTTAAATTAATTCAAGATGTACCATTTGCTTTTATTCCGCTCGCAGTGCTGTCATTAGAAGGCCCTGGTAAATAGGACACTGTGAAAGAACAGGTAAAATAAACTAAAAGAATAAAAATAAAATCTCTAAAGTGTTATCTAAAGCTGAAGTGCCGCCTGTGTGTTTGGACTGGGGCCCAGAGACGACAACCATTTCAATCAAATATTAATGCAACCCTAATGCTACATTCATTCAGCTGCTTTTGTGGTCGCTGGCCACTCTCATGGTTGCTCTTTTCCCAGGTGGACCCTGATGATGAGGTTAATTATCTCAGCTTTTAGCTACACATTAGACTTTGGTGTTTGTTCATGTTCCAACTGCTCACAGGTGTGCCCTGAAGTGGCCCTGTGAACCAGCGGGTATCTAATCTGATCAGAGAGAATGATGCCACACAATGGGCACTAATTAGAGAAAAGCAGACTGTGTGAGTGTCTGGGTCTGTGTGTGGGTTGCTTTGAAATCAGGGTCTTCCACTTAGCCTTCAAAATATATTTTGTTGTCTGGTAGGTGCAGATATAATTTAAAGCGTTTTTTTTTTTTTTTTTTTGTCTTAGTGGTCGTTACTACAGAACACGTTTTTGCATTTAAAATCGCAAGACGCAGAGCAGTGAGATAAAAAAAATAAATAAATAAACAAATTTTACCTTGTGTCTTTAAAATGCAACAAGCATTGGCATTTTAATATGGAATGAAAACAGTGTCAATACCTCCCATAAAATGCGTAAAAAACGCAAGCGAGATGCTGCGCGAATGTTTAACGTTACATAGCAGCGGAACGCAAAACGCCCTTGTTTTGTGTCTGTTAAGGGAAACAATATTGATATTAATACACAATATCATAAGATCTTTGTTTTTCCGAATACAAAAGTTGTAAAGTGAGCGTGACATTGCTTTTATACAATGGATCAGTAAAACAAAAGTCATAGTGATTAACTTATTAGTTACAATATTGTCAGTTACATTTTTTTTTTATTCCGTGAACAACAACATTTACAAACAAAGCCACCTCAATTTACCATTGCGTGTTTCCGAGCAAAAAACATATGCCCCTTTCACACATACACCCTGCTGAAAAAAACTGCCTGGTCAACCAGCCTGGTCTTAGCAGCCTGGGCAGCCGTTAAAGGTCCCCTGAAATGCTTTGAAACCAGCGTTATTCTATGTGTTGACGTCATTTTAACTGAAACAGGAAGACAGGGCGGGACACACCAAGCAGCCCCGCCCCTTTTTAAAATAGCCAATAGCGTTCGTTTATATCACAGCTTGGGCTAAAGCCTTTCAGAGCCGTTGAGCTCCGTAAAACCGCATTTGACAGGGTATGCCACAATTTCATCCATATTGCTATAAAATATAGCATTTTGTGTAGAATTCAAACAGGTCTGATACCTTTGCCGCTGCTTCTGCGTCTATTTATAGTGTAGGGGGCGGGCGCTTCGAATTTTAGAGAGCATTTGATTGGACAGAAAGTTTGATGAGAAGATGAAGTACGATGTGACGTCAAAAAAATCTTTGAGCCGTTTTGGCGGAAGTGACGAACTGCAAGCTTTGAATGCTTATATTTTCTAAATGCGAATTTTGTCACTGTTTTGGAGCACACTGGCATACAGATAACCTTAAGACTAACATATTGATACAAACACTCAAAAAACTTCAATTTTGATTTCATGGGACCTTTAAGAGGTCATTTCTGCTTAATGATGTCACAGAATTTACTAGCAATTTGAAACAGATGTGTGAATGGTGCTTTACCGGAAAAAAGACGGAACATTATTGTTTCCTGTGTGAACAGATCATTTTTGTATACCGATAAAGTTGTTCTGGTAATTTTATGGCAATTTACTGGTATTACTATGTGAAAGGGGCTATAGTGACCTTTTGTTGCTGAATGTGTTTTTGGACGAATTGGTTGAACAAATGATTCAATGACTCGTTCCATTTCGGAATGAATCAGTGCTTTGAACGAGTAGGAAGAATTAATTATTCCGTGATTCGCTCACAAAAACGATCATCTGCTGGCGCCTACTGGCTGAACTAATGAATAAACTGACAGTCTTTATTCAAAACAAAAAATATAGACATTGAAGAAGGGATCCAAGTCATTTTATACCTTGGCAGTGCACTCTAGCCTTTTCACTTGTACCAGCCTAGCAAGTATCCAGAACCCCCTAGCAACAGCACACCAACCCGTTAAAAACACTGCATGCTGCATTTGGCCAACTTAAGTAAAATGTCCAGCTGCATAACACATCATGAGAAATGAGGAGACACATCACATGATCTCAAAAGCGAAATATCTGCCGGTGTGACTCATCCTCGCCTTCAAAGCAAGAAAATCAGAAACACTCTATTGGTTTGGATCTTGGATCCCCTATTTCATCATCGTCACTTTGTGATGTAGGTCAGAATGTAGGACAGGACATGAGAAAAAATGTTCTTATGTAAGGTTTATGTATAATTTTTTGAGCCTTGGGTGTTTGTGACATTTGAAGGAACAGCAGAAGCCTCTGGTGGCTGGGGATGTGAGGTGAGAACTGTGCCGTTCCCGTGTGACTTTGAGGATGCACGGTTTAATTCAGCAGACAAAGACAGCTGGTGCATTGTGCAAAGTTAAAAAGCAGCTTTTGAAGAGTCTAGATTCTCTAGACTGAAGCTGAGTAAAAACTGCATTGTTTAAAAAAAAGAAAAAGAAAAAAGAAAAGCTGCTGCTAAAACAAAAGCATTCTAACTATTTTAATTTGATGAAATAATTCAGACTAGTTAATTATCTTACTTACATTTTAAGGCTTCCATTAAGGAAATTTGTGTCGAAAACAACTGACCTGGCCACAACATGGACATTGCAATAATATATTACAATATTAATTAATATATTAATCTGCAAGCTAGTGGGCTATAGTTTAGCATATAACATGTTATCTAGTTTACACATAAAATAAAGATTCTTCATTGGCCTCTGATTCCATGATGAATCTTTAACATCCAAGGATTGTTTTTTTTTTTTAATAGTGGAAAAGGATTATTAATAATATAATGTTCTTCACACTAATAAGAAAAAAATAATTATTTTAATAACTGTTAACTGAAAGGTTCTTTGGGGAACTAAAAGTGGTTCTGCTATGGGATCACCACACACACACACACACACACAAAACACAGTGGGGGCAGTGCCCCCCTGTCAACAAGCTTGGCCCCTCTAAATTTGGAATCATATTACAGCAAACAATTTTGGGTGAAATGCGCAGTTTGTCCTGTAAACTATATGTATATAAAAAGAAAAACATCACCAGCTGCTAAATTCAAATCTGCGTTCGCTGGCTGGCACAGAGCCAGAGGAACGCACGTTTTTAAATCACTGCGCATTATAACCAATCACATACGATTCTGTTGAGCTTATGAATGCAAGGGTCAATCAGAGGCGTTCAGATGAGTCATCGCTGAAACACGCTGTTTCGTCACCGCGCGCGCTGGCTGACTGAATTCTATTCTGTCATCAGAAACAACAAAGTGAAGAAGTACGAATGTAAGTAAGATATTAATTTCACAGTGTAAACAGCTTTAGAGATTATTATGACAGTTTTTGAGAGTGCTTGAACTGGCTGGACTGAAGTGAAAATGTTCTTTGATATTTTGCTCTCTTCTTGTGCACTGAAAATGTTATAGGCTAATTAGTAACTTACAATGTTTTTATTAAATTCACATTAAATACAAAGTAAGTCGCATTAAAAGTATTTTATGGCATGACACCCATATCTGGTACTTAAGTAAAAAGACGGGCTTTTATGTGTAGTTAATAGACTACAGTATTAAGCTACTTTTCCCATCGCCCATTATAGACCAAATAACAATCTATAAAGGTGCAAAATGCAAAAAGCATTTACTTACACATATTTGAGAATCGAGATATTTCATGATATATTTTAGGGATATATCGAATAAAAAAATCAAATAAATAAAACCCGTGCTGAAAAAAACAATAGACACCATTACAAAATTAGTAAAGGTTTTACTGGTTATAATGGGACTTGTATTGGTTTCACTGGAAACTGTAATGGACCCTGTTGGTCTCTACTGGTAATTGGTTGCCTTCTATTGGTGGCTTGTTAAAACCAATAAATCCTAATGGAATATGTGCTAAAACACACTACAGAAAACCATTTAATGGTTAAATGTTGATGGTTTGTGATGTTTGTAATGGTATTTGTAGTGTAAACCATTAAAATGTTCTGTGATGGCTTTATTTTTTATTTTATTTTATTTTTTTCAGTAGAGACATAAGCCTATATCAGTTATACAGTGGTATAAGTGCCCCCCCCCCCCCCCCCCCCCCCCCCCCCAGGATGAAATATTTAATTTCATTAATTTCATAAATGAAACAGGATGAAATATTTAATTTAGCTGAAATTGTAATAGATTACTTCCAGAGATTGCAGTGATATATGACATGGTGAAAAATGACTGAATGAATAATACTTAAAGTAGGTAAAGATGATTTTAAAAATTGTGCCCCCAAAAAGCACAAGTGGCCCCTGTCTAGCCCCCCAGTTACTGTGGTCTAGAACTGCCCCTGCACTGAAGTCCCACAAGCCAATTTTTAAATAGTTTTCTACAGTACCTTTTCGAATTGCAAGATGGCGCCAGTGACCTTGTGTTGATATGGAAAGTAGACAATGAAAGTAGCACAGCTTTGTTGTTAACATATGTATTATGCGTACTTTCCCACTATATAATATACATAACTAGTTTGTCAAATAAATTAAACGTCTGAATATTCAATAAGTAAAAAAAAAAAAAAATACCCGGATGACCTACTGCATCCAGGGAGAGTCAAATGTGTGCCATCAATCCACACTTTATGACTATGACGAGAGTCGAAATGCTGAATAATGGAAAATGTCGGAGATCTGTGTGCACTGATACCAAGAAAGGTTTTTTTTTTTTTTTTTTTTTTTTTTTTTTTAAAAACTACATTTAACGCCAAAATAAATTGTTTTTTGAAGCTGGTGGAATTAAATCACAGGTTAAATTAAGAACAACAGCAATAGAGGATGTAGTAGACTATGCCTGTGAATGTATTCATACTACACAATTCAGTACTACTCTATAAAGATTTTTTGAACCAGCTATACAAGGCTATTATAGCTACAAAAATATGTGACCGTCGAACCATGTCAATCACATAAGTTGAATCAATGAATGCAATCTTGAGGGGGGTATTTCGGAAATAAAACATTTAATTCATTAAACACATGTCAGAATTAATCACTCCTAACTCCTAATGCGGCAAATCTGTATCCCTCTCAGATTTTCTCTGGCTCCCACACAGCTGTTGTAACTGGCATTGTGCTGCCATCTGCTGAGCGATTAGACAAATGCCCACACGGAAGTGAGACGCCAAGTTTCTAACCTCATTTGTATTAGCTAGACAATATAATAATGCTGCGTTTATAAATGACTAGTCTTAATTAACTTTAAATCACAAACCGTGTTCAAAGAGCATAGCTACGTTTATCGCTTCAGATTTCATAGCTGTGGTGAGTCAGCTTGTATTTTCGCTTATCATAATAACGTGGCCATATTCTTGAACAACCTATGTTGATGTTTTCTTTATGAGTGTACTAAAACACTATAGTACTTGAGGACAATATAAACTATATAGTACTTGAGTCATGCACACCTATATATGGGCTCCAAAAGTCTCATACCACTACTGAAAATGATTCTGTTTAGCATTCTTTATAATTTAATAGTTTTTCCATTTCAAAGTATATTATCAACAATTTGAATGAAAAGTTGAGGTATATTAATCTAATAGTTGAGTATCAAACTGTTTATATATATATATATATATATATATAAAAACCCTAAAGCTTTATTTCTATGCTTATATGAAGAAAATCAATGTAGTCTCAGACTCTGAGCCTCACTCTGTGTGCAACATAAGCATGATTAAGGCACTAATATCAAAAACCCCAGTATTAACACTGAATTTTGGACATGGTCTTTTAAGTACTTGGTCTTTTAAGTAATGATTAAATGAACAGACATATGAAACTTATGCAAAAACACCATGTTTATTAGACACCAAACTCTCTGAAAAATCAGAGTTATTAAAAACACTTCGTTGCGAAGTATACGTAGAGTTTACACAGAGTGAAAACAAAAAACATGAGAACTCCACACTGGAATCAAAAAGCACCACAGTGTCATTGTGTTGTGATCACATCCCCCGTGTATAACACATTACCCCCACACACACACACACACGTGAGTTTGATCTCAGTTTCTCTTTGAGAAGGAGTGTTGGCCTTGCTCCTCACATGGAAACCAAAGGGACAGAGAACAAGGGCCCTCATGAGGTGCACACAGGGCCAGTTTGAAATCAAAATAGTGATATCTTGGTATCCAAACATAGTTTCAAAATGAGTAAACAAAAAGTGTTACCCGTTACCTGATCTAGGCGAGGACTGCAAACCAGCAGCCCGAGCCCATCTACATTGTAAACAAAGCAGTTGAGCAGTTCTTGTTTGCTACTGACACACAGTGCTGAACTCCAGCAAACCAAAACATGATGCACCATTCTAGGACAAACCAACCAGAGGCCAGTTAATACTATAATAAAATGCATTGCTAGAAACCACTAGATTTTTGCATCACATTTGCCTTTCAATCCAAACACTGAGATTTAAAAATGAGTGGATAAGGTAGGGTCACATCGCAAAAGAATCCAAAATACATAACGTTTCCATCTCAGCAATATACAGCAGAAAAACCAAAAGGGTGTGATATCAAAGTTTGTAAAACCAATGACAACGAGCTCTGAAAACGCCAGGACGTTCATGCATCTGCGGCTCCTGAAGTCAGTCTACAGATTTGGAGATGTCGTGCTCCGCTGGTTCCGAGGAAAACTGAAGTCGTCTGACCGCTTCCTTGATCAGATTCCCCGACAATATGAGTTCCTGGAGGAGCTGGTGCGGATCGTCCTCGTCGATTTTCTTTCGGTTCCACGAGGACCTGAAAGGGTCCCATTCCTGATCGCTGGATCCGGGTGGGTTGTACGGACTGGCCCGGCTGGTACGTAAACTCCGGCTGCGGAGTCGGATGCACCGCTGAGCGCCCCCCGCGCCGCTGCCGTTAACGTTAGGTCTGCTGCTCGCGAGACCGTGGAGACGTGACATCGCCTTCTGGCTCGAGCTATTGTTGTGAAGCTGCAGCGCCTCGCCGATTTTCGACACGAGCGCGTCTACTTCCTTTGAATCCACCGTCACCGACTGTTCCAAAAAGATATAGTTCTCCTTTCGACAGGGCATTTTTAATATAGATTTAGATAACAAATATCCAGTCGTAAAGGTTGTTTTTATTCAAACGGATGGGACCGTTTAACCGGCGTCCGCCACGCTGCCCAACAGAAACAGCTCAAGGGTTGATTTGTAAACAATGGGTGACGCAGAATCCGGCACGTACCACTTCTGAGCGAGAGGGGCGCACGCTCGGGCGATTTAAAATGTGAACGCATGTGTTATATTGTAATCAGAAAGTTGGAGACAGATTTTATACGTAGCAACTGCTACATAAATTACATTATCCGCTCGGTTTAACATTATGTTGGCACCGCCGTACGTCTCCGCAGATCTCTGTATTATCAATCATAGCGTTACATAACAGTCCCGAGTGGATAAAAACGATGTACTAGACCGCCACATGTGTGAACTCCATGCACCCAAATGCTGTTGCAACTGAATGTGACATTACTAGATGTACTTGATTTCTAAGAAGAATCTGAATTATACAC
The DNA here is from genome assembly GCA_039654775.1 of Spinibarbus caldwelli. Classification (NCBI taxonomy): domain Eukaryota; kingdom Metazoa; phylum Chordata; class Actinopteri; order Cypriniformes; family Cyprinidae; genus Spinibarbus; species Spinibarbus caldwelli. The sequence goes on along the minus strand of CM077227.1, from coordinate 27,949,278 downwards.
GATCATCAAATCAGTATGGTACTTGATAAATTTATTTCCATATTTAGAAAGGAGGAACTGTTTGATTTGTGTAGTGCGTGGTGGGCGGTTATTGTGGAAGTAATCAAGGGAATATTAAAACACAGTTGTATCAGATACATTGATATAGAATTAACATGACAAACAGGTTTAACTAGAAGATGTAGGCAGGGACGTCGTCCAAGGATTCCAAATTTTTATGATTAGGCCTATCATGGTCCCATTTTCCTCTGTTGGTAGATGTTCTATTACATCTGGCCGCAGAGAGCATATTTCTCAATCATTGATTACTACTATTCAAATATACATGTATATACATATATAAAACTATTAAGTAAGGATTTTACAGTGTAGTATGGGTGTGTTTGCATAATATTTGCAGTCATGCCAGTATTAAAGGTGTGTTCTGTCTTTATGGAATTGTCAAAAATCTCACTAAATAACAGGATTTATTCAGACTTGCAACAGTGACTCATTACAGCAGTTAGCTGAGCTGCAGTTTGTTTGTTGATTCATCCTCACAGATTAAAGGAATAGGCCTTGTTCGTTCACCCTTAAAATTAATATTCTTCATTATTTACTTACCATTTTGGTCCATGTGACTCATGTGCTTTGTGTGAGAAACAGGCCAAAATGCATTTATTTTATTATTATTTATTATGTTACTCTTGAGACTAGCCCTCTTTGAATGAATCATTCTTTTCAATGAGTTGATCAAGTTCACAAAACCGGTTGATTCAAAAGGCAAAATACAGTGCGTGAGTCGTATGGGCTACTTTTATGATACTTTCACAATGTTTTTGTGTCCTTGAAAGCATCAGTACCTGTTTATTATAATTGCATGAATCACTTATGATTGAAATATCATTTTGAAGTGAGTTATTCTTGTAACGTTCTTAACCATGCCAAAATGTAAATAGTATTTCTTTAAAGTCTGCTCTGTCACTTTCTGTTCTGTTTCACAGTTGTCAGTCTGACCACGTCCTCTTTCAGAGGAAGAGGCCTCTGAGTTCTTAGAAACAGTCGGTGAATTATTTTAACACAACTGCTATGTTTGAATGTTTGGTTGCACCAAACCATATAATTAATGTCTAATATTTCAACTGGTTAATAATTATGTATCCTTAGTATATCCAGAAACCAGATTTTTGGCCATTCATCCCAAACTTTTGCACCATTTTGTTTGGTCACCTGAATATAGCTCAAGGCTGCTTAAATTTCTTACCAGCTGTTGCACAAGCATCTTGTGAGTAGGGTTACATTCATGACATAAATTGCAATGTGTAAATTAAGTATTAATCTGATAATGTATGCTGGCAGTTTGCAGAAAAAGAAAGAACATACATGAATATCATATTGCTAAACCTACACAATCAGTTTTGAGGTCTGTATTACACAACATAAAGGGGTGGGTAGTACAGGAAGAGAAATTTATTGATCATAGTGTCACTATTTATCTACATTGTGCATGTGATTATAATTTTCATGACTTGAGCTGCTGGATCAGATGCGTTTACATTTAGTTAATCAAGGGATTGACTTGTCAATTGAAACTTTTATTTAGATATTTGAGCTCATTATTCTACATCTAAAGATTAGATTAGATTAGATGTTCCTGTTCTTTTTTCATGGTAAATATAATATATAAGCATGTATAAGCAGCATTTGTTTTTGTATCTGCACAGATTGCACAATCCAACATCCATAGCAGCTTTCTTTGTTTACCTCACAGCAGGAGAACAGTCTTAAGCACAGACTGAGCCTTTGTGGAAGTATCAACACAGGCAGGCTACTGGTGTGCCGTTGCTCACTGTCTCAGTCATCAGCATGCCCACAGGGACCTTGTTTCTCAGAATTCACCTTGCTGAGAATCCAATGTGCCATGTGGTCTTTGTGGTAAAAGAGGCTGAAGTCATTCTTTTTGTTTAGACACTTTTGTTTACCGTGATATGAGTAAATGTTTAATAAGTTGTCTGATCATGTGCATAACATTCAGTCACAGATTGATTGATGCTATTAGTAGGTATTCTCACTATTTGCTTCTATTAGGGTTAAACCTTAACCTTAAATATTGATCTTTGTTGGTGCCACAGACATGAATGTTATCTCAGATCGTGTAGTTTATTGATGAGAAATGTGCTTTTACTTTGATAAGCATCAGACTTAAATATCACTGATGGATGATTAGAAACGTTCCATAAAGTTGCATTGAAACTGATAGGAATCTGAAGACCAGAATACAAGAGACTTGCTCTTTTAAATTGGGTCACCTAGCAACACCTTGGAAATATGTTTCTAATATCTTACAATATATTATCACTGTGGCAGCAACTTTTGCGTGAACAAGCACCACTCTTTTTCTTCTTTATTCAGAAGATGTCTTTTATAATCTAGTTATGTGCTTCTATATGTTTACTTAAAAAACTGCAAGCAACTGCAATAGATCTCTTATCTGCTTTAATAGAATAATATGTATACAGTGTACCGTTCAAATGATATTGATTGTGAAAAGTGCTGTTTGAATTGAATCAAAAGTTCATATATTTAAAAATTCTATATTTTTATAACAATTAAACAGTGTAGATGGGTCTTATGAATTGAAAATATAGCTTTCGCTTTTATATTTTAAGAAGGAGTCCCTCATAAGGGGATCTTGTCATATTTAGAGGGCCTTGTTATCAAAATCCCCTCATCTAGTCTACATCTAGCTTAAGTATTTGATATGAATGGAGAGGTAATGGCCCGTAATCTCGTACACCTTATGCAGTGCTATCATGAAAGTTGTAAAACTTGTTCTGTCTCTTTTGGACTCTCTTAGCTAGATTAGTTTCTCAGAAAGGAAGAACAGGCCTGTTTCTTTTGGGCAAGTCAGTCCTTGAAGTTTATATGGGTGGGGAGCATGGGTTATTTGTTGTGGGTGAGGCCAATAAACTGAAAAACTTAACACAGACCCATGATGTGAGGAAGGAAGAGCTCTGTCTGTTTCAAGGATTCAAGAGGCCTGGTTTCAGATGAAGGGTCGAGGGATTCTGGGTACTTCTAAGTGTTCCGCTAGCTTTGTTTTCTAAATGGAAGCATACAACAAATCAGGGCCAAGTAACCAAGGAGATAATCCATAAGCAAGTGAATGCGTAAACACTGCAGTGAGAGACAGAGAGCCTCTCCCTGCTGATTTACTGCCCTGTCCTTTATATAGCTGTAAGTGAGAAGCTTTATTGCTTATTTCTTCCTGTTTAAATGCCATCTAGTCTAATATACTTCTTGATATAGAAATAAATGTATGAACATTAATAGTTTGTTATTTTTAAAGTGGCAATATGCTTATTATTAGCATATGATTACATGAACGTTTAGTGCAGAGCTAAATATTAGTTTTCGTATTCTTAAAGTGCCCCTATTATGGGTTATGAAAGGTTCATATTTTGGTTTTGGGAGTCCCCAACAACAGGTTGACATGCATGCAAGGTCAAAAAAAAAACTTTAATTTTCTTATAATATACATTTATTTTTACCTTATTTGCTCAACGACTCGCAAACGATTCGTTCAACGATTCATTTTTCCAAACCCCTCTTTTGCGTGACGCTAATCTGCGGTGATTGGTCGATTTCATTTAAAGCAGTGAGCTTTTAACGCTCCAAAAGCGGCACTTAGTGGCAAAGAATGAATTTGCATTTTCATTCAGACCAACGCGAAAAACGCGCGCAACAAGTGGGCGGGCAATATGCTAATATTTCATTTTGATGGCTTGGGATTCGTTTTAAAAATGACTCTTTCTTTTGAGAGACAATAACTTTATGCACGGTGCACGTTCAGATTTAAAACTTTGCAGGATGTTTCCATTCACTTAGAGCTGTGTTACACTCTGCATGAAAGGTAATTTTCAAAAATCCATAATAGGGGCACTTCCAAAAGGGGGGTTTTACAGCAGTGCCACAGAAGAATCATTTTAGAACCTTTCAGTGAGCTTTCTTAAAAGAATAATTTTGTCTTGAATGTTGTAATAATCCAACGAACCTTTTTCTAGTGTAAAGAACCTTGTATCGGGCATTAAAGGTTCTTCGTGGAATCATTGATGCCAATAAAGAACATTGTTCCATGTGCTGTAACTGTTTTATTTTTTTTGTTTTTTTTAAATAGGTTCCAAAATTTGTGTTTTTGCACCATTTTTGGTTCCTAAATGAACCTTTCAGTGAAAAATTCTTAAAGTAACAATTTTTTCTTAGTTTGAGGAATATTTTAATAGTCTAAAGAACCCTTTTCCACTATAAAAAAACCTTTTGTGCATTGGAAAGGTTCTATGACTGTTAAAAGGGGCTTTCGCACACTGAAGGAAACTTTTCATAGTTTCTAGAACTATTGGCGGACTACTGGCGCTTTTTGGCATTTTCACACTGCAGGAACTAGGAACGTATTTAGATCCGTTCGGGGGAACTAAATTAGCTCCTACTTCAGAGTAGGGTCTAAAACAGTTAGGTGCTTTCGCACTGCTTAGTTCTAGGAACTTAGTTCTAGGAACTAGCCAGCAGGGTCGTTCCTAGAGAACCAATTTCTCCCTCAGGCCGTTTTCCTGATGCAGCAGGAACTCTGAAGCAGCCAGCAGCGACGTCTTTATTTGCGGCATTTACAAACATCAACAACTGGTGAAAGAGAACTCCGTGTTCTGAGCTGTTTTTGCTGTGTGTTGTGGGTTTCATGATAACAGATATGGAATGCTCTTTTAATCGTGTAAATTGTGTGTTTACATTCCATCTCCGTTATCCCGAAACCCACGACACACAACAAAAACAGCTCCAATCATGGCGTCCTCCATTCCGAAAGCGCCTGAAGGTTCTTCATGGAAATACATGACAATAAAGAACTATGTTTCACATACCATAACTACAGCATTTGAAGGCCCAAAAGTATCTTTTTACATTAACCACCTTGAGCAAAGTTGGCAGATTTCAAATGACATACTTCCTTGGGGACCTGCCCCAACTTAACAGATGCCTTTAAGATGAATATAAATGCTAACGGCTAGCTGTCTTGAAGTATAACAGGCCTCCACATATGCAGTTCCTCTGTCAGTTTGCATTTGCCTGACTCATCGTACCTGTGTGAATTGTGGGGGTGGATGAATGGTAGTTGAATAAATGCAAACAGTTCTGACTTTAGACAAAACACTCAATTAGATGTGTTCCAGAAACTCCTCCTGTTCTTTCAAAGGAGTGTTACTTTAGCTGCCTGGTGTCGACCTCTTCAGACTCAGCTCTCAGTTACAGCTGTTGATTGGACTCAGATGGGGGTTGGGCTGTACTGGATTAGCCTCAGACTTTTCTTGCTCAAGGGACAATAGTAAATCTCATAGAGTCTAACTTTAGAGAGGCTCATCCTGATCAGAGCATGTGATTACAGTGGGGACAGTACTGGAAGGCTGAGAGTCACCACTATTCATTCAAGCATTTGTGCTGTACGCTTCTTGATCATATCAATTTATTACACTACTTGTAAAATTTGAATGGCAGTACATGTACATCATATTCAGATCAAGTTGAAACCTTTATTTCGAAGATATTTACATGCAATGTAATTTGCATGCACATGCACATTCTTTTCCTGGAATCTCTTCTGGAAATACTGGATATGCTTGCTCTTGCCATTTATTACGATTTACGAAACAGCTCATTACCACTCATTCCTCATATAACAGTGACGAATTGCAAAATGTAGAACATGACATTTGTTTTAATGCCTTTAAAATGTTAATTGCTACAAGAAATTCTACAGTAGCTTGATTTTTAAAAACCTCCTATATCTAATGTCCTTTGGGAATGCACACAGCCTATTGCTTATTACAGTGGATATCTCAAATAGATGATTCAAAATTGTGATTATTACAGGCATATGCCAGCTGTCTCATTTAGATTTCTTGAAATATTGGCTTAATATAGATATTGTAATGTTAATGCATGGACATGACACTATGAGCAAATACTAAGTATCAGAGAATTGTGTAAACACAGTCATTGAAATCACAGATTGCCTGAAGATGCCTCTTAACAAACAAGTGTTTATGCCATTCCTGACATCATCATAGTCTAGAAATAAACATGACTGCCTGGTAATTTGTAGATAGGGTGAGCGTGTGATATATGATCTTGCATATTGCTCAAAATAAGTGCTCAATAAAGCAGGAGTGGTTGATAATTTAAGCCTGCATAAAATCATAAACATTACAGAGACACCAAAACATGTCGTTCATAATGGAAGGAGGGAGAAATTCTCCGAGCCTCATGTTAGTTTTGGTGAAGGTTTGGTGAAGGTTTAGTTTTGCATTTGTGTCAGTCAGTTATGATTTCCTAGAATCAGTGCCCCTCCCCCGTGATAGAGGTCGTGTTTGTGTACAGCAGGAGCACGTGTTTGAGCTCTGCACTGGCTGCCCTCGGCTCTTGAGCTGCAGCCAACACGCGAGCTCTAATGACTGTGTTTACAACAGCGCACTCCCCTCCCTCTGCTTTTTTACTTTCTTTGGATTTCCATTTCGAAGGCCACGGCTGAAAACGAAGGGAAGTGCTGTGGTCAGCAGACACATTCGTTCCGAACCCGGTGCGGTTCCACAGCGCGAGCCTCACACATGTATGTCTCACGTAACGTTATATTGCCCTCTCACAAAGCAGACCTCATGCCAGAACAATCACAACGTGAAGCAAGTCCCAAATGATGTGGACTGTGTGGAGTGGCACAATTATTGATAGAGTGGTCAGTGTGGAAATATGGGGACTATTCTTAGAAACACTTGTGCCGTACAACAGACAAGTAAACAACTGTCAGATTAGAGTCTGCGTTATTAAATGTTTTATGAGTAAATACCATAATTCGGGGTAAACTCAGGATAAAATAAGAGAAAATCATCGGAGGAATGTTACTATGTGCGTTCTGGGAGCATATTCTTCATACACTCTCTACTACTTCAGCTCGTTTAAAGGATAAGTCACCCAAAAATCATGTTAAAATGATTGTTGTTGTTTGTATTTTCTTTCTTCCAAAGAACACAAAAGGAGATATCCAGGCTTCTGTTTTCCATACATTTTCCTCAAGCATGTGGTTATGGCTAGAAGGGATACAGCTAAAACTGGAAGCTAACAATAAATTAAGTTTTCTAACTATTAGATTGTGTTTTATTAACGTCTCTGCCACGAATCCGGTCTGTGGTCTTCCGCCCGATACCCACAAGAGGTCGCCTTTCCATCACATTGACTCTTGCATTGCACAGACTGTCTCACATTACCCCGGACTACATTTCCCAGCAGCCATTTCACTAATCACACGCTCACACCTGAGACCCATCACACAATCACACACCCTACATAAGCCATGGACTTCCTCTCTGCCACTGCGGAGTATTGTTACCATTATCGCTGTCTTCGCGCTGCTACACTACGGAGCCTGTTTGCCTTTGCTTATTTTCTAGTCCTAGTCTCGGTCTAGTTCCTTGCCTGGATTTCCTGTGTTTTGATTATTGCCTGTTTATTTTGGATTGCTCTTTTATCTTGCCGCTTGGACTCTGTTTGCTCCTGCCTGAACCTTTTTCGTGTTTACGGATTATCTCTCTTGTTTTGCTCCCTGGATTACGTTCACCGATCGTAGACCCATGCTTGCCCTAGGTTTACTCTTGTGTCTTGCCCATGCCATACCTGTTTGCTGTTGTTCGACCCTGCTTGTGTTTTGACCATGTTTATGAATAAAGATCTGCAAATGGATCCGAACGCTTCCTCTGTTCCTTCCGTAACAGACTACACCTAAGCCAACCCTAAACCTACCCCTTACAATAATGCAAAAACAGTAATTATTGTTGTACAATGTGACAATATTGATGTGCGCATGCACAGTAGATGAATCTGTATACCATCTAGCCTTAACCCAAGCATGTAGTCCGGTCTGCCATTGTTGTTGTTGTTGCTGTTACGTGACATAGCAGTGTCTGACTAGGGTCGAGACATGGGGTGATGACATCATCGTTTCACAAAATTGGCTGTACACACGAAAACGCAAAGGTGTTGTTTTCAGATTTATCCACTTTGGGACCCAGTTTAAAAAAATAGGGGTTTCAGGCTCCCAAAACGCTGGATTTGTCTGGATGAAACACAGATACGATACAGAATTTTTATGTATACAGCTAAACGTGTCTCTGTGTGTACGGGGCCTCAGTCCTGGAGGGCTGGTGTCCTGCAGAGTTTAGCTCCAAACCTAATTAAACACACCTGAACCAGCTAATCAAGGTCTTACTAGGTATACTTGAAACTTCTAGGCAGGTGAGTTGAGGCAAGTTGGAGCTAAACTAAAATACTGTATACCGGCACTCCAGGATCAAGTTTGGTGACCCCTGACTTTGGGTATGTTTACACGACAACAATGTACTAAAAACCGAAAAGTGTTTCCTTTGCGTTTTTGAAAAGTTTTGCATACAAACGACAATGTTGTCAAAACAATCCTGTTCAGACGGATCTGTGAAAATGACGAAAAACACTGTATTATGCATGCCAGGCCAGCAGTTGGCGATATCACTTTGTGAAGAAACACTTCGCACGTCAGCATTTTCACAAATTTGTGGTTTTGTAGTTTACAAAAGTTATCACTTTAAAAAACATGCACTTTTAATCTGTTTCAAAAGTTTGTTTTCAGGCCCCCAAAATGCCAATGTCGCATAAATGAATAGCCAAAATGCATAAAAAAACTGCTGTTTTTTTAGCTGAAAATATCATTTTGTAATCACCCCTTTAGTTTTAGTACATTTGTGTGACAAGGCTTTAGAATACTAATAGTGTTCATACAGAACACATTTCTGCATTTAAAACACCAGACCAGGGCACTGGAATAAATAAATAAGGTTGAGAGATGCATTATTTAAAAGTTATTGTTTTAGAACTTTTAACTTGATCGCTGCATTTTTAGTCATGCGTGAGACGCTGCAAAACTCATGAGACTCTAGCGCAACAATCAAACCCGTAGTGTGTGAACAGCCCCTTAGGAGCCATGTAGACAGAATGTAGCCTATTTTTGCATTTAAAAATGTGCAGGGTCTAAAGAGGTCTAAAGTTGATGGTTGTTTTTAATGGATCAAAGAATTTGCATATCGGTTTAAATGTTTAATTACGGCACTGATTCATCAAGAAACTACATTGGTCAGTCATACACTAGCCAATGGTAGGCGAACAATAGGGATTGTTCATGAAGTAATTAAATATCTCAATGCGAATGCTGTTTCACATTGTTAACACAAAGCCTGAATTAACCCAGTTAATGTTTATGCTCTGATGTAATGATGTAGGTCATGTAGTAACATGTGGCTTGGAAACACTGGGTAAAGGAAATGTACTGCGCTGCCACTCCCTGCAAAGAATGTTTGGTGTTTGGATGTGTTTTTGTTTTGTCTCTTTGGACTATGAGTAACGTGCATTAACGTGCATCTCTCTAGCGCCATCTTGTGTTGATCATAAATCACAATAAAACACAAGATACAAATCAGTTTAGAGCAGATAAAAAAAATAAAAATAAAAGAATATGTTTATTATATAATTAAAATGTGTGTGTGTTTGTGTGTCTATTAGGTTAATAATTTCTGTATAATAAAAAATAAACTATATACATATGAATGGATACAAATATAACGTTTAAATATTGATAAATAGCTAATTATTTATTTATTGAATATTATTATTACTTATTCAATTCTGTATATGTAAATAAATATATACACGTTGTTTATTTTTATTATGCAAACTTATGTGTGTACATGAATATAAATATATGCATATTTATATAGGTATATAAATAGCTCAAATAAATATAACAATGTAAATATTTATAAATATTTATTATATTTTACTTATAATATTTACTTATATTACTTAAATATTTAATTATTCTATGTAAATAAATGTAAACATTTTGTTTACACACACAAATAGCTAAAAATAAAAACAATTAGACAAATCTAATTATTTATAAATAATTAAATTATTTATGTTTATGAATCATTTATATAATGATTATATATTTTATACATTCAATAATTTATTATATATTATATGTTTTTAATATATGTATGTTAATTTATTATAATATTATATGTATTTTATTATACACTCATATAAACGAATAACTAAAAAATACCTGAATAGCTAACTTCTAAATTATTAACAGGTTATAATAAAAGCAAAAGCTCTTAGAAAAATGCATAACTCATTGTCTTAACAGAAGTGCTGTTCCATACAACTTTAACTGGGTGTAACACTTTAATTGACACTCATCATGCCTGTGATCAGATGATTTATGGCAACAAATGAAAACAATTGAGTCTTTTTCAAAAGGTATAACGTCACTGAGATGTGTTCATGCAACATTTAGGTTACTGGTGAAAGTGAACGCCCTCATAGAGCTGTAATCTCAAGACCAGAAGATCAGACTACTGCTGATTTGTCTTTATGAACGATTCTTTAATTCAAATGAAGATTATAACCCTAAACTAAAATTTAAAATTGAGTTTTTTTGAGTTAAAATGGTATCTACCAGCACTGTTGAAATGTTGATTGTCTACTACAAAAGATGGCGTAAAAGTAATGTTATATAAAATATAATTAGATTGTTAAACCGGTCTTTAAATATTTAATGTTTTCCATAGCTGACACTAGGAGCCACTAAATACCGTTATGAAATATTCAACAAAAAAATCCAGGTGGCCACTAGATGGCAATTCTCCCACACTTAACTATATTTTCTGCCGTTCTGATTGTTCTTACTTTCTTTTTATGTTCGAACATCCATTGATCTGCTCTTTTGACAATAAGAACAAAAGACGAAATGAAAATGTGATCTCTGAGGGCAAACTATTGAGATGTATCAGTCTCATTGTGCAGAACTGCAAGAAAGGAATTGCACCATCACATCAGGCCAGCATGCTCTTTTTATGTAGGCTCAGTTGAATGATGCAAGGACAGAGCCATATAAGGTCACTCAAGTACATAACGTTTTTCTCTCATGGATTGCTGTTGTTGTCTTGTTTTATGTAACACAGTTGCATTTTTTATGTTTGGTGATCTGTACTGGAATTGGATATGTTTGACTGTGGACCGATTAGGGTGGATAGTTTCTATATGCTTTACTGCCCAATATTGCCAGTAGCCCAGGGCACGTTTCATAACATGGTGTCAGGGTGGGACACTGCAGGATTACTGCTGCACGCTAGTCTGGCCTGCCAGACTCATGAGGTACTGAATCATTGTATGTTTTCAGCTTAAGGCCTTTTTCACACTTCCTGTCAATCAAGTAATGAGTTCAGTATTTTCCTACAGTCCTACACTCTTAGAAATAACAGTTCTGAAAGATGCCATAGAAGAACCATTTTTGGTTTCTCAAAGAACCTTTCATGTAGCAGTTCTTTAAAGAACCATTTTTTTTTCTTAGTGTGAAGAAGATTTAAAAATTTTAAAGAATCTTTTCCCACTATAAAGAACCTTGGAATGTTCCATGGGTGTTAAAGCTTCTTCATAGTGATTCCTGATTCATTAAAGACTTTTTTGAATGAATCGGTCAGACAGGTCTGAAAAATGGTCCTAATCAGTTCACAATTCAGTCTGAAAAACAGTGATTTGTTTCAGTCTTTGTAAATCAGTGAAACTTTTGAACAAAAGAAGAACTGAAACTATTAAAAATAATTTGAAATAAAGCTGAAATAAAATCTAAAAAACAAAAATGCACATTACAAGATTGCTAAATCTTAAACAAAAATTCAAATGAAAAATATAAAATAAAAAGCTATTAAAAAAATAATAAAATATTATATTATTAAGCTATTAATAAAAATAATAAAAAGCTAATAACACTGGTATGAAGTGGAATATTTGTATATAGTCCATCAAAATATATAGTATTTTAATATAAAATAAATAAATTTTCATATTAAATGATTTTTTTTAAAAATCTGAAAAATATTAATAAAAAATATAAAGTTGCTGTATTGTAACCAAGCTACGTTCTCTAAAGGACAGCTTTTAGCAAACTAGATTTTTGTTTTAATCATAACTTGCATCAAGCAAACCTGACACAGAAATCTTTTTTTAAACAATAGGTGTTATTTTATGTTGACTCATAAAGGCTTATTTTGCAAAATAATGTTTAGTACATTCAATAAGTTCAAAGTGTGACAGTAGAGCTCTTTACCGGTGAAACTCTCCTTGCACCTTTGCTTCAACTATGGTCATTGTTAAGACTGTAACCTGTTAATATTAATCCTGAAATAAATATGCTTAAACGTGCCAAACAGGCCTTTCTCGACCTCGACTAAATTTTCCGGAATGTACCCACTTTTTCTGAACATTTGTCTCGTTTGCAAGTTGAAGTTAGAAGGATGTATGCTAATTTTCCAGTGATTTATGTGTTGTTTGAAATCTTGCTTGACTGTCTGTAAGTGTGTGTGATATTGCAGGCCTTGTATTTGACTGCTGTTGTTTACAGTGCTGTCCCTGACGAGTGAATTCTGAGGTGCTGCCTCGTATAAACATAAATAACCCGCCTCGTCTCTGCCACCGCCGTAAAACAAGCAGCTTCAATCAGCACTATCAGTAATCTGAACAGATCAGGTTCCTGAAGTTCATTACAAAGTACTATGTCTTTTACAAGGACTTTAGATGTTTGGCCCTCAGTCAAAAGAGTGAATGAGACAAAGTGAGACACGGAAAAAGCGTGTGTAATCTTTTTACTTTCATCAATGACTGAACTTAAAAGCTTCTCATGAACTCAAAATCATATATGTATAAAATAATTAAATTAAATAATTAAATACTGATAACAGGTCAATATCTAGTTTGACCTGCATAAACTGGCAGTCAGTGTTTTTTAGACCTTAAGTATTTCAGGCCATATTCATTTTAAAGTCATCCTGTCATTAACAGAGCATCTTTATTCATGTGCAATGACTTTTTCTGCATCTGTCCTTCTTTCTCTAGTCAAGTGTTTTGAAGACATCACAGGGAGCTGTAATTAGTGTTTCTCTGTTATCCCGTATGTCTCAGACAGATAGCCATGACCTGGAGGTGCTGCAGCGCTGGCACAAATGTGATCGTGAAACTGCATGCTATTTTTAGGTGGTGCAGATGCTTCACACAATGGGAGCCAGAACACTTATTATACTCCATGAAAACCTTCCCCCTCCCACCTCTGCTAAAATTACTTGATGTGATTCTTTTATCTGCCTTCTAAGCCAGTAACATAGGATGGCTTACAGACACCATGAGACAATAACGTTTCAATATGATCATTCTAGGCAGGGGAAATATGATAATGGATTATTCTTAATGGACTTGGGAAGATCAAACACACTAGCAAGTTTACACGCAGTGGGATGGTTGATTTCCCATGTTGATTTATACATACACAACTTGGGAAAATGTATAAATTATAAATAAATTGTAGAAATAGAATTAAATTTTTTTTGTAATGTTTTTTTTTATATATTTTAAATTAAAATATAAGTTATGTGTTCTGTTTGCAACCATTAAATATTTATATTATATATAGTTATGTGTTCTGATTGGAACCATAATATATATATTATACACACACACACACACACACACACATATATATATATATATATAATTAATATATATTATTTATATATGTATACAACAACACAGGACAATTATAAAGATAAATATAGTATATAATATATATTCTAATATGTAACATTATATAAAATTCAGATTATATATAATTTGATATTGGTATTAAAATGTATATTACAATTTTATAATCTATCATAAAAAATAGTTTCTGATTAAATATGTTTAAATGAAATGTATTATCTTTTATATTTTAATAGTTTTTTTTTTTTAATTGAAAACAAATATAAACTTTGAATATGAGATTCTTTCAAGTGAAAGATGAATTATAGCCAAGCTTCTGTAGAGTTTGACTGGATGTACAACTTTTGACGTCAAAAACATTTTCTCCTCATTTTTACAACTTTATGAGTTTACAGTCAGGTCCATAAATATTGGGACATCGACACAATTTTAACATTTTTGGCTCTATACACCAACACAATGGATTTCAAATGAAACAAACAAGATGTGCTTTAACTGCAGACTGTCAGCTTTAATTTGAGGGTATTTACATCCAAATCAGGTGAACGGTGTAGGAATTACAACAGTTTGCATATGTGCCTCCCACTTGTTAAGGGACCAAAAGTAATGGGACAGAATAATAATCATAAATCAAACTTTCACTTTTTAATACTTGGTTGCAAATCCTTTGCAGTCAATTACAGCCTGAAGTCTGGAACGCATAGACATCACCAGACGCTGGGTTTCATCCCTGGTGATGCTCTGCCAGGCCTCTACTGCAACCGTCTTCAGTTCCTGCTTGTTCTTGGGGCATTTTCCCTTCAGTTTTGTCTTCAGCAAGTGAAATGCATGCTCAATCGGATTCAGGTCAGGTGATTGACTTGGCCATTGCATAACAATCCACTTCTTTCCCTTCAAAAACTCTTTGGTTGCTTTTGCAGTATGCTTTGGGTCATTGTCCATCTGCACTGTGAAGCGCCGTCCAATGAGTTCTGAAGCATTTGGCTGAATATGAGCAGATAATATTGCCCGAAACACTTAAGAATTCATCCTGCTGCTTTTGTCAGCAGTCACATCATCAATAAATACAAGAGAACCAGTTCCACTGGTAGCCATACATGCCCACCACCACTATGCTTCACTGATGAGGTGGTATGCTTAGGATCATGAGCAGTTCCTTTCCTTCTCCATACTCTTCTCTTCCCATCACTCTGGTACAAGTTGATCTTGGTCTCATCTGTCCATAGGATGTTGTTCCAGAACTGTGAAGTCGTTTGGCAAACTCTAATCTAGCCTTCCTGTTTTTGAGGCTCACCAAGGGTTTACATCTTGTGGTGAACCCTCTGTATTCACTCTGGTGAAGTCTTCTCTTGATTGTTGACTTTGACACACATACACCTGCCTCCTGGAGAGTGTTCTTGATCTGGGCAACTGTTGTGAAGGGTGTTTTCTTCACCAGGGAAAGAATTCTTCGGTCATCCACCACAGTTGTTTTCCGTGGTCTTCCGGGTCTTTTGGTGTTGCTGAGCTCAACGGTGCGTTCCTTCTTTTTAAGAATGTTCCAAACAGTTGTTTTGGCCACGCCTAATGTTTTTGCTATCTCACTGATGGGTTTGTTTTGTTTTTTCAGCCTAATGATGGCTTGCTTCACTGATAGTGACAGCTCTTGGATCTCATCTTGACAGTTGACAGCAACAGATTCCAAATGCAAATAGCACACTTGAAATGAACTCTGGACCTTTTATCTGCTCATTGTAATTGGGATAATGAGGGAATAACACACACCTGGCCATGGAACAGCTGAGAAGCCAATTGTCCCATTACTTTTGGTCCCTTAACAAGTGGGAGGCACATATGCAAACTGTTGTAATTCCTACACCGTTCACCTGATTTGGATGTAAATACCCTCAAATTAAAGCTGACAGTCTGCAGTTAAAGCACATCTTGTTCGTTTCATTTGAAATCCATTGTGGTGGTGTATAGAGCCAAAAATGTTAAAATTGTGTCAATGTCCCAATATTTATGGACCTGACTGTATGTTCTGCCCAGTCTGTGCATGAATATATGATTATATATTTGATAATTTTCATGTAGCATTGTTTTTTCCGTGCTGTCAACAATCCCACCAGCAAACTTGCAGCCCACTTTTGGCTTGCGACCCACCGGTTGAGAAACACCAGGGGCGGATTTACCCATTAGGCAAAGGTAGGCCCCCAAAAGCCAAGGGCCCCCTAAAACGCTTTTCATATAGCCTACGTCCGAGTTGAACGTGCTTCTTTTGTATCTGAAGCTGACTGCCGCATGAGCGCGAGGTCTCTCTTTCCCAGCATGCACACACCTCTCTCTCTCTCTCTCTCTCTCTCTCTGCGTCTGCTCTGTTCAGTGAGCGGCTGAAAGGAGCTGAGCTTTCAGTTAAAACACAGATATGTTACTTCTCTAATTTTACATGCAAGTATAGCCGAAATCACAGCACAGCTGTTGTCTTTATCTTATGTGTAGCCTATTTTATTTTATCAGACGACGGCATGATTATAAATCAGGATTTTTGTGCAGATTAACATCTTGGAAGGGAGAGCTGGTTATGTAGTCTTAATGTGTCGTGTTTCAGTCACTATTTCATATTCATCCCGTTGTCTGACAACAGAAACAGAAAAATATACCAATGAAAACAGTTTTATTGAGAATTTAGCTGCATCAAAATACAGTATGTGGCACAGAGAGGCAAACAAATGTAATAATAAATGTACATTTTGCATGTTCGGAAGAAGTGATGACCTGTCGTGCAAAAATGTAAACAGGTTTGTGTCAGTAAATTGCTCAGTGCAAAGAAAGAGAGGTAATAGGAACCTGGTATTTCTATATTCTTTTTTTTTTTAGGTAAATGTGTGCAGATGTATAGGGCCCCATTCCTATATTTGCCTGGATCCCCAATTCACTAAATCCGCCCCTGAGAAACACCGTTCTACAGAACATGAATTAACAAATGACAAAGTTCTAGTCTATCTCTATCCAGCCCTTCCAGAAGAGATATCAAGCGTGGCAACATCTGACCCTGATTTCCACTGGGCCCTGACAGGCAACCAAACATGCCCCGTGAGTTATGCTTGTATAACAGAATGGGAGGCAATCCATCCAGCAGAGGTCAGGATTCACAGTGTTTGCCAAGGCGAACGACTGCGTGCTGCCATCGGCTTCTGATTACAGCAGGCGAAGGTCAGGTGGGGAGACGGTCAAATGCGGATGAGATGAATGACTCAAGCATCAGAGACAATGACACAGACCGCTCAGGGTGCACACTTCTATATTTTTAGCATCTTAAAATACAATGTACAAATCACTGTAATGGCTAGCGGGACCGATATAAATGTGGTGAATAAATATGGCAACTGTTAAAGGTACAATGTCTTTTTTTTCAGGGAAAACTAAGTGGCACTATAAAAACATTGCAGTGCTTCTCATCTGCTTGGTTGAAAATAGAGACCTCGTTGGTCCATGGTAACTCCATGAGAGTCTATGTAAATTCTAGGATGCCTGATTTTGGTGTATCGTTAAAATACCATTGTATATTATATTATACAAAGGTATTTTAAATTATATATTGAAGTAACATCGACATTATCATCTGATACCATACTATGATACTGTTTTTTGTTAGCAGCAGTGCTGTTTTTAGACACAGGGGGGAGACAGAGATGCAGTCTGATCATGATCAGTCATCACACCACTAACCAACTATCTTTATCCTTGTAAAAGTCTTTTTTTTATCTTTCAATCCCCCTTTATCTTTGAATAAGTAATTACAAATTTCTGTTGCACACTGGCCACACCATCCGCCTTGCCTAAGGCAGCGCAAGAACAAAGATGCACACACACACGGACCGTGTTAGGGGTGGAACGATACATGTATTCGTACCGAACCGTCACGGTATGGATATCTCGGTTCGGTGCATGAGGCCTTACAACGAATACAGAAAATTCACTCCCAGTCCAGAAGGGGGCGCCCGCAGTAATGCAACGCTGTTTGATAACCGCCAGCAGAAGAACAGCGAATGCCATGAATGGCACACTTGAAAACAAAGCCCTAGTGACAGCTTAGTGACATTGTTTGCACAGCTAATTGGTAATTTTTTTTTGTCATGTGGTGTGTTTATGTCGGATATTAACGAGCGTGACACGCCTGATCAACACTTATTAGTTTCTGTTACTGGTAAGTATCAATACTCATAAATGACCAATACTAGCTTTGCTATTGCCTGATTACATTAGCTAACGTGTGTATATCTGTAAGCTAACACTGGTCTCTCACCAAGACACCTGCTCTATTCTCCTCGCACATCAACTCAGTTTGTCTCCTCTGACCGTTGTTCTGTCTAATCCTGGCCTGTCTCTGCTCTCTTGGCCGCATAGCAGGCTCATAATTGTATCTGTGGCCCGTCATACGAGTGTAAATAAACATTTAAAATTTCCTCAGCATCCGAAGTGTCATTGCGATCCATTGTTTTCCTATGGTTAAAATGGACCGCTCTCCCTCTCGTTACGTCACTTCCGGTTTTGGTGGTTTTCAGGAAGTAAAATTCTCTCACAAAAATGACTCCAGAAGCCCTGGACTCCTTTAATCTGCATATTAATTCTATATATCACACTAATGTAAACATGCTGGTACACTCTAAAGACTTCCACACACTCACAGGATCTTTTGGCTTCACGGAGCTGCAACAGGGACAGAGGCACTGCTACGGAGAGAGAGAGAGAGGAAGAGAGAGGCTGTGGGGTTGCGGGCTGCAGGTGAGGAGGGTTTCCAGACTGTCCTGGAGCAGATTTGGGTCAGTGGAAGTTATGAAACAACTGGGAGGAGCCAGAAAGTAGACCGGCTCCTAAGACTCATATGGGACAAAAAGGGAGACTCCTTACAAGACCCCCTTACAACTGCTCTTTGGCCATACAAATATATTTTACAATAATAGAGTAATTTCTGAAAAATGTGACACTAAGGACTGGAGTAATGGCTGCTGAAAATTCAGCTAA
Source organism: Spinibarbus caldwelli (assembly GCA_039654775.1). NCBI lineage: Eukaryota > Metazoa > Chordata > Actinopteri > Cypriniformes > Cyprinidae > Spinibarbus > Spinibarbus caldwelli. The sequence goes on along the minus strand of CM077227.1, from coordinate 27,930,633 downwards.
ATGTAAGTAAAGTAAGTAATATTTTCTGAGAGTAAATGTTACATTTTATTAAAATTAATATTATTTTTACCTCTTTGATAAATATTTTCTTTTTGTTATAACCTCACTAAACATATAAATGCACATAGATACAGCAGTCAAGTAAGAACTACTGTAGCAACAAATAGTACAGTGACTTGATGACCTTGAGCTCTTTAATTGCTGTAAGTGTAAATGCACCTTAACCAGAAAAAAAAAAAAAAAAAACAAACAAAAAAAAAAACAACAGTGTTATTTTCAGTAGTTTTTAGTTGGACTGGGTTGTGCAGAATGTAAATAGATGCAGAATTTGTGCTTTCATAAAGAGTTAAGCATATTTTCGCCCAATAAAATGCCTATTGAGGGCAAATCAAATACAAATAGGATTTTTTTTTTAAATCAAAATCTTTTCAGGCTTAATAAACAGTGATAAAAACCTTGATCATGCTTTCATCATATTTTCAATGTACTTGCCTTCCTCTGATGGTAGACTTTAACTCTGACACAAGTCATCTTCCTTGTCAATTCTTTCCTGCTCTGTTTTCAACCTTTTTCTCCTTCTGTCTATCCTCATTTCTCTTCTCAGCAGAGAAAGTTCCCATGTGTTTGCTGCAGGCCAATAGACTGTGAAAATGTATATTCTGTACCGGTCACTTCTGTCAGGGTTCAGAAACAATGAGGCAGGAGTGCACGGAAAACAAGCGGGGCAAAATGAAGCGGGCCCTCACGAGCAGCAGAAGATCTGTCACTGCCAGCAGACGGTCGACGCATTGAATCGGACGGCTCGAGCTGAATGCTGATCCACCGCAAACTGCGTGCTCTCTCTAACTCGCTCTTCTGCTCTCTGCTCATGATGTTTAGAAAATGGCACAGTGCCGCGGTGGGGCCCTAAAATGTGCCCGGTGAAGAATGATGTCATTGATGGGTACTGCTGAGAAAGAGAGTGAGAACTCACCTTTATTTGACTTTAATGCTGCAAGGAGCTGAAGGACTGCATCTGTGTTTGCCTTCAAATGAATATAATGAAATGAATGCTTATAGACATGCATTTATGAGGGATTGTGTTTAGATTTCTTTGTTTACTGTCATAACTAAACTAAACTAATCATGAATTAAACTGAACTGAATTGGATTAGGGTTAACGAAACCAATTAATTCAATTTTTGAATTAATTAAATTTAAATAAAGCTGAAAAAAATAAATAAAATAAAATAAATATTAGATAAAAAACTTAAACTGAACGAAAATTAGAAATGTTGCCTTGGTAAATTAACTGAAATACATTTAGAGTGAAGCACTTAAATTAACAAAATTATTAAAAATGGAACTTTGAACTCAAAAATTATACTGAATATTAAAAATTAATATTAAAATTAATATAAATAAATATTACAAAACAAACTGAACGAAAATTAGAAATGTATATAATAAAAAAGTGTGTGTGTGTGTGTGTGAATATATATATATATATATATATATATATATCCTGTAATTTAAGTGCTTCACTCTCTTAAAATGAAAACTGAAATAAAAGCTAATTAAAAATATAATATAAATAAAATATATTATAAAATATTTATTGACATAAAAATATTATAAATATACAATAGTATATAAATAATACTAAAATAGTACTGAATTGGATTTGATAGTCTTCAAATTAAACTAAGCTAATTAAATTAATTACAATTACATAACTACAATTGAATTGTATTGAAAATAACTAAATTGAACCAAGTGAAAACTAAAATAGAAAAGAACTGCAGTGAACAGAATTAAATCGAATTGAAACAAACAAAATTGAATCGAATTGAATGTAACTGAATCAGTGAGTCATTCTGAATCAGTGATTCAAAGTCAGCTGATAGAAGTTAAGTCTCTTTGAATTAAACTGATTAAGCCATAAGATTCTTTATGCATTAAGGCTTCTAAGTGAAGTCATCTGAAACCAATGAAGATCTATAAGCCAACATTTGGGCAGTGAAAACTGATAGTTGAGGTCTTTTATTCCACACTAGGTTTGATGGGATGTTTCAAAGCAGTCTGAACTTCACCATTCTTTCTAAATCAAGCAGTGATTCTTTAGACCAACTGGTAAAAACACTTAGAGACTCAAATAAAGTTACTTCTTTGACTTCCCTAGGCCAAATAACTGTCATGGAAAATCTGTTTCACTGGATGCCATGAGGGTATAAAATCACCTGACGCACGTTTCAACATGACTTCTTGTGGACGTTTCCCAGACTGCGACTGTCACAGGCCTAAATTGTTGAGTTGACGTCACAAGAGGATTTATCCCTCTTTGGGTTCTGTGATCACTGGCTCAGTGTAACCGCTCCTGATGAAGACTGCTGTTCCACACGCCCCATCACATGCACAAACATCACATCACTCGCTTATACATCAGCTTTGGTCCGCAGTCGTTTGTGCCACGCCACGGCAAAGGCTGCACAGACTGAATATTTTATACTTAATTGGACGCCAGAATCGAGACTGCATTATTAAAACTTTTCCCTCTCTTTTTCCCATCTCCTCCACCACGCTCTCTCATCCTCCTTTGTGCTGCGTCTCCTTCTGTTCTCGCTTTTTCAAAACAACACATTGTCTTTGATCAGTGCTGCATAGTCAATGCGGCCCACCTCATTTCTGAACTCTGATTTGTCAGACTGGTGGCAAAATCTGAAGGGCAGAGGAATTATAGTGGAATTGTTACTGCTCCATTTCATCATTTCATCGTTTTTTTGCACTACAGGCCGCAAGTTTCACAGTTTAACCTGCTTTTCTGACTTTTCCTAGACCGACCAATGTCCGACGCTTGAAATATCTGAAGTTATTAACAGAGAGCAGGATCCCACAAGATTACTAAACACTCCCACTGCAAGCGCTCCCCCAAGTTACACGAACTATTAAACACACTCACTACACTTGAAAGGACGCCTACTTCATAAAGCATTAAAATGACCACACCAGATGCTATTAATATAACAACAGTATCTAATATTTCCACAAGATATTTTATGTCCTCATTTGATTTCCTTGTATCCTTTTTCTTAGTTTAAACAGTACTTAGAAGTACTTATAAATGAAGCTTGTTAAATAGTGTTTTTTTTTTCTCAGAAATTGTACATATCCTAAAATTTCTAGAGTCTAGAGTTGTGTTTAGGTCTGAATATGGCATGACTCTGCTGGTTACATGTTGTGTATGTGTATTATCATTGTTGAGTAGTATAATCCTGAAAATGTGAATTGCTTGCTAGTGATGTCAGTTTATTTTATTTTTATTTTGTTTATTGCCGTAAAAATAAAAAAAGAAGTTGTGATGGAAAAAAATAGCTATAAAAATAAGAGTAAGAATGTTTTACTGTTTCAAAGTGCTTAAAATACCACCTGCGGGTCAAAATGATGTAAATGAAAATAAAACTTAGCCCAAATATGCATAGAGACACATTTTAGAGAAAGATATAAAACAACAGAAGAATAATAACTTCAAAACCACAATATAGTAGTATAAAACAAAAAAGTAAAAATAAAAAAGTAGAAAAGAAAAAAATATAAATGTAAAATATATATAGAAAAAAAATGGTAGAAAAGAACAAAAAATAAAATAAAATAAATACGTACATACAAAAATATCTTAATGAAAAAATATATTAAGATTTCTTTTTCAAACAAATACTATTATTTTGAGCTTACTGATCATTAAAGAATCCTGAGAAAATGTTTCCACAAAAATATTAAGCACAACTGTTTTTAACATTGATTCAATATTCAACAAATGTTTCTTGAGCAGCAAATCAGCATAACAGACTGATTTCTGAAGGATCATGTGACTGAAGACTGGAGTAATGATGCTGAAAATTCAACTTTGCCATCACAGAAATAAACTACATCTTAAAACATATTCAAATAGATAATAGTTATTTTAAATTTTAATCTTATTTCACAATAATACTGTTTTTACTATATTTTTGTTCAAATAAATGCAGTCTTGGTAAGCATAAGAGACTTCTTTCCAAAATATTTTACCGACCCCAATCTTTGAGTGTTTATATGCAGCTCCCATACAGAATAAAATTGTTTTCAAATTTTTTTTTTTTTAACTAGACCAGACCAAAGACTATAGAATACCCAAGACGTGTCACTTGTATAGTTTTGAATGGGGGAAAATGCCAAAGCCACTAGAAGGCAAGCCTGCAACCATTAGCCGAAAAAGCGTAACGGCTAAAGCTAACGCTTCTGGTCTGCCAGTACCTGGGAAAGGAGTCCAGAGGCCGTTTTTTTTTTTTTTTTTTAAATGGATGTCAATGGGGGAGAGGCTTCACTATGCTGAATAAACAGCTTTTTAGAGGAAACAGCTTATCATTTAATAAATCGACAGCCTATCTACTAATCTTCAACATGTTTTACATTAAACAAAACTTTTGGATTGAACTATTTTTAGAGTTTACCACAAAAAAAATGCTGTTTTATTAGAGAAGTCACTGACTTTTTGCGACAAGTGGGATTCAGCTTACGGCACTTCTCATTCATTCCTATGGCATCCGTAAACGGCGATTGAGTGTCGCACAACTCTGACTGAAATTCAGTGATGTCAAGGCTGTAATGTGATTAGTTATTACGGCACACGTGATCCAAGTTAGCCGTTATGCTTTCTCCAATAGTAATACAGACCCTCTCATCTCCCTATATTAAGAAAATCTCTGAAAATGCAACGCTTAACATGGCCGCTCAATCGAACGAAGCCCCGCCTTCTGAGTAAAAGAGCCAATCACTATTCAGGAAAGTCAGCGCGTCACTGCAGCTGCTGCTAGAAGTCCCGGTTGCTATAGAAACAGCGTTCTGAGACGTGCGCCTAGGACTGCGCATGCGCACTGGCTGATCTAGCCTGAAAAACAAGCTTTTTATAACGCTATTTGAGCAAAAGAAAAAACATTTATGACAGTTGTTGTCAGATTTCATTGGTGATTTCAAATATGAAATTTAATCATAACCTTAGTGAACAGTTTGGGAGAATTTGATGTTTCCCCATAGAAAGTGATAGGAGCTGCACTTGGATGCCCGAGAGGCGTTTCAAAGATGGCCGCCGAGTGACATGACTTGTCTTAAAGAGACTTTGACTAGACTCATAATGTTGTGAAGGGCACCCTATGCGATATCTGTACATCAACTGAGATTAGAGAAGAGAGTCCATGATTAGCAGCTTGCACAGGATCTGCCGCTTCGTCTGCCTTCAGCCCCTCAAACGAAACGGACTGGAGGCAAGAGGGAGAGGAGAAGGTGGAGAGATGGATAACTAAACAAAACAGCAAACAATATTAAAGATGCAGCTCAGAGAGATGTAACCTCACCAACTGCCAACATCCAAATGAGATCCAGTGGTGTTTAAAATGTGGATAGAATGAAGGAGGTCACATGAATAATGAATACTGAAGGGCTCTGTGTGTGTGTGTGTGTGTGTGTGTGTGTGTGAGGACCCTCAGTTTCCTTTGTCAACTTAGCAGGCAAGGTCACATTTTTAAAGCTGGCCTCATACTGGCAGCCACAGCAGTCTAAGTCCGCAGCTCCTTATTATGCACCTCAGCTGCTTTTGGAAATGTCTTTTTCTTTTTTTTTACCTACGTGCAAAAATGCATTTTTTTTATAGCATTGCTGAAAACACATCTGCCTCTCTCTCTCTCTCTCTCTCTCTCTCTCTCTTTCTCTCCTGAGCAGTAGGTGCCATTAGAGAATTGGAGTTCCCCCTCCCCTGCTTCTGTCCCCACTCCCCTCATTATGTCCATGCACCAAGGTGAAACACACCGCCACAGCTTTCACTCGCAGGCTAAAGTTAGATTTACCCATTATCTCCCACATCAGAATCGGCCTCCAAAGCTGGGAGCTCCAAAATAGGCGATGTGAGCAGCACCTGCTGCCTCGGTGAGTGTCTGTACAGTGGAATATCACTCCTCACCTCGGGTGACTGGTGCTGAGGATCTGCTTCATCACTGGATGAGGCTGCAGTTTTCAGTGGCACTGCAGATGTGCTATATTTAATCACTATGGTGGGACGGCTGTGGTGTCTAAATGGGGCGAACAGCTGCTGGCTGGCCAGATCTCAGTCACTCAAGTATTTTTAAAAGTGCTAAGTTGGACATATCGTCTGTTCGTATGCGCCTGCACAGCTCCCTACTGACACACACACACACACACACACACACGTGTGAAACAGCATGTAATATATGAGAAAAAGCAAAAAGTGCACAAGTTTTTTAAAAGCACAACAACAGTAACACATACACAACATGCAATATTACAGTCAACTGAACTGGAAACCTACATTCAACCACGAATACCCCTCTAAAGCTGTTTCACACACTTTTACAGACTTAGCAAGAAATCAGATGAAACTTGGTCTGGTTTGACTTCAGCCGCAAAGCATGCTGGGTTACCAGCAGTTCCACATTATGCCAAGGTTTAGAGGTACTAAATCTATCCCCAACAATAGACCTGAACCACCCCTCCCCAAAAAAAACAAACTCACTATGGATCAGGATATGAAGCAGAACAAATAGAAAGAAAAATACAATAAATAAATTAATTAATTAAATAAAGTGTATTTAATTTGATTATTATTATTATTATAAATTATTCTCAAAATATAGTTACAAATGTGACCCTTGACTGTTCAGTAATTTAAAAAATGTAAATATTGTAAATATTTGTTTCAATTATATGAAACAATTTGATATAATGTTAGAATAATATATATATATATATATATATATATATATATATATATATATATATATATATATAATACATTTTGTAAGACAGTTTTTACTAAAATTTATTTATTTATTTTATTTATTTATTATATGCAATGCCTGACAAGGATTAAAAAGACAAAATGTAAGTAAGTAAATAAATAAATATTTTTTTAAATAAATTTTATTTTGACAATACAAAAAGTACTGGAAAACTTCTTCCAAGGTCAAAGTTCACAGGAAGAAGTGGTAGATCGTGAGTTTCCCTCCATTTTAAAAAGCTGGTTAAAGAAATTAGATTAAATGTGCATATTTAATTGGTGTTACATTGTTTATTGTTTATTCGAAAGATTTTGGAAGTGTCTATTTACACTTCTTTTTTTTTTCTTTTTTTTTATAATGTGTAAATAGCATCTAAATATAAATAATGACAAATAATATCTTGTTTGCACATATAAAAGTACAAATAAAATGAATATGCTATTTGTACAAACAGTAAAATATTTGAGCAGTGGTGAATGTAAGTGAAAAGGGCCTTTGCTAACAAGGTTGACTCTTTGCATTGAGTGTAAACACACACTGCCAAAGATTTTTATGTTTAAAGGTATAACGTTTTGATCTCAGTCTGATAAGTGATGAGATTTTGTCAAAACACGATGTTTTGACCTTTTATGTGGCATTCGCCTCACTGTACAGCTCAGCAGAGCAATGATTGCTTAGCAAAACTGATTGGTACAAAGTAAGTGAGTGACACCTGAATGACTTTGTGCTGTAGAAATATGGAAAATTGATGCTGCTAAAACTGTTTAAAGTTCCTCATAAGTTATTCATAAGTTCAGAAGCATGACTACTGACTGGTATTAGCGTCACATGACCGTCCTTAAGAACTGGAGAACTCTGGGAACCAGTCCGCTATCCTAATGCCCGTATCTCGCACGACTTCCAGTGCCAGCCCTTGATTGTGCTTAATGAACACAGTTTAAGGCACAGACACCACAAGAGGATCTGCGGTCCTGAGGCAGTGTAAGGGAAGCTGATTTAGCATCTCTCCCGCAGATTATCCCCAGAGTGGGGAGACGCCACTTAACGGCTGGAGGGAATACAGTGTGTGTGTGTGTACTGAAAGCCTCTCTGCCTCTCTAAGCTCCTCCAGTCCAGTTCTGCCGCTTGGGGCGGGCCCAGCAAAGCAGATTTCCTTCCAGTTAAGAGTTGAGCAGAGTTAAAAAAAAGTGGCGAAGCTGGAGGATGATAGTTGCAGTAATAATGAGATTAGCGCGTGTGTGTTGGAGAAAAACGACTTCTCACGGAAAGCGGATTTCTATTAAGTGAGCCTTGATGGTGTTCCTTGACAGATGTTTTCAGTTTTTCCTCTCTGAATAAAGACAGGCAAGGTTAGCACATGTGTGAAGAGCAGGACTGGTGTTCACGGGGAGCTCACATGTGAGCTGTCAGTGGAGATTTGCGCTGAAGAAAGAGCATATGAGATGTGCATTGTTTAAAGGTTAGCTGTGAGGCCAGGCATTCCTCTGATGATAACAGCCCACTGAGGAGGCCATTGCTAGACTGACTCTTTTCTTATATTACATCCTTTCTGGAGGATATCTCTTCTCATGCTCTGGCAGGTGAGCTGTGTGGAGTTGCGGTGTGTGTCTTTACCTTTAGAGTTCAATAAAGTCAGACAGTGACTGATCTATATATATACACACACATATACAGTGCTGCTTGAAAGTTTGTGAACCCCTTGCAGAAAATGTGAGTAATTTTAACAAAATAAGAGAGATCATACAAAATGCATGTTATTTTTTATTTAGTACTATCCTGAGTAAGATATTTTACATAAAAGATGTTTACATATAGTCCACAAGACAAATAAATAGCTGAAATTATTAAAATAACCCCCTGCAAAAGTTTGTGAACCCTTAATACTGTGTATGGGGTGTTTTTTTTTTTTGTTGTGATAGTTGTTTATAAGGTGAAAACTTTTTGAATTTGAAGATCAAAATAAATTGTACTTAATTTGTCTTCCGGGAAACATGCAAGTATCTTCTGTTGCTTCCGAAGGGCAGTGCTAAGTGGAAAAAAATTATATTTCTACAAAATAAGAAAAATTTGGACATCTTCATCCTGTTCAAAAGTTTTCAGTTTTCCTTTTTTAATAGTTGTGTTTGAGTCCCTCAGTTGTCCTCAGTGTGAAAAGATGGATCTCAAAATCATACAGTCACTGCTGGAAAGGGTTCAAATATGCAAAAGATGCTGGAAACCTGAAGATTCCGCAGGACATGGAGGATTTTTCTGAAGAACAGTGCTCAGTTTAACTGTTCAGAACAAACAAGGGACTCATGAACAACCATCACAAAACAAAAAACAGTCATGGATCATCCAGGTAACCACACACAGTATTAAGAACCAACAGTTCACAGATTTTTGCAGGGGATTATTTTAATTATTTCAGCTATTTTTTTTTTTTTTTTTTTTGTCTTGTGGACTACATGTAAACATCTTTTATGCAAAATATCTTACTCAGGACAGTACTAAATAAAAAATAACATGCATTTTGTATGATCTCTCTTATTTTGTTAAAATTACTCACATTTTCACAGATTCTGCAAGGGGTTCACAAACTTTCAAGCAGCACTGTATGTACATATGTATGTGTATATGTAGGCTATGTATACACACACAATATTATATGCAAAAATGTATTGTTATATTTCTATTGTATTTATATCAGTGTTATTTTAATATAATTGAGATTAGTAGTTTTAATTTCTATTTTGAATCACTTTTTTATTTTCTATTTTTATTTAAATTTTAATTAAAGATTTAGTAATTTAGTTGTTTTTATATTTTTGTCTATATTTACATTTTTATATATTTACATAAATATAAGTTAATTTACTTATATTTCCATTTCAAATATCTAAAACATGTAAATATATTTATATCAGTGTTATATTAGTATCGAGATTAATAGTTTTAATTAATGTTTTGAATCACCTTTCATATTTTCTATTTTTATTTGAATTTTAATTAAAGATTTATTAATTTTGCTGTTTTTGTCATTTAAAAAAAAAAAAATTTGTCTATATTTACATTTTTTTATATATTTACATAAATATATAAGTTAGTTTATTTCCATGTCAAATATCTAAAATATCTAAATATATTTATATCAATGTTATTTAATATCATTGAGATTAATAGTCTTAATTAATGTTTTGAATCACCTTTCATATTTTCAATTTGAATTTTAATTAAAGATTTAGTAATTTTACTGTGTTTTTGTATTTTTTTTAAATGTTATTTTAGTATCATTGAAATACTACAATGGTTTTGTTAATGTTTTGAATCACTTTTTATGTTCTATTTTAATTTTAATTTCAATTAAAGTTTTACTGATTTTGTTGTGTTGTTTTGGAATTTTTATGTATTTTTATATATGTCTATATAGTTTTAATTATTATTATTATTTTTTATTTCTGTTTTAGTTATTTTAGTACATCAAGTTAAAATTTTTTTTATTAGTTTTCAGTTTTAGTTGCTATAATAACCCTTAGTTTACTGCATTAATCCTGATTTGTTGTCAAAAAAATATTTTAAAGTTATATTTTACATTTTGCATTTACCCATAATGTATTTTTAGATTGGAAATGTTTTCTTGCCTCTTTAAATACATTTTGTAATACATTTTTTGCATTTAAATGTTAAACAAAATATTTTTTTCAATCTGAAAAATATATTTTCTTGAGCTGCACTACTTTACAGCAAACAGCCTCATAAAGTCAGCTGTCTGCCAAGATAGACATATATTTAAGACATATATTTAATCAGCATTTCTCCTGCATGAATTTCTTTACTGAGCTTGTTGCACTGCATTCTGGGACTGCCTTAATTATGAAAGATATATGTGGAGCTGACTTTGACTATAACTGTGTCATTTAACACCATGATTTTGCTGGCTGAGGACTGCTTTGTCGTTGAGTTTTAGGGGTTTTTTTCCCTTTAGAAATTCTTAATGGAGTCAAAAATTAAACAATCATACAATATAAATGAAGCGAAATTATTGATTAAAAATAATTATTCATATGAAGCACTCATTACTGGCCCAAACAGATGCACGCAAACAAACAAAAACACAGTCACGCTCTCCTCTCAGGCCCACATCAGACCCACTAAAAATAAATAAAGGAAACATAAAAGAGGCCATGAAAAGTAAAATCAAAAGATCAAAATCCTCTTCTCAAATAAAAGATGAGAATAAATCAATAAGCATAAAGAAAACTTTAGATTTTTCATCTGAGCCTTAAACCCAATTTCTCTCTTGTTTGCTTGGCTTTTTCTCGCAATATTGCAATGAACATTGTCCAGAAGAAGGGAAATCACAAATCTTTTAATCTCTTTAAAATCCCAATTGTTTTTCCTAGATAGAAATGAGATGAAATATGAAACACATCTGCTTCTGAGCTAAACCTGTATTCAGATTAATAAAAGGGATATTAAAACACATTTAAAACCGACTGCCTTCAAATCAGTGTTATTTTAGTATTCATTATATTCTATTATAATATTTTGAATTACCTTTTATTTTTATATTTTCAGTTTTTATTGTCATTTTAGTTTGTTTTAGTGATTTCGTTGTGTGCTTTTCTCATTTTTATTAGTTTTTAAAAGTATTTTTATAGCTTTACTTGATTTAATTTATTATAATTTAGTCATTTCAGAACTAACACTTCTTTCATTTCCGTTAGCTGACAAAACAAAATTAAAATTTGTTGTTTAAGATTTTTATCTGATCTTTATATTTTTTCAGCTTCATTTCAATTAATGAAAATTATTTTTAATAGTTTTAGTTAACAATAACAATACTGCTTTGAATGTGGTTTGAATAATCAGATCACCAAAATATTTTGGACCATGTCTACACATCTATTTAGTGATCTGATCACTTAAAACGGATCTTGAGACTTGTTAACAATTGTCTCATTGTTTCTAATTTTAGACATCCGAGACAAATTGTCTCCTGTGCTAAGAAAGATCGACTTCTGAGAGATAAAATGTTCCTCTGGGCGAGGTTTGGATGTCCTCTGATGAGCTGCAGTCTCCTGGTTCAACGTCAAGTAGGTTAAATTGCTCTGATCTTAGATTCTAACACATTGTAAGCCATTAAGAACCACCTCTGAGGCCGTAGTAAAGCAAACTGGCACACAGAGAAAGAGAGCGAAAAACACACAGAAACGTTTCATCTGCAGAGGACACAGGGTCTCAAGCACCGTGAAGCACATGTTCATTAGTGCTATTTTTTTGTCTCTCTTTCTCTCTGGAATTGAGTATGTCTCAGTAAGGCCCATTAAAAACAGACTAATGGTTATTACTCTGCTCCCCCATTATCAGCCAACGTTCATTTTTTTGTTTATCTTGTTCCACTGTATTGAGTACATGTTCTCTGGAAATGCACCAGATTAAATTGCCAGTTCATTCCTCATAATTCTTTGGCGAGAATTAAATTGCTTTTAGAATAATAATAGGGCTTGTATGTTGCACTCTTTGGGAGTATCTTTGTGATTTTTCATTTCCACAGAGGAACCGCTTCTGTCGGCTAGCTGTAGAGCATCTTCTGGGGCCCAGACTCTCTGCTGCGTTCTGCATATTGGGTATCGAGAGAGTTTGTTATAAAGTCTAGAGACGTTTGAGGGCCTGCGGTTTTTAGTGTTAAGAATGTGGTTGGAGTAGTGCTGCTTTGGTATTATTTATATACTATTATAGTATTTATTAATGTTTTGAATCAGCTTTTATTTTTATGATTAAAAATACTTTTCATTTTCATTTTATTTTGTTTTATTGGTTTTTAGTTCTTTTATAGCTTTAATTCAGTTTTAATTTCAGTTTTAGCTTTAACAAACTTACTTTATTTCAGTTAGCTGTAGCAACATTTCTATTTTTTTTTAGTTTTTCATCTAATATTCATATTTAGTTTTATTTATTTCATTTCCCAGAAACAATTTTTAATCGTTTTAGATTTAGTTAATAATAACAACTAGGCTGGAGACTTGGAGAGCTTTGGAATATTGTGTGATCTAAGAGGTTATGATTGAACTTTACACATGTTTACCTGAACGTACATTCAGTTGAGCTCAAACTGAGGGATATGTTGAGCCTCTTTCCAAATACAAACAGAAAGAGATGATGAGAAATGTTTCTGGTGTAACCAATTAACTTGACTTCATTATCTGTTCTTTTCCTTCTCGTTCATTTCAAGGCTTCCATTTTGAATTTTCTTTGTTGTTGCTTTCTGTAGAAGTCCAATTAACAATGTTGAGGAACATTACAATTAATTGAAGTGTTACATCCATCCATCTAGGGTGTTTCCCAGCCTGAGATAAAGTTTTACATTATTGTATTTATTTTTAATAAAACTCAATTATAATGTTACATCATAGATTCTTATTATAAGTAATGTTATGTATATTTACAGTACTAGTTACTGATTCATTTATTTTTCTTTTTTCTAACACTTTGTAACATTTATTTTATTTATTTTTTAACATTCAAAATATTATTTCAGGTTTTGGACAAGTATTTTCCATAAATTTCCTTAATAATTTTCTGGCAATGACTATTGAGACTATATGAGACTATAAAAATCTGATCCCTTTGTTGATAAGTAATCAGATTTCTTGATTGTAATGGGAGCAGTCTAGATGTTGTATTGCAGTTTTCACATCTAGTATTATGGACATGGTGTCAAAAACATTGACCAAAAAATGTAAGCTGTGACGATATTTTTAAAGGGACAGTTACAACTTGAGAGTGAGTAAATGATGGCAGAATTTTCATTTCTGGTGAACAATCCCTTTAACATAAAAAATCTGATTATCTAATGCATGCTGCTTGTCCCACATCACCCCCAACACTATCGAATGGAAACAGCCTTATTGGTATGAGCTTTCAGGAGAATGATGCACTGGAATGGGTGTTTATGGTAAATTGCATATGTGTACATAGGCACATTAATATTCTCAGTGGGACCTGGTGAGAGGGATGTGTGCCCTTCTCTCAAAGCCAGAAATCTACTCCCTCTCCTGCTCCGAGATGAAAGATTGATTGGCAGATGAAGAGACTGGCAGTGTGGCGGCTTCACAACAGCGTCATGCTAAGCTCTCCGACTTTGGTGGCAGATGCGTTTGCTTTTCCCTCTGCTCTCTCTCTCCTAGGGCACACCAGCTGAGCAAGCCCCCATATCAAATATTAAGCTGAGCACATTTCAAAATTCATTGTTTCGCTTTGAGTTCACGCTATCTCGACTTTACGGCATAGTAAACGTTCTCATTTGTGCCAACTTGGGCTGGTTGGTGAAAATCGTTCAAAAATTGGGTATCGGGTTGATGTGAGATAAGAGGCAGTGATAATCATGTCCCGGTGCCCATGGCATCTCTCAAATCATGAGGGAGGTGGTTTTGTGTCCGGTTGCTTAGAAACAGTGGGCTGAGAAAATGAGATGCCATTGTAACGTTGAGGCCGAAAAGATTGGCAAGACCGCCGAACGCATTCAGCCATTCAGTGAGATTGCTACTGTGAGAATGACATTATTTTGTGGCTTTGTGCTCCTACAGAACACACACAGAGGAAAGAGAGGTGGGTCTTCACAAATATAATTTCTTAGAATATAATTAAATCTGCACTACATTGGATGGCCTACTAATGTGCATCAGTTAACAAGCAAGAAAAAAACAACAAACCATTTTTTCAGATTAATGTTAAACCACTGCCTGTAAGTAAAAATCATTTACTGAATCAATTCAAATCATTGAATCATTTGCTCAACCCATTCATTTAAAAACAATGATTCATTCAGCATCAAATCAAGTCTTTATGAGTGAGTCATTGGATTGTGTACTCAACCAATTTGTTCAAAACCACTGCACCATACTCTCTGAATAGGTACTTTTTAAAAAATAAGTACTTATATAGTGAAAAAGTGGCCTCATGGGATAATAAAGTGTCCAGATGATCAGTTCAAAATCTCACTGGAATTAGAAAGTCATTTGGGCAATTTTTGCCTACTGTTTTAGGCGAAATGAATACTACAGACATATACTCTTTTCACATACTGTTTTTTGTCTACTAGATGAAAGGAAATTGTGCATATTCAGATGCAGCCAGACATTTGACTCTGATTCATTTTCCACTCCTGTTTGTTTGCTGTGGCTTTTGGATGTAATTATCTTGGTTGAGCAAAAATAAACAATTTGCACAAATATGTCTAAAATGTAATTTATAAAAGCAATATCATGCATAAACGATTATTTTTGTACTTTAACTGTACATTAATCTATTTATTTATTTTTTTATTTAAAATATGTGATATGTACATTTATAACACTATACCTTTTATTGCCATTGCATTAATTTACAAAATAATAATAATAATAATAAAAATGATAATAAAATGACTGTAAATGACTAATTTAGTTTGTTTCTCCATTCTGACTGCCTTAAATCAATCTCTCTCTATATAGTTTGTATTTTAGAAAGTCCTAAAAATGCCAAACTGATTTTTTATTTATTTTTTTTGTTTTGTTTTTTTTGATATGGAGCAAACAGGGAATAATAATAATAAAAATATTTACTGTGATTTTCCATGTACCTGCTATTCTGTACTTTTATTTTCCAAACCTATACATGTGAGAAGGGTCCACAAATTCATCAGCGCTCTTATGCAATATTGCTTGATTCCAGATTATTTAATATTGGTTACTAGTTGATTATCTACCCTAGTAAAAAAAAAAAAATAAAGAAAAAGAAAAAGTAATATTTAAAATATATTTATTTCATACTAAGTATAGTTCAAATCTATTAACATATTTACTGACATATCGCTTGAGACTTACTGGCATTAAAATTATAATTAAACTTTATTTGGAGTATCACCTGTACACAATGCACATTTCTTAATATTAAGCCTAAAATGTGCTTTAATGTCACTATTGATGAGGATTGTATCATCTTTGAATAATATTGGTCTTTAAATACAAGATACAGTGGGTACGGAAAGTATTCAGACCCCCTTAAATTTTTCACTCTTTGTTATATTGCAGCCATTTGCTAAAATCATTTAAGTTCATTTTTTTTCCTCATTAATGTACACACAGCACCCCATATTGACAGAAAAACACAGAATTGTTGACATTTTTGCAGATTTATTAAAAAAGAAAAACTGAAATATCACATGGTCCTAAGTATTCAGACCCTTTTCTCAGTATTTAGTAGAAGCACCCTTTTGATCTAATACAGCCATGAGTCTTTTTGGGAAAGATGCAACAAGTTTTTCACACCTGGATTTGGGGATCCTCTGCCATTCCTCCTTGCAGATCCTCTCCAGTTCTGTCAGGTTGGATGGTAAACGTTGGTGGACAGCCATTTTTAGGTCTCTCCAGAGATGCTCAATTGGGTTTAAGTCAGGGCTCTGGCTGGGCCATTCAAATACAGTCACGGAGTTGTTGTGAAGCCACTCCTTCGTTATTTTAGCTGTGTGCTTAGGGTCATTGTCTTGTTGGAAGGTAAACCTTCGGCCCAGTCTGAGGTCCTGAGCACTCTGGAGAAGGTTTTCGTCCAGGATATCCCTGTACTTGGCCGCATTCATCTTTCCCTCGATTGCAACCAGTCGTCCTGTCCCTGCAGCTGAAAAACACCCCCACAGCATGATGCTGCCACCACCATGCTTCACTATTGGGACTGTATTGGACAGGTGATGAGCAGTGCCTGGTTTTCTCCACACATACCGCTTAGAATTAAGGCCAAAAAGTTCTATCTTGGTCTCATCAGACCAGAGAATCTTATTTCTCACCATCTTGGAGTCCTTCATGCGGGCTTTCATGTGTCTTGCACTGAGGAGAGGCTTCCGTCGGGCCACTCTGCCATAAAGCCCAGACTGGTGGAGGGCTGCAGTGATGGTTGACTTTCTACAACTTTCTCCCATCTCCCGACTGCATCTCTGGAGCTCAGCCACAGTGATCTTTGGGTTCTTCTTTATCTCTCTCACCAAGGCTCTTCTCCCCCGATAGCTCAGTTTGGCCGGACGGCCAGCTCTAGGAAGGGTTCTGGTCGTCCCAAACGTCTTCCATTTAAGGATTATGGAGGCCACTGTGCTCTTAGGAACCTTAAGTGCAGCAGAATTTTTTTTGTAACCTTGGCCAGATCTGTGCCTTGCCACAATTCTGTCTCTGAGCTCTTCAGGCAGTTCCTTTGACCTCATGATTCTCATTTGCTCTGACAAGCACTGTGAGCTGTAAGGTCTTATATAGACAGGTGTGTGGCTTTCCTAATCAAGTCCAATCAGTATAATCAAACACAGCTGGACTCAAATGAAGGTGTAGAACCATCTCAAGGATGATCAGAAGAAATGGACAGCACCTGAGTTAAATATATGAGTGTCACAGCAAAGGGTCTGAATACTTAGGACCATGTGATATTTCAGTTTTTCTTTTTTAATAAATCTGCAAAAATGTCAACAATTCTGTGTTTTTCTGTCAATATGGGGTGCTGTGTGTACATTAATGAGGAAAAAAATGACCTTAAATGATTTTAGCAAATGGCTGCAATATAACAAAGAGTGAAAAATTTAAGGGGGTCTGATTACTTTCCGTACCCACTGTATGTAAAGTGTACCTGAAGTATACTTGCAATAGTTTCACTTTAGCACAATCAAATATACTTCAGTATATCTTTAGTTGGACTTCAGCCCTAATTCCACACAATTAAAATGCATTAAGCACAAAATTATTTGTTCCAGTTTAGCAGACTTTAAGTATACCAGTTTAGTATACTAAAAGTACAATTGCAGGGTATTTTTAAGTACATAAATATGTATATGTATTTACAGTATATAAATGTATTTCAAATACATTTTAGTATATTTTATCTTTAACTAGGGTATATGTAAGTTAAATGGTGTTCCATTTCCCTGTGTAAACATCAAATAAAACTAAAGCAAAGATAACCAAACCCAGACAGAGGACTTCGCCTTCTAATTTCAGAAGTCCAGCACATGCCACTGCTGTCAGTATCATGTCTTCAAGCATCAGAGGTGTTGTGGTTACTCAGGGAGATTGCACGCCTGTCACGTAGTATCGTCTGCTCATAAATTTAAGTAAGTGAATAACAGTGTGTGAGCGAGGGTGCTGTGTGTGTGTCTCACCCGGTGGCCTGGAAAAGCATTTTCACTCCAGTGAATCCGTTGTGACAACAGGTATTAGGGTATGATTTGCTACTGAGCTTAATGGAGCTTAAAGAAAGTGGCCCTGAGCTTCTCTCCTGTCTGTCCCTCTCATCACATCACAAGAGTTTTTGTGAAGGCTGGTGTCACCTTGATATCAATGACCTGCCACTTTGCATGGAGGATTTAGGACTGTGTGGAGCTGAGGTAATGCCTCGCAAACACAAGTCCAGCACAAGTTCTGTTTATCACTGTCTGTTGAGTTCTCATGTTATGTTTATTGGTGTACTGTGGTCTTCTTTAGGTCACAGGTCATGAGCAGGTATCTGGTGACTGTGGAAGGCAGGAGAGTGATAGAGAGAGAGAGACGGAAACTACATTGGATCAGAGTAAGGTCACCAGAGAAGGAGGTCACTGCCACAAAGACAAACAGCAAGATAGTCAGGTGCAAAACCTCTTAAAGAATAAGTTTAGGAAAAATTGAAAATGGTCATTTACTCAACATTCCAAACTTATATGATTTTCACATTGAAAATATTTTATCTAAACTACACATAATATTTGAGAAATTAATGGAGCAAATTTGGAGCAAAATAAAATAAGATATTTTTTTATTATTAAGTCTTTTTAAGTTTTATTATTATGTCTTCTGAAGGTATATACACTGGAAAAAAAAAACATTTTTTTTTAAACTCAGAAATTGCTAGTAAATTGTATGAATAATCACAAAGAAACAGCAAGTAATTTAACTGCCAATTTAGAAGTAAAAAGACTGAAGCAGTATTTTCTTGTGAAGTGTAAACCTTAAGAAATGTGTACAATTTACTTTAAAAACAATTTTCACTCAGAACTTGCTAGTAAATTTCACAAATATTTACAATTGAATTGGCAAGTAACACATTGAATTAAACTTGAAATTTTGAAGTAGAAAAACTGAAATAGTAAAACTTTTATCATAAAACATACACCA
Source organism: Spinibarbus caldwelli (assembly GCA_039654775.1). Taxonomy (NCBI): domain Eukaryota; kingdom Metazoa; phylum Chordata; class Actinopteri; order Cypriniformes; family Cyprinidae; genus Spinibarbus; species Spinibarbus caldwelli. Next base: position 27,911,690 of record CM077227.1, on the reverse strand, counting down.
ATAATCTTATTCGCAACTGTTTTTTCATGTTTGAATGGTATTTGAGAGCTACTGCAGAGGGAAAGATTTTCAGTAATTATATAATCTTTTGTCTGTACCTCTGACAAATTTTACTGAAAATATTTACTCATGAGACTTTAAGTTAATATTTTAATAACCAGATTTATATGTTTGAAATCTCTATAGTGTATGTAAAAAGTCTTTTTATAGTTCTTTTTCGTCAGTTTTGGAGCTTAAAAGCTTCAGGATTTATTCAGTTACAGGCAATGAGAATAACTTGGACATTCTGGAAAATATCTTTGTTTGTGAAGCTTGAACAACATGAAGGTGAGCATATGATAACAGATTTTTAAAATTTTTGGTTGAACTATCCCTTTAGGTGAAGAGGTCAGTGCTGTTATCATGAGATTAGGGTTCAATCTGTGACTGCACTGATCTCACCGATGGTATAAAAGAGCCTCCATATGTTGTCCAACTATCAGGAACCGTTGGATGAATGTCTGTACCTCCACACACAGGACATGTGAAATCCCTCAGAGACCATTCTGTGAGTCATTACCCATCAGCACAAAGAACACACATGCTTTCTGCCTCAACTGGTAAAGATTAACGGTGGTGTCTCATGTCAATCTGTGGCTTTACGTCAGGGAGGAGGAGGTATAAGAGGCTTTTGTCTTTAACCGTCAAAAACAAACTTTATATTCGCCGAGACCGTTACATCTACACCCAATCCCATTCCAGTCATACTCTACTCAAAGCTGTCATTTTAAAATTCATGGCCTGTTTTGTCCAATCTGAGCCCCTGAATGGAGGCTCTTTTGTGTTTTTTTTAGGAGATCTTAGGTGCTAAACATACAATAACATGTTTAACTTGGAAACAATCCAGCTTCTCATGACATATTATGTGTCTTTCAGATAATCGCCCTGCATAAACACACTCTGACACTGTCAAACATGTCCAACAAAGCAGTTAATGTCTATGTAATGGCCGCCTTTTAACGTGGGATTTAGAGACCCTCGGAGAGACTTCTTCCTGGCATTGATGGAAGAGATCAGCCATGCACCAGATGTGATAAATTTTCCCGGGTTTCCCGTTTAGCGTGTTGTTCAGGAGCGCCAGGGTTGGTTGTTTTCTTTTGTTACCCAATGACACGCTGTCATGTAAAACGGAATATAAAACATTCCTTTTAAGGGAACGAGCGATTAAACATGAAAAGGCTTGGATGGCTCTCTGTTATAAATTATTAATTCCGAAATCCTTTTCCCCTCTTTCTGTGTCTCTAGGTGTCAGCCTTAATGACTAGCTTTAAAAAATATATGCCTACCGCGTATGTCTCTGCAGATGAGCGGTCATCGCGGCATTGTGCCTTAAAATTGCTTGTCATAAATTACCCCTCCCCGCGTGCGCCCGCAGCACTTGATGTCTTGAATTCGGGCCATTTTGCAAGCAGTATTCAAGCATGAACTTCAATTTGCTTTTCATAAAGGGATTACACAGCCACTATTGTCACTCTTCACCACATGTACCTTTCACTTATGAAGCACAATTGCGTTCTGATTTCCCAGCAACTGGTGTGGGCCCCTGATGCCGTTCCTCGCCCCTACCTTTAGATTCATCCCATTTCGGCAGGACGTCTGAAGCAATAGCAGATAAAGATGAATACAGGGATGAGGTTATAGAGGTTGACAGGAGGAGTGAGCGAGAGAAGATAGCAAAATCATTATGGTTTGTATGTGGAAGGTTAACTGTGCTAGAATGTGCTTCGTGAGAAACTTTCAGAGGTGTTTTGGTGTTCTCCGTAAATTCCTAGAGTGCATAAAGTCAGCCATGAGAGATTTGCACACCTAGTATCTATAGGTATTTTCGTGATCTATCACTCCATTGCAATGCAAAGTGCTGAAAGGATGGAGACTTAAGTCAAGCGTTCTGATTCATCCACATTTAAGCACTGCCAGCTGTTTCTCGAGACGTTTGACCCAAGTCTGTTATCCCTGGTAGGTCAAACTAGGACCTCTCTGATGAGACACGCTCCACTTCACTAACTCATTGCCTCTAATTTTACGTTTTCTAACTTTAGCACTATTTGCTCTCTTATAAATCTTAAGTGGACACAAAAGGGCTATTGGGTGAAGCATTTAACTGACTACATCATTTTTCCGGGATTACTCCAGGACCCAATGGAAATAAAAGAGATGTTGAAATAAAAACTGTTTGCTAATCATACTATTGTCTCATTTCCTCTCTTCTATTGTCTGTTAATTCTTTTCTTGTTCCATCTCACCTTGACTCTTCTGGTCTCTGTGTTATCTGTTCTTTTGATGTGTCGTCTCATCTTTTCTCCTCTTGTCTTGATCCATCCATTCTTCTTGATTCTTCTCTTGTCTTAACTGTCCTCCTCCCCGTATCTTAACATCTCTTCGTATCTCACTTCTTTTCTCATCTTGATTTTTTAATCTCATTTTACCTGTTCTTTTCTCTCATCTTGTTGTCTTACATTCTTTGTTTTTTAGTCTTGTCTCATCTCCTCTCAGTGCGTTCCTATTCGGTCTTCTTGTTCTCTTCTCATCTGATCTCACTGTCTTCTCATGACTTATCTCAACAGTTTCATCTCAGCTGTTCTCCTGTCATGTCGTTTTTTTCACGTCTCTTTGCATTTCACTCATTTCTCTTCTCGTCTCACTTGCCATTTTTGTCATTTCATCTGTTCTTTTCTCTCATCTCTCTACTCCTCTTGTCTCATCTCTTTGTATCTGTTTCTGTTTTGTCTCCTTTCATCTGTTCATTATTCTTCTATTCACTTCTCATCTCACCTGCTTTTATCATTTTGTCTCTACATGTCTGTTCTCTTGTCTTCTCATCATCTTCCTACTTAATTCCTTTCCTCTCTTGATCTCATCTTGACTTTTCTCTTCTCATCTTATTTGTTCTTTTAATCTGTTCTCCTCTCTTTGTATTTGTTTTTGTCTCATCTCATCTCGTCTTGTCTCATCTATTATTGTCATCGCTTTTCAGCTCAAATTCTCTTCTCTTCTCTTCTCTTCTCTTCTCTTCTCTTCTCTTCTCTTCTCTTCTCTTCTCTTCTCTTCTCTCTCTCTCTAATGAGAAGGCCGGAGGCTCATGCTGGAGGCCAGTAGACCAACAGGCACGTCACAGCAACTGTGCAACTTTGGACTAACAAGCTGTAGGCTTGTCACAGACAAACCCACCTGAAGTGAACTGCAGCATTCACGAGTGTGTGTGTGTGTGTGTGTGTGTGTGTGCGTGTATGTGTGTGTGTGGGTCGAGCCCGGCTCTGAGTGTCAGCTGATGTTTCACATTAAGGCCGCACAGAGACACAAGCCCCCCTCAACCCTCTGTCCAAACTGTCACATGGCAATCTGAGAGCAATCAGACCCAGTGAAGGCCACATGTTCTCCTTGAGCACCAGCGCTGCGCTTGTCTTCCTGTTGCAGGTACACGCTGACAGCCACAAACGCTGCCTGATTAGCCAGCTTTCTCCAGGTTTTTCTTTTCCTCAGGGCTTAATAATGGCAGACCTCGGAAATAATTACTCACAATGAGTGAGGTGCCAGCACGGAGCTTTAATATCGCTGTCCTTCACTACCGTGGTTTTCCACTAACACTCACACAGGTCCTAGGCCATTTAATCTCATTGGCCTTAATGGAACTCCGCAGAAACGTCAGTTAAGCGGGTTGCTGGGAGTGCAAGGAGACGTAAAGAAGGGGGAGAATTGTTATTGTTTGTTTACTTTGCAATGGCATGCATTTGGATGGATTTATTCAGTGAGCTGACCACAGGCTAGAGGTGATTTACTTGGATTATTCCCAGACTCCCTCATCGGGACTCTGACTGACAAACAGGGAGAGAAGTCAACTTTAATACTACTTAAGCCAGGTTGTCTTATGAAGCTGAACTTTTTTTTCCTCCTCCGTCCTTTCAGGCTTAATATTGTACCAGTGAGTGTGCTACAGCAGAAAAAGCTTGAAAACTTATCACAAAACTAACTCAACCTTGCTCTCAGGATATAGCGTTCTGGAGATTTCTCTCTGAAGATTCTTTGTGTGTCCAGGGTTCATGGGTTTACACATGTTGGCTATTTTGTTTTCAAAAAGGTCATAATCACATGTGGTTGACATGGGTTCTGACAGTATTGACTCTCAGACTTCATGCAGCTGTTTTCCATACAACAAGAGATAATGTTTGTATATCTCTGAATTTAGTTTGTTTGTTTATTTATACTGCATATACACCGTTCAAAAATTTCATAAGTGTTATAAGATATTTTACTGTTTTTAAAAAAATGTCACTTATGCACATCAAGGCTGTATTTATTTGGTTAAAAATGAACAGTAAAAACCGTAGAATTTTGAAACATTATTACGATTTAAAATAATAACTTTTTTAAATATATTTTAAAATGCTATTTATTCCTGTGAAGGCAAAGCTGAATTTTCGGTAGCCATTACTTCAGTTATCAGTGTCACATGATCCTGTAGAAACATTGTTTTCAGGATTGTTTGATGAATAGAAAAATCAAAAGAGCAGCATTTATAAAAACAAAAAACATCATAAATTCAATCTGTCATTATAAATACCTACTGTCATTTTTGACCAATTTAATGCGTCCTTGATAAGTGAAAGTAATTTCTTAAAAACCTCACTGAACCCAAACTTTTGAATGGTAGTGTAAAACATCAAAGCACAATTTTTATAAAATTTTGAATTCAATTTGGGTCTGTTCCTCATATAAATTGTATTGGAATTTAGTGAACAAGTTCTGTGGATGATTTTTGTGGTACTATTTTGGTGGCTTATTCAACAACATGACAATGAGCAAATAATGTCAGTATCTTAATATCTGAGTGAACTATTCCTAACTGAAGAAGGTATCTGGATTTTCAGCCAGTCATTTCTTCATATGTTAAATAATTCTTCATCTGTTACCCAATTCTTTACTCTAACCTTAAAATTGCACTGCTTTATCTCAAAATCTCAACCAAAACCAAAAACACTCATGATGATTTTACACCTATGTCTTAAACCATATCCTCAACCGCAGCTTTTAACCGAAGGTCATTCATGCAATCTCATTATGAGATGAGTTAAATCTAATTTCCATTCACTGTGTTTTGCATCTCTACAGGCATCACCACTTTAATTGTGCTTCACAGCAATATTAAAACTCAGAGTTGATGTCTGTGTTTGTATTTGCTGCTTTGTGTTTGTATTGTACAAGGTTATACCTTGTTATTGGTGTTCCTGCATTAATGTGCTTTTATTGCAGTGGCCTCCTTTATGTGTGCCGGCTGTGTTTTCTACAGCCATCTCTGTACTGTGAACTCTGTTTTTGTTGTCTTTTTAAACAATATTATAATCAAAGAAAGATGTGGACTCACGAGCAGCACAGAAATACAGGGTACAAAACCCATAGAGCATACAAATTCCTCTTTGATGGCGTTTGAAAATAGTCAGGTGCTCCATTTTGTCGCAGATGCAAAGAGGAGACGATGGCACCCTGAAAAAGGGGCAGAGAGCACGTGTCTGCTTGAGAAGTGTGAGAGGAGCGAGTGAGTCACACAAAAGCTTGTTTGTGGATGTCGCAACAACAATGCAGCCATGCTGAGTGTATTCAGGCGTACAGGGATGCACAGAGACAGCTTGTTTGTGAACCGAAAATGAGACTACCCACATTCTGCAAACACCAAACCGTACACGACTCCAGGCTCTCTGCAATGCTTTGTTAAACCCACATAGTCATGAGGTTTTATAATTAGCCCGTTCCTCCAAGACAAAAAGCGAGCCGTTCTTGTTTTTGCCCCCGACCTTTGAGGTGCTTTTTTTCAGGTTGCTGTTGTCATAGCACTTGTCAGGAGTTTTTTCTATGCTGTTGCATTTCAGACTGACATAAAAAGAAATGGAGGACATCAGTTTGCACCAAAACAGTGGCTAATGTGGCTCTTCCTTTCAGAGCCAGGAGAAGGGCCCTATTCTGTTGTCTAGGTTACATGCAAGCACATCCTCTTCATTCATTAGACCACAATAACATCAGTCCTGCTTCAGATTGTAAAACCCCCGGTATATCATAAAGTCAGCTCTAAATAAAACCTAGTGTTATGGTTATTAATCTGTGCGTACATTTTATAGCTTTGTTCAAAAACCTAGAGAACTGCCTACCTAGACAGCACTTTTGTTTGTTTGACATGGTTAAAAATGCACTATTTTCAGTCAACCATAATTTATTACATTTTAGCAAAATATTAAGTAACAGGATGGTCATCAAATTTGTAGTATTCATTATGATTTTTCTTTTATGAGGGAAAATGTACTTCATCATAGCATCATAGCCACCTTCCAGATAAAAAAATGTGCTAAAATACCCAGTTTTGGCAAATACACCAGAAAAACAAAAAATGAAAGATTGTGGATGGAGTCAAGAGAAATGTTGGTTGTAAACACTACTATTCAAAAGTTTAGAAAGAATGTTTTAATGTTTTTGAAAGAAGTCTCTTATGCCTGCCAAGGACGCATTTATTTGATAAAAAAAATTAAGTAAAAACAGTAATATTTTGAAATATTATTACAATTCAAAATAGCTGTTTAAATATATTATTAATTCCAAAAAGACTTTGTGGAAACTGTAATACATTTTCCAGGGTTCTTTTATGAATAACAAGTTCAAAATAACAGCATTTTTAATTAAAATAGAAATCTTTTGTAACATTATCGATGTCTTTAATGTCACTGTCATTGTTGAAAAGAAGTATAATTTTTAGCATGATAACATACACATAACAAAGAGGAGAAGTGGTAACTAATAGCATCATTAAAAAGAACAAAGAGAGAAATAAGTCCCTCACTTTGTCATTGATGCAAATGCTATTCAAATATGTCTGTGATTTTGAATAAGGAATGCATTTTATACACCTCTGCTATAATTGTCACATTCCTTACAATAATAGTAAAAGTTCTTCATTTTTTAAGTGACGCCTCGGAGCTGAGAGTCTGTGCCGATGAGGGGAATTGCCTGGGATTCGCCACAGGTACAACAGATGATCATTTGTCTCAGATGATACACTCTGTCACAAATGGTTAAGCATTAACTGGTTTCAAGGGGGCTTCTAAATGGAGCGGACAGAATTAGAAGGTACTTTCATTGATTGCAATCAGAGGGACTTGGGGAGAGATTGCTGGCACTCTAAGTGGAAGAGACAGTGTGGAGAAATGGTTTGGAGGTTCAGGGAGGGTAAGGCGCTGTACTGAGAACAGCGTGCGTGTGGCACGGAGAGAAAAACAACACTGATTATCCATAAGACGTGAGGCAGGGCGCTGATGGCAGAGCTGCCGGAGGCCTGATTGAGTGATTTACGTGGCTGGCGGCCAGAGAGATGGAGGTGCATGCTGGGCACAGGTGGCACGTTTAGAGTTTAAATTGTGCGTGGCTCAGCACAGCAACCTCTGCTGGCCATCGATGGAACTGGAAGTTGCTTTGTTGGTCTCCCAATCTGATCGAGCTGGTTTTTTGACTGGTTTTAGAGTGGAAAATATTGCTAAACAACAGCTTGGCCAGACTTGGAGACCATTTTAAACTAGCCTTCTAAAGTTGGTAAAATACAGCATATGAGGTTTTTCACTCTTAATCCTTCCCTTATGGTGAAACCAAATTATAAAATTACATATGAATGCCATGCAAGCTGCTTTGAATACAATTATCTGCCAGATGCATAAAATGTGAATGTAATGTATGTACACTACCATTCAAAAGTTTGGGATCAGTGAGTTTTTTCTCTTATTCTCATCAAGGCTGCATTTATTGAATCAGAAATATAGTAAAAACAGTAATATTGTGGATTTTTTTTTAATTTGTAATAACTGTTTTCTATTTTAATATATTTTAAAATGGCAAAGTTGAATTTTTGAAATTTTTTTCTTCAGTTTCACATAATCCTTCAGAAATCATTATAATATGCTGATTTTGTGTTCTAGAAACATTTCTAAATAAGCAGCATTCATTTGAAACAGAAATCTTCTGTAACATAATAAATGTTTTTACTGTCACATTTGATCAATTTAATCCATCCTTTTTGTATTATTTAAGAAATAAAAGGGGTTTGCTGACTAAACTTTTAAATGGTAGTGTATTTAAAGAAATGTAGCCCAAACACACTTTACAAGAAAAACTTCTCATAAACAAAGAATTCAGAGTTTTTTTTTTTTTTTTTTTTTGTGTCTAAATACTTTTTAGAGCTTACTACTGAGAAATAGGTGCACTTTTGATTGGTTTATTCTTAAAAAACTGTCAGTCTAACAAGATTAAAACCTCTCACTATGAAAGCAAGAAAAATTCCACTCAGCCCTAGCAGATCATATGAGGGTTTAAGGATAAGGGGTTCTGCCCTCCTAAGGCTGAATTCCAGAAACGCCCCTGGTTTGGTCCAAAGTGATGGTGATTGGAGTGAAAGGAAAGCTGCTGTCACAGGCAGAGGGCTAGAGTGTAAATCTGTTGAGAGGAGCTGAGAGGTAAGGACACATGCATTAGGTCAAGACAGGCTGTCCCTCCATTGGGAGTGATGTTCAACCATGGGAGATTGATGAGCTGTCTCTACTCTAGCAATTGCATAGGTCACAGGAGAAGAACGGTGTCATTCTCTCTCTCTGTTTCTGACGCTCTTTCTCTATCGTGCTTTCTCTCTTTCTGTTCAACTAAGCATCATCTTTCACACAAACCTAGATGCCTGTCAGTCCTAGACCTCAAAGAGCACAGTTGAGCTCTTTAATCACTTATTTAATGTAGAGCAAATAGCCTATATAATTACTGGATAACAAAATAAAGATAGTTTTCAAATATATTTCCCAAACATTCTTTCGTCTTCCATTGACCAGACAAACAGGGAGTCTTGGCCCAAACTTGTACCGATTTTGGAGCCAATGCTTCTGAGTTTGACTGGTTTGGATGCTCAAGTTTTGGCTCGTTAGCCCCTGCTGGTTGATGCTGTAATTACACAATTAGACAAAATCTTTCTCCTTTGACAGCCATTCAAAAATTTGTGTGTCCTTATATATATATATATATATATATATATATATATATATATGTATGTATGTATGTATGTATGTATGTATGTATGTATGTATGTATGTATGTATGTATGTATGTATGTATTTATTTATTTATTTATTTATTTATTTATTTATTTATTTATTTATTTATTTATTTATTCATTCATTCATTCATTCATTCATTCAAACAAATAGTCTTTTACAGGTATTATAGACCTCTAAACCTTAAAAGTGCTACAAAGCCACAGCAGATTTTGAGGGACTGTACACATGGATGACTTATTATTGTGTCTGCATATTTAGATATGATAGAACAACATTTTAATATCAAAAGATTACACACTTCAGCTTTGAAGGTGCTATAAGCAATTTCAAATGCTTTTTTTTTTTTTACTTCAGATCCCAAAGCCTTGCCGAGATACCAAAGTCTGCAATGATTGCCAGTTTACCTCTGGGAAAGTTTTTTTGTTTTGTTTTTGTAGGCATGCACAATATATATTGCACCATATTGAATGACAGATTGAATTTCAGCTTATATTTGCTTTTTATTTATTAGTACTAATAATTGATTGTCACTGTTAAATGTAATCTTTAGCAAATCTCAAAATGAATATACATTTTTCATACTATATATTATAATGTTGTACTGCCTGACATCACTTTTAAAATGGTTGATTTTAGTGTTTTTAAAATTTATTTAGACAAAATAGTTCGTAAAATCAGCTATTATCAGTTTAATATCAGTTTTAATATTTTAATATAAGCTAATTTTCATTCCTTATATTTTGATCGCCTGTAATTTGAACATAATGATCGAGAACCCTTCAAAAAATGATCCGACTGTAAGGTAAAAGTGTAGAAAGTTGTAATGAGCACACGTTTGCACAAGAGAGAAGAATGCAGATACAGTAATGATGGGATGAAGCCCGAGGAGGAAAAGAAGGCAGGAGATGGATTTGGAAATGACAGAGAAGTGCTGGTAGGAGGACGGTGTGACAGAGAGAAGCAGCTCTGCAGACTCTGATTTAAGATGTTATCACTAGAGTTGCGGGGACGGGCCCAGGGACCGTCCCACACGCCTGCCTTTCTGTCAGCGAGCATATGAGGAGCCAGTCAGCAATCTGATACACCAGACAGGAGAACAGAGACCGATTCTGTGCACACAGAGAGGAGATGGACGAGTAGGGCTACTCTCGCTGTTGAATAATTCTTTCTCTGTCTGTGATACAACAGGGGCAGAGGCAAAAGAAATCCACCTGGCATTCATTTGACTGTCAGTTCTCAGATTAAAGAGAGAGCGCACAAGGGATGGAAAGAGGAGAGAGAGAGAGTACAGATGGAAATGAGGAGGAAACAAGCCAGTGATGGCGAGAGAGAGAATTCCTGTCAGTTCTGGTGATCTTTGACGAAGAAACTCAAGGTTTGCGAGATTGCCGTCTTTCCCTCTCCATTCCTGTCACTTTTTCCACAGTGAGGCATGCCAAAATATGATGAAAGACTGGCGTGAGTGGCTGTGACATGACATTCGACACCGTCAACTCGAAACCCATTCTGCTGTCACACGCACACACTGCCTCTTGGGGTAAATTGCTATAATTTGTGTTATGCTTCTCAAAGAGAGGTGGAGAGGAGGAGGAGGCGGGCTGCTGCGGGGGGTTTCATGCTTAAAAAAGTCTGTTTGACTTTAGAGAAATGTGCAGGTGATTGCTTTAATCCATTTAAAGTGTGCGCACATCTTTCAGCTGTAGCTTTCCGAGCGCACCACAACATTCAGATGCTTCTTTCTCCCGAAATCAAGAAATTTCAAAGAGGGAAATTGAGGTAGTATTAACATATTTCTGAGAGGTTATGTCATGTCATATCTAGTATATACAGTATTCTGTATTATGGGAATGATTACGGTAGAGGTATGACAAGGTGAGGCATATGTTGAGCTGATGGGAATGAGGATAAATATTCCCATGTGTGGATCTTTTGTTTTTCCACCTTGCCTCATCTTTGGCACTGCGCTCATTCATCACAATTGACAAAGGTTGAGCGCACATCTGAGTGCAATATGGACACGTGCACAACACTGTACCATCATACGAGACTGGTCTCTCAAGAGACATTAGAGGAATAGTTCACCCAAAAGTCACAATTTAGTCATTGTTTACTCTTCCTTGTATCATTTCAAACCCATATGATAGCACTTTTTTGATTGTTTGGAAAAAAGAAGTAGGGCTGGGTATCGACACACATTTCTCGATTCAGTTCAGATACTGATTCGATTTTATTCAATTTCTATTCATTTGGGTATTTTTCAGTTAAACTGTCCATTTGGCTTACTGTTACTAAATTGGTAAAATTAACAATAGGGCCCTAAATATACAGTTCAGTTTTATTTATTTAAACTATGATTTTTTTAATGATTCATCAAAAGTAATTTATCCAAAGAGTGATTTGTTGATCAGTCAGACTACACTGGTTGCACTGTTTTTGACTTTGTCCACATAAATCCGGAAAAATCTTTTTCTCTACATTTTAGCCTTTCGTCGACACTTTGATGGAATTTTTGTCCAGCGAAAACTGAGCTTTTTGAAGTTGTATGTAGATTAATTTTAAAGAATTTTCATTTTTGGGTGAACTATCCATTTAAATATGGAACTGTTTTAATCAAGATGCCTTAAAAGGAGATACCAAACATCTTTGTTATCTCCTTTTACCGATAACCAATTAAATATGCAGATTGATATCTAAAAGTTTTTTATTTATTTTTATTCTTTTCACTAACATTCAGATATTAAAATTCAATACAATGCCAACAATAACAACAACTGGTTAGGTGATTATTTTAAAGTTATAGATATCACCATCAGTTCATACTGCTGTAACTTGATACCTGTTTTCTGGTTTGGTCAGGTGAAGTTACCCCATTGCTGTCCTGCGGCAAAAGATGATGACAGTTTTAGACCATGCATGGAATGGCGATTTTAAGTGTGACCTGGATGTACCAGTGAATGGTGGGATATTTAACAATAAATTGATTATGCCAGAAGAATGTAGCATAAGAACTTTATATCTGGACTCTCAGTATCATCTCATTGAGCATTTATGATATTTTTCGCAAACGCAGCAAAGTGATTTATGCGTTTTCAGACATGTCAGTGTGTACGAGCGACTAGTTTGAATGGAGAGTGTTTTGAAACAAAAACCTCTGTTTTCAAATGTATTCGGATTAATGTGGACATAGTCTTTGATTCAATAAAAATATCCGGCATAAGAGTCATTTTGTGTTCCACAAAACAAACAAAAAAACATTAAGGTTTGGAGCAAAACAGCAACAGTAAATAATGACAGAATTTTACATGTAAATGTCCTTTCAGTAAAGAAAAACCTTGAAGATTTTTATTTCTGCAGCAACAATTATCTGAGAATGCCTTAAAAACCCTAAAATTGACAACAATTTTCTTTGTGCCCATTTACAGATGCCCAATGTACGTTCGCAAATCCACACAGAGCCGAGGAAAAAAAATACTCTGTAATGAATCCTCCACTACAGAGTCCATAATAGCACTCATATCGGTTAATTTCATTTCCATTTGAAAAGCGTTTCGATTTGAAAAACATTATTACATAACAAAAGAAAGAGACTGGAATCGGGCCCATCCTATTAATCTCCTTACCTTGACAATATGGACAATACATGCAGTATTATGCATTTCTATGATGGAAAATCACGGAATACCCAGCACTTACAGACTAACGCTAATTATCAAACTGAAAAGGAATGAAAAGGAAAAATGAAATGTGGTTTAATAGGAAAATAATTATGATCAGTAGTGTGCAATCAGGAACTGATCTCATGCCAAAAAAGGATTTTGTTTGCAATACAAAATAGTTCCATTTATTAACAAACGGAATAAAATATTCTTTATCTTGGTTCTAGGATGCTTGATGTCACAGGCTGTTTGTTTTGATCTCACCTGTCTGTGTGTGTTCATTGTGCCTCAAACCGAATCCATCAGCCAGATGACACTGAGTGAAGTGTGATGTAGTAATGGATTCTACCAGCAAGGCTGCTAAAGCTAACCAACCAAACCTTGATCCCCTGTCTTTCAGAAGCGATATGTCGCCCAACAAAGGCAAAATTCAGTAACTATGCCAACACTGAAATAAGAAAAATGGATTTAAAGTTTTTTGATAACATTTTGATTGATTTTATATCAATTTTTACACTCCATTATCTTTGGGTCTGAGAATAGTTGAGCTAAAGTGGTCTATCACAGGACAGATTATAGTCTGCTGTGACCAGTTACATAAACTGCTAGTCTTATCATATAAGTCTTATCATTTTAATAAGACTGGTCATAACGTTTTTTTTTTTTGTTTTTTTTTTTTAGAATTTACATAAAACATAAAATGACCTCATTTGAATCCAAAAAGTAAAATCCCCTGCCTAACTGCTGCTTGGTCAGACTAGTTCTTAAGACACAGCAGAGTAGCTGTGTTTATGCAACAGCTGTGATTTCATCATAATTCACTTGTAGAAAATGTGTAGTTGCAACGTTTTGCCTTTTGTAGGGCAGTGAGTTACCCAGCATGCACTTGTCAAAGGTTGTGTTTTGCACATCAATCTATGGATGAGGGAGGATTTTGGAAAATTTTCTCAGATAAAATAAAAAAAGTATTACATGTCGGTAGCGTTATGGGAAATTTCTATGAATTAAGCATTTCTCTGTCACGTTGCAATCCAGTCAATTGATTGCATTTCTGTTGTATTTCAAAAGACTGGATATACACTGATATGTGATATCTAATATACACTATTTTAAAATAATGTGCTCTTTAATAACAAACTTTATGAGTGCATCATGTGTGCACCGTTCAAAAGTTTTATGCATGGATATGTAATATATTGGTAAGATTTTTAAAATGTTTTTCAAAGAATGTCTCCTATGCTTATCAAGGCTGCATTTATTTGATAAAAAAATACAGTAAAAACAGTAATACTTTGAATTATTATTACAATTTAAAATAACTATTTTCTATTAGAATATGTTTTAAAATGTAATTTATTTCTGCGATGACAGAGCTGAATTTTCAGCATCATTACTCCTGTTTTCAGTGTTACATGATTCTTCAGAAATCATTCTAATATACTAATATGATATTGAAGAAACGTCGTCTTATCAACATTAAAAACAACTATATTTTATTTTTTGTTCAGGATTTTTACCTTTTCAGGGTAAAAATACTAATCTCTTTCCAAAAAAAAAAAACCTTCCTGACCCCAAACTTTTGAAAGGAAGTTGTTTAAAAACTGCATAAATTCAACTATTTAAACTGCATCCTTGCAAACGTACACACTTACGTTTCACACTGAAAGCGGCATATTTATTTAAATTTAGTAGGAGGGTCTATACCTCTAGTCCAACCCTTCCATCACTTTGATTGGCTATCATTTTGAAGGCGGGGCCTCGGGTACCACATGGAGATGCTGTGTATCGGTGGATGCGGGAAAGAGTGAGAGTATGCTTGAATGATGCCGGTCGAGGAGCTACACACAAAACTCTGACATCTTGTATTGAAAACTTAAGGTGCAGATAGAGTGCAAATAGTTTATTTATCTTATTCAGTGGTGGTTTGGGCTACATTTGTAGCATGTTCTTGATGCACAAGGGATAAAAGTCAGATTTTAAGGACAGACAGATTGACAGAATTGATGGAATAATGAGGGCGCATTTACGGAATCCGACTTTTTTCAGATTTCCTACCGCGTGTTTTTTAATTCTTTTTCTTGCTATTTCTAATGTGCATTCGGCTGTTTTTTATGGACAAATTGAGGAAGGCGCACCTCCTGAAACTGTTGTCGCTGGCTTTCTTTTTCCTCTGGGAGACAAATGCAAAAAATTAAACTTGGCTGGACTTAAAACAGTTTTGACAGGGGAGGACTCGTCGGATTTTTCACTTGAATATCTGAACAACGCAGGATTCGTTTTAAAAACCACCAAAACTTTAGACAGGGAGTCCAAATCGAGCTATACAGTGAGCGCGCGCTTGCCGCGCTGCAGTAAGACAGCTGAAGAAGTGACGGTTAAGATCGAGATACTTGATAAAAACAACAATACGCGACAGTTTAACGTAACAGCTGACAGGACAGAGGTTCTTACCGATGCTGAAAGCCGAGTTAGGAAGCCAAGAGCCGTTTCTGAAGAAGTATCCTACACCGTTACAGTTTCTGAAGATGTGAAAGTCGGAGACTTGATATTTACGGTACCGGACCAGAAGTTCGAGAAGAAATGGTTCGAGGTGGTTTCGGGCGGAAACTCTCCGGTCCAGATGGAAAGAGACTCCGGACGCGTGTACTTAGCGTATCGTTTGATGTCAACAGCCGAGGTCATGGTCAAAATCCACAACATGAGAGGTATTTTATATATACACAGCCTTTTTAAATTCACAGTTTACGCCCTAATTCATATTTTTAAAAGGGATAGTTCCTCCAAAAATGCAAATTTTGCCATATTTCACTCACTATTATGTTGTTCAAAACCTGTATGACTTTCTCTCTTCTGTGTAACACAAAAGCCTCAGTCACCATTCACTTTCAGTGCATCTTTTTTCCGTACAATGAAAGTAAATGGTGACTGAGTCTCCCTAACGTCTCCGTTTGTGTTCTGCAGAAGAAATGATGACAGAATTTACATTTTTGGTGAACTATTCCTTTAAGTTCGCATAATAATCCTCGCTCTAAAACTGAGCTCTAAGGAGAGAGTGGTTGTCATCTCAGACCCTCGATATTTCCATCAAAAGGGGTCATTTGCTTTTCCACTGCGCCTCACAGCTTTAGTGAAATCACAGCGCACATTTCCGATATGTGATAGTTTTGTGACATTTGGGGACATGTACTGTTCGTTTTAAACTGAAGCTTCACCTGAATACCACACTCAAAAAAATAAATAAATAAATAAAAAATTTAAATTGATTAAATGTTGATGTTGATGAGATGCAGCATATGTGATGTTTAATGTAATGTTATGTCTGCTTTTGATATAAATGACATGTATGCATCTGGATGACACCTTTATCTAAAGCAATTTACATTGTATTCAAGATACACTTTTTATCAGTTCATGCATTTCTTTGGAATCAAACCCATGACATTGCCCTACTACTTGAGCTACAGGAACCATATAAATTCATTGAGAGAATATGTTTGGGTTGTCAAGTTTGCCTAGTTGCCACTTTGTTTTGTTCTAAGTGTGAGATGTTTGTCCTCATGGTTTGGTAATCAGGTGAATAAATATTAGAGTATGTGCCTAGGTTTAAGTGACAAGCACAAGCTTCAGATGTATGTTCAGATCCCATTAAAATGTTTTCTTCAAAAAAAATCATCAAAGCAATGGTGAAACTGGAGAAAAGGAACAATCTGTGATTGGTACATCTTTGACTGTAATACACTAATGCACTTTACCGGGTAACTCAGCTTAAATTATTGTGAAACAGATACATTAGGACATGTTGACTAAACTTAAATGAGCTCACTCGGTATCATCAAGTAACCGGGATCACGTGAACATAAATGTTATGGAGAACGTCTTCTAATTATGACTGTGAGTTTAGCTTAAATGGTTGAGGTCATGCAGGTCTGATTTCACTAATCAGAGCTCTAAAAGCAAACCCTTATTCAACTGTTTGTTTGGGATAATTAGTGATATTTATTCACCTGGAAGTCACCAGACAGCACATGTGGTCTCAAATACCTTCGCTGGGGAAGGATGTGTAGTTGACGTTGGGGGATATAAATGTTTGTTTTTGCAAGCGAAGTTCCTCATCCATCACCTGAATACGCCATTGGGGTTGTTTGTGACTCTGATTGAGGTCATCTCAGTGATTGTTTGACAGAATGAATTCAGCGATCGGCTGAATATACCTCTTGACATTTTTACAGAAATTGCTCCTCTGAAATAGTGGCACCACGTGTTCCCTTGAAAAGAGAAATAAGAGTTATTATGTGCATTTCTGTAAAGTATTCCAAGCAAATCCACTGAGGAATGTCTTGTCTGTTGTAATGATCTTGTATCCACTGATTGGAGAATTACAGGATAATTTAAGTTGGGATGAGAGCTTGTTAGAAAGCTCTATCATCAGCAGTGAGCAGAACAGATGTGGCCCTTTTAAAATTAAACAAGAGGTTTTTCCTACACTTAAGAATCTGTGTAGCGTCTGCCGAACACCTGTCTGGACTTTGGGTGGGCGGTATGACCAAACTCCTATATATGTGCAATTTTATTACTCATATACATCATGATATAATTATTTATGCTGGAAAAACTATGAAAAAAAAGTCCATATATTAAATAAAAATGTTGTAAGACCTGTTTTTTTTTCAATAATACAGTGCACTTGAAAAATACTTCATGTCATTTGATTATTTTCTGTTATTTATTCAGCATTGTGTAAATTATAGATTTGATTTAATTCAAATTCACAAGCTCTCCATTAGATTTTGTTTTGGTTTGATTGTGATTTTGCAGTGTTTCAGGCAGACTTAAACTAGTAACTTGTCTTTTTTTTTACTGTTTGTGTAGTTTTGATTTGATTGATTGTGTAGTGTACTAAAAACAGTTCATAGTAAGTTGCGTTGTGTTTCTTAGGCATGGCGTCCATTTCTGTCGTTTCACCATACATACTGTCTGGTCTGCATTTTCTATCCTAGTCTGGTCTACAAAGACCAGAACTCGTTGTGTTTTAGCCTCTCTGTCATTCCAACACAACCCTCTCTTTAAAACACTACAACACAGTGGAGTGTCCTCTCCACTCTTCTGTGAGAATTCAGCACAATGGGAACAAAGTCCTGTTGGTAGCAGAAGAGCTTTGTATCTCATTTTCGGAGGCAGTTTGAAGGACTTTTTCTCTCCAAACGCTTGTATGGTGAAGTCAAGCCAATGCAGGGTCTTCTGGGAGACAATTATTTTTGATTCCATCGTGAAGCCTCATGCTAACACAGTCCGTTTGAGTGCTTTTGGAACTGTGCTGTTTGTTTTGTCCCGTTTATGTGTGAAGTTTGGATGAGAAAGTCCCATCTGTGTTAATAGAGTGAAGACATACTCACTCATAGTCCCTGTAGTCTTTGATATCTGACTTATAATGTTGCTTCTCCAGGTAACAGCTGCACAGGAGGATAGATTTAGATCTGTGTTATGCCAGACATTTTTCATTTGAGGTTTTTCTTTTGTTACAATTGGGATCTAATCGGAATTAGCAGTTTATTTGTTATCGTTGCCAGCAAAAACAAGATATTATCACGCACATAAAAATTTCATTTAGATACTTTAGATCATCTTGTTTTTTTTATTTATGCATGCATTTAACAATTTATTGAGCTATCTAACTTCCTGGGAATCAAACCTATTTGGCACTGCTAGCTCCATGCTCTAGCATTTGCCATCAGCATATCTGTTATATTATTGTCCTGTCACATTTGTATAACAGCAGTACTGGATAAGAGACACCAGTATGGTTGACTCACCCCAATGTCACTTGCCATTTCATCAAGAAGCCACTCATAGAGCAGAGAGGCTTAACAGTTTGTCCTGCACAATTAGCATTAGCATTACTATGCAGCACACACAGTCGGGGACCCCGGGGCAGCTTTCTAATCCTCATAAAGACCATCCCTGTGGTGCCTTCATTGGCTTGGTAAACACTGATAATGTCTTACGTGTTGTACCCATTCTCTTCTTTTCCACCCTTAAAGAATCCATATACCCATGAAAGTTTAAAATATCCTTACGAAGAACAACTTTATTTGTCTTTCAACACTGTGTAGTCTGTTTGAAGAGATTGTCTAGTGGGTCAAAAGAGGAAGCAAGCGTGAATGATTTGCTGTACAGTATGTTCAAAAAAGACAACAAGTGATGGTCAGAAGTCAGTTGATGTTTCCCTGCAGATACACTTCGAAATGCATGTATTTTAGATAATGTTTAGATTAGGGCTGCACGATATATCGTTTCAGCATGAATATCGCGATGTGCACATCCGCGATAGTCACATCGCCGGATGTGCAATTTTTAGTATACTGATCGTTATATTTATACTGATCGTTTTCGTTCTACACTGGATGCGACAACGCGACCGATGCAAATCCTGTGAACTTTGTGTCAGTACGTCATAAAAAGAATGAGGGATTTACTCGTGGGGATTTGACATGTCACACCGCATCCAGCAAAGAATATTTTGTTGCGCCGCGCCGCTCGCGTCCGATGTAGACACCGTGAGAGCCATGCAGATGCACGTCAACACTGAATTCCGTTCACTTCCGCGTCTATTTGTGCCTGAAATGACACATACGCGCTAAACTAGGAATAAGATCAAAAGTAACCCGGGCCCGGGCCCAGGCCCGGGCGGCCCCCCCGCTTCCACGACCCATGTCTTCAAGTATCCTTGTAAACACAGTTGCTTATGGCTTAGGTGAAGGTCAACAATTGAGAAAGAAAATGGATAGTATAGGCTTACAGCAGTTTAATGTTCCTGAGGCTTTCTGTGTCATGAATGTTAATCAAACAACAAAACACATAGAGAAAAATCACAGATTTAACAGTTTTAACACAGATTTATTAGATTTAATTTATACAGTGAAGACTATGCAGTGTTATTTTACATTTGATTTTTCAACCAGTATACCTGAATACTGTTAGACTTACTGGAAAAATATAAAGCACTGTTTATTTATTTTAAATATTTGTTCTATTATATTTATCTATGTTTGTAATTTGTTTCTTTTTCTATGCTGATTTACTCGCCTACAAAATCACCCCAATCATTGATTTTTATTTATTTTTTTCCAAATAGAGTTTTTCAAGTCATCTGTTTTTTTTTTTTCATATCGCAATATATATCGCAGAAATACAAAATATCGCAATGTGAGTTTTTTCCAATATCGTGCAGCCCTAGTTTAGATAATGTAAAGTTATTGCAAACTTACACTATAGCATCTGGGTCAGTCCACCTCAAGTGGTCCGAAAGCTGAAAATTTGGGTGGTTGACCATTTTTAATTTTCCATTTTTTTTGAGTGATTACCTCTATGTATTACTATCGCAAAAGTAATATTTTTTATTTTACTCAGTTTGGCCAAAGTTGCTATCTTTGAGTCATGCAACACCACAAATATTATATGGATGTTTACAAAACATCAAAATCTTAGATCAGGATGGTCCTAGTTCCTTGGAACAAAAACTGAACTCTTGAGTGCATTTCAAGGTACATATATGAACATTTTGCACATTCTTGTTCCTTGGACTTAGAACTTCACATTTCACAAGTCCACATTTAATGATCAAGATTGCTCAAAATTCCACTTACAGGGTCAATTTATTCAGCAAAGCAAACTATGTTGTAGGGTTACTGTTTGCATTTCCATAGTCACCATAGTCACTTCATTGTGTCTCTTATGTCGCCACAAATAGGCAACTCTCATTGCAAATGAGTAATGTCTGTTCACTGTTCGACAAACGTCTGACAAATCTCTGTCATTGGGAATGATGGTTACTAATGACTGTGCATTATTAATGAACCTCAACCATTAACCATGGAGTTTCCATCCAGCTTCCATTGGACATTGTCACCCTCAGTCACCTCATTCATGTCAATAAAAGCGAATCAAAAAGGGGGCAGCAAAGTGCAAGGGCATAGATTGGTGACCTTGTGTGCTTCACTGTGATATTCACAGCTCTGAGACAGTCGAGTTTTGTGACTTCCTATTGGCTCAAGAACCATTATATTCCAATTGTCCTCTTTCTCCCTCTGAGCTCAGAAATGTTGAGTGTAATTTAGTTGTGATTAGGGACAGCTTGCCCTTTTGTCTCCCACATGCACTTGGTTTGTTCTAAGGATTGCTTCTCCTATCACGCTCAAGCCTAGCTTCAGCTCTGTGCACACCCAGGCCAGAAAGAGGCTTGTCTACTCCTGTTAAGTTTCCCAACACCTAAGGTGAAGAAATACATACTCTATGTAAATAAATGTATATTATTCCTGTGATTGCAAAGCTGAATTTTCACCATCATTACTCCAGTCTTCAGTGTCACATGATCCTTGCTGATTTGGTGCTCAAGAAATATATTTTGTTTTCAATGTTGTTTTCAAAATAGTTGTGTTGCTCAATATTTTTTTTTTTTTTTTTTTTGTGGAAACCATGATATTTTTTTTCAGGATTTTTCTGATGAATAGAACATTTAAGAACAGAATTTTAAATTTTGAATTATAACACTGTTTTTACCATTACTTTTGATCAATTTAATCAATTTAAGCTTACTGAATAAAACTGTTCATTCCTTTCAAAAAAGGGGGAAAATCTTACTGTTCCAAAACTTTTGAACAGTAGGCCTAATTTATATAAAATATACAGTAAAATATATAAAAAGATATTATATGCCAATATATGCACATGTGACCACACATACGATGAATTCAGCATTAATGCAGCAAGTTGGGATACACTTTAGTGTAAACCTTGCATCGTAGTGTAAACCAGAGAGGGCAGGTTGTTACCTTGGTCCTCACAAGAACTGAGCCATGAACCATCAACATTGCAAAGCACTTAACCCCAGGTTACTCCAGGGGGATTGTTTCTGTAATAAGCCCATGACATCGTTGTTATTATATGTGAGGTTTACTGCAGAATGAGAAAAAGGAATGTTGCAGACAGTTTTAATGGCCGCCCTGGGCAGGTGAATAGAGATGTCACTCATTAGTCATCTGAAGAGATGCTCACTTAGGCGTGCTGTCAGTTTGAGGAGGTTTGTTTATCTGTAGTGGTCCATTAATTACCTTTTCATCACTTATGCACTGACAATAAATCCACAAGAGAACAATGACCTACTCTAATCCCCTGCCAGACAGCTTTCAACTAAATATAACTCTTTAAATTTTTCAACAATCCCCTTACTTTAGATTATAATTCTGGAGAAAGTTGCTTTCTGGAATCTTCTTGTCCCTGTGCCCTTCACTGACACATTCAACCAGCAGAAGGAATTCAAATGCTCAGAGGCATCTCAGACCACCCGTTTCTCACCCATTCGTTTGCTTTGTACAATTAGTCCTTTCCCCATCTGCTGTGGTTAGCCTAAGGACCTGACCATGATCCCCTGCTCTAGAGAAGGACTATTATAGCAATGTGCACAGGAGATATCACCCTGCGCTGAGTTATTCTGAAGATCACACGTTGTGCGTGGGGTGATGGGCGGTTGTTTGAGACAAAGTGATTTTAATTGTGCCCTTAAATTCATGCTGTTGTCAGTAAGCGTGTGTGTGTGCATTCAGAGAAGTTCAGAGACTGCTGCAGGATATACTATTGTGAGGAAGCCAAAGCTTTACAGAATGATCTTTTTTGGTTGTAAATGAAGCCCTGGAGAGCTGTTTGGGTCAGTTTGAATCAGTGTTACTGAGGGCCGGACAAGGCTGGTGAGAAAAGAGGATTTTGTGTACTTTGAGTGTGTGTGTTCATTGCACACATTTGTTTATGTGGTTTTTGGTGTGTGAGATCAGTGGTAGTAAAGTCAAAGCTGTCGGTTTTTTGTCAAGTCTGCTACTGGAGGACAGAAGAATATTTTATGCTACAAATCAGCTTACATCATGGTAACAGGAAATAAGAAAATAAATAAATAAAAATTAACCAAATAAAAAAAATTAACATATTTTTTTTAAATAAATGGATTTATGAATAAATTATTTTCTACATACATATATATTATTTATACATATATAAGTGTAGTCTAGTGTAGTTGTTTGCTCAGTTGTTTGTCCTGTTTTGATCTCTCTGTCCGTACCCTGTCCTTAGAGTTAATTGAACTTCGTGCCAGCATGGCAGGCCGCCTGTCCGTTGTGCTATAATAGTTTATTGACAGGATATGTAGAGTGGCCCAGAGCCATGGTGTTTTTTAACGATGAATTAGGGTAAGGTCATCAGAACCCCCCGTCCTCTCGCCCCGTGGTAAACTGCACCAAGCCTCAGCCACACGGGGCTTCCGTTTCAGCCTCGGTTTTTGATCTTAATTGTTAAATTGGTCACGCTGGCTTGGATTTATTTTAATTCCTGGAGAAGAACGCTGTCACTCCTCTTTCCTCCCTCCCTTTTGGAAATCCCTCACTTTCACGGCAAAAGAAATTGCTCTTGAAATGCATTCAATTTAAACCTTCCGCTGTGGGATTTCAGTCACAAATTTATTTATCAAAGTTGAAGATCAGAGTTTCGGCTGATTGAACTGATATCAGTCAGCTGGGGAAAAAAAAAAAACAAAGAGATAAAAAAAATCCCATTCTGCCAATGAGCGGTTTTGATTCGTCTTTCAATCTAGCTGAACACGGTTCCACTAAGAGATCAATGAGGACGAAATGTTCCCTTTTGTGTGGAAAGTGCAGCCACTGGAAAGAATTGCACAGTGCTTATCATTGTGTAATAGCCCTTGGAAATATAAGGTGAGATGTTTGCCACTGTGATTGTCCACCTGAGAATAGTGCGGCTTGTTTTTTGCCACTTTTATTTAGTGCAGGGTTTCTCAACTTGTGGTTTGTGAGATAAATCTAAATGAGAGAATTCTTAAGTAAATAAATAAAAAATAATATATTAAACTAAAATAAATTATTAAAAAATAAAACCAATAATGTTAAAATAGAGCATTATCTTATAAAAAATGATTAAGTTAGCTTAAATAATTTGCAATAACGATGTGAAGGTGTTGTGACACTTATTGGGGTTATTTCAAGTTAACAGTTTAAAGGGATAGTTCACCCCAAAATGAAAATTATGTCCTTAATTACTCACCCTCATGTCGTTCCAAACCCGTAAGACCTTCGCTCATCTTTGGAACACAAATTAAGATATTTACGGGTTTGGAACGACATGAGGGTGAGTAATTAATGACATAATTTTCATTTTGGGGTGAACTAACCCTTTAAGTCAGAGGGGTTCAGCTGAGAAAAAATGGTGGTGACTCATTGAGTCCTGTACTCTGTCTAGAAATAACAATCTTCGTTATACCATGGCATGAAGTTGATTTGAAAGGAGTGCAGATACTTTGTTAAAGTCCTTTGACAGTTAGAGCCATTAACATGAAAATTGTATCCGCCGACCAGTTTGTGTGCCAAGCATTTCGATATAGTTTGTGGGATCAGCATGTTTTCTTCCTGTATTCTCTTCCTTTCTATGGTGGAAATGAGAGCTCTCCAAAGCCCTGACACACAGTAATTATGTGAACTCTGTTTGTGGCGAGCATCTGTCTCTCTCTCTCCCTCTCTCTCTTCTTTCTACGGTTTGCCTGCGTCTGCTGAATCTTGGCAACTGTCTGATGTCACCGCTAGAACACAAGCTGAATGCAACCCAAGGAAAAAGGACCCATTGCATACATTGTTAAAGGTATAGTTCACTCAAAAATTAAAATTCTGTCATCGTTTTTGCATTTAAGCTATTAAAATGTTCCCCTCATACAGATTTGGAACTAAATTAGGGTAAGTAAATAATGACACCAGTGACACCCGTGAGTGGTTTGGAGAATGGATGGATGGATAAATGATGACAGAACATTCATTTTTGGTGAACTGTCCCTTTAAGTACACGGAGACCTAATTAGATCATTAAATATGTTCAAGCTTGGCTTGCATTTGGTCTTGAGACCTAGTGGCAAAGAATTATCCTGATCTGTATTCCTCTCTTTCTCCCTGTCCCAGTACTGTGACCCAAATATGCAGCATGTTGTGAATGAACACCTGGGCCTGAGAGACTTTTAGCCAACAACTGGAGGAACACCTGTGCCACACACTTGCACATCCCATAGTCTCCAGGAGTCCGACACCAGCTGTTCCTGGCCTGTGTTCTTGGAGTAAAGTTAGTGGAATCATGTAGCTGTATGTGCTGCTCTTGGCTGTCAGAGGAGACAGATAATTTTGATGAGGAAAACACATCAACATGTGTTGGAAGGTCCATGAGCCAATAAACTGTGATGGGAAATCAATATTATGTAAGCACACAGTCGAAAATCTCTCCAGTGTTACTGTTGATTTCATACGGGGCCGCGGCGCAGTCCTAGATCATCATTTGCATATTGCTTTGCAGCTCCCTCTTTTGAAACGCCAACTTCAAAGAGCAAAAATAAACTGACAGAAAGAGGGACTCGTTTAAAGATTTAAAAGCTGCAGAAATCAATTAAGCAAATACGCAAAGATTTCTTAGGTCTGTACACGGCAGAAAATCAACAAACAAACACAACAAATTTCACGTTCAATTGGAGGCTGTTCCGGAGACGTCTGTGAGTAAACTAGTCTTGTGAAATAAACACATATCCTTCAGTACTGACGCTTGGCCCCATGGGTATAGTTTTATAGAACTATTGCTCACTCTCAAAAGGCATCATTTATTCAATTTCACGTGACAGGTTTGTGAAATGGATATTGAGCTGACTACATGAATCTGAGTAAAAAATGACTTTGTGGGGGAAAATAAATACCCACGTAGGATTTAAGGGGCGACCTATTGATTGCACACAGTTAGCTGTATTCCTGGGATTCATTTGGTTTGTGTTTTTGGCACACAAATGTCATTATAGGAAACTGAGAAGCAGATAAATAAACTGAAATGTTTGATATTTTTTCTGGTTTAATATCTTAGCAGGAAACGTATATCAAAAGTAGCACCCAAATGAGCTATTTTAGAAAGCAAAGCATTTTATTCCAAGTGTGGTGGGAGGAGCAAAACGACAGACACACTGGGTGTGGCGTCAGGCCTCGGAGAGGCTTTTATTAAACAGAAATAATGAAAATAAAGTGTCAGGGAATCTGGTGTCCTCGTCGTGCTACGGGGTTCATGAAGGAGGGGCAGTGTTCGAGGAGGAAGGGTCCAGGGAAGGGGCGGAGTCCGGCGGCCGCACGCGCTCCCCTCTCGGTTCTGGGGCACGAGGGGCGGTGGCTTCATCTAGCGGCTTCGTCCTTCCTGGACCCACGAGGACACCAGCGTGCATGCACGGGGAAGAGACCGGTCTCTCAAGGAGAGGCGCGCTCGGCATTTAACAGCGGCGGTGACGAGACTCCATTCACTTCAGGTGTGCCTCATCACACGCCGCCAGACCTGGATGTTTCAGCGCCCCTCCTCTCTCACACACCCACTCCCATTGGGAGCCTGGTGAAGGGCGGTGATTAAGGGACGGGGTGATGATGATAATACGGGGGGAGGCAGCCGACTCTTCACACAAGATTGACTTAAAACGTTGAATATGCTCCAGTTTATTTATTTATTTATTTTTTATTACAATTGGGTCTCAGTGGCAATGAAAGTGAAAAGGCAAGAAAAGTGAACGAAAACAAAAAAATTTCCCTCATAATACTGTATGTGTATGTATATATATATATATATATATAATGGAATATTCTTTGCTAGTAATATTGTGCACAAGTGCAAAACTGTGAGATCAATCACACAAAAACACAAATGATAAACAAACAATGGCATTTTGCTTTGGGTTAGGAGTTTGTTCATAACCATAACCCTAAGTATGAGAAATAGCAATAGTGATGCTTGCCTCGATTGTTGTGTCTAGTTTTCCTGTTATGAAGGAAATATCCTCATGTTAAAGGTTTGAGAGACTACCTTACTCTGTTTTGCCACACTTCATGCTCTGAGGCCCAGTAGGTCAGTGCTGTTGGAAGCTAAAACTATCTTCACTGTGTGGGAAGACAAAAAACTGGCATTTTGCTTTGAAACAGGTCTTGAACTGCAAAATAAGAGATATTCGGATCTAAAATGTTAAGTAGTTAGATTTGTTATGTGCAACTGTAGACCCTGGTCATGTATGGGGTCAAGTGAGATTTGATTTTTGAGGATACTCTGTTCTTTTTCCAAAACTGAGCTTCTTGTAATATAATATAAATTGCACCTACTTTAAACTGAATTTGCTTTTAGGTTGCTGACAGGCACAGTTTACAATACTCATTCTTGTAAACCTTAATTTTTTTTCATTAGTCTTAAAATTTTCAGTTCATTTCACTGTCTGGTGACAGTGTCTGACTTCGTTACTTCGTTCTCTCTCTATATGCCCATGAAGCCTGACTCTTGATGTGATTTGGCTGATCATATTTTACTTCTTAAGAGGAGTTGTGTGCTTTTATGCTCTCTTACCAAACCACACAGCTTAAAACTTTTAAAGCCACTGTGGAAGAAGTCTCTTTTTCCCCTTACAAAACAGATGTTTCTCCAATCATCTCTCCATAATGGAGTGCTAACAACAGCATCCCGCTTCCATCAGCTCATGAAATCTGCCCAGCACAGACAGGAAGAGCTGCCCTAACCAGAACATTATGCCTGTCCGGTCAGCAATCTGACATTTTATGTTCACCCGTTCTCCGGCACGTCCCGCGGATCCAGATTGCATAACCAGGATGTGAAAGCTGCATTGTGTTGCCCTGAGCCATGTCAGATTCAAAGCCGAGTCCAAACGACAGTCAGAACCAAATGCTCCTCCAGAAACGAGGGCAACATGTCCACAAGGCATTTCCGCATCCACAGGCAAATATCGCGCAACAAAAACGTAACCAAAGGCTGTTCCTAACTATATCACGCCGTCTTTCTAGTTTTGGCTGCCTAATTTCTCTATTTGATGCTGTTGTTACATCATTTTACAGTCCAGCACCTTAGCAGAAGGAATTAATTATTAAAGGTTTGATCTCATGTACTATTTATGATCTTAAACAACATGTTCCAGCTTACTGCTTAAAACAAAGCACCGAAAACCAGCAGCATTCAGTCTCAATTTAAGTGGCTTTATGTCAGAAGATCCTATGGCACTTTTCCCTACAAAATGGTGCTGGTTTTTTCATAAGTTCTGAAAACATCCAGAGTAATTAATTACAGTCTTTATGATACCAAAACCTGCTTTTAATGCAGAGGTCAGAAGATATAGCAAATAAAATTGCATCAGTCTTGCTAGACTGATTTGTTGCTTTGAAAACTTGACTTGGTTCCAGGTCGGGCACCAACACCCTGTCGTTGGAAACATGTATGCACATATTTCGCACTGAGCAGATGCGATTTCAAAGATTAATGGAGGTGACTACAGGGGTCTGTTTTGTGTGAGTCTTATAGGCTATTTAAGACGCCTGTTCACCACACAGGGTATTAAGGCTTCAGCTGCAGCTTGTGGAGTGCTTGTTGATTTATGAACAGGCAGAGGAAACTCAGTTAAACAGAAGGTCCCCTTAATGAGCAGACTGTGTGAAGTTTTAACCGTCTTTCTCCCGTGCTTAGAATATCAGGAAAGGTTCTGTCCACACTTGAGCTTCACAGGAGTTCCCCGTGACCTGTTTACCTTTGTGCTGCCCAGGCTAGAGGCTAAATCGCATGGCATGGCTTCTCTAAACCCTCTATCTGTGTGACTGGACCAGCAGGTTTTCTTTCTTTTCTGATAAAGTGAGAGGGAGAGGAAAGCAACCAAAAGAGATAACTCTTTGAGCATGTAAATTTGTGGCAGTTCACTTCTCACTTCTATGATTTGTCATACAGAGCACCTCACATTTTATTACATGGGGAAAAAAAGCACAGTTTTTAACTGAAATTTTCACTAGCTCTGCCAATATTTTCACTTGTCCCATAAAAAATAAATAAATAAATAAATAAATAAATAAAGTTATTGAGTTAGAGGAGTGCATTAAATCCAAGACTTATGGAAGTATCATGCCCATCATGCTTTTATAAATGATATAATAATCTACAGGATTTAAACACTGATGAGGATCTTGAGTAATTCATCATTGTTTATGAGAGTAATGTAAGATCATTCAGCAATGAGCACATGTGAGAAAAAAAAGTGTGAAATTAAGTTGAACAGCATCTGTGATCTCTGTTTGTCTTGGTTTGCTACTGACACATTTTTTTGGCAGTAAACTACAACTGTGTCTCCTTATGGAGTTAGTCAGTGGATGAGAGGAAAGGTATGGAAGAGAGAAATAAATGACAAAGAGAAGAATACCTACATCGTGAAAATATGATCGACAGAACCAGATTCAAAGCCAATGTAAAACCATAAACTATGCATGAAAATAAAATAAAATAAAATAAAATAATATTGGCTTATTGTTTTATTGTACCACTACTGTCTCCTTTTATGCCTAGGGGGGAAAAAAATGCAAAACTACTAAAAGACCTACAGATAAAGAAATGACCCCACAGCTCCTAAAGAGACGTGTTTCAGATTTCCCCTGCAGGAAGGGTGACCCATTGCATCTCTGACACCCACAGTCCCCTTCCCCCCAGACGCTCAGATCCAGAGGTCAGTGACAAGCGGAATCCAAACAGACAGTGGACATGTGGAGAGCATCCAGCCAGTGTTTCCAGATCCTGGACTCTCTGCCCACCATGGGATACAGAGACCTACTTCCATAAGTCTTGGATTTAATGCACTCCTCTAACTCAACAGATTTTACAAACTGCAAAAAAATAAAAGCCCAATGATGGACTGCTCCAAGGAGAATCCTTGAGAATCCTATAATGACATAGTTGTAGTTTACTGGCAAAAGAATGTGACAGTAACAAACCAAGACAAATATATCATTTATACATATCAATATAATTTATAATAGCATGATGGACAGGCATGCATAATAATGTCTATTAATGTTTTTAATCTTACACTAAATATGGCCAAGTTTTCATATTTTATTAAAAATTAAAGATTTTAAATCTGCATGGTCACATCAAGAGATTTTTTATGTTATACATTCTTAGAAGCAAACAATTGCAAAACTGACCTACATTATATTGCATTCATCACTTTTGAACTAGCAACCACCTATAGCACACTAAGACAAACTCTATAATGGCCTATAGCAATGCTGAGCAAGACTCCAGTCATCTATTTATTATCAGTGATGAGGGAAAAAGTAAAAAAATGGATCCTCTGAAGCTGAGAATGTGAGAGTTTTTGGATGTCTCACCTCTGTTCTCTAGGATGTAGTACGTCAGCTTCCATTAAAAGGTGTGGATGGTTTGAAAATGAAATGTTTTGAGTATTTTAAGAAGGTGAGGAAAGAGCTAAAAATTTCACGCAGTGTGTCGTTGCGGAGTGTGTCTTACTGCGATTGCTTTCGTAATGAAGTGATAGATTGTAAACCCAGCATCGCAAGGTGTTAAAGCTCTCTACTTAAGAAACCTTCCCCCATTTAACACACACACACACGCACATACTTGCTCTGTATAAATGTAACGTTTGTATGTGATGTGATGAACATCTGTGTAATCACGTGTGTGTGTGTGTCTTCTACCCCACAAACACACACACGCACACCCTAAGGGGTTAAAAGTGCTGCACTGTTTAAGCAGTGTGCCTGTGTTTGCCCCTGCTGTGTGCACTGATGCGGATGTGTAAATTGTGCTGTGCGTCGCACGTCTGTGTTGTTGTTTTTTTCTGGGATCAGGGAGAGAAAAGGAACAAAGAGGTGCTGGCGTGTCGGAGTCAGAAATATCTGCTATGCTCATTTTCAGCCCCAAACACCTTTTCACACTCCTGTGTTACCAAGACATGAAAAAGAGAAAAGTCGTCATACAGAGGCCTGATGAATGGCACTGATTTCAGTGTATTTCTTCTAAAAACATCCTTTCTTTGTGTCCTTTTGGCAGTTTTTACAACTAAGCCAACACGAA
The DNA here is from genome assembly GCA_039654775.1 of Spinibarbus caldwelli. Classification (NCBI taxonomy): domain Eukaryota; kingdom Metazoa; phylum Chordata; class Actinopteri; order Cypriniformes; family Cyprinidae; genus Spinibarbus; species Spinibarbus caldwelli. The sequence continues at coordinate 27,880,972 of CM077227.1, read as the reverse complement.
ATTAAAACTGACCTTAAAGCATTTAGTTAGATACATATTCATGGTCATGCTGTGAATGATTCATCAGTGCATGTCATTGTAAACAATGTCTTTATAGTCTTATGTTTGTACAACCTTCCTTTTTCAGCCCCATTTACGTACTTTTCAAAATCCAATTGATTCCCAGTGGACAGAATCAAGTTCCACCCTATATATTTCATTTTCTATTCTGTTAACATAGAAAGATATGCCATGAAAGCTTTTCCATGTTGATTTTAGCATGCATTTCGACACAAATTTTAAGATTTAGATAATCTAGAAATAATTTAAAGAGGGAAAGATTTTATCATTTATAAGCACTTTATGGAGCTGAAACATTTCTTTTAATCTTTAGTATTTTATTTTTATTTTATATAAAAAAATATAAATATTTTTATTTTAAACAAAGTACCATAGATTTATAATATCAGCCATTACATCAAAAGAATTATAGGCCTATCAGTATTGGCCAAAATTTAAATACTGTGCAATCTTAGATTTTTGGCATGTTAGGATTGTGTGGGAGACTGCATATGATATTGAACACTGAAAATAGTTTCAGAAGGGTTTTTTTTTTTTTTTTGCAGTAATTCTATAGAAGAAGTGTTCCTAAAATAACCATTTATTTCTTAGTATGAAGTACATTTTATAATTTAAAGACTTTTGGATGCATGTGTTTCTCACTGAGGGACTGGTCCCCATTTAGAGCTGTCAAATTCAGTTCACCCTGTGCGAATGTTAATACTGGGTGTTTTTGCAAGACTTGCATGAATCAAAAGTTCTCCAGGAGCATTCAGTAGTAACTCAAAGTTCTCCAGGTGCATTTCAATGAGAATGCATCTCAAAGGAGACTGTATATTTGAAACAATTTTCACCTCCGTCCCAAACGCTCGCTTTTAATTACGCCACAGAAGTCAATTCTCAGGTTGCAGTGGTGCCTGAATCCAGTATGAAATTGCCACAGTGTATTTGGGGCTGTTATCTTGGGCGAGCTTTAGCTGAACACACATATTTGCAGTGAGTAACAAGTCCAAGCTTTGAAGTTGTGCTCCTAGCGAGTGTGAGGGACTCCTTTGATGTTTTCTGCCTGGTGTGTTTCTGCTGGGAGAGTCCTGACAGAGAGAGAGAGACAGAAAATCCGCAGATACTACCTGTCCTCTAAGGGCTCACATAAAAGACTGTGTCATCTTACACAGTTAGCAAATGCCTCACTTAGTTAAGGACTATAGAAATTGGTGGCAGGGTGGCAAAAAGACAGTGTGTGAGAGAGAGAGAAACAGCCAAAAGACCATTTTCCGTTTTCTGTTTTCCCATGACTCCAAGTGATTATGTCACGGTTTGTCCCTCTTAGTCATAAATTTAAGTTGAATGACGTGTGACGTGTCTCCCCGACCTTGGCTGATCTTCGAAACCCTCCTGTTCAGCAAGACAGGATTAAATTGCCAGGGAACTTTGCGACTGTGCCCACTGTAGCATGAGATGGAGGTTCCCAGGACTGAATTTTACACAGTTGAACTCTTGAACCGGGGGACGCTATGCCCACCGTGTCCAACTCTTCACTTTGATGGGTGAGAAAGCTATAAAGATCACCTCACAACTCAGTCATGTTGTTTATTGTCTTCTCAAATGCTCCCTGCCTTTTTTCCAGACTGCTTTGATAATAACTCAACCTCCTCGAGGGAGAGAGGTGCTAAGGTGAGAACGTATCACGGTTAGCAAGAGATTTGTTCAGCCATTATGCTAGAATAAACAACTTGAAAGCATTATACACAGAATCCAAAATTAACACCCAACATGCATGAAATGTGAGTAAAAATTGGTTTTGACATGCAAATTAAAAAATACTGGCCAGAAGGAATTGGGACATAATCAATGGTTTAAATCTGCAATTTTTTTTTATTACAGATACACTGTATCAACAAGTGTATGCATTGTCTGATAATGTATATTTAATTATTTTTGTCTATTTATTTATTTTTTTGATTATTGGCCATAATTTAGAATTTCAATATTGTTCATAGTTTTTTTTTTTTTTTGGACACCAAACTATTTCTTAAAGACATATTGCAGTTGCATGGCTGTTTATAAAAGATTTATGGCTGGCAAATTTTCTCACTATTGGCAGAATTTATTTTTGGACCGTGAGAACACAATAATTCATTAGTTATGTGCACATTAAATGTAGCATTCTAGATTGAATAAATTAATCTACCAGCTGTCTGTCACATCAGGCTAAACAGGAAATGTAAGAGTGTGGGGCAACATCGTTGGGTGTAGGGGAAATTCAGGGTCTCGTCGGGTGGTTTGCACTCCATTCGTGTTTTATATATCTCGGTTTGTTTATTTCCCAAAGACTCCAAGTCCCTGGGTCCCTCAGCACAGAATGCAGTTTGTCTTCTTACTGACGCTGCACCTGTATAAAGGAATGTCAGAAATGCTACTTCAGGTTTGTTTATTAAAGCATATCTTCTGGATTGAGAAGTCCTTACAATCACTTACATGTTCTGAGTCTCTTTGTCTTTAGCTGTCTGTCTATTCTTTACAGCTTTTCAGTTCTGTGATTCCAGAGTGGCTCTGATTCAAGTTATCACTCTCCTCACTTTGTCTGGCTCATAAACTCTGGTAAATATGTCACACCGGTAGAAAAAGTGAACATGTCCTTGCTTTTTCCATAAATTTGGAGCATTTTATGTGAAACTTTATAGTGAATGCATGTCCTCAATGTCCTAGTGAAATGCAACTGGACTGGCTTTTGGATTCTGCACTGGGCGGTCTTCCCGTGGGGTGCTGTTTACGACAGAGGTTTTTCTAGTTGCGTCCAAAGCAGATGAAGCACTGATTTCCCTCGCGCAGTCCATCTGGACTCTCCAGCCCTGTGATGGGTAGAGGATGAGGCTGGAGCGAGCTGTCCCTGGGCCTCAGCCCGGGCATCCAGCTGCCTTCATCTGGGCTGTATGGAGTTTGTCCAGAGTCTGCCAGGCTAGGGAGTCCAGTACTCCCACAGTGCTCACCTTCTTAAACTTTTCAGACTGCAGTCTTTCCACTCAACCATGACCGTAGTTACTACTTAGTGTTTTCACTTTTGCACTTGCTAGTTTTGCTTGAGTAGAAGTCAAATTTGATTGTCCTCCATCGTGCAGGACTGGAATACTTGAAGCTGTTCCAAATTGCAGTATGTTTGCAAAATCAAAAACGTCAATTGAAGATGTTGATACAGTAATTACTTTTACCAATTCATTTAGTGATGGATTTGTTTGACTGTTTTAGTGAGCTGTTAGTTCATTAACTCCTCAATTTATGTCTTTATGAAAAATTAATTAAAAGAACCTGTTAATAAAATTCAATAACGATTCATTCTGTGATGAATTTGTTAGACTGATTCAATTGGTTAACTTTTGAGTTTTGAGTTCAATAAACCTACTCATAGGAGTCATATGCTCAGTAATTGCTCTGACCAATCCATTCAGCATTTAGCAAATCACTCTTTTAGTGAATCATTCAAAAGACTTATGAACTGAAGAGTCACATTAAATTAGTATAATGAATCCTTCAAGTAAATCATTCAGAAAGTTACTGATTACATTAGGAGGTTCTTTTAATGAATCGTTCCAAATGACTTACAAACTCAGAAGTTGGTTAGAAACAGTCTAATGAATGTTTCACTGAATGAATTGGTCAGAGTGCTTACTGACTCTTATGAGCAGCAGTGGCATGCACAAAGAGGGGGCCAGGGGGGCTCGAGCCCCTGCCCCTTTGAGGTCCGACGGTAAAGTGCCCTTGCGGTCCGGTGCCCCCGGTCTGCGATTTCTGCCGCATTAAGGATAATTTAGAAAGTAGGGTTTGTGCTGCGCTTATTCACGAACACAATATCCCATGCTAAGGAGCAGTGGTTCCCAACTACCTGGAGCCCCCTCAACATTGCCCATTTTGCATGTCTCCTGAATCAAACACACTTCAGTCAGGTCATCAGCTCATTAGAAGAGACTCCAAGACCTGAAATGAATGTGTCAGACAAAGGAGACATGCAAAATGTGTTGTGTTGAGGGGGCTTCAGGAACTTGTTTGGGAACCACTGTTATAGAGACTTGTATATGCTTTTCTCTTGTTCTGACAGAGCACACTTTCAAACCCCAGCAACAACAAAGCGAGGGGCACTCGCTCGCATGTCTCCATTTCACAGGACGACTTGTCAGTTGGTACTTGTGTAGTGTCCAAAGAGCTGGCAGATCAAAACCCTTCTCCATACTTCTAAAAAGCGCTCCAAAATTCCCGTCACACCAGAGAGAACGAAGGCCCTGGAGCGCCCCCCTCCCCAAAACTTTCCAAACAACAAGCTGCCCGCGTCAGCCCATGACAGCTCCCATCTCTCATCTGCTCTTCAGTGAGCGAGTCGACTCAGACAGGTTCAGGCTTGGGAGGCTCCATCATCTCACTGTGTCTCCTAATGATTCCATTCAGTGTAGCGTCAGGCCTCATGGAAGACTTCGTGCCAGCTTCCTGTCTCCTTTCCTTTGGGTTTTGTGTTGAACACTGAACCATGCAGCTCCACTTAAGTGCTGAGTTGCATTCTAAAATTTTACTTGAGAATAAATAAGCAGCCTTGCTGAAAAAGACCAGCATGTGTTGAGGATTGGATGCATCACTTCCCATTTGGCACTCTTTATTTGTTGCCTGTTAGTGTTCTCAGGTGTCTGTAATTAAATGGTAAACCAACAGACAGCTCTAAACTCAGTTAACTCAATTACTCAATCATTTAAATGAAGTCACAACAATCGATGGAATCTAACAGATCAGGGGCCTGTACCATGAAGCCGTATTAGTTGGCTAGCCAGGTAAGTTTCAGTTTAGTTTGCACCAATCCTGGGTTTTATGTACCATGAAAGTGGCTTGGCTTTTAGCTGCGTTCATTGCCATAGTAACTTACACTCCATGGCTAACCTGCTCTGGGGCAGGTTATGTTCTGGGTTAGAGATCTCAAACTTGAATTTGACCAATCAGATGTGAGCAAAGTGACACATGTCTGACACAAAAAGTCACTCCCCTAGTTTCTCTTGCTCCAAATTAAAGGTCACTAGTACTAAAAAAAAAAAAAATTGTCTGGCTTTATTGATAATTACTTAGAGTTATTTTATATGATTTATATAATTATTATATGATTTGTATTATTATTATTAGTTTAACAGTTATTATAAATCATGTATTTTAAATGAATATTAATATATACAGATCATATGTAATATAAATGAGCTGTAGTATCAAGAGATAACTATTTTAAAAATGACTACATGTGACCTTACATGTTCGAGTCTCTATCGCTATATATTTTCAAATGTAAAAACTAATTTAACAAGTTTCACTTGTGACTGCACTGATAGAGCAAGATAAGTTTTTATTTGTCCTCTTTCATTTTTCATATGACGTTTAAATTTGTCATTTTCTTCAATCTCTTAACCTTTAGCAAAACCTTTAACCTTTAGTTTTGAATCTTGCTGGGTCTCTCGCGAGAAGTAAATCAAACACAGTGATGTCACACATTCATGTGCACACGCTCCACAAACTCAGGATCAAAGCCTGAGTTGACAAAGAAAGTTGATGATCAGCATCATGGTACCAACAAAGCCGGAGGAGTGGTTTGGTTTTGTCAACTCGAAACTAATCCTGTAACTCTGAATTTGTTCAGCTACCATCATGGTACAGGCCCCAGGACTGAGTTGTTAATCAGCATTGTCATTTACCGTCTATACAAAGAAATACAATGTGAAAATACAGAGAAATGTACAAACTCTACCTTATCTTTATACGTCTATCTTTACATAATATCTTCAATTTTAAAATTGTGGCTGATACGAATAGCTGATTTTTTTTTTCATGTTATTGCTAATATTTAAGTTCAGTTTCATTTTGTCTAATGAAATTAAAAAGTGCTGTAAGTAAATTTAGGCACCAGGATGCACCAATATTAAAATTATGGCTGATACCAAAAAGTTGATAATATTTAAATTTTATAACCAATAACTGATAAATGGCAGATATTAAAATTCTATACTATTTTGTCTAAATAAATATAAAATAACACACTAAAAAACACACTAAAAACTAAAATAAATATTTTTAGATATTACAAGTGAATTTATAAGAATAATGTCCTTTTTTTATGTCATTTCAGTTGTTGCATGGGATAAACATGTAGACATGAATAAAAAAATTAGTAAACATAGAATGGCTATTTTTGTAGACAGGATATCACCTCATCGGTCATCAAACATTTAACTGGATCTGAGTGTAATCATGTTGATCTTTTCAGCAAGATGGATTTATTTCTGTTGAGAAATATGAACAGCATACTAAAAGAGAGTGTTGATTGTGTACATACCAAGTTTTGGGAATTTGGTAGGGTTGCATTAGTGTAAGGTATAGCCCTGTCCTAAAGAAGGAATCTTTGGTCACGGTGCCTTCCCTGAGTATGTGTGTTGGGTGGTTGCACTCCCTTGATGAGACAGATACGCTCTGACCAAATACAGAGCCTCTCTCACTGCTAGATAAACTGATCACATTACAGCGACTTCATGTGCCCACAGTGTCACAAATACACACTAATGTGTACACACTCTTCATGCAAACAAAAGCACTTGCATGTATTGGCATAAAGTAGCATCTCATTCATTTACTTCCTCATTCAGTCACTATTTTTCCATTTGCTTTCGCCTCTTGTCACTCTAACCTCAAGCCCCTCAATTATCTTTCTCTCTGCATTCTTCGTTCCACAAGATAATACAGTGGAATGCCTTTTTAATGCATAGTAAAATAACCCTGAAGTAAAAGAAATTCCTTATTTGAGGCAGCTTATTTCATCTGTAATTATAAAGAGCAGTGAAAGGACATTCCGAGTGAGCAGAGTAAACATTCTCTCTCAGCTTCATTAAATTACACCGAGTTGCCAACCGCTCTCATTCCATCCAGCTCTTGTTTTTTTGTTTTTTTAACACGCTGTACCGCACTTGACTGAGCTGAAACCGGGAGGATAATGAAAAAAGGAGGGATGGGATGTGCGCTTGTTCTTCAAAGAGGGCCCCATATCAGCACCCGAGCCAAGGGTCAACAGGGTCACCCGTCTGCTTGTAAAGCAAAGCACTTTAGAGGCAGGCTGAGTATGTGTGAATTCTCAGTGGCGCTGAGTGATACAAATCTGCTTTCAGCACATCTCATTCCAAACAAGTTGTTTTAAAGGCCTGGGCTGCATCCAAAATTGCATACTTCCCTACTGTATATAGTAGTGCAGGGTCCGAGTCCACTTTGTTGAGTCTGAGTTGGGTTTAAGTCGTTAACCAATCAAGATTGAGTGGGAGTCATTTATTAATACAGTATCTGTTGTCTTAATTTTATATTATTTATTTTTAACGTGGACTCGATTGTACCTAAAATTTCCTCAGAGTCCAAAATGTTTGACTTTGATTACAAATTTACCCAAGTGAGTGACACGTCTGAGTTCATTCATAATTGTACTCCGAACTTGAATCCGAGTCCAGCATCAAGTACTCTTCCTTTTTGAGTTTTGAATAGCAGTGAAGCAAAGCAACTGACACTAGTAGGTCACATGACAATGACAACATACTACACTCATTCAAACTATATAGAACATACTTTACTTAGTCAAAAGCCGTATTTATTCAGAGAGTATGTGATTTTGGACGCAGCCCTGGTTTTTGTACCAAGCTTCCCCAAGCATCTCGTCTTGACCGTTGATGTCGTCAGCACTTTAAAGACCACAGCATTTATCATAATTGTCCTTCTTCGAAGCCGCTCTTGTTCTCTGAGTTCGCCATTTCGACTCCTATTATGCGCCACGCTGTGCTAATTGATGTCATATTTCACTCTGACATTCGGTTGCATCCTTTCGTCCTATCCGTTCCTTTTCTCTCAAAGATTTAAATTGTGAATTTTCCCCTCTGTCAGCTATTTCCTGCAGGTCTGTGCTTTACAAGCAAATTCACCTCCTGTTTTTTCTCTCATAATGTAGATCTAGGCAATTTTGGAGGCTTCCCATTTACGTCTGAAAACCACTGCCCGTTCTGGTTAAGTTTTGGACTTTATCTGGTACTACACGGTGCACCGACAAGCGCTGATGTCCCCCTGGGGGGCAACAGTGGTCGAGTATGAAAGTGTGTGTGAGATGGCAGGCGACAGGCCCAAATCTTCGCTGACAGGTAGACAAGAAAACCCCCGAGGGGTGAGACAGGGCAAGGTGCGTTGTGCTCCCACTGTCAGGTGATCGGTAACCAGCGTCGCCCTCCTTCCACCTGACCTGCCAACCCTCAGGGGGGCATCCCTTCACGTCAGTGACCTATCGTTGGAGCTAATGCGTTTTAGCCTTGCCGACTCCAGTGGCGGCAGCATTATAACCTGGGTTACACTGAGACAGTGCGACAGCTGCGCCGGCCTGGATGTAACAACCAAGCATGTCAGCTTTTTTGTAAAAAATGGAAAGAGAAGCAGGGACAAGATCGAATCAGAGATGGAAAGAAGATATGAACAAGTGGGTATTTGTTCCAAGGGTGCAAGGACACAGAAACGTTGGCTGTGAACAGGCATCAAAAGTGGCAAGCTACTTATTTATTAATGTCATCGCATACCTTGTCTCTTAAAATATGGATGCATTGTTAAAACGAGGAGAACAAAGAGGGTGAACAAAGGACAAAAGACAGCCTGTTCTGTCCTTGCCAATGGTTGATAGTAATAGCTTTTTATCAGTCTACGTTTGCACAGTCCTTCAAATTCAACTAGACATGAAACTTATGTGCATGAGTCTCTTGTTTTATTCTGTCTATTATTATAGGTCATAAGCACTGTATCGAGTGTTGCCTACACTACAATAAAATATTTTCTTAATCGGTACTTTTGATTCTATCTATCTATCTATCTATCTATCTATCTATCTATCTATCTATCTATCTATCTATTTCAGCATTTTTAATAAGATATTAAGACTTGTTTTCATAGAGAACAGTATTTTTACCATACAGTTTTTAAGTTTTAAATGTATGCCTTTTAAAAGCTTTGAAATTAAAACATGCAAAATTGGCTTCTATTGTATCCCGTAAAATGCATTTCTTTCATAGTTTCTTTTGACATTTTGTATGAATGATATCTTCATTTCTCTTTACCTCAAACTTCTCAACCGAATATTGCACCAACCCAACCATCCTTGGCAATCTGCTACGGAAAGCCAGTCATCAGGAACATGCATCATAGGAATTTGTGTGCGGTATTCAGAGAAGTCCATTTCCCAGGCTAAGTAAACAGAGGCGGCATACAAACCGCAGGTGCTGGCAGCCAGGATGAAGGACACTCAGGCTTTGTTCAAAGAGCTAAACAAACAGAGATTGGAGCTGTCATCAGAACAGTGTGGAAAAATCAAAGCCGCCTTTCCCAGATAAATAAAAACGTGATGTGTCTCATCTTTGGTCTGAAACAGTTCCAGCAGGGAGTTAAAATGCATTTCAGTTTGTGAATAGAGATCTAAATCCTGCTCCACTTTTGTGTGTGAATGGGACTAGATTTTAATTTCAAGTGAATGTGAATAATCCCTGGCAAAACTCTAACCCAAAAATTAACCTAAAATTCAGCAAACCTCAAATCATGTGGCTTGTTAGGAAGAGAAATACTGTTACTTTTCTTCAGAAAATCTAAAATTCTAGTTTCTGTTCTGTTTAAAAGCAGACTTTAATGGATCAGTGAAGGTCAGTCCATGACTTAACAGTCTGGATTCTTTTGAATTATCGACAGCTGTGTTTCACAGGTGTGTATGGCTACTTCTCATCTCTCAGTATCCGCGTGAGGTGGTTTTGAGCACCGATTGTGTTTGTTGGTGTTGAAATGTGTGTGAAGTGGGACACATGACAGGATGCTGAAAGATCAAAGTCTGCATCATTTTCTGAGCATGTGACGTTAAACCTCAATTCACAGTGGTAGTAACGTTTTCCACTGAAGTTTGTTTTGCACTGTAGACACTTCTAGTTTGGCTTGACTAAAGAAAACATGCATGACATAAACATGTTGTTGGAAGTGTGTAGCAGATGTCTGAAGTCTCTGTGAGGGTAAATGAAGGCTGTGGAGTGGACACAGAAACAGGCTTTGATCATATAGAGTTAAGAATCAAATTTAATCCCAATTATCCCTCACATGGCTCTCCTTTCCAACTCAGTGTTTGTGTGTGTGTGTGTGTGTGTGTGTGTGTGTGTGTGTATGTTAGGTTGATGTCTGAAGGCAGGAAATCACAATGCATGTTTGAAGTGTGTATGGTGTGTGTGGTTTTAGGGGATGATGGAGGTCCCGTTCTCTCCTTCCCTAGAGCTGTGGCTTATCTCTCAGTGTAGAGGCGTCTGGAGCGTTCCATACGCTCTGAACTTGAGGCCAGCTGGCGTGGCCATCGTGCCGCCCAGAGAGACTTGCACACACTGACGGAGACCTTGAAGAAACACGCTTTCTGCTGTCGTTTTACACAGACACACACACATGTTATGGCCTAACAGGCTCTTTCAGATTCTGTGCTGTTTCTGCCACTTCCCATGATGCACTGCAGGGCCTGGACACACACTGGAGCATGGAGAGAAAAAGAAAAGAAGAGACATAGAGAGTTAGAGGTCAAATGCCCTCTAGCTATGATGTGGCTCCTGTCTCACCCAATCAGATTCTCAGAATCAAATATTTGTGCTGTTGTGACAATGCAAACACGCGAGTATTACCACTAGCACTATACACATCCACACATGCAGGTCCACACATCTTTCTTTTTATATGATAGAGACAACTTTCCATCAACATTTTATTTTTATTTAGCTATTGAAAATATTGTTATACCTTATATTTTTTACATAAAAAAATTGGTTTTAATAAATAGTTTACATTTTCCCCAAAGTTGTAGAAATAGTTATATTACATTATACATGTCTTTACTCTCACTTTTGATCATTTTAATGCATTTCTGCAGAATGTATTCATTTCTTTAAAAAATATTGCAGTTGCGTTTTATTAAAATCACAACCATGAACACATTCTCATATTTAGCTACAATATGTCTGCTTTTATTTAAGCAACTTGGCATGACGTTCATTTATTTTGTGCAGTTAGTTGATCATAACAGAGGTCATTTAGGAGAAAAATGGGCATTTGAAACTGTTTTGGGTGAAAAACCATGGAATTATAAGTGGTCCTTGGAAAGTAATTATTGTTTTTCAAACACATATCCTGACTTGCTATTGGCCAGACAAACAGACTCATGCCAATGTTGCTGTGTCAGACTGGTTGGGTCTGGTTGATACAGATCAACAGTGTAAACCTGCAGATAATTTACTTTATAGTTGTCTTTGCTTATTAATCTAAGATAGGAGAAAACATTTTAACTTTGAAAAGATTACACACTTCAGCTTTCAACCCAGTTCTCTAAGAACAATCTGGGCTGTTAGAGAGGTTTACTTAAGCTGAAACCTCAGTTTGAACACAGATCACACACAAAACCCCAGCAGCATTCTGCCTAAACCAGAGAGTGGAGAAGAGAAGGAGACAGAGGGAGAGAAAGACAATACATACTTGTGTTTAGATTCCTGATCTACACGAGGATCAGCCATCTTCAGCAGACAGATTTAGGACACTAGTCAATCAGAAATCCCCAAAACATACAACAGAAGCACAATAAAAAGTGAAATAAAACCCGAAACTGATACATCTGAAGTTGCACAGTTGGACATCACAGCTCTGACCCATCTCGCTGACCTTTCTCTTTAGCTCAGATCTACCGATTTGCAGCTGGGCTCCTGTTTTAACATCACAGAGTCAAACTAACGCAAGCAAAGGCCAAAGAGTGTCTGATCCAATCCTTTTACATATACACATGTGCATACATCAGTAGAGCGGGCAGACGGTCGCCGCCTGCATCCCGCTGTGGGGACATTAACTGCCATGTGAACTTTATTAGAGAGCCCTGCTTTAATTATCAAAAGCCTCTCAAAGCCGTGTTTGTTATTTGAGCCCAGTAAGAGAAGAAAGGGTATGAGATCAGGACTGTGGTCAGGCCCTTAGGGTAGAGGGCAGTCAGTCGGGTGAAATATGTGTGTGTGTCCGGAAGTTAAAGCCAGGTGTGCTGTAGTGTAAGTCCATTCAGTGGACTGACCCCATGAGGAAAATAGAGAGATTCATTAAAATGAGATGCCACTGCTGCCACCAGAGAGAGTTGGGAAAACAAACAAACCTTCAAAATCACTCTCTTTCTGGATCTGTTCCAAAACCTGGAAAGTTGCATACCTAGACAGCCTTTTAAGGCATCATAAATAAGCTGTTCCACGTTATGTTGCCTTTTTTTTTTTTTTTTTTAATTTTTCATCAAGATTTTAGGTCAAAATTTATTTGAAAGTACATTGTAAAAATATTTTTCAAAGTTTATAAGTCCTTTTTATTTTTCATTTTTAATCATTTAGTAACATATTGTTTTTTAAAAAGTATTATTAAAATATTACAATTTATTATATCATAAAAGCAGCATGCATAAAATATGCAGTCTAAAATAGTTTTACATAGATAGATAAATTAGATAGTATTTGATGTCATCTGCTCTGTATCCATCATGCATAAGACAATCCCAGAATGAATTGTGACAAACTCAAGAAAAAATTCAAATTCAAGAAAAAAAGTTAACTCAAGAAAAAATTCAAGATGCTGTGTTATGAAATGTACAATATTTTAAAAAATAACTTAATATTTTATTTAATACTAAAAAGTATTTTTTACAGAATGGTTAAATATACTTATATTTCTATCATATTCAGTGTTGATCTGTGGAGTGTATTTGTATAAACGTGAGAGTATCATCGTTGTTTTAGCAATATGCTAATAGAAAAATCAAATGTGAGTAAAGTCTTGCTATTTGTGTTGCATGTGAGGTTGCTGATGAAATTGAATTTTAAATTCAGTTGATGTTCTGTTTCATTTAAGATGTTGCCTGTGTAGAGCTTGTTTCTTTCTTTTATTCACCCCTTTACACCATATTTTTGGCAGACCTTGCCATCAAGAGAGAGAGAGAGACAGTCAGTCTATTTGGTAAACCATCCGTAAGCTTGAATTCAATCATACTGCCAAAAAATTGCCAAAAAAGCCCAAACAAACAAAAACTAGTCTCTCTCTCTTCTAAAAACATGTCTAGTGCGAGTCAGCACCCCCTGTTATCCACAGCAGCATGTGTCATTGAAACACAAGGATTTATGATTGCATGTTTAATTGATTTAATACAGAAAATTAGGGAGGAAAGCTACTTATGCTCTTCCGCTATCTGCTCCAGGGGGGAAAATAAATAAATAAATACTGTCCCAAATAATTACAGCTGCTGTTTGGTAACACCCCCCTTTCAACCCCCTTCCAGTGACAATTAAGCAGAGACCCAAAATACTAGGCCTTGTAACAGGATTAACTCTGTATGTTTAAGAGGTAGAGGAAATAATTAGTCTTATTGCAGATAACAGTAATCAGGTTAACGGCCATGTCTCATTATGGGCTCTGGTCCTGGTATTCACTCTACTATTGTCCCTCCTTACTTCCATCCTTCTCGCTCTCTCTCTCTTCTTAAACACTTAATGTTGCGTGTATATGTGTGAATGCAGAATATGCTGATGACCATTTTCATCCTGCTTTAGCTTCCTTAGAAAATCCCATCATTCATTGCACCAGTGTTGGGAAGTTGCAAAGAAAAAGTGGTGATTTTTTTTTTTTTTCACTGAATCTTCTTTACTGAAGAAAATAATAATAATAACAATTAACAATTAATGCATTTGAATATTTGCAGCTTTTATATTAATATATATATTTTTTTAGTTTATAGAATAACCTTTTAATTGACCTATACTTGTATATGTATACTTTTATATATTTTGTTATATTTTATATATTATATGTATTTTTATTATATAAATGCTTAATTTTGCCATTCATTAAGCTCAGTTTACAGTTAATAGAAGTTTTTAAATTAGCCACTATGAATGAATGCAGCACCACCTTCAAGGTAACGTAAATACAACTTTGTGAAGTACACTGAAAAGGAAAGCCATGTGAATACATTAGCGTAATGTCACGTTCTGTGTAGCCGAGCATCTTTGTTGCCCTTTCCACCTTGCTTCTTTCTTTTTCCTTAGATCAATAAGCACAGACAAGCATGGGTCTGCAATCTGCTTTAAATTAGATAAAATATTCTTTCAAGTGACTGTTAAATTGATCTTTTTAGCAAACACTCGGCCGAGAGAGGGAAAAAAAAGCCGTCAGCGAGAGCTGTTATTGAAATAGGCAGCGAAATGTATTCGGGACAGACGATTCCAATCTATTCTTGTCTGCTTCAGACATTGATGTGTGTGGAACCGAATAATATCGAGCAGTGGAATATCTGTAAACAAACTGTCAAAGCAGGAGAAAGGCACGTAGTGAGATAATCATTTTAATATATTCTCGCAAAAGAAAGCTACAGATTGCTGTTGTGGATATCTAGTTTTGGCTTTTTAGTAAGCAGGAAGGCTTTAGATGAAAACCTTGTCTAATTTGAGAGGGGGTGAATTAAATCTGGAGTTGCATTAATGGTGTTTCAACAGGATGAGGGAAAATCCAATCAAATCTCTGTAATCCGGTTTGCCAGGGTGAGGCTGGCACCTCTGGGATTTGTTTTAAAATCTCTTGCCCATCAATGTGCCACACAGCTGGTCTGGAATCACAACAGATGGACCGAAAGTGTTTTTCTTGCAGGATTACACATATGCCTATAACATGTAGAGTCATTTGAAAACACGCTTTCCTGTTCTGCTTTCGATAAATTAATTAAATAAAGCAGATTATGTTTATTTTCAGATGCAACAGGCTCTAGCTTTTCCATCCACCTCTTTCTGTCCACCTTAAACAGCATTCCATTGGCCTTCCTATTTTCTTTTCTCTCCTGTCTGCACTCCATCATTGTTCTGACTGTCTAAGTCCTGGCACTGAAAGCCTCCGGCCCCAGGACGTCACTCACACTTTAGGGTGAGAAACAGGCGTGAAGCTGGAGGTTAATATCCATGACTGGGAGATGAGAGATCTGCTGTGGCTGAGCAGGACAGACAGGCTCCACAGACTGACAGGAGCAGCATAAAAGCTCCTCACCTTCCTGCAGAGGGGCGAATCCAGGCCAGGAGGGCAGTAGACGAATGCTAATGCACCGTGACAGTCTTCTGTGTCCATCGCTGCCCCATGACGCCCTGTGAGGCTGAAGACAAGATGAGGAGATGATTGTGTAAAACCCCATTTAAAGAGACCAGTCGGTTTATAGAATTAGCCAATATCATCATGTCAAGATTTGTGACATCTAAGCTGTTTGTAGTGTAGTACTGTAAATGTCAAGTGTGGTATGAAGTATGGCAGAGAGATTAGTTGTTTCTACCAGGGTTGGGCAAAATTCATAACTGAAGAATCGACTTTCAATCCCTTTCAATTTATGAGTGTGAATTTGAATTGAATTGGCCATTAACCACAGAATCCTGAAATGGTATTTGAATTATATCAACAGGAATAAGAATTGCAATTCAAAGAAATTCAACATTAATAATGCATTCTTGGAGATGAAGTATTCTTCCACTCTGTTCCACAAAATCTTTTCATCATTCATCCATCCATGTATGAATCCATCCATCCCTCTCTGTCTGTCTTTTCATCCATCTACTCCTCTAACCATCTATCTGTCTTATTCATCCATCTGTCTGTCTCTGTTTTTTATCATCCATCCGTCTGTCTCTGTCTGTATTTTCATCCATCTACTCCTCTAACCATGTATCTTTATATTAATCCATGTCTTTTCATCATCTATCCATCCATTCATTCTTCCATCCATGATTTTTTTGTTCAGTCAGTTTTAATTCTCCTTTCTTATATTCAAATATTGCAGTTTAACATCCTGTTTACTGTTTAAATTCAAAATTCAATTCAAATTCCAACTCATTAAAAAGGACATTTTTCAGTTGCTTTGTTGCTACAACTTGCTCATTGTAAATGCCTCTTGAGAATACTTGGTTTTTATCATGGTTTAAAATATTTACATTGACCTCTGTTGGTTGTCAAGTTTGTCCATGCTGAAAAATAATGCTTAGACCAGTTTGGACCAGCTTAAACTCTTAACTGGTCTTACTGGCACATGGTAGTTAATCTGGTTATTGTTGCAGGTAGATCAGCTGACCAGCTAAAAAAAGTATGAAAGTGTCCAAAACTTTCATCATACTGGTAAAAAGATGGTTAATCTGGTTACCAGCTAAACCAGCTTGTTCTTTTTTTCAGAAGGCACTTTTGCGGGGTAGCGGAGCTAATGCTATCATTGAGTAGTAAGCTGTATCCTCTCTCTATCATCTCTCTCCTCCCTCCCTCACTCCTTGGTTAATTTCTGCTCTCTCCTCCAGGGTCATTACCTCTATGTAACCTCAGTGTCAGTGAGGGAATATGCTGATGGTGTTTATAGTCAACCCCACTTAGCCTTGCTCCAGTACCACCGCGCTCCGCAATATCGATAACGAGAACACAAAAAAGGTTTTGCCCTCGGTTTAATTAAAAGAATTAAAGACCTTGTTTCTACTTTGTAGCTGTGTCTGGCAGATCAATTCTCACCTGAATTGTTTCTGGGTGCTGACTAATTGTTTCACGCGGTAATGGCTGGATCAAAGGGCCTCCACCTTAATTGGTAGAACAGAGAATGAGACAGATAGCTGCATTAGAGGAAACAAAAGCAATTGTAGTCATCAGAGAGGCCTAGCACGATTGTGGTGAGCCAGCCAAATGATAAAAAAACACATTTTGCCTTTCGTGTCAGTGATATAAATAATTTGTTGGCAGTGTATATGTATTTTAAGAAAGCATTTACAAAGTTTTGGAGAAACTTTGGCAGTTAGCACTAGTTTGACAGTGGCAGATTCAGAGTATGATTATAAGTGTTAGCATGGCATAATCAAGCAAATGTCCTTGATGGAAATGGTGAGTGTCGTGGAACCTGATTGGTGATGTTACCTGCGACTGGAAAGATGGTGGTAATCTCTCTTCACTTTATATGTCTGAAGCGCTATTGATCCCTCCTGCAATCATGCTAGAGCAGCACTTGGCGTATTCATTATTGAATCCACCAGCCTCTGCAAAAGCAGGATGAGTGTGTTTAATGAAAGGAAACAAAGGCAGACGGGTGCAGAGCATACTTGCCAATCACCATGCTGTGTGATGAATAAGCAGAGAAAGGAATAGACAGAGTTGAGGAGAATTAGCTCATCAGAGTTGGTCCGTGGGGCGAAGTGGCTGATGCAAGCCAAGTGGCTCTTCCTGAAATCCTCCTCAGGCCCAGACCCAGACCCTGGGCTGAAGTGAAAGCTTCCCCCTTAGTTTGATGCATCCTGCTCCGTAAAGAAACATCCCGCCTCCCCTCCCTCCCTCCCCAGCACATGGTCTCCACTCGCTGGTGAATCACTTGCTCTTCCTGCTGGTTTTTGCTATTATTCAAAGCTTGTTGTGCTGCCAGTGCTCCCGAAGGCAAACGCACATCAATCCTGACTAATCCCGCTCTCTGTAGAATGAAGATAAATAACACGCTGCTCTCTCTTCCCCCTTTAATACATGTTAAATGAAGTGTGCCGTCTGCGAGTTTTTTTCTGGCAAAAGTTAAAGGCCTAATACGTTTATTCTTAAAACGATAGGCAAATATATTCCCCTTGCTGGAGGAATATGTAGAGCAGGTGTGCAATACTGAAAAGTTCAATTTGCTGTTAGTTTTGGACATTTTTTGTGAACAAACAATTTAGCCATGAAGGAGAACCAGGCATTTGCTAAATCCTCCTTTTAATGAGGAATTTATGGGGTTATTTATTTATTTATTTATTCAAATATATTCTATTTATTTATTTATCCAAATATATTTCATTGATTGATTTCTCCTGATATTATTTTTAATTGTCTATTATCTTTTTTAGAGAGCTTTGGAAATTAACTGTGATTAATTTGATTAGATACATCATGGAACTCTTCATTTTTAATCAATTGACAGCCCTAATTTTAAAGGGATTTTCTCTGGCGAAGTTTTGCAGGGATAATTTAGAGGCCATAAATGAGTGGAGGTTCATTTAATCATCACGTTGCTTTTTGTTAGAACTCTAGCATCCTTGATGGAGGTGTTCAATATTAATAGGACAAATTATAAAACTTAGGAGAGCTTTTAATGGTCTCGTTGCAGGGACCTGGAGACCTTTTCTACAGCATTAGTCTCTGTTTCTCTCTCCCACTCCCACTTTCTCCCCCATCCTTTTCTTTCTTTATTTCCTCATTGTCACTAGAATGTTTCTGAAAGCAGTCAGCTTCTGTTGAATACATTAGCTTGGCTCACATTGGAAACAATACAAGACCATTTTAATCAAGTACATTTAGACATCAATATTTGAGATAATAGACCCATAAGAGACTTTTGTCAGAGTAGACAGCATATTTGATTTGACGTAAATGAAGACAAGGCCGTGAGACATTTCTGTACACTCAGTATTTGGTATTGTAGTTTACATGAATGAAGATCATTAGTTTGGTGAAAGATTGAAATGATGTCTTTTTACAAATCAAGACAATACATTGTGGAAAACATGAGTTTTGTATATTTTAATATTGTGCGTTAAATGGACTGTACACCAGTCCCTCAAAGAAAGGAGAAAAGAGAATGTGATTCAGAGATTAACAAATAGGTGTGAGGTTGAATACTCAGGTAGAAACATTATTCAAGGCGACTTGCTTGCAAGGACATGGGCGTTTCAAAATAAAGATGCTGTGGCGCGATAGCACACCTCTACATGACTCACTGAGCACCACACGAATGTGTGACTTCATTGTTCCCTCTAATGTCCATTCACACGGAGATTGAGATATTTACCCTGGATAGCCAGTAGGATAGCATCTTATTAATGCCGCCCATTAGTAAGGTTGTCGTTAATGCGGCAAGAGGCCAGTTCCAGGAGGAAGCTTCATTAGCATAATTGCTGTCTCTCTGCTTCTCATTATTGACGCAAACACTTCCTCTGTCTCTTCCTCTCTTTTTTCATCTACTTCCTCCCATTGATGTCCTGCTAAAATAGTGCATAACTAAACGTTCTAACCTTGCTTCTAGAAGGATTCATAAATATTTCTTAAATGGGTGTTTCTTCAACTTCTTTGTCCCAGGGGTTGACTTTTATTTAAAGTAATAGAATGCTTTTTTCCCCCCTTATTTATATGAAGGTCACATTGCAACTGTCTGGGAAAGTTTTTACCATGCTATCTACTTTTAGATGGACTTTATGTTTAGATTTTAAGCATTTTGAAATAAATTGGCCAACTTTTTTGTCTTGCTATGGGTAATTTCAATTTATGTATCCTAGATATACACAATTAAATAATAACTTTCACACTTTTTTTTTTCAAAAGTTTACCAAAAAGATGACAGTGTCAGTGAATAACATGCTTGAGATGAGAAAATAAAGAGAGATCAAGGCAAGTATCAGTTGTATGCAGAGTATTTTATTGTGTTATTTCCAGTCCAAGATGCAATTTTGTTATGCAAACAGTGCAAAAATATTTAATTGTGTGTATTTAGAAATGCATAAAATGCTAGAATGAAGTCGACCATTTTATTCCCAAAAAAAAAAAAAAAAGGCCATGACACAATGCAATCAAACACAATACATAATTTGAGATATGATGGAAATCTTAATGACTTTCAACAAAATGACAGAATTCTCCTTTGATGTTTGTACAGTATGTCCACTTTTGGACATCATTGTTGGTCAAATTAATGTGAGTTTGAAAAGTGTATTTTAAATCTACATAACCAAAGGTGCCCACAGTGGAAGTAACATCCAATTATGTGTTTCGTTCAACTGAGCTTTGTCAAGTTCTGGTTATCAGAAAAACAGCTCACGTGGTGGGAAATATGGTAAATTGTAGAATTTCTAGTCCACTTGTGTTTGAGACTCAGATGGTCATGTGTCATTTCAACACGTGACAAAAATGCTGTATTGTATTCCTTGCTATTTTTTGTGTGTGTACGTATGTGTGAAACAGTGCGTGTGTGTGTGTACCCTGAGTCACAATCATGTGCGTATGAGCTGGATGAGATAGACCTCACGACACGGCAGCAGGTTCTAGTTAGATTACACACTGTAATTGGCTCATCACCCACGTTTATGTAACCGGCATACTGCAAATGACTCTAGGTGTTGGAACATTGCACGGAATACAAAGGTTTAATTACAACTTACATTAGTTAGAGTGTGTATTGGCACATTTTATGTAGTTAGGTGCTTAAAAATAAACAGACAAATGCGAAAAATCATTTCTCTGATCAGAAACTGGATTTGCAATACATTAAACTTTCATTATGTTTCATAATTCCTGTTGAAAGAGTATATTATACTCTTAAAAATTAAAGTTCCAAATGGGGGTTTTCACAGCGTTGCCATAAAAGAAACATTTGGGTTCCTAAAAGAACCTTTCAGGTAACAGTTCTCAAAAGAACCATTTTTTCTTAGTGTGAAGAACATTTTAATGATCTAAAGAACTTTTCCACTAAAGAAACTTTTGTGGAATAAAAAGGTTCCATGGATGTAAAAGGTAGAAATGGACAGGTTTGAAAATGAGAGACAGCTGAGAGCTGACAAAAAGGCAAAGCAACAAGTGAAGACCAACGCTGCTGCATCTTCCTTTTCCTGCTCCACGTCCACACCAAGACCTCCATTACCCATCCGTCCTCTCCAGAGACACTTTTCCACACCATCTATCATTTCATGAAAACATGTAGCCTGTGGACAACTTTCTGAAGTCTTTGTTTTAAGAGAAACTTTGTCTGCTGCTGTTTACCAGTAGCATCTCTGAGGCTAGACAGCTTCGGTCAGAGCGTGAGAGGAGAAAAGAGCATAGGAGTGAGGTAAACAACTTTATCACTGGAAATCCGATTGGAGAGCTGGTGTGAGTGGTTGCTTCTTATCTAGCTGCCTCCCAGCAGTGAGATCCTTTAAACAAGCGAAGGGAGACTCGGGCTTTCGATTAGAGCCTCACCAGGACTTGAATTTCATAAAGCGCCGCAGTTTTTGTCACATATCTCGGAGCCAAAGTGAGAGGAATGTAAAAAAGAAGTGAATGGTTGAGGAATGGGGGGAGAGAGAAGAAACGGATGCATAGAGAGCAGAGAAGAGGTGACAGGGGCAGAGATGGAGGCTTCCTTAATCACACTTCAGATCCCAGAGTTAGAACTCAACACCAGCATCTAATCCTCTGTCTCCACTGGCCGAAGTCTTGAAGTCATACTTCATGCACTTATAAGGGAATGAGACAAGGGAGAATGAAACCAACTCAGAAATCTGAGGTAGACTTTGACGACTTCTTGTTTCCTGTGATTCTGTTTTCCTGCAGGAAAGGAAGCCATTGTGGCTGCTCAGTGAGATTTGGCCAGATTTACAGATTCTCACAGTCATTGTTCGGCATCTCTTTGCAAGTTGTTCGCTTTTTGAAATCGCCACCCCTCCCCAAACACACGGGCGGCTTAGCGTTCTTTATTTAGCCGATTTTGATAGCCATTTATGCAAACAAAAAGACAAATCTTCTGCTTTGATCGCCGATCCATGTCTTTGCTCTACAGGGATGCAGATTGAGCCGCGTTGTGTGTTTAGTGAGGGGGGTTGGTACAGTCTTATTTATATTCTATTATAACATTTATAACTATTTTGAATTAAATTTTATTCTTTTTCATTTCAGTGTAAATTTTTAGGAATTTTGTTATCTGCATTTGTAATTTTTGTTAATTATTTTATTTTATTTCTATAAATATTTTATTTTTATTTTAGTGTTAGGTTTAGTAATTTTAGTGATTCATCTTAAACTTAATTTTAGCTAGCTGCCTATAGGCGACTTGTAGTTTTTAGGATATATTTATCCATCAAAATATATTTTGTTTTAATTCATTTCAGCTTTATTTCAGTTATCGAATATGATTATTTTTAGTTTAGTTTTAGTTGAATTTTTCATCTAATATTTATATTTAATTTCAATTCATTTCAGCTTTATTTCAGGTATCGAAATTATTATTTTTATTTCAGTCATAAGCTTAGTGATTTTAGTACTT
The DNA here is from genome assembly GCA_039654775.1 of Spinibarbus caldwelli. Lineage (NCBI taxonomy): Eukaryota > Metazoa > Chordata > Actinopteri > Cypriniformes > Cyprinidae > Spinibarbus > Spinibarbus caldwelli. Next base: position 27,858,798 of record CM077227.1, on the reverse strand, counting down.
CTGCTTCTACTTAGTACTGAACTTGTTTATTTAAGTTACCTGCCAAGGCAACATTTCTTGTTTTTGCTAAAGTTTTTTTTGAAGTTTTTTTTTTTATCTAATATTTGTATTTCAATTATGAAAAATGGTTTTAGTTTTAGGTTAACAGTAACAACAATGGTTGGGTACATGTGTTTGTTTGGGTACACGGGCAGACCCTCCCATCAGACGGTCAGACGGGGCAACCCCGAACCTAATTTGCGGTGCAGCTGTAGGTACCTTTCATCTCTCCCAAACGCGGGCGGTTCTGCTTTCACTTCATCTTTTAGTGTTTGAAAACATTGGCATTCATGTGCCCATGTGTGCGTCTGCTTTTTGTAGACTAGCCCAGCGGGGTCTGCCAGGGTCCCATCCAGCTCTGTGTGCCACTTCTTCACAGAGTCACTTGAGTGGAAAATCTAGACGTGGAGGGGAGCATTTCACCTAAATGGGACATGGGAATGTTGGTGGTGGAGCTTTGCGATTTCCCTGCGGGGATTCCGGGGGCCGGATGAATGGCTGGAAGTTTTTCAGGATTTGCCACTAAGCTCGACCAGACCAGCATACGCTGACTCGTTCCAGCGCGGCACTTCTCCATTCATTGGAAAGAGCGTAACCTCAACAGGGGTTAACAACAAATACAAGCACATTCAGCCTTGAGGAAATGAGCTTTCTTAAGAACACACAAGCCCTCCTTTGGTTTCTGAGGGCTTTAGGTCATTATCTGTGTCTATAATTGTTTTCGTTAAAATGGAATGATGTATTGGCACAAATCCTGCACTTTACGTGTTTTCCATCATTTTTATTCTTGTAGTGAGCTATGCATGAGTGACGGAAGGATCCACTTTGTTTGTTCTCATCCCGTTGGAGCATCATAAATCTAGCCAGACATATGATACACTAATGAATAATGAAGAGCAAATCTCTTTCTCGCTCTCTTTTTCAATCTCTCTCTCTCTTCTGTTGTTGTCTATGGAGACGCTGAGGCCTGAAATGCACATTTTAACAAAGAACAACAATTATGCTCCTCATTTGCATGACTTAACATGCATTTGCATGTGCTTGCACAGAACGCTTTGTGTACGGCCTGTGTTTAACACAGCAGAACGTGGAGCCGTTAACAAGCTTTATCCTGAGACCGAGCCTAATGGACGACAGCCCTGCTGGAAGTTTAATGATTCTTTGCTCACAAATGTAGCGAGAGGTGGACAGACAGATGGAGTGACAGACAGAGACATTAGCTTGAAGACTTACATACTCTACACAAGAAATGTCAATGCAACAGTGTCTAACAGGTTGCCGACAAAAGCAATTATAATATACTGTGTCTGTACTATATTAGTTATCAGGATCAGTTGATAATTAGTTTTTTTATTCAACAAATTAAAAATATATGTATTTTTTTTTTTATTCAAAGTTATCTTTAAAAACAATAATAATTAAATAATACTGTTAGCCTATAGCAAATCTCAGTATGAATATCCATTTTTCATACTGTCCATTAAAATGTTTGATGGTTAATTTTAATCTTATCATGTAAAATGATGATTTTAGATTTTAGTGTTTTACTTTTTAAAAATGTATACAATTTTAGTGTTCGTAATTTATCGGCTATTGGCCATTAAAATTAAATTAATTATCGATTTATTGGTATCATCCAGAATTTTAATACTGAAGCATCCCCATTTAGAAACCTGTCAGTAGCTGAGTGATAATGCCTTACATAATGCACGAGATGTTGAGGGAGTTCCTCGTTGTCCATTTAGTCCAAACCTGAGAAGATCCAGTACCCATCCTGTTGAAAATCTCCCCTTTCTTCTTCAGGTTTCATGATATCGACGTGATGAACACACACGGTGCACAGAATCTCTGATTGTAGCTTTTTTTAAAGAAATTTCCTGGCATAAATCATAAATATGATATGAGCCCTTGCATCAATTTTTCAGGGCTTTATGTTTTAATGCTGAACAAAAGTTCTCAGATATTCATAATTTAAGTGACAGTTTCCATGTTTTAGATTGGTCTATTTCCACAGAGCTTATGAAATGTGGATCCGAGACTTTTGCTTGATGATGAAAACCACATTGAAAATAGTCTTTATTCAGGGACGCGTTATTGTAAATGTGAGGACTGGTGAATTATTGAGAGTGTGTCCTGAGGGTGCAATGCGAAAAATGGGAAGTACTATACGCTAACTTCTTGAGTCTCTCTGTCTCCATTTTTCATATGTCTTTCTTTGAGGTGGTTTATAGGGCTCAAAAACAGCTGTATTATTACATGCGGTTTGGAATATTAAGCTCAACGAGAATGTATCTGTTTTTTTCTTTTAACTGTTCCTCCGCTCGCATTATCTTTGCCATTCATTGTTTAAGTGCTCCACATGGACTGAGTCTCTCTTCCATCACACCTGTCTTGCATTACAAAAGAAACGAAGCTCCCTGAAGAACAGATTGATTTACTTGTCTGAATAAGCTGCAGGTACTGACTATTTAAGAGCATCCGATGAGACTATTTCACAAGCACATGGAGCTTACTGCGTGACAATTCTTATTGCTAGTGCGGAGCTTTTTGATGATATACACTGAAAATATATATCCCAGAGGAACTGTTTATTGCTCAGTTGTTGCTCTTTCAGAGCTCAGGAGATCTGTTCAGTTATGTTTTGTTCTGTTTCTTGTTAAACTATCTTTCATCAAATTAGTGAAGGCAAATTTATTTATATAGTGTATTTCACAATATACAGTACATACAGTAGTTTCAGAGCAGCTTTACAGAAAATCATGATGTTAGTGTTTCTTAATGTCTTAATGCCCTATAGTCTATTTAGCATATTAGAATTGGGAAATAATGTAGTTTAAATTTTGCAACAATTCAAGCAATCAAATACTTGCTGTATAGTATATATCGCCATACACGAGTATGCTGTATGTATGCAGAAAAGTTGGACATATTTATATATCCAACTATATATAGAGCTGGGGGATAATATGTGAGGTGAGATTTGATATCGCTTTATTTGAGTGTACTGCTTGTATGCAAATAAAGTTGAATGTAGTATATTAATTAAACAAGAATTAAAATGGAAGTAGGTGAGAAGTTTGTTCATGTATGTTTCATTGAACATATATTAATTTAATTATAGTATATTAATTAAACTGGAATTAAAATGTAAGTAGGTGAGAAGTTTGTTCATGTATGTTTAATTGATCTCAGATATTTATCTAAAATATTAGAGGGAAAAAATGTGACAATTGTTGACATATAGTACAATTCTAGAACTATAAAATTCATAATATGGATTAATATGGATTATCTGGCCTTGAAAGAATTTAATGAGAAATATTTGAGTTCATATGTGACCTTGGACCACAATACCAGTCATAAGGGTCAATTTTGTGAAATTGATTTATTTTGAATAAATAAGCTTTCCATTGATGTATGGTTTGTTAGGATAGGACAATATTTGGCTGAGATACGACTATTTGAACATCTGGAATCTAAGGATGCAAAAAAATCAAAATACTGAGAAAATTGCCTTTAAAGTTGCCCAAATAAAGTTCTTAGCAATGCATATTACTAATCAAAAATTAAGTTTTGATATATTTACGGCAGAAAATTTACTAAATATCTCCATGGAACATGATCTTAGACTGGTTTTGTGGTCCAGGGTCACATATTGATATCTCAGACTTACAATTGCAGACTTTCGGTGACTGGGCAAATGTGAGCACAGTTTGAGACATTATTGATCTTTTCTGAAAGTCTGGATGAGAACCGTGAGATTGCTAGAGTCTGTTTTTTTCTTTTGTAGAAATATCTGAAAAGTGGAAGTCTCTATTTTCATCTCATCACTGTCTAGGAGAAGCAATTGAGATGTTAACAATATCTTTTTGGTGAGTTTTCTTTTGTCGGAGGAAGCATATAGAGAGAATCTGACTTGCTTTGAGAACATATGGAAAGAGATGTGTCTTGCTAAACCCCAGCAGTGACAGGGCAGTCAGCCTTTGTACGGAACAGATTGACTCATTTAATATAACTTTTCCCACATGGTCACCACTGAACATAGTTTGGTCCATTCTAATAAAGGAGCAGAAACAGCAAATGGAGCAGAAGACTTGCAGGTCGTAGTTTGCAAAGTCACTTCTAGATGTATTGAGAAAGAGCGACAGAGCAGATCTCAACGGTGGAAGGGTGCCTGCAGTTCTCCTAACATCAATTTGAAAATGTTTCCCATGTTCCCCTCTCCAGTAAAGCCTGTCAGACTCCACCAAGGTAACTGAGTTTCTGCAGAGGTGAAATGAAACTGAAGTTTCAGCAGCAGCATCAAAGGGAAAGGCGCTGCTTGTGGTTTGTCTACTCCTCACAGCCCAAGTGATCGATTTAATTCCTTGTAGTAAAGGGGAGAGTGGAAAGATGGATCCAGGATCAGGCATCTCATAGATCTGGCAGAGTTCTGCAGAGCACCTCTATGCCATGTAGGAAAAAATACCTTGATGTGCGAGATGATGTATGTGAGCAACCTTAAAATAAAAGTACCTCTCATCGGAGGGCACAGGCCTTTGATCACATATTGATGGTGTGTTATGGTAAACAGATGCCCTTGCTGTATCGCTTTAGCCCAGTGGTTTTCAAAGTGTGGGGTGCACCCCCTAAAGCAGTGCCACTGTTCTTTTATTTATTTTAGTATGTTGTAAATATATCATGGCACACCAGTTTTTTATAATTAACTCTTTCCCCGCCATTGATGAGTCATCTCGTCTTTTATGAGAAAACGCTTCCCCGCCAAGGATGAGATTTTACGGCTTTCTGTGTTTTTACTGTTATAAGCTCGGGGGCGTTATTACGCATCTTCTGAATGTGACCAGAATCTCCCGATCAAAAACACAAGCGAAGAAGATGCAGAAACATGCGGTCTCATATGTAAGCAGATGCATATGAAAAATAATGCAATCATCAACAATAAACAGCATATAAATCAAAACTGCCTGATGTTACTGTGTGAAATGTCAATTCAGGAAGTGTTAAAGGACTTTGGGGGTGCTGATGGAAGCGATCATATACTGAATATGATCCAGATGTAGGCTTTTTGCTCAAAATGTTGCTTTTTTTAATTTATTTTTAATTTTTTTATGAAACTTACCTACATTCAAATGTTGATAAAAAAGAATGCTTGAAGCTACAGTAAAACAGATTTTTTTTGTTGTTGTTGTTTAAAAGTAGAGGCTCGGTTCTTTATTTTGTTGTATTGCATGTTCAGATATTCATACAACAAAATATTCTGGGGGCCATGAAAATTTTGTGAAAAATGATCAAAAACGCTGGCGGTGGCTGGCAGCTTTTTAAAAAAATGCTGGCAGGGAAACAGTGAAATATTTTTGTGTAGTTTTTCAGCATAAAGTAAAATAATTGAGAAAATAACTGAGGAATGCAAGCCTACTGACATAAATTATAACAAAACAGTGAAAAAGAATATGCTGTTTTTAATTGTCCTTTGTGATAAAAATATATAAAAATTTACACTATCGTTAAAAAAATTCAGTACTTTTATTCAGCAAGGATGTATTAAATTGATCAAAAGTGACAGTTTTACTGTTCAACTTTTACATACAAAAACTGTAAATGAAATGCTAATAAAATCATTTATATATATATATATATATATATATATATATATATATATATATATACATAACTGTATATTAGATTTTACATCAGTTTTTCTATTATAAACTGCTAATAAATCCTCAGTTTTTTTGTCATTTGTAGTATTTGTGAAATCAAAATTATTTCTGTTTTTTATTATTGTTATTCACCATTTTTGATGTGGTGGGTGCAAATGTTCTTCTTTAAAAGTAGGGCATCACTAAAAACAATTAAGATCCACTACTTTAATCTACAGTGAAGTGTCACATGAAGACATGTCAGACAGTAGACAGTGCAGACTTGACTGAGTTGATCAGTTAATGCAACAAATACGAAGTTAACCTGCTTCTCCACCTCCTCTCAGGGCCTCTTTGCCCTCTACCCTTTTTGATTTCACACTGCCCAGACGTGGCATGGAGCATGTGTGAGGGGACATAGAGAGGAGTTCTCTCGCCCTTTAATGACTCCGGGTCTGAGTTGGAGCAGATCAGAGGTAATGAGACATCCTTTGATATAACGGCTCCACTCCATCCAGGAGAGTGATAGAGAGTGTGTGCCGCACTGGCAGGCTTACTTTGAGAGGTGTGTGCTGGTGCTGATCACGGTCATTATCTCACCTTAGGACTCAGCAGCTGTAACCCTTGCACACACATGCAGAGCCTCTAATTGAGTTTCTGTGTTGTGCTGACTGGGCTTTGATTCGCCCACGAGTGGTCAGAGAGAGGTGCTTGTCTTCCATGTTTCTAAGCCTTTTACTATCTCTCTCTGTCTCTGTGGTCAGACAGCATCTTAATCCCAGCATCCCAGATGACTTCTGACACACTCTAATCATCTATAGAACAAGATTATGAAATTAGACACCACTTTGATCCCTCTGTTGGAAAACCAGGTCATTCCAGCTTAAGGTGGTGTGGTGGCTGGTCCAAGCTGATCGTCTTTTCATGTTTACTTAAAGCACGAAATGAACTGGAAAGAGCATCAGAACGTATTTTATTTCAACCACGGAAAGATGTCAATACACACCATTTTTCAAGTTTAAGTCCACCGAAGTTAATCTACTCTCCTGTCTGATTTGTTTGTCGGACAAGATGGCGGATTTGGCGTTATGATTGGTCAGATCACCTGTCAATCAAGCTCTTTGCGAAGGGTCAGTTATATAAGTGAAACAGGATTTTAAAAAAGCAGACTTGATCTTATATCTTTAGAATGGAATGAATTGTATAATATAGGCAACTAGTCTTAAGTTGTTGAAAGAAGCGAAAAAGTGGTGTTTCTTTCTTTGCAATAATGCATGCTGATGAAAGTAAAAAAATAAGGTTCATTTTGATTCCATGTTGACCATACTGGTTCTTTAAGAACAATACGCTGATATGATTTATTTTATACGCTGATATGATTTATTTTTAATCTCTAATGAGCCACTTAATCAATTGAAGAACTTTGATGCGGAGAAAATTCCAGAAGATGGTTGTTTGCCAAACCATTTCTTTATTTTTAAGAGTATGGGTCTGAACTCAGCCCAGTTTCCACAGAAAGGAGGAACAGTTGACGACCGGTTTGGAGCGGCACGTGTGTTTGTGAATGTTTTTGTGGTTTAGGTCAGCGCTGTGCTGTCATGAGCGGCGGCTCCCGCTGTATTTCACTGTGGAGTGAGGACGTGTGTCCACAAACAGCCTCGAGCTTTCAATCAGATCTCAGCCGCTGAAATGAAAAGGAAATAAACAGCAAGAGGAAAAAAGGGGAGCGAGAGTGAGAGAGAAAACACATCACTAAGATGGAGGATCTATCTCTTAGTCTTGTTGTTGCATTTATCTGAAGAGTGGTTTCTCTCCTCTGTGTAACAGCTCCACTGCTCTCTCTCTCCTTTTTTTGAAAGTCTGTTTTCCTTTTTCCCCTTGGCGCAGTATTGCTTGTATTTTAGATGACAGTGTATGAAATATACAACATGCCCGAGCTTTGATATAACATAGAAGAGAATAGAGCAGTTGCATTTGTCAGTGAGAGACAAGGACAGTGTGTGTGTGTGTGTGTGTGTGTGTGTGTGTGTGTGTGTGTGTGTGTGTGTGTGTGTGCATGTGTGTGTGTGCGTGTGTGTGTGTGTGTAAGAACATCCCACACAGATGTCGGTTTGAAATCAACAGAACAGAGGAAACATAATTATATGTGTTTAGTTCCTCCCCTCATCTCTCTCTGCGTGCTCTCTTCATCGGTGAAAAATGGGCTTAATTAACCTGCAGGAAACTTTGTGAATGTGTATGATGCGTGGAAGCGTGTATGTGAATTGTGTTTCTTTTTCAAGAACTGTCTAAATGAGAGCAGAGGAGAGAAGCAGCACGTTAAAACTGGCTTTGTGGTAGATTTCTTCTTGCAAAACGTTTCAGAGAGATGTGGCTATATTATTACTAGTATTACTAGATGCTTTTGACATTATAAATCAAATTGCCTGATATAACCTACCAGATATATGTGCACCCAAGATTTCAGTTTTGCTTTTAATCAGAAAAATGAATAGAATAACTAATTGCGGTTAATCTCATGTTTTTTTTTCCCTCATGATTTTTTTTAAAATATATATATATATATATATATATATATATATGTGTACAATTTCATGTACAGTATTTATGTAAAGTTTTTTGTACAGTCTCAGTTTGTGTATGTGTGGACAACTAGGTATAGCAGTTATAGTATTTTTAGTATATGTATAGTCAGATAGTTAACTGTTGTATAGCTCTATTGTTTTTCCTATACTTGCATTGTTGTATGTTTATCTTATGTTTAACTAGTATGTAGCACCGTGGTCCTGCGAGACACGACATTTCGTTCCACTATATGTCCACACATGTAGCAGAATGACAATAAAGCTCGACTTGACTTGATATATATATATATTAGGGGTGTCAACGTTAACGCGTTAACGCATGCGATTAATCTAAAAATTTTAACGCGTTAATATTTTTTTTAACGCAAATTAATCATGTGATAATGTTTGACCCCAACTTCTTCCTGTCATCGCAGCGCGGAAGGTTATCTATCGAGTGATGAGGGTACAGCGAACCAGTGTTGCCAGGGTCACGGCACAAGTGGGCTATTTTGAAAATACAGTCGCGGGAAAAATTACAGAGCCGCGGGTTTTTAAAATAGATCCTTTTACTAATGTGTATTTTAACAACAGTAAACGACCAAATTCTACATGTGATTGCAAAAGGAAGTTATTACAAACACTCGATGGAGGTTTGAAGTGAGTTCTGAGTAAAAGTGTACTATTAATCTCATAAATTGTCTTATGAAGCATGATGCTAATATTAGCTCTATTGCAGCTGCAGAACAGGTCCAATTCTTCTTCATAATGCATTTTGTCATAATACTTCACGTAAGGTCGCAAGAAAATGTTGTTGTAGTATTTATTTAGAAATACTTTTGATAATAGTTGGGTAAATGTATACTGGGATTGAAGCGATGTGGCTTGGTAAACGTTTTATTGCCTGAATGGCTGAATAAAAACAGAAGAATAATGATAAAAGAATAATAAGGATTATGTCTCATACCTGGCGGAAGTGTGAAAGGTTCTGTTTCCTTAAACTAGTTTGTCATGCATTTCATTTCAACACATTTACAGGTAAATCCTAGTATTTTAAATTTGCGATTAATCATGATTAATCACAGTCCATGACTGTGATTAACGCGATTAAATTTTTTTAATCGATTGACAGCACTAATATATATATATTAGGGTTGGAACGGTACACAGATATCACGGTTCGGTACGTGCCTCAGTTCGGGGGTCACGGTTCGATACGATTTCGATACAACAGGAAAAAAAAAAAAAACAATCTACTATGCTCGGTTTCTTTTCATTTATTTTGAACAGACAGTAGTACAAATTGCATTTTTTTTTTCCACCTACATGTGGAAATACTAAATATTATTACATTTATATAAAATCTGCAGTACATATATACATACAAGGAATAAATTCTTGAAATATATTTGATTTAGTTTACAGATAAACAAGGGGAAAAACAGTGCGACACGTAACTATATATGCTGAGTTTTTCAGTTAATTTTTGTGATGCTTAATTTGTTCACAGAAGGGAAACTCAAATGCCAGAAAGCGACATTCTATTTGTTTTCCTTATTTGACAAAAGCACGTTTTCTTTTCATTGTGAGTGTACACAAATAAAAGCAGAGCTTTATACAATGATGCATTATCAATAAGACAGTAAGTGTTTAAAGTTGATTCTGCTGGTATAAGGAAACAGTTGAAGTGATCGCGCTGGAGCGCACGTGCGCGCACACACACACACACACACACACAAAACATATCAGTTCCAGCATTGCTAACTTGACAGCACAGTTGGTACTTTATCAAAATAAAATAAAGTCAACCAAACATCAGCGCGCACGCCTCTGTGACACCGTTGGAACGCGACTGAAGTACAAAGCCTATCATTTACATAATAAATAATAATTTAGCATTCAGATAAGTTCCATTGCAAATATAGAAATATTATGGAATATTTGGATTTGTGCCGAATGAGAGAGGTAGGATACACGAGCACAAAGCTCCATTTCGCAAATAGTTGAGTGCGCAAGCCTTTAAAGTACACTCCTTTGTCAGTCTATGTGAGAGACAATCAGCGCATAGTCACTGTCTGGGGGCTTTGTTTTCAAGTGTGCAACTCATGGCATTCGCTGTTCTTCTGCTGGCGGTTATCAAACAGCGTTGCATTACTGCGGGCGCCCCCTTCTGGATTGGGGGTGAATTGCCTGTATTCGTTGTGAGGCCTCATGCACTGAACCTAGATGTCCATACCGTTACGGTTCGGTACGAATACATGTATCGTTCCACTCCTTTTATTTATTTATTTATTTATTTATTTATTTATATTTCCCATATATATATATATATATATATATATATATATATATATATATATATATATATATATATATATATATATATATATATATATATTTCCCTCCTATATTCCTTAATTTAAGTTACTTAGGGGGAAGTCGTGGCCTAATGGTTAGGGAGTTGGGCTTGTAACCTGAAAGTGAGTTGGGCTTGTAACCTGAAAGTTGCCGGTTCAATTCTCGCACCGGCAGGAATTGAGCAAGGCACCGAACCCCCAATTGCTCCCCAGGCGCTGGAGCAATGGCTGCCCACTGCTCCGGGTGTGTGTTCAAGGTGTGTGTGTGTATGTGTGTTTGTTCACTATTCACTGCTGTGTGTGTGCACTTGGATGGGTTAAATGCAGAGCACCAATTTCGAGTATGGGTCACCATACTTGACAATACGTCACCACTTTCACTTTAACAGTGTTATTGATAATGCTAGATGATATAGCATAGTATAGTATAAGTTACCCTACGATTCGGGGTTTGGGGTCAATAATTTTTTTTTTTTCAAAGTAATACTTTTATTCAACAAGAATACAGTAAATTTATCAGAAGTAAAGACTTTTGCATTAAAAATATTTTAAATAAATGTTTTTTATTTTTAACTTTATATTCATCAAAAAATCCTGAAAAAATAATGTGACACTGCTGGAAAAAATGACAGCTGTAAATTCAGCTTTGTGATCACAGGAGTAAATTAATTTTAAAATATATTCAAATTCAAAAAGTAATTTTATATTGTAATAATATTTCACTGTATTTTTGATCAAATAAATGCAGCCTTGGTGGGCAAAAGAGACTTCAAAAACATAAAAAATTGTATTGTGCCCAAAATGTTGAACAGTAGTAAAAAACAAACACATTTATGGTTTGCTGTCAGTGAAAGGGTATTATAAACCAACAATAATTTATTAAAACAGTAGCATCAATTATATTTTAATTAAGTAAACGTTGATTTAAGAACAGTGTCACGGTAAAATTGTTTTACTGTGTGTGTGTGTGTGTGTGTGTGAGAGAGATATGGTATGACTAAAAGTAGGGTACAATGAGAGATCCTTTATTAGGATGCACTGTGCTTTTGTGCTCTGGCTGGGTCAAAACAGCCCCCACAGTCTACAAACACACACAGTTACTTCAATAATAATGCCCTGTCTGTGTCACACACTGCCCTCTGTCACTGCCTACAGATTAGTATGCACTTACACACCTACACTAACGGCCATGCTTTCTCTCCCTTTGTGTGTGTTTGGGTGTTTGGTTCATCAAGCTAAAGTCCTTTCACCCCGCTCAGTATGAGACGTCGTTTTCACTCCTGGCTCGTTGGAGCATTTGTTTCAGAACCTAATGCATTTTTCTCATTCCTTCAGTGCATTTAGGTATATATGAAGCTCGGTGGGGATTTTGTGTGTCTGCTGATGTTTCGTGTAAATATAACTATAACTAAAACCTAAAGTAGTGTTAAAAATCAGTTTCTTTTTGCACATCTCTAACTCTTTGAGACGTCTCACCCGGAGGAATTTCAGTGTGCAGTTCATGAGTGAGGGTGACAGAGAGGGAGAGAAAGACAAAGGCCCTGATTTGAAAACTTAATTACATCCCTGGAAAAGCATGTCATCAGAACAACAATGAGATATACATCGTTGAGTGTTTAATTGAGCATGAAAAGAGCTCTCTTTTTAGATCACAACTTAAAAACTGCTTCTGCCAGCCCAGCAAGGACAAGGCAATTACGCGAGCTCACCGGCGTGCTGTTTGCATGTCACAAAGACTTAACCCTGCAAAGCGGAGACTTGACTCAGGGGGACACCTGCACCGTCCCAGTCACTATGACAACTGGCCTACACTGTCATTCACCAAGACACCTGCAAGTCTTTCCCTATGCTCTCTGTGTGTGTGATTAATTCCAGATCATCTGTTCAGGTGGTCCTGTAGGGAGGTATCTGGCTGCAAAAGGGACTTCAGGGACACGGTATCAGGAAGGGCTCAGAGTGAAGAGAGACACGGTTTCAGGCTTCTCAGGGTCTGTGTTTGGTGCTGATGTTGCTCTCAGACAGACCAACTATGGCACAAATTTCAAGATGGTAAAATGGAAGTTTTAAAGTCACCATGAAATCAAAATGGACAATTCTTATTTTTTCCTAATTATTTTTATGGAATTTTGCAGTGTTTATTATGAATGTATTATTTTTTTAAAGTGCACAAATAATATAGCAATAATATTAGAGCAATAATTCCTCTCTTCCAGCAACCTGTCACTCACATGAGATCACAATGATTCATGAATGAATCAAGTCTGGCCATGCGTTTTTTCTTTGTTCAAGAAGTTGTTTCAGTCGGATAAACGTAACAAAAGAGAAGAAAAGATGATTGCAATTTATGTTTAATGTAGACTTTAATTGCTGTGATCGGATCATTGAACAGTGAGTTGAATTCAAGACTTGGATCAATCCAATTCATGAATGAATCATTCAAATCATTTGAACAGGTTTTGCAGACTGAATCAACTGATTCATAGGAGTCAAAACAACAGTTCATTCATGAATCATTTAATTCAGCCATCACTGCTATTTTTCATTAATTCATTAATGAATATTCAGTTGATTTCAGCCTGAAGATAATTAGAATTTTATAGGTTTTTTTTTTTCATATTTTTTAAACTTGACAAACAGAGATTTCATTGATTTTCAAATTATTAATGATTTCATTTAGGGTTTTAGGGTTAGAACAGGGGTCTGTTCTAACCCTAAAACACGGCATATTATGTTAAATACGGCATATAGCTAAAGTTTTATATTCAGTTATGTTACAGGGCAGGGGAGTAGCAATCATTTCAGAAGTGAGGGGGACAGAAATGTTAAATGTAATAATAATAATAATAATTATAATATTTATGTATGTATGTATAATTGACAAAACAAATTATTATCTCTTACTTTTAATTGGCTAAGAAATAAAATACACTGCTGGACAATAACCAATAATTTGTTTTCTATAATATTTTTGATAAATATTTTACTAATGACAATTTTATGGTTATGATTGTTCAGTATATATACTACAAACACTTTTTCCATTTTTATCACAGAATAAGGCAGAACATATATTTTATAGCTTCTGTACTGTAATTAATGCTGTCAGTTACCACTCTATAATTCATATTTATTACCTAGAGAAGACTTGAAAAACCATATCATCTTCACATTTCATCAGTTGAGTTTTATGCTTGTTATTCAGTTTAGCTACACCGATAGCTGGATGCCTGTCAAAAGTTATTATTACTTCTCATATGAGTCCGTTTTGGACTTTCTGCTCAAGAGCACCCTCCGGCTGAGAGTATGAATGAAACATGCAACGCATGAGAGTGTTCAGCGCTGCGTGATGTTCACATCGTTTTGGAAATGAATCAAACGTATCCAAAACGACGTGACTATCTTTTCTCTTTTAATTTAAATCTAGATTTATTCACATTGGCCCTTGAAAACCTCTACTTTAACACACTTGACAGAGAAAAAGTGCAGGGGAAGAGTTTAGGTTGTATTAAAAGTCGGGGGGACACCTCCCCCGCGTATTGCACACCCACGCTACAGGAGCCACCGCAGAGGGATGAAAGAGCCGCGGGTTGCCGACCCCTTGGTTAGAACTACATGAGAGTGAGTAAATGATGACAGAATTTTCATTTTTGGGTGAACAATCCCTTTAATTTATCAAATGAAGCTTTTTGCTCTTGCTTCTTCAAAATTCTTTCAAACCAAATTATCTGTGCTTTATTGCCCAAGAATTTGAGACCAGTGGTGGAAAGTACTGAAAATTTGTACTTAAGTACAAGTACTGTTACATTGCTGAAATAATCCTCAATTACAAGTAAAAGTACTGGTGTCAAAACGGTACTTAAGTAAAAGTACAAAGTACTCTTCTCAAAAACTACTCAGAGTACTAGTTACTAGTTACTTTTTAGCGGCGATATTTAATGAATTACCAAAAAATATTAATTCATATCTTCGCTTCTGGGTCCTAACGCTCTGCCAGATGCCCCAGGAAAACAACAAACTGTGCCAATATACACCCATGATGTCATGTAATACTGAAAAATTATAACCCTAACTAGTGCTGCACGATATATCGTTTCAGCATCGATATTGCGATGTGCGCATCCGCGATAGTCACATCGCAGGATGTGCGATGTTTAGTGTTGGCTACTGATCGTTATATTTATACTGATTGTTTTCTTTGCTCACACACAGACACCGTATCTACACCGGACGTGACAGCTGTACAGATATACCAGTTTTAAATAAATTTAGTAGCAGAGCTATTGCAAGTGATTTTCAGTGCTGGAAATCCATTTATCCTTTGTTGAAACTTCGTCATCGTGGAGAGCGCAGGTCACGGTTGCTTAGCAACGGCAGATGCCACGAAAGCTCAAGCTCCCGAGCTCTTTGGAAAGAAGGAGAAAGCGGCGTGGCGGGCGTTTTCTAAACGTTTTTAGGCACAACATGTGAACGCCCCAAAGTCTGTCTACACTAGACGCGACAAAGCGACCGTTGCCAATCATTTGAACTTTGTGTCAGTATGTCATAAATAGAACGAGGCATCAGTTTACTGTCGGGGATTTGTCATGAAGCGCCGCACTGCATCCAGTGTAGTCAGACAGCATCACTGATTATAACCGGTTCTATTGTATTTTTCCGCGTCGCGTCGCGCTGCGCCGCTCGTGTCCGGTGTGGACATGGTGAGCGCCACGCAAATGCACGAGTTGCAGAACACCAAATTCTGTTCACTTTCGTGTCTATTTGTGCCTGAAATGACACATACGCGCGAAACTGTCACAATGCATGTCTCTGCAGTTATCCTTGTAAACACCGTTGCTTATGGCTTAGGTGAAGATAAAAAATTGAGAAAGGAAATGGATGTGTGTAACAGTATATAGGTTCACGGCAGTTTAATGTTCCTGCTTTCTGTGTCAAATGTTAATCAAATAACAAAACACATTTTGTTTTTGTTTGTACAGAATCACTTTTGTAGCTTTAACATTTATTGGATTTAATTTATAGTGAAGACTATGCAGTGATATTTTACATTTGATTACTCAATTTCTGTACATGAATACAGATAGACTTACCTGAAAAATTATAAAGCACTGTTTATTCCTCTTGTATCTTTGTTCTGTTATATTTATCTGCTTGTAATGTTTATTTCCTATGCTGACTTACTCACCTACAAAATCACCCCAATCACTGATTTTTCTTTTCCAAACAGAGCTATTGAAGTCATCTGGTGATTTTTTTTTTCTCCCCATATCGCAATATATATCTCAGAAAAACAAAATATCGCAATGTTAGTTTTTTCCAATATCGTGCAGCCCTAACCCTAACCTTTATCTCCATACTGAAAACCTAGATGGCCAGACAGTGATTCAGCTAAAATATTAGTGTCTGAGACACTGTGAGCACGGAGACTGTAGTGTGCACAGCAAATTTTTAAATGCTTAGCTTAGATATGTAATATTAATTAAATAGTGCTCATAAATGGCTGCTGAGATAGGATTTTCAAGTGAAAAGAGTAGAGGCTTGGACCCGGAAACAGCATTCCTTACATGATGACTTAACAAGAGGATTCTCCCTAAGCCGTCACACTGACGTCATCAGAGTGAGAACGCCATTCCAGAGTGGAAGTGAATTTTCAGAATTTGATTAAATATTATGACGGCAGACAATTTTTTTTCCCGGTGTATTGACTTGCACGGTTTAATTATTCACCACAAGACTAGTAATGAGCACTAAAAAAGTAAGTAGGGTCATTTTTGATTTCATGACAACTTAATTCATTTTCAATACCATTGGCAAAACTACCACATACTGCATACTGGCATAGATATGCTATGCTGCATATAGATATTTTAATATTACAAATTGTTTTGTCCATCCATTTTTTCAAGGCAACATTATTTCAAGCTTTCAGTGGTTTATTCCAAGTCTTCTAAAAAAGACACATTTGCTTTATATGATGAAATTTTTTTAATATAGGCTTTTATTTACATAGCCTACATATAAACATTGATCAATTACCATTACAAAAATCTCAATCTTAAACATTTGCTCATTCTGTGTATTTGTTTCTTTAAAATAGGGTAACTTTGTTGCAAAAGCTTACAGCAAAGAAGCTTTATTTCAAATTTGATTTCAAACTGAATTGAATTTACAAAAAAAGACAAGTACACAGTCAGTAATAAAATTCTAAAACAAACGACCTCAATTCAGTTGAGGTATTCAAAATATGACAACACTGAATTTTTATAAGCAGTGATTTAAGAGCCATATATGTTATTTATTTAGATAAATGGAACATCAGAGGGCTTTGACCTGTAATGTCTGTACAATGTAGAGATGCAGTTAGACAGACTAGGATATTTATACCTGTATGTACAAATCAGACAAATATCCCATTCCAAAACATTTCTAGTAGGGCTGCACGATATATCGTTTCAGCATCGATATCGCGATGTGCGCATCCGCGATAGTCACATCGCAGGATGTGCGATGTTTAGTAGGCCTGATCATTATATTTATACTGATCGTTTTCTTTGCTCACACACAGACACCGTGTCTACTCCGGACGCGACAGCTGCACAGAGATACCCATTTTTAAATAAATTTAGTAGCAGAGCTACTGCAAGCGATTTTCAGTGCTGGAAATCCATTTATCCTTTGTTGAAACTTCCGCGTCGTCGAGGAGAGCACATCACGGATGTTTAGCAACGGCAGGCGCCAGGAAAGCGCAAGCTCCCGAGCGCTTTGGAAAGGAGGAGGAAGTGGCGCGGCGGGAGTTTTCCACGCGTTTGCAGATGCACCATGTGAACGGCCCCAAAGTCTTTCTACACTGGATGCGACAAAGCGACCGTTGCCAGTCGTGTCAACTTTGTGTCAGTACGTCATAAATAGAGCGAGGCGTATCAGTTTACTGGCGGGGATTCGTCGTGTCGCGCCGCATCCAGTGTAGTACGACACATATGCGCGAAACCGTGTCAAAATGCATGTCTCCAAGTATCCTTGTAAAAAAAAAAAAAAAACAGTTGCTTATGTCTTAGGTAAACAATTGAGAAAGAAAGAGGATAACAATAACAGCAGTTTAATGTCTCTGTTGCTTTCTGTGTCATAATCAAACAACAAAACAGAGAAAAATCACTTTTGTAGCTTTAACACAGATTTATTAGATTTAATTTATACAATGAAGACTGTATTATGCAGTGTTATTTTACATTTTATTATTCAATTTCTGCACCTGAATACTGTTGGACTTAAAAATACAAAGCACTGTTTATTTCATTTGTATCTTTGTTCTATTATATTTATCTATGCTTGTAAATTGTTTATTTCCTATGCTGATTTACTCACCTACAAAATCAATATTTTTTTTCTCTCCAAATAGAGCTATTCAAGTCATTTGGTGATTTTTTTTTTTTTTTTTTTTTTTTCATATCGCAATATATATCGCAGAAAAACAAAATATCGCAATGTGAGTTTTTTCCAATATCGTGCAGCCCTAATTTCTAGCATAAACTTACATTGTAAAGAAATGAAAGTTCCATCTTTCATATTGAAAGACTTTTTGGTGTATTTCACTTGCAGTCAATAAAATTTCCAGTAGCATTTTCATCGGTCAGGCGTGGATCAATTCTGAATGATAACTTTTGACAAAGTTTAATCCAGGAGCAAAGAGAAATAATTTCTACTTTAAAAGCACGGAGAGATCGCGATTGCACACAATCTACTCACAAGCAATATCGGAGTGAGAGGACAAGCGGTTCATTTGTATAAGTTAGGCCTATTTGAGAGCTCGCATCCAGTTTTCTGCGATTACATGACTGTGTTCTCATGTTACAATAAAGCGCTCGCCACATTTGTGTGGAAATGATTAAAATTATGTGGAATACCTGTAATCCCGTGCGGACTTTCAGACTCTGTAACTGACAGGAGGCGATGTGCGTCAAACTCACTGTCGGAGAGGAGAGAGCGAGACGCAGCTTGTATCGGTGTAGGCTATATACGGTAGATGCTGTGGAAAATGAGTAATGGAACCTAGTCAGATATTTCAGTATCGGTATCAAAATATAGATATTTATGATAACACTACCATGTAGTTTGTTTCTCCAAACTTTGAGTCCATAAATTACACTGAGCTCCCTCACTGTCCGATCTGTAGTGATGTGACGTTCGACACCGAGGCTTCGAAGCTTGTATCAAAAAAATGAAACATCTCACATTGAAGCACTGTATCGGAGCTTGATTCGTTTTGCCAAAAGCACGTGATCTATGACGTCCGAAGCTTCATTCGCCTGAAAACCACGTGACTGCTTCAGTATCAGGTTCAAACAAAGCGAACCTCAGCGCCGTTTCCTTTACATTACATTATAATGCGTTAGCATTGTTTTCTTTTTATCCTAATTTATATATTAAGGTCAAATGAACTTTGCCCATGAAATAACAGTCTAAGGACTGAGGCAGAATTAACATTGACAGATCATAGATTTAATTCACGAGTTTATGTTTGATTTATTTGAATTATTTTTGTGGCAGTACACCGACACAAATGAATGACTTTGACAATGGCCATTATGTTTATACAATAAATTAAAACAAGGAATCAGTTGTAGAACCAGATGTGAAACCAGCACCTGTAATGAATCACAGCACTTTGGAAGGTGTTATTCATTTTTATGACCACAAGATGGCCACAGCATGAACCGTTTTAAAAAGCTTCGAGTAATGAACCTTTTTCCGATACAATTGGGTTGAATGCTTCACTGATTCAGAATGCTTCACTTCGCCATCACTACCGATCTGCTCTTCAAAACCTGCTGCAGCGGCGGCTCCCAGTTCAGATATCGGGGCTTTTATTGGTCCGTTTACGATCGGATATCTTTATTGGCTACTGAAATGCCGTCAAAGGTTTGAATATCAATTCAAATTGGGCGTACTCAGTAATTAACTATAATTTAACTGTAACGAAGTAGATTATTTTGCTTAATTTGTACTTAAGGACAAGTATAATTACAGCTTTAAAATTATACTCAAAAAAGTACAAGTACCCGAAAAACTACTTAATTACAGTAACATGAGTAGTTGTAATTCGTTACCTCCACCACTGTTTGAGACTAAAAGCATATATACTGTGTGTGTGTGTGTGTGTGTGTGTGTGTGTATATATATATATGTAAATGAAGCATAACTTTAATCTGTTAAATTATGAAAAAGCAAACTCTAAGCAATGCAATTTTCTTCTGTCGTTTGTGTCTTGCGCTTATAGTGAATCAGCATTGATTCGTCGCTTCATATTCGCTCAAAGGCAGTGCATCGTATTCTTTCCGTCCTCCAGTTCCTTTGAGTTGCTCTTTAGATGCAGACAAACATGGTAACAAAAGAAAAGCTGCACATGTTCGATGCGGCTGACGACCATTTAAGTCTCTTTGAATGGAATCTAATTTTCCTCAGTCGGCATCGGCTTCTGTTACATCCTCTCGCCAAATTACCGTACACCAAATTAGGCCAAAAACACAACACAAACACAGCACGCACCATTTCCATTCCTCTTTCTTTATCCGCTCTTCGTCTTGTTGTTGTTGTTTTTAACGTAACAATCCGTGACATCTTCTGTATTGATATTCAAATTAGTACAGAGCTTTGGGTGGACTTAGATGAAATTCACCAGCTATTTATACACGGAGCATATTATATCCAACGCTTTGCTTCACCGCCATCCAGGCTTAGCTTGGATTAGCGAGGTGTAAACAAATGCACGAAGGCCTTTGCGCTTTCTCCTCAGATTTTTTCTCACGTTATCTGAACTAGCAAACTGCGATGCTGAAAAGATCAAGCAATTGTTTCGTTGTGTTTTATGCACAGGGTGAGAAAGAGATCCCAGTTGGGATTCCATATTGTTCTTTTGAAAGAAAGAGCAAGATGCCCAGTCATAAAAAGGATAGAAAAATCTCACTCTTTCATTACCAGACGGCCTTGTTATTTCTATCATAGCTAAAAGGCATTTTTACTCATTCCTTCCTCCCTCATTCTCCCTATCTGAGAGTTGTTTATCTATCTTCAGGATGTGGTGATACTGTCACAGCTGTTTTGGAGGAGTTGGGTAGATATCCCGTTGTTGGAAGCCCCGCCAGTGTTCCTCGGGCGTCCCTTGAACTGCCCTCTCCCCGCTGGAGGTTTGTTGACTGAGCCTGTGGCCCATTAGCCTCTTAGGTGTGGGTGTTGGCCGTTGGGGTTTGATCCACATCTGCTGGGCCTTTAGGCCACCCTATGGTGGGCTGCACACAGAGCTCTGTGTGAGGTAGGAAGGGTCGTTTCTAAGGTCTGTTTGTCCATGTGGAGAACGCAGATCTTTAGAGACACATGAAAATGTGGAGCCCCTGAAGTACACAAACAGTACCAGACAGTATCGAAGTGTCTGTCTGCCCTCTCACGCCACAGGAAGTCACCTACCTTTGCCTTATCTGCCAACCATAATTTGGCCAAAAACACTCAATACCATCCCCCATTTTTAGAATAAGTCCATAGATATGATTCAGTACTGCCTGGTGAAAAGTGCTTCCGTTAACAAATGAAAATTTAACTTAACATTTATTATTTTACACACACACACACACACACACACACACACACACACACACACACACACACACACACGCACAGCTCCTAAGTCACTGTATTATGAATTTATCATGTTTTAGAGACTTGTTTTTGATATTTCATTTTAGTGTGTTGTTACAGTTGTATGTTCACAACTTACACTATAGATATATTATTTGCAGAAATTTTATCTTCATTTAAAGACTGCTAGTGCATGATCAGCATTATTTATTCTCATCATATTTTCACCAACAGTATATTTCTGGTGTTTTGTCATTTATTTGAAAAATAAGTTTAGCACAGAATATTATTTAATTTAGCAAATTCATGAAATATTATCCGTTCACTAGAATATATAGTTCCTGACATATAAAAATCGAATAAAAATGTATTCAGTAAGGCATTACTATTCTCTTTCTTGCCGTGCTGCTAAAGCCAATGTCCCTTCATTTGGATACATTTATGCATGTATTTAGCATACATCTTGCTAGGTTCAGTCATGTAGACCACTGACAATTTATCTGTATTATCATCAAACGTCAGTGAATCACAGCGGCAAGTGGACAGCCACAGAATTTGATTACAAAAACAGCAACTTTGACAGGATTTACATGTATTTGCATAGAGAATGTCACTTTTTGTTGACTTTCACATGTGCAGTGATCTGTGGGGGTTTGTTGGTTTGTGTTTTCACTCTGCTTGTATTGATGTGGTTTTATCTATTTGACTGGCTGCTCAACGTGAGCTCCAGTCCATCTGTTTGCACAACACATCCTGACTCCGCAGATGATCACAACACAGAGACATGGAAACATAGAGGCGAGACACCCAAACCCCCGACCCTTGTATCTCTTTGCTCTCGTTGTGTCTTTCATCTTTTTCTTGCATCTCCCTCGATCAGTCTCTTTTGACATACTCCAAAGTGTGGCTATGAAACACAGGAAGTGAGGGTAACGGTAGTATGTTCCCTCTTGACGAGGTGCTTAGAAGTGAAGTTTCTTCTTATTCTCACTCTTGTCTCGCTTTTGCGTGTCAAAAACAACACGATGCAAGTCTGGAAACAAACAAACAAACAACCAACAGAGAAAAGAGAACACAAAAACACCCCAAAAAAGATATTTCTGTTCTGTTAAGTCCTTTCTTTCTCTGTCTGATCTTCCGAGGCCGTCTGAGGGAGTGGATCGTGTCTCTGACAGCAAACTTCCTCAGGACCTACAGGGGAAGTCAAGAGATGACGTGTTCTACAGAAATGTAATTTCTCTCATGTAGCCGAGCATCCTCGGGCTGAATGACAGTCTGAAGCCGAGAGGCGTCACTGAACTCAGGGTGGCTGAAGGCTTTCCCTTTCCCTCCTGCTCTTTTGGCTGGTATTGAGATTAGAAGATGTGCTTTCAGAGGCTGTAGATGCAACACTGTGGCCTGGTAGATGTTTTTGGGAATTTTTTTTGCTGAGATTAGAGATTTTGAAGAGCGTTATGAACATCAAGAAAATGAACGGGGTAAAACAAGAAGAGTATCATGAGAGGATGATGACAGAACTTGAATTTCTCTCATTAGGGCCTGTTGTATTATTATTATGTATTTTTGTATTTTTTATCATTTCTGTTTGTTGCTAAGGTGTTCTGAGGGGTTTTAAGTTTGTTGCTGTGCCTTTGGTTTCCAGCCCAAGTTCTTAATTAGTCTCAGTTCCCTCTGAAACCACAATTGCTTCCTCCCATATTCAAGTAATTACTTACTAATTCATCTTAATTACAATAATAAATTAATTTTACTTACAGAAGGAAAAAGTTTTTTTTGAAAAAACATTTTTCAAGTAGACTTACATTGTTTCATGTATTGTAACTCATAAAATGTAAATCTGCATCTTCCTTTAGTTTTATACACTACCAGTCAAAAGTTTTTGAACAGTAAAATTTTTAATGTTTTTTAAAGAAGTCTCTTCTGCTCACCAAGCCTGCATTTATTTGATCCAAAGTACAGCAAAAACTTTTTTGAAATATTTTTACTATTTAAAATAACTGTTTGATATTTGAATATATTTTAAAATGTAATTTATTCCTGTGATCAAAGCTAAATTTTCAGCATCATTACTCCAGTCTTCAGTGTCACATAATCCTTCAGAAATCATTCTAATATGCCGACTTGCTGTTCAAGAAACATTTTTTTATTATTATTAATATCAATATTTAAAACAGTTGAGTACATTTTTTTTTTTTTCAGGATTCTTTGTTGAATAGAATGATCCAAAGTTCAGCATTTATTTGAAATAAAAAACTTTTGTAACATTATACACTATACCATTCAAAAGCTTGGAGTATTTTTTTTATGTTTTTTATTTTTATTTTTATTTTTATTTTTTGAGAAATTATAGAAATTAATACTTTTATTCAGCAAGGATGCTTTAAATTGATCAAAAGTGATGATAAAGACATTTATAATGTTACAGAAGATTTCTATTTCAGATAAATGCTGTTCTTCTGAACTTTCCATTCATCAATTCATCAGAAGAACCTGAAAAATTCTACTGGGTTGTTTTTTTTTTAAAATATAATAATAATAATAATAATAATAATAATAAATGTTTTTTTGAGCAGAAAATCAGAATATTAGAATTTCTGAAGGATCATGTGACTGGAATAATGATGTTAAAAAAATCTGCTTTGAAATCACAGGAATAAATTACATTTTAAAATATATTCAAATACAAAAGAGTTATTTTAAATAATAAAAATGTTTCAAAATTTTAAACTGTTCAAAAACTTTTGACTGGTAGTTGGTAGTCCTAATAAATACCTGAATGAACTTTTTGTAGGTAGACTTACATTGTTGTTTTCTGTGTTGTAATGCATAAAAAGCATAACAAAAAAAAACGTTCATTTTGTGCATTTTATATTTTTTCCTGATAAATAACTGAATGAACTTTATGTAAGTAGACTTGCATTGTTATTTTAAGTATTGTAATGCATAAAATGCATAACAAAAAACATTGATTTTGTGCAACTTCTTTTAATTTTATATTTTTTTCATGATAAATAGCTGAATGAACTTTATGTAAGTCGACTTGCATTGTTATTTTATGTATTGGAATGCATTAAAATGCACAACAAAAATGCAGACTTCTACAATATCTCAAAATAAACAAGTGAAATAAGTGTTTTTGGAATGTGATGTGTTTCTTTATGAAATCAAAACATATTTGTTTCCCGTTCTCTGTAGGTGATGAATGGTACCTGTGCCGGCTGTCTCTGTCCCTCCCCAACCTGTCAGATCTGCAGTGGGCCATGTTCCCCTACCCCTACCTGGCAGCCGTGGGCCCTGACACTGGTGCTGGCTCTGTGGTCTACAAGCTCGTGGCCCGAAGTGGCGATGGCTCAGTGGGAACAGCTCAGTTCCTTTTAGTTGATGGTGGGTTTGATGGCCGGACTCTTTGACCATCGGAAAACTGTCAACACAATCATTCTGCCAGAACGCTGGCCCACTTTAGATGGAAAGGGAATTAAACTGATGTCTCACATGCAGACATACATTACATAATCAATAGTTTTAACCCCTTGAAATGGAATAGGTTTAGACCAGTGGAACGTTTAGCTCAGGTTTGAGAGAAATTCAAAGACTGACAGGAAATTTTAGTTTTTTTCACAGTTTGCCATGAATCGTAATGGACACCATAGTCATGCTTTTATTTTTAAACAATGGCAATGACGTGTCTTTCTCATGAAATAGTTGGTTAACACTGTAATAGAAATAGCATAAAGCACTAAGTCACTAATGTAATCCATACCATTTCCATAGTTATTCACTCGTGGTTAAGTGATTTCATTTAGTGCACAGAAAGCAACAAAGGTTAAATGAAACTGAGGCATGCTTAGAATTCAGTCTAATTAGTCAGAAGCAAACAGACTAAATGTGATTTAAGCATACAACTCTGATCTGCACGTATATGTGTGAGTGTATGTGTGCGTTGGGACAGGTGTGCCGTACTAGTTTTATTGTACCTTCAGGACATCTTCAGAAACATCATAACCTCTCATAATGGCTAGTCATTCATCATCTGATATGTTGTGACATTACAAAATTACTTCTCTGGTCCATAAGGATTTAGACTCTGCTATAAATATTCTGTCTCTGGTGATATTACTCTCGGATGTTTATAAACTCTGTCTTTCATGCTGTTGCCTATAGCGCTCTTCCTCAAAGTTTTTGATCTGTCTTTTAGTTGAATGTCATTCATTGTCAGTTTGACTAGATTTGCAGTTACAGAATGAATTACTAGTTCTTGTAGGACAAAAAGTGTGAATGTTTGAGGTAAGCATAGATTTTAGACCTTGATTCTGCAGAAATTAGACAGAAGTTATAAAACGGACAGTTGTGGTCCTGGGTGCTGATTGGTCAGTATGGCATTCCAGCCATGTTATGTTGCATAGTGGCACTTAATGAATTTGCTTAATAATATTTTAATGAAAAATTGTCCTTAACAAAATCAAGGCCATGTTATATTATGAATATTTTATCAGCTAAAGGGCTGCAGGCACTCTACTGTATGTTGTGCATTACAACATCCTTTAGACATGACTAATTTACCATCTTTGTAGTGCAGGCAGATATAGTTGGTAAAACAGATACAATGCACTAATCATAATTCATTAAGCAAATAAATGCAAGATAAATGCAAGAAAAATATTTTTTGCTTCACACTGATCAAAAATGACATTAAAGACAATTTTACAAAAGATTTTGGTTTCAAACAAATGCTGTTTTATGCTTTTACTCAAAGAATCCTGAAAAAATGTATCACAGTTTCCACAAAAGTATTAAATTAGTCAGCACAACTGTTTTCAACTTTAACAAAAAGAAGAGATGTTTTGAGCACCAAATCAGCATATTAGAATGATTTCTGAAGGATCTTGAAGAATCTGCTGGAAACTGAAAATTCAGTTTTGACATCACAAGAATAAATTATGTTTTAAAATATATTGAAATTGAAAGTAGTTATTTTAAATTGTAATAATATTTCACAATATTATGGTTTTTACTATTTACCTCAATTAAATGCAGTCTTTTTGAGCATAAGAGACAGAAACATTGAAAAATCTTGACCCCAAAGTTTTGAATGTATATGTATGCAAATATAACATTTATGTCATTGTTGTCAGATCTTAAAATTTTTCCATTTGTTTAGTAGCATGTAAATGTGTACCTGAATTTTCAGTTTTGTTCTTAGAGTTACCTGTGCCTAAACAAAGCACCAAACAATAATTGGAGGTTGCACAGCATTTTTCTGTCTAAGTGGGCAATTCTTAGCCAGAATAAGCTGCATAATAGGAATAGGATTCATTTCACACCATTAACAACAACTTCTTAATGATTTGAAAAGAGCTTGTAAGGACAGAATCAAGCATGATTCTGGATCAGAACCTCTGCTTGTAGCAGATGAGCATTCGAGCAGCTGCAGAAAGGGTAAGCCGGAGCGGGTACAGCTGGGAGATCTGCTCCGCCTCAGCAGCTGTGTTCTTCATCCACCTCCTCTTCCTCTGCTCCCAAATAACGACATGCTCAAGGGGACAGCAGTTAAAATGAGCTCTTGTCTTGCTATTGTCCTGAAGGAGGAACGGAGGGGAGCATATTTCTCCTCACACACACGCAGATGCGCTGAACCACAGCTGGCAGAAGGGTCCCTCACTCCTAATGTGTGTAAAAAGACTTGAAGGCTTTTGTGACTTTGTCTTTGCAATGCTCTTGCACTTTGAGCTGAACTTTACAAGAATTGCTCTTTTAATATGCGATTATATACAAGTGCCACATCACAGTTTTTAGGCGATGTTTGCAAATTGGTTACATGCCACAAGTCATTATTTTTTAAAGTTAGGCAGGTTGTGACTACTATACAATACATTTTCATGTCCCTATAAGATGTATCTTAATATACTGGATGAAATATTCATCATTTAAAAAAAGAAAAAAAAAATGGAAATCATATTGGTTAGTTTCTGCTTACCATAATCAGTTATTTTATTGTTATTTTATTTACTACTAATGCATATATTCATATCTTGAAGTAGGTTTTATTTTTTAGATTTTTAGTCACATTTTTAATTTAAGTTTTAATTGTTAAAATCACCTTAATTTATTACACTTTTTATCTAATATTTTATTCATTTTTATTTATTTATTTTATTGCATCTTCATTTCTAATGCCAAAAATGTAAATGTAATTTGGAAAATAATACATTATAAAAATACAGATTACAAAATAAAATTACAGAAATCTATATTTTAATATTAAAATGTGTATATTTTTTTAAATATTGGCCTTAGACATTTATTTTATTTTATTTTATTTCATTCTATTTTATTTTATTACTGTTTTTTTATTTATTTTAGCTTCATTTCAAATACTGAAAAGTGTTTTTAGTAGTCTTGGTTTTAGCTTTAGTTTTAGTTAACAATAGCAATCATAATATAACTTATAAATATAATTTAAAATAATTTAAAAAATAAAATAATACAATTTAATATTAAAATATATTTTATAAATATCGCCCTTAGAATTTTTATTTTATTTTATTTTTTTTGTTATTTATTTTATTTTATTTTATTCTATACATTAAATGGGTGTGTATTTTGGAACAGGTGGAGAAGATTCATTTGAAGTGGACCGAACAACAGGAGAAGTGAAGACCACAGGGCGACCTCTGACCCCCAGTAAGGAGTACACACTGACCGC
Source organism: Spinibarbus caldwelli (assembly GCA_039654775.1). Classification (NCBI taxonomy): domain Eukaryota; kingdom Metazoa; phylum Chordata; class Actinopteri; order Cypriniformes; family Cyprinidae; genus Spinibarbus; species Spinibarbus caldwelli. The sequence goes on along the minus strand of CM077227.1, from coordinate 27,830,873 downwards.
TCAGGCTGTGGACTCACAGGGCAGGAGGGGACCACATGCCTCTGTGTTCATACTGGCTGGCTTCCGGCCCCCTCAGTTCACCAACACAACCTACACGATCTACATCCCAGAGAGCACCGGGGTGGGCCAAGCGTGAGTACAGGAAGCTGTGTGTTAGTGGGCGTGTTTGTGTGCGTCTACATGTAAAAAGATTCAGAATTTGCTGCTCATTAGAGGGTAAGAGAAGGATTGTGTGAACATGGCCAACTCCAAAGCTTTATGTGTCATCTGTTGCATGAAACAATTCACCCGGAGGGATAGCGGAGGTTGAGAGAGGGGGGACGGAGTGAATAGAGAGGGTTGTGGCAGAGAGGGGGAACACAGATGCATCATTTTGTCCCCAGGCTCTGAATTTGAAAGCGTGTTCAAATTCAAATATTTATTAAAAGAAACTTCTGGATAAACATGAAGAGCAGTGTCTGAACTTCCCCCTTCGGGCATTGGCGCAGAACTGAGCATAATAATCTGTGTGAAGGAGGAGAGGACAGCTAATCATGGAACGAGAGACATATTAAAAAGCGAGGAATAGAGACACATATTAAAGTTAAAGAGTGTGGATTGGGGAGATGACAGGGGACGCAAGCCACAAAGAACAACTGAGATATCTCAGACATGCATTATTTCCCATTTGTAACTGTAGAGACATTAGCCCTTTCTAAAATCTTGCCTTGTAAGTTGCCTTGCTGTCTACAAAAGCAGCTGCATTCTAAAGCTTTGTTTACACTGACAGCATTTGTATGGCAGGAGGTTGCCAGGTCACTGTATTCTGGCCACTAATGGGCAATTTCTTTTGGTGGCTTACTGGCAAAACTGGCCATTGCTTTTGAAAATATTTTGTATTTTGTAAGTTTTCTTACGGCTAAAAATTTATGTTCTTCAGGGTCAAGTGTGAATAGGCTTCAGGGAGCATTTTAACTGAAACGAAAACTCGTAAATGGCTAATTTGAAATGCTTTACATCAGTGCAACGTCTGCAGTACTTCTCATGTGAAGCATATGAGACACATGAAATACATTAGTTTAATGTTAGCATGCACTTTTTTGAAGAAATTAATACTTTTATTCAGCAAGGATGCATTAAACTAATCAAAAGTGGGAGTGAAGACATTTATAATGTTACAAAAGATTTCTATGTCAAATAAATTCTATTCTTTTGAACTTACTGTTCATCAAAGAATCCTGAAAAAAAGTGTTATGGTTGCCACAAACGTATAAATCAGCATGACTGCTTTTGAAATCGATAATAATAATAAATGTTTTTTGAGCTACAAATCAGAATGATTTCTAAAGGATCATGAGACACAATGAAGACTGGAGTAATGGGCTGCTGAAAATTCAGTTTTGACATCACATGAATAAATTACATTTTAAAATATATTAAAGTAAACAACATAAATATTAAATTATATATTGCATTATAATAATATTTCACAAAATAAATGACTGTTTTTACTGTATTTTGAGATTACTTTCAAAAAGTACATTGTTTTCAAAAATTAAAAAAAAAAATCTTACTAACTCCAGCATTTTAAATGGTATTGTACATGGTACACAAAAATTGCATGAAATAGTCCATATTTTATTATGTATTTTTAATACATATTGTTTTTAATATTATTAAATATTCTCTTGGCAGTTAGCTCACAAAGTTTTGGAACAGAGCTGTAGTTTCCATCCTCCAATAAGATATATAGTGTACAGTATAAAATTCTATTTCCTTTGTGTCTATAGGGTGGCGGTGGTCCAGGCTATCTCTTTCCAGAGGAAGACTCTGTCTTATATGCTGCTGGTGAACCCAAGCAACTTGTTCAGCATAAACCAGGAGAGTGGTGCGCTCAGCCTGACACGAACGGTGGACTTTGAGAGCGGACAACATCTCCATCACCTGCAAGTCAGAGCTTCCGAACCAGATACAGGACTGAGCAACATGGCAGAGGTAAGCACACGTTTACCTAGCTATCTAAACGGGGTCTTCTCTTGGTCTTCAACAATTTTTATCTCCAAAAGTACAGTTACTGTAGCACAAAAGTACAACTGTTTTGTTGGTTCTTTTCCCACTTATACATTGTTTTCTCTCACATACTTAATGAGATAAACCGGCTTAGGCCTGACATTAAGATGCTGTTTGTGTGGTTGCCAGTCATTCTTCACATCGAGTCCTTGTATGATTTCATGAGACATCTGGTTCTTTCAGAGGTAAAAGGTGCATATGCTTTGATACACACAATAACATGCACACATATGCATGAAGGCATACGCAAGCACAAACAGAAGCAAACACATATCAGCAGAGAAGCACTAATGAGAGATTGTGTGTGGTGCTGAGGCCATCAAACATACCACAGCTGTGACTGTTACCACTTATGAGACTTAGCGGTGCATGTGTCTTAATGTGTAAGATGAAGTGAAGCGACAAAGGCAAAGAAATATGACAGATGTTTGATGTGTTTTACCCATCGTGTTGTTGCTGTTATTAGAGGTGCAAATGTATCCATTTGTGTGTGCGTGTTGCTCATACTGTTGTTGTTCCATGTTGATCTTCTTTCCTTGGCAGAAGTTCCTCCGCATTAATTGAGTCCTCTTGATGGACTTGGCTGAGACACAATGATGTGTAACAGTGTCTGTGCCAGCACCAGTCACACACACACACTCGCACATTTTAGATAATTGTCGGAGTCACTGCCCCCTGCCAAATGATTACACCATCTGTGAAGACGACTCCATGAGTAGGACAAGCTAGAACAGAGACGAGAGGAAAGGAGAAGATAAGAGACAAGGCCAGAAGAGACTAGACTGGAAAAGACTAAATGAACAGAGAAGAGATTAGACAAACAATCCAGATGAGACGAGACAAGAAAAGAAAAAGAGATGAGATGCACCAAGAGAGGAGATCAGCTGAAACAAAACAAACCAGAAGAGACCAGAAAAGATTAAATGAAACAAGATAAAAAGTAAAGAAATTATAAGGCAATAAGAGAAAAAAAAAGACAAGGTGAGACTAAAAATTAAATGAGACAAGAGAGATAAGATGAGAAAATGAAATGAGAAGAGACTAATTGTGTTGATGAGACAGCAGGAAAAGAGACTAGAAAAGGTAAAATGAGACAAGATGAGACCAGACGAGACAAGATAAAAAAACAGGTCATGAAAAAAGATGAGACTAGAATGGACTAGAAAAGATGAAATGGGACAAAATGAGAGTAGAAAAAAAGATAAGAGATAAGACTAGAAGAGACAAAATGATATTAGATGAAAAGTGAAGAAATGAGACCAATTGAGATGAGAGGAGACAAGAAGAGACAATGCAAGGTGAGAAGAAAAGAGACAAAGTGAAACCAGAAGAGAAGAGACTAAAAAAATAAATGATACAATAGAGATAAGACGAGAAAATTAAATGAGATGAGACGAGAAAAGACTAAATGTGTTGACAAGACAAGACAGGAGAAAAAGAGACTAGAAAAGGTAAAATGAGACAAGATGAGACCAGAAGAGAGATATGAGACTAGAATAGACTAGAAAAGATGAAATGGAACAAAATGAGTGTGGAAGAGAAGATAAGAGATGAGACTAGAAGAGACAAAATGAGATGAAAAGTGAAGAAATTAGACTAAGTGAGATGAGAGGAGACGAGAAGAGAAGGCAAGGTGAGAAGAAAAGAGACTAAAAAATTAAATGAGACTAGATGTGATGAGAATAAAAGAGACTAAATGAGTCAACGAGAACAGGAGAAGAGACTAAACAAGACAAAGATGAGACGAAAAGAGACTAGATAGGATGAGATGAAGAAAAAGAAGAAGCAGAGAAGAGAAAATAAGAGACAAAATGGGAGGAGACTAGAAACAAGAAAAGAAATTTGGAGCGAAGAATGAGCGTCTGTCCTTTTAGCGTGTGAAAAATGATTTCATAAAGATGAAACTCCACATTAAGACTCTTCATCTCTTTTAGACCCCTGTTGTTGTTATTAGCAGTGATTCTCCTCCAGCAGCAGACATCAGACTCATTACTGCCATATTCAACTTCCAGCAGCTATGAAAAAAACACAGAGAACGTTCTCCTTCATTGCGCAGATTCCTGAGGAAAAACTAAAGAGAAAAAGAAACCCGTAATGCAGAGCTACATAGGTTTTAAAGCTCTGGCCTGACGGTTTCAGAGCTGTATGGTCAGCTACAGTGCTGTGTGTGTTATGTGTAAGGAACTTTTCCCTTTTGGCAGTGCTGTTCCTCTGAGATAAGCAGTTCTGCGGGACTCACCCTCACCATGACTAAAACTCCCACTGAGAACACGTACCCTGCTTTCCCTCTGCCTCTGTTCGGTCAAAGTCAAATCCTGTGCCAGTATTCTGTCTGAATGCTCACAAATCGCTACACAGAGAGAATCCTGAATGTAGATACAGCCCTTCCTTAAGCTATCATATGAGCTTCAGCTGAGATCTGCTACATTAAAGTCTACACACTGAGTTTGACTGGGGTTTCAGTGTGTTTGTGGGGTGGTTGAGCCATTTGCATTCAGTGGCTTCTGCCATAGCTGTTCTGTTCTGCTTTGGCCTCTTCTTTTAATGTTATTCCTCTCTCTTATGCCTCCGTTCTTAACCGAAAGCCTCCAGAAAGCCAAGTGACTCAGGACACTAAATGTGTCCATGCTCATACAGGGTTTTAGTCCCTGTTTTACAGATTACCTTCTGTGCGAATATTGAGGTCAGCCATCCTTCAGAAGAAGCTGGTTGACCAAATAATTTTTTCATATATGTATATCTGTCATTTACTGAATTATAAGAATAAAATAGACACAAATAGAAAGAAAATTTTCAACCCAATCAGTCAGGTGATGAGTAATAATTGTTTGTAGCTCACTTACTCTCACAATGTTGTAAATATTGGCTTGTTTGTAATCAATATGCAGCCAAATTTTGCATTGAAATTCAGTAAGGAGTGTATGTGCACAGAGGTTGTGTGATAAATAATCATTACACATCATACTGATGAGCTGGTTTGCAAATGTTTTGTCTTGTTCTGTTTTAATCTCTCAGTATTTTTCTGATTGGCATTTTGAATGCAGAATCACAAGAAGTTTTGAGCTATTTTAGTGTTCACATTAACAAAATTTCTGTGAAATTCCACTGGAAATAGAGCTGTAATGCATGAAGCACCGTTCACCCAGAAGTCACTTTCAAACTGTTGGTCAATGTAACAAGCAAATTCACACGAAAAACATAATTTGACCACAAAATTTTGCAGAACAGTGGTAAATGTGTCCACACCTCATCTCTCTCAACTATATTAGCTGGTCACTTTAAAACTCCCATTTTACTCCCCTTCTCTTCATTTCTAATGCATTTAGCATCATTTTTAAAATATTCCTAAAGTATATTGAGGACATTTGACACAATCAAACAGATAATACAGGTGCATCTCAATAAATTAGAATGTCGTGGAAAAGTTCATTTATTTCAGTAATTCAACTCAAATTGTGAAACTCGTGTATTAAATAAATTCAATGCACACAGACTGAAGTAGTTTAAGTCTTTGGTTGTTTTAATTGGGATGATTTTGGCTCACATTTAACAAAAACCCACCAATTAACTATCTCAACAAATTAGAATACTTCATAAGACCAATAAAAAAAAACATTTTTAGTGAATTATTGGCCTTCTGGAAAGTATGTTCATTTACTGTATATGTACTCAATACTTGGTAGGGACTCCTTTTGCTTTAATTACTGTCTCAATTCGGCGTGGCCTGGAGGTGATCAGTTTGTGGCACTACTGAGGTGGTATGGAAGCCCAGGTTTCTTTGACAGTGGCCTTCAGCTCATCTGCATTTTTTTTGGTCTCTTGTTTCTCATTTTCCTCTTGACAATACCCCATAGACTCTCTATGGGGTTCAGGTCTGGTGAGTTTGCTGGCCAGTCAAGCACACCAACACCATGGTCATTTAACCAACTTTTGGTGCTTTTGGCAGTGTGGGCAGGTGCCAAATCCTGCTGGAAAATGAAATCAGCATCTTTGGTCAGCAGAAGGAAGCATGAAGTGCTCCAAAATTTCTTGGTAAACGGGTGACAGTGACTTTGGTTTTCAAAAAACACAATGGACCAACACCAGCAGATGACATTGCACCCCAAATCATCACAGACTGTGGAAACTTAACACTGGACTTCAAGCAACTTGGGCTATGAGCTTCTCCACCCTTCCTCCAGACTCTAGGACCTTGGTTTCCAAATGAAATACAAAACTTGCTCTCATCTGAAAAGAGGACTTTGGACCACTGGGCAACAGTCCAGTTCTTCTTCTACTTAGCCCAGGTAAGACGCCTCTGACATTGTCTGTGGTTCAGGAGTGGCTTAACAAGAGGAATACGACAACTGTAGCCAAATTCCTTGACACGTCTGTGTGTGGTGGCTCTTGATGCCTTGACCCAGCCTCAGTCCATTCCTTGTGAAGTTCACCTAAATTCTTGAATCGATTTTGCTTGACAATCCTCATAAGGCTGCGGTTCTCTCGGTTGGTTGTGCATCTTTTTCTTCCACACTTTTTCCTTCCACTCAACTTTCTGTTTACATGCTTGGATACAGCACTCTGTGAACAGCCAGCTTCTTTGGCAATGAATGTTTGTGGCTTACCCTCCTTGTGAAGGGTGTCAATGATTGTCTTCTGGACAACTGTCAGATCAGCAGTCTTCCCCATGATTGTGTAGCCTAGTGAATCAAACTGAAGGCTCAGGAAACCTTTGCAGGTGTTTTGAGTTGATTAGCTGATTGGCATGTCACCATATTCTAATTTGCTGAGAGAGTGAATTGGTGGGTTTTTGTTAAATGTGAGCCAAAATCATCACAATTAAAAGAACCAAAGACTTAAACTACTTCTGTGTGCATTGAATTTATTTAATACGAGTTTCACGATTTGAGTTGAATTACTGAAATAAATGAACTTTTCCACGACATTCTAATTTATTGAGATGCACCTGTATATTTTAAAATATTTTTAGTATTTTTTATCTGTCAACATTGTGGAAAACATTTTAATAACACATTAATGTGTAAGATGAAAAATTTATGGCTAATGACTGCACTCACCTATCAGTGAACTCTGTTACTACTATTGTCTAGTGATTTTGATGCTTTAAAGACCTTTAAAGACTAAAATTCACTCACTGTGAAGTGCTGAAGCTATTTGAGAATTTGTAAGGAGATTTATTTTGGAATAACCATTTAGGTTTCCATACTTATCCAAATAGTAATGTCACTTTCTCTGTCTCCTTCACATACGCAGGTGGTGGTTCATATTACAGATGAGAATGACTGCACACCAGAATTTATTCACTCCATTTACAGTCGAGACAACGTCCCTGAGACCACCCCTACTGGCACATCCTTACTGCAGGGTGAGTGTCTGTTTCTCGATTTGTCTCTGTGTCTGTCTCATTTTTTTTCTCTCTGTCCGTGTTTTTCCCCCGGCAGTCCCGCTCTTGAGGCAGGTGCTGTTGTCGCTTGCTCTGCGGGGGCAAGTGTCTCTTTAACTCAGTCCTGTAATTATGAAATAATTCATTATGGCAGCGCTTTCTGGGTGGTAAATGGATTGTAATCAAAGCCAGCTCAGTGGCTCCCAGGCAGAGAAGCTTTTCTGCCCCCGTCTTCCTCTCCTCTCAAATCTCTCATCCTCCCGACTATAGCTCTGTTAAACTAGTCAGACCATCAGACCTTCATTTTGTGTCTTTGCTGACGATGTGGGCTCTGTAACCGCAGGTCGGAGACTGTGACCCAGCAATAGAGGTGAGATCTCCGCTGTGGCTGGGTGGGGTGCTGTGACCCCTTCCATGTTCTTCAGATAATCATGTCTGATAGAGAACGACAGCTCTGAAGAAGAGGCATACCTGACCTCATCTTCCTCCTCTAAAACACAAGCGTTAATGGGATGGGACCTGTTTATCTCTCTGTGCCAGCCCCATCTGCAATCTTATCACTGTAATTGAAGGTGTTTTAGAGGCTTAGAAAAACATGAATGAGATGTCGCGTTGTGTTTCAAAAAGAGGTTTGAGTGCATTAGTTGTTTGAATAAATATTCATAAGCTCTAATTAGTGGTGCTTGCTAAGGCAGGCATTACTATTAGTATTGCTCATAGCTAGCTTTTGGGATTTGAACAAACCTCTAACCCTCATTATTAAAAAGGGTTGGTAATCCAAATCTGTCATGATTTACTTACCTTCATGTCCAGACAAATCCATAAGACTTTGGTTAATCTTCAAAACACAAATTAAGATATTTTTAATGAAACCTGGGAGGTTTCTGACGCTCCATTAAAAGTGCATGTAACCAAAATATAGAAGATCCAAAAAAAGTCAAAAAGTTGAATTGAGCAGTTTAATTCAAGTCTTGTGAAGAGATAAGATTGTTTTATATGATGCACAGATTTAATTTAGGCTTAGACAGAATTTTAATTTTTGGGTGAAGTTGAACTTTCACTTTATATTTTAGTAACTCAGCCCAAATTTTTTTTTTCTACAAACTTGAATGATACCTCAAATTTTGTTGAAGAGAGGTGTGCTGCTTGCAGCTAGGTTATGTAAAACAGTCTAAAGAATTAGGGATGCGCTGATTAAAAAAAAAAAAAAAAAATGTGCAAAGCTAAAATTGTTTGAATTATTTTCACGTTATGACCAGTAACTGACAAAGGGCTGCTATTTAAATTCTTTACTATTTGTCTAAATAAATTTAAAATAAAACACTAAAAACTAATGCTGTCAAAATTAGCATGTTAACGCAGGCAATTAATTTTTTCAGTTTAACGCGTTAAAATTATTTAACGCCGTTAACGCAGGGGCGGAGCCTAGGGTTGGCCACCCCACTCATAACTGCCGTTTCTGTCTGTTTTTTCTTGACAAGAAGTGCATTTATTCAGTCGCAGAATGTCTTTATGATCACATCAATCCGGAGACGTTTCAGACACGCGCTCCAGCTTCACTTCAGTGGCAGGCGCAAGTCAAACGAGCGTGGAAACCGGCGCACGCTAGCCTGTATCAATTCTAATCAAAGCGCGAAATAAACTAACGTTACGTGCATGCAGTGTCGTGGTCAGTTAAGGCATGAAGTTACCAAAAAGGCGATTAAAGCTGCCTTAAAACTGTACGTGCATGTAAAATGTTATATATGAGTTACATTAAGAACATGTCTCTGAAATGGTTTTCAAAACTGTCCTGGAGCATCCCTGCACTGTCTCCCTCATCTAACACACCCGATTCAACTTGTCAGTTCATTAGTAGAGACTGAAATGGGTCAGAAAAGGTGATGAGAGAAAATACAATGCGTGTCAGATCCGCGTCACGTTCAGCAGCAACATCTCTTAAAGAAACAGCAGCCAAAAACAACCTAATAATGCTGTGATGTCTGTTCATCAAGAATAAAAGAAAAAAGAGGAAATCAATAACTTTTATATAGTTGTAAGTATTTAACTGTATTTAGTTTAGAATTTAGTGTTTGATAACTTTATTCAATTTCTGTATATTCCTGCTGAGGGACACAGGGAGCCTAGCTAAATATAACATTTATTATAATGGGTTTATGTGAAGATTGTTTTAAGTTCACTTAAATTAGAAGTTATTTTTTAAAGTCTTATAAATGTTAAAATTGATAGTTCTTAATTATAATGTAATGTTTAATGACTATAGTCAATGGTTAAATATTAGGGGAAATTTTGACAGCACTACTAAAAATTAAAATCAGATAAATACTTGGGGTGGGCTCTTTTTACATGGGCATCTAGCAACCACTTAGCAACATGCTTAAAAACCACTGAAAACCCACAACATTAATATATGTGAAATAATATTTTAAAAATGCAAAAATTTATGCGTAGAAGTCTTGGCAATAAAACTGGCCATGATCTGTGTATGTTTGACAGTATGTGTGAGTACATACATAAATGTGTCTTTTTCATCTCTAATCCAGTTGTATTAACAATTTCCAATCTAATAGTTATCTTACTATTAAAACAGAAGCTAATGAGCTTTGTGCTCAGTGGCCTGGAAGTTCTGCGCTGCCCCAGCGCTGCCCACCATTTCAAAGAGCTCCTCACCTTCTCTGCAGAATTCTCAGTGATGAACTATTCTTAATTTAGACTTTGTTGTGCACAAGCCTAAGACACTGATGAAAAGAAGCAGAAAAGAGAGAAAAGCAAAGCAACAAGGAACAGAAGCAAGTCAGATCTGGCAGACCGCATGTTTTGTGAGGCAGATGCACAAATTTAGAATGCCAACTGCATTTATGCAATTCAATTATGTTTACATATCGCAGCACCCAATGAAAACACGCACTGTTCGCCGTATGCAAACAGAATGGTTCCTGCCTCTGATTCCAGTTGGCTCTCTGGTTTAGTGCGGTAAGCAAAACAACTTTCTTTTTCTGTCTCTGTGTCTTCTTTCTCTTCTCGTTTCGTCTCCCTCGCTCTCTTTCTCTCGCTCACAACATGTAAAAGCAGCAGGTTCACACAAACACCAGCTGGGGCTGTTATTTGCTTATCAAATGCGTTCTGTTGTGAGCGGGAAAAAAAAAGAAAAACACGGTGCAATCGTCGACTGTGCGAAGCCTGGCAGAAGGGAGAGAAGATTATTATTGTTGTTTACCTTAAAACGGGATTAGACTGTAAATTGGGTGCCAGCTTTTAATAGGTCCTAGCAGGAAGAGAAGTGCAGAACGTGCTCCAATTATCGCACGGAAAACTTCTCGGAGAGGATTTAGCGCACGGCGAAGCAACGCACTTAAAACTCGCCCAACCTTAGCCCACCTTCCTACAAGCCTTTCTCTCTCTCTCTTTCTCCCAAGCCGCCTAACTGGTATGTTTAATTTAGCCCTGGTCTCTCGTTCGCATGCATTAAATATGGTAATAGGTAGCCCTAAGAGACGGTGTATTAGGGCTTGTATTTTTAATGAACCTTCTGTTTGAATCCTGGCCGTATGACTTCACACGCATTCACGGCCGCTCCGAAACTTGTTTATACACGTGCGGGGCGCTGACACCCACCCTTTCCCACCTGCTTCCTACAGCCGCAACAAGTCCTCAGCTTAACTGCCAGAGAAAGAGGGTTTCTGCTGAACGTCGCTACATCTGTGGGCGCTAGCTATTTGCCTTGGAGATTAGAGGGCCGTCATGTGGCTGTAGTAAATGAGTGTGCTGGCTGGCTGGGTGTGATGACAGCTTGCCTGCAGTATAATGATACAGGACCCTGACTTTGGCTGTGGGCCTAATGACAGCAAAGTCTTCCTCCACTTTTACTTTTGATCTGCTTCAGTCAACAGCTGCTTTTCGCCGTGTCACTGACAGTTGGGCACTTAAATTGATCAAATATAGAACTGGCCTCCGCTACATAGTTTTGATTAATATTGTCTCTATTAATATGACACTGTACGTAATTTAAAAAGCACTTAGCACAAGAAGTCCAACAACTTCAAACAAGATGCTTTTCAGTGTTCTAGCTGCATAAATCTCACAAAACTCATATATATGATATTAAGGGCCAGTTTTACTAAACAGGGCAAATTAGCGCGAGCATGCAATTCCAAAAAAGTGTCGATGGGTGTGGAAATTTCTCCGGATGATTTACTAACAACGTGCAAATTAAAGAACACAGACGCAAGATCTCATTTACATATCGACCAACACAATATACCAAGCGTAGCACAAATCAGCATAGTCACAAATAAAAAATAAAGAAATAAAGAAGCCACAGTAGATTGAAAAGAACCGGAGGCCAAAAAAATTAAGGGTTGAAGTTTTGATAGACCTGATATTGCATGACTACTAATTGAGAGTTCCAAGTCATCTTTTATTTCCTGAAGCAAATTAAAAATAACATGGCTTGGGAAATAATATGTTCGGATGATGTGTTCTACTGGCATTCCAAATAAATTAATATGTGTTGGAAAAAATCCTCTCCCTTCTAGCACGCACTCTCTGTTCTCTGGGGTGCCTCCTCCTAGCAACAATTGCAGCCATTTCAAGCGTAAAATAGTTTAAGACATGCTTTTTTTGGGCATTAAATAATGGCGCAAATACCAGTCATTTGAATACTCTCCTCCCATAAATTTTGTGTCTGAAAGGGAAACTCCTAAAAATATATATTCAATAAGGTCAGGTGCAAAAATAACTCCGTCAATGCCTTTTCAGCGCTAATTTGTCATTGCGCATCTTTCGTAAATCCTGACAGTACTATTTTAACGCCAAAACATGGTTTGCGCTCGTGCAAGTTGTTAGTAAAACTGGCCCTAAGAGTTTTGTGAGTTTTGTATTTATATGTTATTTTATGTATATATACAGGTGCATCTCAATAAATTAGAATGTCATGGAAAAGTTCATTTATTTCAATAATTCAACTCAAATTGTGAAACTCGTGTATTAAATAAATTCAGTGCACACAGACTGAAGTAGTTTAAGTCTTTGGTTCTTTTAATTGTGATGATTTTGGCTCACATTTAACAAAAACCCACCAATTCACTATCTCAACAAATTAGAATATGGTGACATGCCAATCAGCTAATCAACTCAAAACACCTGCAAAGGTTTCCTGAGCCTTCAAAATGGTCTCTCAGTTTGGTTCACTAGGCTACACAATCATGGGGAAGACTGCTGATCTGACAGTTGTCCAGAAGACAATCATTGACACCCTTCACAAGGAGGGTAAGCCACAAACATTCATTGCCAAAGAAGCTGGCTGTTCACAGAGTGCTGTATCCAAGCATGTAAACAGAAAGTTGAGTGGAAGGAAAAAGTGTGGAAGAAAAATATGCACAACCAACCAAGAGAACCGCAGCCTTATGAGGATTGTCAACCAAAATCGATTCAAGAATTTGGGTAAACTTCACAAGGAATGGACTGAGGCTGGGATCAAGGCATCAAGAGCCACCACACACAGACGTGTCAAGGAATTTGGCTACAGTTCTCGTATTCCTCTTTTTAAGCCACTCCTGAACCACAGACAACGTCAGAGGCGTCTTACCTGGGCTAAGGAGAAGAAGAACTGGACTGTTGCCCAGTGGTCCAAAGTCCTCTTTTCAGATGAGAGCAAGTTTTGTATTTCATTTGGAAACCAAGGTCCTAGACTCTGGAGGAAGGGTGGAGAAGCTCATAGCCCAAGTTGCTTGAAGTCCAGTGTTAAGTTTCCACAGTCTGTGATGATTTGGGGTGTAATGTCATCTGCTGGTGTTGGTCCATTGTGTTTTTTGAAAACTAAAGTCACTGTACCCGTTTACCAAGAAATTTTGGAGCACTTCATGCTTCCTTCTGCTGACCAGCTTTTTAAAGATGCTGATTTCGTTTTCCAGCAGGATTTGGGACCTGCCCACACTGCCAAAAGCACCAAAAGTTGATTAAATGACCATGGTGTTGGTGTGCTTGACTGGCCAGCAAACTCACCAGACCTGAACCCCATAGAGAATCTATGGGGTATTGTCAAGAGGAAAATGAGAAACAAGAGACCAAAAAATGCAGATGAGCTGAAGGCCACTGTCAAAGAAACCTGGGCTTCCATACCACCTCAGCAGTGCCAAAAACTGATCACCTCCATGCCACGCCGAACTGAGGCAGTAATTAAAGCAAAAGGAGCCCCTACCAAGTATTGAGTACATATACAGTAAATGAACATACTTTCCAGAAGGCCAACAATTCACTAAAAATGTTTTTTTTATTTTTTTATTGGTCTTATGAAGTATTCTAATTTGTTGAGATAGTGAATTGGTGGGTTTTTGTTAAATGTGAGCCAAAATCATCACAATTAAAAGAACCAAAGACTTAAACTACTTCAGTCTGTGTGCACTGAATTTATTTAATACACGAGTTTCACAATTTGAGTTGAATTACTGAAATAAACAAACTTTTCCACGACATTCTAGTTGATTGAGATGCACCTGTACTACGAAAAGTCAAAAGTTTATGTAATAAGATATTTTTAATGTTTTTGAACAAATTCTCTCACCAGTGCTGCCTTTATTTGATCAAAAATATAGTAAAAACTGTAATATTATCAAATATTATTAAAATGTAAAATAACTTTTAATATATTTTAATGTATTTTAAAATATGATTTATTCCTATTGATTACATTACATATTATTTTAAAATATATTAATATTGAAAACTGTTTTTTTAAATTGTAGTAATATTTCACAGTATGTTTTTAATCGAATAAATGCAACCTTGGTGAGCATAACAGGCTTTTGATTCAAAAACATTAAAAAATCCTTTACCCTTTGGTTGTGTGTAAAATTGTTGTAATTATTATTTTTATTATTATATTTTAGTTGATTAGTTATATTTTGTTTGTCATATTTTATATTTGTCAATCAATCATTCAGTCATATTCATATCATATGAAATTATCAATCTGGATTTTTTCTTAATGCAAAATGTGGTTTCTTGTTTTCTTCTTTTCATTTAATTAAACATTAAGGATCTTCTGGCTGAATTTGTCACTTCAAATTACTTGACGCTGGAAACGTGTACATGCATGGTTAGGACACGGTGTTACACACACACACACACACAGACACACACACACACAGACACACACACGCACATACAAATCCATCCTCAAGCATTGGCCATAGTGACATTAAGGCTCGCGATTGATAGTGAATACCCCCATATCAGTTAGGACATGGTGTTACACACACACACACACACACACACACACACACACACACACACACACACACATACACACACACGCACATACAAATCCATCCTCAAGCATTGGCCATAGTGACATTAAGGCTCGTGATTGATAGTGAATACCCCCATATCAGAACTTTCCAGGCCTAATGAGAACACAACTGTCTGAGAAAAGCATAGAGATGATTAAGAACTGACATTTGCTTTCAGTGCCTGACCCAGAGCAGATCTCCGCCAAGGTTGCCTTCACCACAATTTACTGCTGTGTTATTGCTAGCTGTTGCCTTTAGTCAACGTGACCTGATGTTTAACACGCCACTTTCGTCCTTCTCTCTCTCTTTCTAGTTCTGGCACGGGACTGTGATATGGGCCTGAATGCAGAACTGTCCTACTTCATCCAGAGCGCGGACTTTGACATCTCATCTCAGGGAGTGGTGAGCCCCAGTCAGAGGCTGGACTATGAGAGACCCAACCATATGTATGAGTGCACGGTGGTGGCCGTGGACAAGGGAACGCCCCCTCGCACAGGCACAGCCTCCATCCGAATCCGCATGGCCAACGTCAACGATGAATCCCCTGTCTTTTCACAAACTATGTATGATTCTGTTCTTCTGTCTGCTTTCATTTCCTTTTGATTGCAAAGCTTTCTGGAATACTTGATTCTGATTGGCACAACATTTTGCATTCAAATATTTGCATATAATCATTAATTAAACTGTATAATTAATCGCTGATCTCTCAAATCACTCCACTTTCTTCTCACATAATAAAGGAAACATTTATTTATTTATTTACATCATTTAGTTTTAGCAGATTTTTATTAAAAAAATTTAATTATATTTGCATATAAAAACTACAAAACTAAATAACTGAAGACTGATCTCACCCCGTAGTCTCTTTCTTCTCACATAATAAATAAATTTATTTGTTTATTTACATCATTGTAAATAAAATATAAACATGTATAAATAAATGAATTATTCATATTATTATTTTTTTTTAAATAGCTGTGAAATAAGTGGGATAATGTACGTTATTGCAAAATAAACCCCTTACAAGATTCCTATACTTAAAAATTGGGAGTTATTATGCAATTACTGTACACTATCCCACTTATTTCACAGCTACGTAGTTAAATATGTAAATAATATGTAAAAATAATATATAAAAAAATAAATAACTGGACATTAAATACCCACATAAAAGTATGTTTAAAATACATTATTTCATGCTAAGAATAGTTCAAGTCTATTAATATATTTACTGACATATTGCTCGAGAGTTACTGATATAAAAATTGTAATTAAACTTTATTTGGAGTACTAATTGTGCACAATGTACATTTCTTAATATTAAGCCTAAAGTGTGTTTTAATGTCACTATTGATGAGGATTGTATGATCTTAAAATAATATAGGCCTTTAATTTTTTAAAAGATTTTAAAGTGCACCTGAAGTATACTTGCACTAGTTACACATTAGCACAATCAAATACACTTAAGTATATCTTTAGTTGGATTTCAGTACTACTTGCGCACAATTAAAGTGCATTAAGTACAAAATTAGTTGTTCCAATTTATCAGACTTTAAGTATACCAGTTTAGTATATACTAAAAGTGCAATTGCACGGCATTTTTATTAAGTACATAAATATGTAAATATATTTGTAGTATACTTAGCATGAAATAAATGTATTTCAAATACATTTAGTATATTTATTATTCTCTTATTCAATTTGACTTACGTGTTTCACTGCTTATCTCTATTCTAATTTAGTTTTAGTTTTCTATTTTGTACTCCTCCTTTTTTTCCCTAGTATCTCTTTGGAGTGCCTAAGAATATACAGTTTTACACTCTTTCTTTGTCACAATGGGATTTCATCAGAGCAGATCCAAGCAGAGGGTCCCGCGAAAGCTGAGCGTCAGCCTATAGGGCTCTGGCATTTATTGAATGTAGCCAGAAGAAGAGGCAGACATTTGGTCCGATTCAGCAGAAAGACAACAATCACAGTGATGCAAGCGAGCCATCTACACACACACGTAGAGCTCTATTTGAGAACATCATCTCCCTTGGTAGGAGTTTGGGAGACACATACAGGTGCATCTCAATAAATTAGAATGTCGTGGAAAAGTTCATTTATTTCAATGATTCAACTCAAATTGTGAAACTCATGTATTAAATAAATTCAATGCACACAGACTGAAGTAGTTTAAGTCTTTGGTTCTTTTAATTGTGATGATTTTGGCTCACATTTAACAAAAACCCACCAATTCACTATCTCAACAAATTAGAATATGGTGACATGCCAATCAGCTAATCAACTCAAAACACCTGCAAAGGTTTCCTGAGCCTTCAAAATGGTCTCTCAGTTTGGTTCACTAGGCTACACAATCATGGGGAAGACTGCTGATCTGACAGTTGTCCAGAAGACAATCATTGACACCCTTCACAAGGAGGGTAAGCCACAAACATTCATTGCCAAAGAAGCTGGCTGTTCACAGAGTGCTGTATCCAAGCATGTTAACAGAAAGTTGAGTGGAAGGAAAAAGTGTGGAAGAAAAAGATGCACAACCAACCGAGAGAACCGCAGCCTTATGAGGATTGTCAAGCAAAATCGATTCAAGAATTTGGGTGAACTTCACAAGGAATGGACTGAGGCTGGGGTCAAGGCATCAAGAGCCACCACACACAGACGTGTCAAGGAATTTGGCTACAGTTGTCATATTCCTCTTTTTAAGCCACTCCTGAACTACAGACAACATCAGAGGCGTCTTACCTGGGCTAAGGAGAAGAAGAACTGGACTGTTGCCCAGTGGTCCAAAGTCCTCTTTTCAGATGAGAGCAAGTTTTGTATTTCATTTGGAAACCAAGGTCCTAGACTCTGGAGGAAGGGTGGAGAAGCTCACAGCCCAAGTTGCTTGAAGTCCAGTGTTAAGTTTCCACAGTCTGTGATGATTTGGGTTGCAATGTCATCTGCTGGTGTTGGTCCATTGTGTTTTTTGAAAATCAAAGTCACTGCACCCGTTTACCAAGAAATTTTGGAGCACTTCATGCTTCCTTCTGCTGACCAGCTTTTTAAAAATGCTGATTTCATTTTCCAGCAGGATTTGGCACCTGCCCACACTGCCAAAAGCACCAAAAGTTGGTTAAATGACCATGGTGTTGGTGTGCTTGACTGGCCAACAAACTCACCAGACCTGAACCCCATAGAGAATCTATGGGGTATTGTCAAGAAGAAAATGAGAAACAAGAGACCAAAAAATGCAGATGAGCTGAAGGCCACTGTCAAAGAAACCTGGGCTTCCATACCACCTCAGCAGTGCCACAAACTGATCACCTCCATGCCACGCCAAATTGAGGCAGTAATTAAAGCAAAAGGAGCCCCTACCAAGTACTGAGTACATATACAGTAAATGAACATACTTTCCAGAAGGCCAACAATTATTAAATGTGAGCCAAAATCATCACAATTAAAAGAACCAAAGACTTAAACTACTTCAGTCTGTGTGGACTGAATTTATTTAATACACGAGTTTCACAATATGAGTTGAATTACTGAAATAAATGAACTTTTCCACGACATTCTAATTTATTGAGATGAACCTGTAAAGGAGCTGGTGGTGGTGGTGTATCATCATTAGAGCTGCAGTATGTGTGTGTGTGTGTTTATGTTAGGATTTGCTCTGGTTTTTCTCAGTACAGGGACCGCGTGGTTGTTTGTGTGCGCCCTGGGATACGCTTCAGAGGCCGTGTAGGGGAAGCAGATGGTGGGTCTGTGATGTTCTGAGCCTGATCTGTCTGTCTATCTCTCTCTTCTGCAGATATAAAACCTTTCTTTCAGAAGACGCCGGCCCGGCGACACTAGTGGCCATTGTGCACGCCAAAGACCCAGACGGGGATGGCGTAACATATGCCATCACCGGGGGTAACGAAGACAGCAATTTCGAGCTGGACAACCAGAAGGGTGAGTAGAATGGGATGCAAACTCAAAGCTAGCTGCTCTGGTAACAGCGTCCAGGCATCCGGTACAAGGCCTTGGGGATGTTGTCTTTAACAAGAACATCCAGAGCCATCAAAAACCACGTTTCCTCTTCCTGTCTGCTCAGCACGCGCTTTTAATCCATCATTCAACTCACGTTTGTGGTGTTTGTAGGAAAAAACAAACACCCCTTGTGTTGTTTTTGGTCTACAGCTCTTGTTTTTTTGTGTGTGTGCACTTGTGTGTGAATGCAACGTTTGTCTGTTTTCATGCCTGCCTGCCTGGGCGCTTTCAGTCTCAAGGTTACATTTGTCTGCAGTGTTTGCTTTTCGTTTGTTTACTAGCACATTTTATGCCTGAGAGCTGGAAAACAGCAGTATGTTAAAGCTCTCCCCTGTCTTATCAGCCTCTCGGCACGGCTGTTCCACCACCGAACCCATTACAGGCCAGCGCAGAGAGATGGCCCTTGGTTTCAGCACTCAGAAAAGCTGCGTGGAGTTGTCACTTCAAAGATGCAGCTGCACTTTTTTTTGAGCGCAACCCCCTACTAAGTTGTTTGGTGAATGTGCAACCATTAGAAGCAAATTTTGCGACGTTGTTAAGCATGACGCACAAAGGCAGTTGTCATTCTTTACAGATATTAATGTGTTCAATTTGAGAGGTTGTCACCTTGGGTAAAAAAGCGCTTGTATTCATAAACAGGCCTGACAGCGACTCTTTTGGTTGTACTCCCTTGTACAACAAAAAAAAAAAAAGTACACTTTTGTACCATACTTGTTATAGAAATAATACACTTTAACAGAATATACTTAAGTGTGAACTGAATGTAATGTTTTTGAGCACTCAATTTTCACTTAATTTTAGTTAAATGAAAATGTACAATATTATTATTTACATTATATTACATAAAATTGCTAAACCTAAAATTGAGTTCTTTTTTGTACTGCTGAATGTTCTGACAAGCTTTTATGATAAACTAAAATACACTTTAATCTAATTTGGGTAACACTTTAGTATAGGGACCAATTCTCACTATTAACTAGTTGCTTATTAGCATGCCTATTATTAACATATTGGCTGTTTATTAGTACTTAATTAAGCACATATTCTGCATGACCATATTCTACATCCCTAATCCTACCCAATACCTAAACTTAACAACTACCTTACTAACTATAAATAAGCAGCAAATTAGTAGTTTATTGAGGCAAAAATCGTAATTAATGGTTTGTTAATAGTAGGGGTGTCAACGTTAACGCGTTAACGCATGCGATTAATCTAAAATCTTTAACGCGTTAATATTTTTTTAACGCAAATTAATCATGTGATAATGCTTGACCCCAATTTGTTCCCGTCATCGCAGCGTGGAAGGTTATCTATCGTTCTGTGATGAGGGTACAGCGAACCAGTGTTGCCAGGGTAACGGCACAAGTGGGCTATTTTGAAAATACAGTCGCTGGAAAAATTACAGAGCCGCGAGTTGCGATTTTTTGGGCTATTTTTATAATGTACCGCGGCCGCCCAAAGTGTATATAGACAAATGAAAATTAAAATACTAATGGGTATTATAGTTGGAATGTATACCTGGCAATTTAAGAAAGGAGAGGCGGTTGTAACATCACAAACAACGTGAGTTTCAGCCAGAGCATACACGTTAAGGCTTTTACACAGCAGAAATAAACATGACAACAGCCTCTATAGATTATATAAGATAATAAACACACGATTACGATAGGATATGGTTTGTATGTGATTTTCTTGAGATGAATGTGTACATCTGAAATGCTAATTTGTGCAGCGATATAAAAGGCTATAAAAAGGCTACCAAATTCCACATGTGATCGTAAAAGGAAGTTATTACAAACACTCGATGGTGGTTTAAAGTGAGTTCTGAGTAAAAGTGTACTATTAATCTCATAAATTGTCTTATGTAGCATGATGCTAATGTTAGCGCTAATGCACCTGCAGAACAGGTCCAATTCTTCTTCTTAATGCATTTTGTCAATACTTCACGTAAGGTTGCAAGAAAATGTTTTGTTGTATTTATTTTAATACTTTTGATAATAGTTGGGCAAATGTATACTGGGATTGAAGCGATGTGGCTTGGTAAACTTTTTATTGCCAGTATAAAGACTGATAATGGTTGAATAAAAATAAAAGAATAATGATAAAAGAATAATAAGGATTATGTCTCATACCTGGCGGAGGTGTGAAAGGTTCCGTTTCCTTAAACTAGTTTGTCATGCATTTCATTTAAACACATTTACAGGTAAATCCTAGTATTTTAAATGTGCGATTAATCATGATTAATCACAGTCCATGACTGTGATTAACGCGATTAATTTTTTAATCGATTGACAGCACTAGTTAATAGCAAGAATTGGACCATAAAATAAAGTGTGACTGTCATTTTTTTGCTATTTAGTAAATTCGAAATATATTAACTTTAAATTTGATATTGACACCCAACAGTTAAAATTAAAATCAAGTACCTTGCATGTGCTTTAGCAGGTTAGTCAGCACACATAAGTGTACTTTAAAGTATGACAAAATATGATTAAAACAATGCTTTAAAATGTACTTGAAAGTAAAACAGTTCATTTTTATTAGTACATAGTGCGTTTTTCTTTTTTTAAAGTATGCTTAAGTGTGTTAAGAAACAGTCATGAAAGTGCACTCACTTTAACTGGTCTTTTATTTAATTAATGTTGTATTATCTGCAAATGCAGTTTTTGAAAAATATAATTTTATTATACAAGTGCAGATTCAATGCAATTAAGTGCACTTGTCTTTCACAAGGACAATGAGATGAGCTAAAGCATTCTATTGAATTATTTACAGGCATCATCAAACTGCGGCGTAGTCCTCCTCCTAAACTGCGCGGGCCTCAGTATGTCCTCAACGTCACAGCGACTGATGACAACGCAGCCGGTGGGCCACTCCCCCTCAGCAGCTCTGCCCAGGTCATCGTTGGCATCAATGACATCAACAACAACAAGCCAGTATTTGATGAGGTGAGGTTAAAAGATTTAAAACTATGTGTCAAAATTCATTTCTAGTGAGTGATTTATAAGTTGAAAGACTACATCAAAAGAAAGAGAGGAAACATAACCAAAAGTATCTACAGGAGAAGAGGTCTAGATATGTGTTCAGAATTCAAATATATTCTCTCATTAAATCTGCCTAGCATGAAGTGCCTCAGGCTTTTAATACCAGTGACACTCTGAACACCTCACTAATTGCAGTGTTTAGAGACAGAGATGAAGTCTGAGAGGACAAAAAGTAAAGAATGATGGGTGAGAGCTAATATACAGAAATAAGAGAGCGGAAGACATCCTGTAAGATAAAGCAATAAACAATGAATTGCGTCTACTGATGACATGATGACACACACAGTCTCATTTTATAACTTAATTCACTAAAAAAAAACTATGAATCATTGCTGAATGCAATTTCTATGACACAATTCTCAGTTTTCAAGTTTGTTTCTAAATGGCAGCAGATTGACCTCCTTTACTCAGACTGTGAACCAGACACATGAAATGGTTCTTTAAAGGGTTCATATGATGCGATTTCAAGTTTTCCTTTCTCTTTGGAGTGTTACAAGCTGTTTGTGCATAGATAAGATACCTGAAGTTGCAAAGACTAAAGTCTCAAAACCAAAGAGATATTATTTATAAAAGTTAAGACTCTACCACACCCCCCTAAAACGGCTCATTCAAACACGCCCCCACATGTCTACGTCACGGTGTGGGGAGATTTGCAAAACACCGCCCAAATGTATACGCAAAGAAAGAGGGCGGGACTTTTATTCTCGCTGTAGTATTGTTGCTGCCGCCGGTGCCATGTCCTGGAGACGCTGTGTTTCATTGTGAAAGCGAAACTACTTTGTTTGGACTTCCAAAAGAGGACACAACTAGAAATTAGTGGTTAAGTTGTATTTACAACACTGTTCCAGAACTGTTCAACCCAAATATTAGAGTGTGTGCAGCACATTTTACGGAGGACTATTTCTTGAACCTGAAAGAGTAGCCTACAATGCTAGCTTGCACAAAAGCTGTTTCTATAAAGTGGAGCAATTCCAACTTTGCAAGGACAGTCTGGCGCTTCTGAATCACAGCCTGTAAGTATGTTTTCATATTTAAAGAATTTGCCACTGACGATTCAAACGCGAGTTTTGAGCTGTGTAGTGTCGTGCTTGTTGTTTGTCGTTTCTCCGATCACAAATGCAGACATGGTAATGTTTACGCGGCGCGATGCAACGCGACACGTAAAAAGACATTATAAGTCATTATAATCAGTCATTATGTCCCCACTGGATGCAACAAATGCCTCGTTTGTAATGGGTTTTATTGTTTGTGTGTCGTCGCGCTGGGACACAGCATCACAGTACGGTGAGGGGTGTAACATTTCCATCTCATGCTTGAGGTATTTGGCCAATCACAACGCACTGGATAGCTGGCCAATCAGAGCACGCCTCGCCTCTCAGAACGATGAGCTTTGTAAAAATCGACAATATGTGGAAAATGTGTTTTTTGAACCTTAAACCGCATAAACACATTGCATTACACCAAATACACAAAATAATGTTCTTTTTAGTTCTTTAATGTTCAACGTCTTATGGCCCCTTTAAGATATGTTTGACTACATTGTACTGTACATATGGCTAAAATGCTATTTCATGTATTCGCCCCAAAATGAGGAAGTAAAAGAGTAAGTAAAAGTGCAAAATGAAACACAGCGAGAAAGAGACAGGTGAAAGCAGAGCTGAGGGAAGAGCAGAGAGCTGGGAGAAGAAAATCCAAAGGCTCTTGGAGGTCTCCGGTGGGAGAGCTTTTCCGCGCAGGCCGGTGGTGCAGGAGGGCTGTGTGTGAGTGTGTAGGAGGCAGAATCGTGTCCCTGTACACTCTCCGTGAGCCCCACAGGCCCTACTTCTGCTGCCGCCGCTGTCACCTCCTCTGCTGCTGCCCATGAATATTTCAAGGGGGAATTACTCACCGGCACAGGGGATGCATATGAAATAGAAGCACTAAGTGAGCCCCAGGGGCAACATCTGGCCCTGTTCCTTCTTCTCACTCTCTCTGTCTCTCTGCTTGCCCAGCTGACCAGAGTCTTTTCCTTATGTACTGTATCACTGGTTCTCAACTGGTTTCAAGACTCTTGATTTTACATCAAGCAGGGATTCAGCGCAGTACCAAATTGTTTATTGTACAGAAGATGTTCTTATATTCAAACATCTAAAGTTATTTATGTATTTATTAATGGTAATTTATGAATATTACCATGAAAAATGTTTAAACACCTCAGCAGTCTTCTTTTTCTTTTGATGGTTTTATGCCTTGTGCATCTAATAATTGATTGCACAAAACACATTTGTATCACCCCAAAATAAAATATATTAGAAACTATATTATGCATAAAGAAAATGAAGAAAATGTTTTCATTGCAAATTAGCACTTCAAAGCCAAAAATGTAATTAACTTATAATGTATAATGGAATGTTACAGTATATATAATATGAGTATATATAAAGTTCAGCAATCAAAATGTAATTAGAAGCGATGACATCATCATTATATTTACTTTGTGAATTGGATAGGTCTGCTTTCTTATATCTGTTTGCTTAATGAATTGTGATAACTTTGAATTTCATTAACACAAACCCAAAGCTTAAGTCTTAAACTTCAATAAAACTTGCATAAAATTGCATTGCAAGCACTGGTATTTCCATAGGGAAATGCAAATCTAGTGTTTTATTAAAGTCAACATGAGTTTAAAACAGTACAACAAATATTACCATATGTAAAAACTTTCAATTTACATTTTTTTCTTACAGTAATGTGGTGGAAATGTATGGAAGCAAGTTTCCACCACAATATAAAAAATATAAAAAGATAACTGTGACTTTTTATCTCACAATTCTGACGTTTTTTTTTTTTCTCACTACCCTGATTTATATTCTACAATTTTGAGGTTTTTTCTCACAATTCTGATTTTATATCTCTCAATTCTGACTCTTTTCTCACAATTGCGAGATATAACTCAGAATTGCCAGGTAGAAACTGTCTCGCAATTGTCTCGAGTTTATATCTGGCAATTCTGAGAAGAAAAGTCAAAATTGTAAGATAGAAACTCAGAATCATGAGAAAAAAGTCAGAATTGTGAGATAAAAAGTCGTAATTGCCTTTGTTTATTTTATGGTGGAAACAAACAAAAAAAAAAAACAGAATGCCAAGATGTAAACTCAGAAGTCTAAGAAAAAAAGAATTGCAAGAAATAAAGTCAGAATTGGAATTTCTCACAGAAAACAAGTCTGAATTTGTTAGATAAGAAGGCACAATTACCTTTTTTATTTCTTTATTCTGTGGGAGAAACAGGCTTCCATAGAAATGTAATGAAAATTGTCACAAAATATTAATGATCTTTATTTTTCATTTTAAGATATCATTTCTTTTTCTCTTGATTTTGAAGTGCAGTATGACCCAATCATGTGAGGTTATGAGGTTCACCCAAAAACACTGCCTCATCTTGGTCGCACACACTTTTCGACATTCAGCCGAATACAAACCCTCACCCTGCTTTGTAGTCGCTGGTTCCCGGCGCTCTTAATAGCACCGCAGATTATGGCAATGGACTATCTGTTCGAGTCTTTTCCCTTGCTAAACTGAGAAATCCTCCCTAAGCCCTCTCAGAAGGGTGAGTGTGTGTGTGTCGAAAGACAATGAGAGGTGTGAAGTGCAAAGCGCAGTGAGAATTCTCTTCAGAGGCTGGGAGGGAAGTTAATTCCTGCTTTTAGCCCCGGTATCGATCTAGTCACTTGATTAATCGCCTTAAGTTGACATGCCGCTCCCTTGTGGGCACCGCTCACCAGGACGCCCTGCCAGATGCCCGCTCTGTAATGAGAACATGATGAGAAAGCAAGAGGAGGAGGAGGAAGAAGGAGGTTGAGGCCTCATTATCAGTGTGTATGCTCCTCAAAAGAGGAATTTATAAACATTTTATCCTAAATACAAACTTTGTTCTCTCTGTTGTCATGTCTTGGTATCCTGTTCCCACTTTTCTTGCTCTTTATCTGTTATTATGAGAAACCATATATCCAGCATCCATCTACTACTGTTTAGTTTTTGTTTGAGATCTTGAAATAGGCATTTGCTAAGAACGTATTTCTGGCATTTCTTGAATTATTATCCATATCTGAAACTCTGTCTTTTTTTTCCTTTAAAGTGCCACAACTACAGTGTGAATGCACTGGTCCTGGAGAATCAACCCCCGGGCACTTTTGTGCTGCACGTGCAGGCTCATGACGCCGACACAGGGGTCAATGGGGAGGTCAAGTATGGGATAATGCAGAGGGACGGGGCCTCACCCGGGTTCACTATCAACCCTGACACAGGTATTTCCTTCCTACTTTACCAGATCATTGATTACACACTATTAAACCTGAGCTGTCATGTGTTTCTAGTCAATGGGCCTCATTCTTTAAACATGAGCAGAATGCATTTCTTTATTCTTGGACACCATTGAGATGTATGTAACACAAACTGTTATTTATATTTAATTTTTAAACATTATTCAGATTTAATATAAATTTTATTTAATAAAAAATTCAGGGGAAAAAAATATATATGTATGTGTGTGTGTGTATATATGTATATGTATATATATATATATATATATATATATATATATATACATGTATCCTAGTGTGTGCAAAACAACAAATCATGCCATCTAGTTGCATTAAACTTGTTGTGAAATCTATAAAATAGCAACTCACCAATGAAATGCAATGAAATGTGCATTGTATGTGTTGCGCAGGTGTGATCAGTACAGCGGTAAGTTTTGACCGAGAGAGACAGCGAGAGTATACACTATCGGTCACGGCTACGGACCAAGCACAAGAGCCCCTCATCGGCATCTGTCAGATCACTGTCCTCATCGCTGACCAGAACGACAATGACCCCAAGTTTGAGAATAGCCGCTACCAATGTAAGAACCACTGAACAATGTTTATAACTCTATGAACCTATTCAAAATGATGTCAACGTTAGCTACAGTGTACAAGGCAGTATGCTTTTCTGATATAAATCCTGGTATAAATTTTTGTTACACTTTTTAGATTTGTTACATAGTGATATTATGGTATGAAATCTTCCAAATGGTCCTCTGTAGTGATAGGATCTGTTGACAATATTTAAGATCTCTTCATCTGCCATGAGGATATATAAAAGAGTGATAGTAGAGCGAGAACACGTTCATAACATAGTACCAACTCAGGTTGTAGCTGTAGACTCTTTAAACATTTATACATGGGCCTTTAACATTGCACTTAACGGCAGTAAGGATTTTGCAAGCTAAACAAATTCTCAACTCCAGGTTTCCTGAGTGTAGTCAATACACATTAAACCTTAATATTAAAAATGCATAACAGTTTGAGCAAGGTGAGCTTTAATGTGCTGAACACAGTATAAACACATCACTAATCATTTTTAGATGCAATCGGATGCAATCCTGGAAAGCTCGCTTAGACTAGAAGTGTAAGAATTTACTTTGTTCTTCTAAATCACATTATTTATAATTGCAAATATAAGTTCAGTAAGTTTGATGTCAGAATTCCTTTTCATCACATTAAAAGCGTTACTGAGAAAGTTCATTAACATTTAAAGGGCAAGATTGAAACGTTTCTGGGACGCACATTCTTTTTTTTTTCCTTTTCGCTGCACATGGATTTTAATAGCAGCAGGCATTTCTTGTTTTTAGACTGTTGTTATTTGTTTTTGTTGATGCATGTGTTAACCCTGCCCATGCCAGACTTCCTGCGAGAGGACACGCCAGTTGGGACGAGCTTCCTGAGGGCGGCGGCTCATGATGATGACCAGGGCACCAATGCAGCCATCACGTACTCTCTGTCCCAGCAGAACCCAGCTTACTTTCACATCAACCCCAGCACAGGATGGATCTACGTCAACCACCCTATCTCACAGGTATACATACACACACCTTTACCTAGCTTTCAAAATGAGAACATGCAGTAGACTTCTGTTGTTATAAATAAAGCTAATTATTACTTATTAATTATTAACCTTTGTTTTTGTCCCTAAAGTATAGCTAAGTAAACACATATGCAGACTTGTATGAACAAACTTATGTTTAAATATCACATGCACACATTCTTGCTGAAAAAACGCAGTACTGCTTATTGTAGTACAGGTACTTTTTCTTGCATGTTTGTGTATAGAACACATATTCTCATCCTCCAGAGAGACCAGATCTTATTCTTTTTTCGAATCCTTAGTGTTTTGCATGTTAAACATGGTAGGGTCCCAAAGAGATGCTATATATATCCATATAAACCTTAAGTCTGGAGGGACAGTGTTCTGTTGTAATAGGCATAAAAATATGTATTTCCTTTATTCAGGTGGGAGAGTGATCTTGCCTTCTCATTTTTTCATTAAACATCGTTATTTTTCTTTCCTTTTTTTCTTTTTTCTTTTTATTAAACTAACAGACCTTTTTCTTTTTGTTATATTGAAACTTTTTTCTTTCATCTTTTTTGTAACCTTTGACTAAGACCCAGACTTTCAATCCTAGACTATAAAACTAGACTATCATAAACATATGACATGATAATGTAAACACTGGTGAAAAAACATAAATCATTTTAATATTTATTCTGCATGTATTTTTTAAATGTGACTGTTATGGCATCATTTCCAACATGACCAACAGAGTTTTAACAGAGAGTTTTATTAGAGACTAGTAAAAACTAATACACAAATTAAACTAGTGAGTGTGAAATGTGTTTTAAGAGAGTTTATTTTGTAAGTCTTTAAGGCCAAAAGTTCCCATAGTTGAAGAAACATCCATTCTTGTGTATGTATGTGTTCTTCACTTTTCTGCCCACGAATGGCTGTCTGTGTCATTTCTATGCTGAATATATAAGCTTTGAGAGGTCGGGGGTTGATTTGACATTAAAACGCTGTATGTGCATACAGAGAGGGACGGACAGAAAGACAGGCCGTGCTCTGGTGAAATCTCCTGCATCCCGTTTATAGAGTCATAAGTGATGGCAGTGTTCAGGTAAAGCATCAGAGGCTGGACTTTATTAATGCATGGTTCATGTCCAGTCCTACACTGCTTTTAACATGCTTTCATCGCTATTAACAGAAATGGATGTGAATGCAATTTCCCCAGAGCAGGTCATTAAGACGTGTTTACTGTATGTCTGGTTTTTCATTAGCCAGTCTGACCACCTTCTGTCACTTATGTCCGAGCGGATCAGTTTTAGAAAGGCAGACGATGTCACCCACATAAACTCACCTGTCTTCAAATTGACAACTTAAACTGCCCCCTGCTGTTATTCCTGCCTCCTCTCATTCTCTGTCTGTCTCTTCCTGTCTGCCTCTTCCTTTCCCTCATTCTGACCTAAAAAAGGCAACATTTTGAAGCCAGTTAAGCAAAGTTTACTGCTGACTCAATCTTAGTGCTTTTCAATTATTAGAAGTCATTTGAAGGAGTCTTTAAAGTCAAATAATAATAATAAAAAAAAAAACATCTAGAATCTTAGCTGCTGTACATGATATTCTGGATGTGAAACATCCAATGGATAATGAAGACCAATTCTTCAGGTGGAAGTATCAGGGATTTCTCTCATCTCTGAACCCCTGTTGACAAAAAACCTCATCTGTCTTCACCGGTATCAGTGACAACCTGTATTATTTCAGTGTATGCTGATAAGCCCCTAGGCTGGATTATATCACCTGTCTCTCGTCCTGACAGACATCACGGATCAGCCAGCAGATCATCGCTACAGACGGAGGGAGTCGGAGCAGCTCGGTCGACCTCACTGTCATCATCACCAATGTGCACAACCAGCCCCCGCAGTGGGAACAGGCGGAATATTGGGTCACGATCCCAGAGAATACACCGCGCGACACCAAAATAGTGGTGAGACGTTCATATTCCACCAGAGATTCCTCTGCTTTCTATAAGAGTGTGAAATATGGCAAACATGAGGTGCACCCTCTACATTTCATAATTAAAAACAATGTAACATAAAAGCATGGCTTTTCAGTCAATCAGATTGTGCAGCTGTTCCTAACTGTTAAAATAATATAGAATTATATACACTACCATTCAAAAGTTTGGGGTTGGCAAGATTTTTTTTCTTATGCTTATCAAGGATGCACTTATTTGATCAAAAATGCAGTTAAAATAGCAATACTATGAAATATATATTACAATTTAAAATAACTGATTTTTTATTTGAATATATTTCAAAATGCAGTTCATTTCTGTGATGGCAAAGTTGAATCGTCAGCACCTTTATTTCATTTTTCAGTGTTGCCTGATCCTTCAGATATTATTCTGATATGCTGATATGGTGCTGAAGAAACTTGAAGAAATCGTATTATTATGAATGTTGAAAACAGTTGTGCTGCTTAATATTTTTGCGGAAACCACGATAAACAGTTTTTTAGGATTTTTTAATGAACAGAAAGTTCAAAAGAAAGTTCCTTTATTTAATCTTCTGTAACATTATTAATGTCTTTATTATACCTTTTGATCAATTAAATCCACACACATACACATAAATAAATACAATATACACACACATGACAAAAAATTGCTCTTTTGTCATGTAGTATGTGAAATGCTCAACATAGCAACTCATATGTGTGTCATACAAATAGTGCATTCTGTGCACAAGGTACATGACTCACTACTGATTTCATTACAGGTGAAGCAAGAGAAATCACATAAGCATACATATACAATATACATAGTACACACAATTTTTTTATCTTTTTTATTTTTTAAGTATTTATCAATATTGTAATCAAAATCTTTTTCACTTCATCTCCCATACTGGGTTCATTTTCACTAAGCTTTTCTTAGTTGATCTCTGACTTCTTGATCTCTGAATTCTCAAAAGATAAATGCAATGCTGCCTTTAACCAAAATGGTAAATTTTAACAAGCAAGCCTGCATTATTAAGATACTTGCTTTTTGTAACATCAGGACTGCATCTATGATGTCTTTAAAGGCAGTTCACTGCTTTTTGGAAGAGAGGAGTGGTTTTTACTCACAATGCCTTTTGCTTTGTTGTGCTGTTGATAAGCAAAGGTAGAGTGTTGCGACTTTCTTACCGCTGAAGCTTGTCACATCTTATCCAGCCTTCATCTTGTTTGCTATTTCAGCCCGTTTCATTCGCTGTCACATTTTACATTCGTCTGGGAGCTTGTACCCACAGAGAGATCAGCATCCACAAACAACCTCATCTGTCCAGCAAACTCAAGCAGACTGCTTGTCTGAACATTCTATTCTAATTCATTCAAAAGGGGCGAAAAGGCCAGTCCTCCGAGTCCGTTTTCCTCACATACAGCAGATTTATCAGTGAAGAGTGCCAGGAGGAGTTCTGCTGGAGTCACTGTGTTTCCCTGACATCAGCGGCTTCCTCTGGCTGCTGCCAGCTATTCTGCAATCTGTATGAACCTCCACATCTGTCTTAGCAGTCCTCGGTGGCACAAACTGTGGCGGGGATGTTCTCCTCTTCATGTTGCCACAGGATGTAAAATAGGCTTAGGTGGGATGTTTGATCTTAAAATACCTTCTTTCCCCGCTGGCTCGTAAAGGGTGGTTGCATCGGCATGGGTTTTAGTGCATGGACTGCTTCGCTAGTCATTTTTACTAACCTGTTTGTAAAGAGCTACAGGGTTTACACTGAATGGGAAGTACATAGACACACTCATAGATAGAAGTTCTGTTCTAAAACCTACTTAGCTGCCTACCTAGACAGATTTTTAAACATCTCTTCCACATGAAGGCTCTTCCAAAAGGTAAGCAACAACAGTATGTTGCCTTATAAGATAGCTTCTTGTCCAAATTCTAAAGCGATATGTATCATTTGTAGATAAGGCAAACCCAGCACTTCAACAAACCTATATAATAAAGCAAGATAAGATGTTGGGAACAGAGATTTACTGTGTGCACATCCACAATTTGCCTGAATCCTTTGATTGTACGTATTCATGGCGATGAAGAACAGGAAAAAGAGCTAAAAATGGCATGTTGCATAGTAGTTTCTAATTGGCCGGGACTTTACTAGCAGCGTGAAGCTCAGTTAACTGCATTCATCTCCTGACAGCCCGCCCTCCTCTGGGGCCTTCTGTTAGCATCCCTGTCAAAGAAAATTAATATCGTCCTAATGTACTGTTCCACACGCCGCATGTTGCGTATTTTAACGCAGATGTATTTTTGTAACTCTCTAATCACTCTATAGAACTCACTTCATTCAATTACTTATATTGCTTAACATCCTCACTTATACTAATAGCATTCTAACCTACACTACTTTCATATTTATACCAGGCTTTGCTCTGAACTAAATGTTCTCAATTCTAAATATAGACTCTCACTCACAAAGATGTTGAATATATATGTAATTTAAATATGTAATTTAAATTTATATATGTATGTATTTCTATAATCTGATCCTCTACACAGCATGAATTCTGTTATTAGCAGGGTATTAGCAGTGTAAGTAAAACTTTCACTTTTTAGGGCACAATATCCAATGTGACCGCATTGAAGCGTATTTTATGATGGGCACTGAAAAAGAGTCTCCGCAAGGCATCTTTGATCAGCTTTTTCTTTCTGATGCCATTGCTGTGTAATGAGATGATTTCTAATTATTGCTAATTTCATGGAACCTCAGGCTGTGCTCATTTTTCTGGGAGTGCCATTACCCATCTTATCATCCAGACGTGTTTTTTGAACAGCTCTCTGCACCGGATCTCACCAGCTACTCTTTGTCTCTTTCAGGCCTTTTGTGCGGTCATTTCTGATTTTGTAAACAAATTTTCTTTGTTTATTACAGGACATGAGACCACAGCCTTCAGAATGTGTTTTGTTCTGCAATCACTCCATTTATGGTCTTGTTTGTACCTGTTGCCAATTCAGGGCCAAGAGTTTCTCATTGTGTTAGTTTTATTTGGTCTAGTACAGTGGTTCTTAATCCTGGTCCTCGCGAACCCCCGCTCTGCATATTTTGCATGTCTCTGTTGTTTAATAAAAAATTATATATTAAAAAAACTAGTCTCTAGTGTATGTTTTAAACTGTTCCTTTAACTACTATAATTGGAAAGATTTTCTTGCTAAAATTCTCGGGGAATGATTGGCGCTTTTTGGGATCATCACAGACAGGCACAAAATCTCTTTCCAGAAGCTTCTCATTCACTGTTCCTTGCTGGTAGAATGATCTTCTTAACTCTATACGGACAACTAAATCCCTGACAATATTCAAGAAACTAATCTCTTCAATTAACTGCATTCTGCTGACTCTTTAAAAAAAAAAAAAGTCTTCTATGCCTTCATAAATCCCTCCCTGTTCAAGCTTGTACTATTCTAGATTTGAAACTTCATATTGCTAACACTTCTTGTTTTATTGCCTCCTTATCATGAATTATTCATATTTTGTAAGTCACCTGGATACAATTATCTGCTAAATGAATAAATGTAACTTTTGCATGACTGATCAACAGTACCAAACCAGCACTATAGCCTAATCAGACATGACTAGTGTGAAGAATTTAGCATACTAGTCAAGCTGTATTAGACAAGCTGTACTGTATATCCTCTCTAAGTTATCTGTAGTTTCAGCTTTTGAGTTTCTGCACGTCTGGGTGTGTGTGTGTTAGCATTAAGTTCGCCACAGTGTGTATATGAAGGTGGTCCTGGGGGCAGTGTGTCAGAGCAGATCTGGGTGTCCCTGCCCACTCTCATAGCTCTGCTAATGGAGGATGTACCTGGAGGTCACCTTCAGTGTCTCTTCAGTCAGAAAACACGATAAGTGTTGTTCCTCAGAGCTTTTTATCACCTCCCTTCCAGCTCTCCGTTGAGTTTCAGTACCATTTCATATTCAACTACTACTTAGTCAGCCCCTCCACACTTATTTTCGTTGAATGGAATGATTATAATTGCAGTCGAGGGGTTTCAAACCACAGGTCGCACAAGTATTCAGATGCAATCACTTCCTTTGTTAATGGAATGCACCTTGACAATTGGACAAATAACCTCATTTTCTTTATCCTTCGTTTCGCGTGTCTCTATTTCCCTCCCTTCGACGCCCACACCGACGGCCGAACTCCAACACCGATGTTCCCCATAATATGACTTGAAAAACAAAGCACTTTACAATAATTACAGTCGACCTCTCTTTCGCTTCAACCCTCCAAATACAGTATGAACTCCCTAATGTGAAATAACTGTAGCAACTGGCTGTTCAAATCTTTTCTGTGTATTGGGAGCCTTCATGCTAATTCATCCTCAGAACTCTAAATACAAATTAGGCTTGTTAAACAGTGTAATGCATTCATTAGCAACACTGAGTAGCCTTGTTGTGCGTCGAGTGCTCCTATTCATTTCTCGCTCTCACTTCCTCCCCCCTCGCCTTTTTTCTTCATCTATCTATCTGTCTCTCTGTCTAACTAATTAAAAATTTAAATATCAGTCAGCTCATTGTGGTATTATCTCAAGGAATGCTAATTAACACATTTTCAAAAGCAGTAATTGCAACCTTGAGGATGTAATTTAAAGGGCCTTGTTCATGTGTATGGATAATGAGAAAGCCGTTCTCATCAAGTCTGAGAGACGTCCGCTAATAAACCATTGGAGGGAAGATTAGACAGGTTGGGATTTGAAAGTTGACCAAATTTCTGTTTAGTTGAATAGGGGAACTTTCGGTATTATGAATAGTTTATTCACGGGTGGTTAACCAAAAGAATGGTGTGGTGGGCTGGTAAATGAAAGGCTGTAGGTTCAAATCCCCCAATGGTTGATCTGTGAAATATCATCATTGTACTCTTGATCAAAACACTTAACCTTGGGTTACTCCAGATGGATTTTCCCTGTAGAAGTCACTTTAGATAAAAATGTCAACTACATGATGAGTTAGTTGAAATTAAGGTTTTGAAGTGAAGGCAAGATGTCCCAATGGACAGGAGCACACGCCTAGGTAACTTCTGAGAGATTTTTGATGTCACCTAGCGGTAAAATATGCTGTTTTGATGTGTTTTGAGAGTGTGTAAGTGACCGTTTCAGGACTCACAAGTTCTGTGTACAAATGCCACTTTACACTATTTTATCTATTAATTTCGAAAGCATAAGGGAAAAAAAATTTAATCCAGAAAAATGTCATCCTTTTTTTTAATCCAGAAAATGAAATCTTTATAGTACTTATTTATTTAATTTATTTATTTATTTATTTATTTTGTGACATTATGTGCATTTAAACCCTCACATTTAAATTTACATATTACATTTAAATTTATATACTAATTACATTAATGATACCTTGGGTGGAAATTTTCTACCCAGATTCATTCAGTGTATTTATTTAAATATATATTACAACTGTATTATGTCATAGAATGTTGGGGGCCCTGAAAATCTTCAAAATTGTTAGATCTGAGATCTGCATCAGTATTGAGAGAGAGAGTCAGAGTAGAATAGGTCAGAGAAGTTAGTGGATCTCTGACAAAGTGACTGTGGCAAATAAGTTCACTGAATAGGTCATTTCTTTTGGGGGACACAAACCGGATGACAAA
Source organism: Spinibarbus caldwelli (assembly GCA_039654775.1). NCBI lineage: Eukaryota > Metazoa > Chordata > Actinopteri > Cypriniformes > Cyprinidae > Spinibarbus > Spinibarbus caldwelli. The sequence continues at coordinate 27,795,600 of CM077227.1, read as the reverse complement.
GCCAACTCTTAAAAGCAGGAAGCAAAAGCCACAGAGCTTTTAAGGTGCTTGTTTTCTGTGTTGCAGTGGGTGGATGCTCTCAAAACCATGGCCAGGGTTGATTTAATGGCTGACTGGACCCATGTTCTCTGACACACAGAGTTCTCCCTCTATAACTCGTCATTTCTCTATCGCTCTCTCTCCATGCACCTTTATTTTGCTCTACCTTTTCACCCCTTTTCTCTGTCATCTAAGTTTTATAACCTGTGCTGTGCGCCAAGCGTTCATTACTCTGGATGACCATACATGGTTTAGGACTTTCTCTTTGACTTTTTACTGTTGGCTTTGCTGTGCCATTGGCTGTATTGTTTTTGGAATGTTTTGTTTGCTTTACAGTGTCATTTGGTTGATGGTGTTTTGGGTTAAATGTGTTTTAGTCCGCTAAAAGACATTTAGTTCTCATCGCAGACAAGTTCCAGCTGTAATATTGGATTTTCCAAGCCAAAATCAGTTGCATGTCTTGTATCCAAGTACTATGCACAATTTTTTTGGCTGAACACTGAATAAACAATGACTTTGGCTTTCAGGTTGTGGCATCACACTTCTTTAGTTGCACAGCCAAGGTATGAGAACAATAAAAAGTGCCATTTTATTCAGGTTAACAGCCAAGTAGTAAGGTTTTAAATCTTTTTAAAAGTAAAACATAAACGCTGATGTTCATCACTGGTTTAATCACCGTTGTTTTGCAGTTAATATAGTATATTAGGATCTGGAATAAATTATCACATTCATTTATTTTAAAAAAAGTCATTGATTTTAAGCCTGCTCTGATTAAATTGTAAGTAATGTACTAATTATGATTATAACATATATTTCTTACTCCTAAAGTAACTTTGTTTTGTTAGTATAATGCGGCTCTGTGAGACAGAGGTCTGGAGACTACTACTGCAGAAAGTTACTTCATAACTGTCAATATCAGTTCGATAAGCAATTGGATGGATTATAGATGAACCGTGCCTAATGTATTCACACGCTGCAGTCAGCAGGCGCTTGACCGACGGTTCTGCTGATTTCAAATGCCTTCTCACAAATACTGCTAATTATCCTATTTGAGCTTTGGGAAAAGGTGTTTACGTCTTACTCTATTATGTGTTTCATTATTAGAAAATCTTATATATATTATAGCACATCCAAGCAGTTTTTACCCAGTTACACACACAAACCCAAATGCACAAGTTTTAGATGTAACAGGAACCTTAACATTACTACTGACACATTCATGACATAATATTTAACCATGCAGGCCATGTTTAATTTTATATCACCAACCTAAAGCTCATTACCCCCCTCCCAACAGACCATCAAGGCGACGTCCCCTCTTGGTGACCCCAGGGTGACTTACAACCTGGAGGAAGGTCAGGTTCCTGAAACCAACATGCCTGTGCGCTTCTACATCAAGCCTAACCGGAGGGACGGTTCTGCCTCCCTCTTGGTGGCGGAGAATCTGGACTATGAGACCACACGTTTCTTTACGCTCCGAGTTCGTGTACAGAATGTGGCGGCTGTACCACTAGCTTCCTTCACCACTGTCTATGTCAACATCACAGGTGAGAAATACCCTAATCTTCTGTAAATTACATCAGAATTGTGTGTAAACTTAAATATGAGTACCACACATTTGGGGTAATATTCTATAACATTTATTTATTGTAAATTTTAACAATAGATGCATGTTTAGTATTCTTTGATGAATAGAAAGTTCAAAAGAACAGCATTTTCTGGAATATCAATCTTTGGTAACATTATCAATGTATGGTACCATGTCTAAAAATCATGGTAACACCATGCTACTTTATACTTAGTGTAAGACAAAGAGAATGAAAGAGAACAAAAATGCAAAAATCTGACACAATGATAATAGTCCATGTTGACACCGCTCACTAGTGCGCTACAAATATGCCGAAACAACCGGTTCCATGCTGCCTGTGTGCCCTCAGAGAGGTAAACACATTTGCGGTAGTTTAGCAATCAGCATTTCAAGCCAGCGCGGTTTCTCAGAAGCACAGCAGTGTCTGATCTGATCCACTGATTGTGTTTGAGCCGCTGACGCTAATGTTTTTTTTTCCCCTTTCTTCATAGCTCATTTAGCCTGCGTTGTGCATTTGTACACAAAAGTGTTCTCTGCAGTCATTGAGTGTATGTGGAAATCCAGAGCGCTGATGAGTGCATGACAGGCAGAGAGTGGGGGGCGTAGAGCGACAGTGTGTGTGTGTGTGTGTATGTAATAGGAACAGTGAAGAGCTTTGGCACCAACACACAACACTTGAGACCACATCAGCATTAATTAAGAGGAAAATGGAGATTGAAATAGAGGGAAAAGGAGACAAAAAGCCCACGGAAAAAAATTGTTTAGAGGGGCTGTAATCTGTGAAGAGCAGAGAATCCAGACAATAAACCTGCATTAAGTCAATCCGCACATTTTCTCACCATATTCAAAGTTTACCACACACCAAACGTGATCACAATGAACAAAGCCGTAAAATAAAAATAATAAAAAGACCAACAAATGACCTCAAAAGTGACTTTAAGTCACTTTTAAAATGTCATTGAATTAGATATAAAATATCAAACCAAATGGAGTTTACTTTAAAGAAAGACAGCAAAAGCACATTTTTCAAGTAAAAAAATATATATTTTAAATGCTATAACAGTAGATATACTGGTACTTTATAGTGGAATATTCCGAAAAATTAATTTAGTTCTAATAAATGTCTAGAATCATTTGATTGCAGGTGCCTAATTTTGTATCGAATGCACTGTATTTACTATAAAATAATGTCTGCCACTAAAGATTTGTTTCAGTAGTGTTTCATTTGTAACAGATTGCTCTCACTCTATTTTTTCCAGATGTGAATGACAATGTTCCCTTTTTCATGTCATCCACGTATGAGGCGACCGTCCCAGAGGGTGCGGAGATAGGCACATCAGTTGCTCAGGTCTCAGCAACTGACCTGGACTCTGGTCTCCATGGAATGGTGAGACTGTTCTGATCATGTTCCCTCCTGGTTCTCTCTAAAGGCCAATCCACACTGCACTGACAGATGGCAACAAATGGCAACACACATCGTCGGGTTTTGTTGGATCAGTGTGTTACCTCTGTTGGCATCTGTTGGTGTTGGTTGGCGCTTGTTTTCTCCGATTTAACAAGTGGATTCTGCATTTGTCTGGTCTTGAAATGTCTTAAAGGTGACGTACTGTCTTCATTGGTCTGTGTGCGTTGGTGCAGTGTGAATTGGCCTTAAAACTCTTATTTCTAAGGTTCTTTTTTAATGTTAGTTCTTTAGTTATTAGTTCTAAGTTCTTTTTTAATCTTGTTTGGCACTCTTTCCTGTCTAGATTAATTACATCATTCTGAAGGATCAAAGTGGTGACTCACAGTTCTTCAGCATTAATTCCTACACGGGCATCATCCACACCCGGGCAACCTTCGACCGTGAGCAGAAAGGCTCCTACTTGATCGAGGTCCAGTCTCAGGACAGCTCAGAGTCGGCACGACCCAGTCAGCAGGGCCAACCCAACACAGGTGTGATCCATCAAGCATGTCTTCTTAACCACTCAGTTACTCTGGTTCCCCCTCCACCAATTACAGCAGGGCACACCAGCCTCCAGGATGAACTCCATTCATTAAGACTTCAATGAGTCACGCCTAATGAAGAACTAATGCCTTCCCAGGGATTTCTGTGTAATATAGACTCTGTGTAATATAATAAGGCCGCATTTTTAATATTAAACAGTCATTAGGATGTTTAATACAATTTATAGAATAAATCATTACTACAAGTTTTCACAAATAATAATTTCTCATTAACACTTTCTATGAAGTCTGTGTTCTTGGAAATATGTTTTCGTAAAAAGCTATATGAGACCATTAAGACTTTTATTCAGCAAGGACGCATTGATCAAAAGAGACTGATACAAAAATGTTTGTTTTAAATCACTGCTGTTTTTTTTTTACTTGCTATTCATCAGACATTCCTGAAAAATACTGAATCAATGTTTCCACAAAAATATTAAATAGTTTTCAATATTGATAACAATAAATGATTTTTGAGAACCAAAGCATGTGACAATGAAGACTGGAATAATAGTTGCTAAAACTTACATTCTGTCATCACAGGAATAAACTGCATTTTAAAATATAGTAAAATAGAACACAGTTATTTTAAATGGTAATAATATTTCACAATATTACTGTTTTATCTGTATTTTTGATCAAATGCAGCCTGGTAAGCATAAGAAACTTCTTTCAAAAACATTTTAAAAAATCTTACCAATTCCAAACTTTTGAACGGTTGTGCAAATGTACAGTGCTTTGCGAAAGTATTCATACCCCTTCAGTTTTTTCATGTTTTGTTATGTTGCTGCCTTATGTTAAACTGCTTTTAAATTACTATTTTTCCACATCAATCTATACTCCATACACCATAATGGTAAAGCAAAAAAAACAGGTTTTTAACATCTTCGCAAATTTATTAAAAATAAAAAACTTAAATGATTGCGTAAGTATTCATACCCTTATCTGGGACAGTTTAGCTCAGGAGCATTCATATTGCTTGTAGATGTTACTACACTTTGAGTGGAGATAACCTGGGGCAAATTCCATTGAATGGGTATGATTTGGAAAGGCACACATGTCTTAATAAAAGGTCTAACAGCTGATAATGCATATCAGAGCAAAAACCAAGCCCTGAGGTCCAAAGAACTGCCTGTAGAGCTCAGAAACAGGCTTGCGTCAAGCCACACATCTGGAGAAGAGTTGAGAAAAAAAATCTGCTTCACTGAAGGTTCACAGAAGCATGTAGTCTCTGTTACCCTTAATGGAAGAAGTTTGAAACAACCAGGGCTCCTCCTAGAGCTGGCCTCCTGGCCAAACTGACCAATTGATAGAGAAGGGCTTTGGTTGGTGTGGTGACCAAGAACCTGATGGTCACTCTAGTTGAGCTCCATGATCATATGTGGAGACAGGAGAAACCTATAGAAGGACAAACATCACTGCAACACTCCACCGATCTGGGCTTTATGCCGGTGTGGCAAGACTCAATTCTCTCTTCAGTGTAGACACATGAAAACACACTTAGAATTTGCAAAAAAGCACCTAAAGGACCCTCAGACTGTGAGAAACAAGATTCTCTGGTTTGATGAACCTCAATTCTAAGCATCATGTTTGACGCAAACCAGGCACTGCTCATCACCTGCAGAGTACCATCCCAAAAGTAAAGTGTGCTGGTAGCAGCCTCATGTTGTGGGGCTGTTTTTCAGCGGCAGGGACTGAGGGACTCATCAGAGTAGAAGAAAAGCTCAATGCACCAAAATATTGAGATAGTCTTAATGAAAACCCAGTCCAGAGCATTCAGAACCTCAGACTGGGCAGAAGGTTCACCTTCCAACAGGACAATGGACCTAAACGCACAGCAAGAGTGGTTTATAGACAACTCTGTGAATGTCCTTGAGTGTCCCAGCCACAGCCTGGGATTGAACCCAATCAAATATTTCTGGAGAAATCTGAAAATGTGCATCTGCCCCCATCCAACCTGATAGAGCTTGAGAGGTGAAGAGGTGAGGAGAAGAATGACAGATAATTGCCAAATGCTGATGAGCAAAGCTTGTCGCATCAAACAAAAAAGGCTTGAGGCTGTAAAGGTTCTTCAGCTAAATATTTAGTTAAGGGTATGGATACTTATGCAATGTACTTATTTCAGTTTTTTATTTTTTAATAAATTTACGAAGTTGTGACAATTCTGTTTTTGCTTTGTCAATATGGTGTACGAAGTGTAGATTGATGTGGGAAAAAAGTAATTTAAAGGAGTTTAACATAAGGCAGCAACATAAAAAAAAACATAAAAAAATGAAGGGGTAAGAATACTTTCGCAAGGCACTGTATACATATATACACATATTTACATTTCACTTGGGCTTCGATGATCATTAAATTTCATCATACAATGAATGCCAATGACTTTGTTTTTGTTCTGCTGTCCCATCTTGGTTTGATTTACAAATTAATTATCCATAAAGAACAGCTTTTCTCTTGAGAAACTATATGCATTGATGTGATCTGGAAGTAATGCACACCTCTTCTGCCCTGTAGACACAGCCTACGTGAGGGTTTTTGTCACAGATGTTAATGACAATGCTCCAGCCTTCTCTCAGCCTGTATATGAGATCAGCGTGGAGGAAGACAAAGAAGTGGGCTTTGTGGTCATTACCGTTACAGCTAACGATGAAGATGAAGGTAATTTTTTTCCATTGTGTGTAGGTGTATCAAATATCTTATTCAGGTGGTCCTGTCACTTGTCTTTAGTTTGTGGTTTTTGTTGTTTTAGTTTTGTTTGTTTGTGCGATGATTTCTATCTGACAGCCCACTGATATATGACAGATGGAGGAGGAGGGGTTGCAAAAAGAAATTGAGCGAAATAAATCTAGGTGGAAAATTCGCTCCTTTTTGTGCTGAGCTTGTTAGCAAATCTCTGTGGTGAATGTGGGTGTAACAATTTCAGCACCCCATTTGATGTTTGTCTCTTTGATTTGTTTTTCTTTGTTGTCTTCAAGAAAAAAAAAAAAAAAAGTAGCAGGCATTCTTTAATGATGGAAGTAAACCCTTGTGTGAAAGATTTTGCGTAGAAATTTACATGAGATGCGTGACATCTGAGGGACCAGGCAAATAACCATTGAGATTTTTAAATGGAACGGAATAGGCATCTCTACACTAAAAATATACTGAAATGATAAAAGTAGTGTGTAATGGTAGATTTTTGACAAAACTCTCGAGAGGCTTTACCAGGTGGCATAACCAGAGATTAAATGAGAAAGAAAATAACAAGTGTATTAAACAAGCTGCACAAATTTATTCATCTATTGTCTGTCAGTCGAACTAAAAAAAAAGTTTTTTAAAGAAATAGTTCACCCAAAAATGTGATTTCTGCCAGTGCCTTTTGTTTTATTCTGAGTGCTCTTTTCCATTTGACACTACATTAATGCCATAAAAGGTGCTTTATTCCATGACTTCTAAAGTTGTTCAGTGTGTTTGTGTGAGGAAAAGTCCAAAATCTTAATGTTTTGTTATCCCCTGTAGTTCTAATCTCATTTGATATTAATTATTTGATACAGGTTACATATTGTACACATTTCTGTAGTTTTTATTAATCTTTTGAATTAGTTTTTTTTAAATAACTATAGATGGTAGTTTTTTTTTGTTTGTTTTTTATTTATTTATTTACTTATTTATTTATATTTTATTTTATTATTTAATTTATTTTATTTTAGTTACATTTTTAGTAATTTTGTTGTATGCTTTTGTCATTTTAATACATAATATATATATATATATTATTTCAATAAATTTTTATTTCACATAATTTTTTTAAATGGTTGAGTAAATGCTGACATAATTAGAATTTTTTGACTAACCCTATTCTCTTTAAGATAGCACCGAGAGGCAGAAAGAGGGACAACATGCCATTTTTGTTGTCCAATCCGTACCGCACAGCAGCATACTTTTGAATTGTTACCAAAGTATGCTGAACCCCTCAAGGGCAGGCTGAAACTGCAGGGAGTTCATGTTTATTTCAATAGCACACAGACTTTGCAATTATATAACTATCGCCATTACACCATTTTACACAAGACAGCCTGTATGGTTTTTTTTGTCCCTGTAATGTAAGATGCTAAAATTAGCATGTGTACGAGCATTGCTGACAGCGTATTTTACCTTAATGCTATCCATTGTTTGACCTCTGAAATGAAACTAGGCTGTTTAGTAAATGTTTTATTTATGTCTTTAGAGAGCTCCGTATCCTTCAGACAATCTCAGCGCTGCCTGAAAACTTTGCCTTAGCAGCTGAAACCATGTGAATGCATGAGCAGCTATGAATTCGTCTAGCGAACTCTCGGTGGTCAGTTAAATTTGCATATTCTGAAGCGACTTCTACTGTTGATTTTGTCCTGTTGGAACATTCGGTCCGTCGCTCTTTCCTCTGACAGCCATAGAGTCGCTCCTGTTAATCTGAGCGCGACAGGCTTGGACAAATCACCTATCCATCCAATGTAGCGTGGCAGCCTGCCTGTCTGCCCACCCCCTCATTTCTCATCCTCTGCCTGTAGAATATTCCAGGCTGTCACCTCCACACATCTCGGTGACACGATTCCTCCACCTGATCTCGCACTGATTTCCATCAGGGCATGGCGACTTCGGCTCATCTGTCAACATAAACAAACAGGCGGGAGCACGATGTCTCTCACAGCGACGCGGCTTCACCTGTTACATATGCATGACAAATTATGTGTGGCGTGGAGCCGTGTCAACAAGCACACTGAAGCGAAGGAGACAGGGGCAGCGGGATGGAGACGTGCAGGTGTCTGATAGCTCATTAATGATGAGACGCCCGTGCTGCCGTGGAGGTGAGAAGGTTGACATGACCTGCCACGGCTGGATGGACGGTCCGGAGCCAAGCGACAGCTAATATCTTACAACTGTCATGAAGGGAATGCAAATCGAAGCTTGATGTCCCTCTGTCCCTTTCCTGATTTGAAAGGCACAATGAATGAGATCGCCATTAAAATGCAACATTTCTTATAACGCTGGAGATGAAAATGGGGAATAGGAATAATTAGGAGCTGATTTGCAGGAGAGAAGGAATTTTATGGTCCTGTGAAGTATTTCCTAAAGCTTATTAGCAGTGCCCTCTCTGAGCTGTTCATTAAGCTCCAGACTGATTTCAAAGATGGAGTATGTAAAACACGGTGAACTTTCTTCAACAGACAAATGAGCACAAGGTCTCCTAAACTTTCAGCTGTCTTTCATCACCAGTGACCATTCTATAGGTCACAGTAGTTAGGTTTAACCTGGTTGTCCTGTGGTGGGGAGGGCCGCCATATGGCCCGGCTAGTCATTAAGGAAGCTTGCTTTTGGCAAAATCACTGGAGCTCCCCTCAGCAAGTGTCACAGCATATCACACTTCACAACCGAGATGGCTGTAGCCAGGATGAGCACGACACGTTCTAATGAAATCCTCACACATCACGCCCAGATGGTGTTTGTCTCGTAGAATCTGATCCGGACTGGTAAACAGAGCTGGCGCGAAACTAGAGCCTTTCCACCCTCCAGTGTACCATGGGTGGATAAAGCTATTTGGGGTCAAGCTGGGAGGGAGTGAATTTTATATATGTTATTATTATTATTATTATTACTATTATAATTATTATTAGAAAATGTGTATTTATTATTATTCAGTTATTTAGATCTGGATTTCATATATCAGAAGAGATAGGTTATTAAACATTTGGTATGTAATTTTCAGTTTTGGCATTACAAGTAGCGCATTACAAGTAGCGCATTACAAGTAGCGCGAGTTATGTAATCAGATTACTTTTTTCAAGTAACTAGTAAAGTAAAACATTACTTTTAAATTAACAAGAAAATATCTGAGTTGCTTTTTCAAATACGTAACGCAAATTACTTTGTTTTCCTATTAATTCACTGACGCTTTTCCTGTCCCCGTGTTGAAATTGGTAGTAAATGCAGAGGCATTTTCTTCAGCCTGAGGCATATTAATTTCACTCTTGGTGTGAAAGGGCCTTTACACTCGGCAAAAATATAACTTTTGGGTTTTCTGTTATTAAAAATAAATAAGCAAGCCCAGCCCAGGTGACAAAAAGTAATGCAAAAGTAATGTAATGCATTACTTTCTATAAAAAGTAACTAAGTAACACAATTAGTTACTTTTTTATGGAGTAACACAATATTGTAATGCATTACTTTTAAAATTAACTTTCCCAACACTGATCATTTTATAATCAAACTGTCATATTAAAAGGATCAAATTGGATCCGTTTAATGATGCATTGGCTTTGTTTAAAAAAATGTAAAAAAAAAAATGTACAAAAGAGTCTGTGACATTTGTATGTGTATATGTATGTTGATTTCAGTATTTAAGCACAATCATATCATGCCTGTGTGCATTAGAGCTTTCTTGTCCTTTATGTAATCCTCATCAAATGAGCACAGATTAATGCTGACATTCTCTTTTTATCCAGCTCAGCCAAGCTTAACACTTCCTAGAATGCTAACACTTCCCAAACCCCCCAAACAGGTGCCAATGCCAAACTGCGGTACCAGATTACCTCTGGGAACACCATGGGCACGTTCGATGTGGAGCCAGAGGTTGGCACGATCTTTATTGCCCAGCGGCTAGACTATGAGCAGGTGCAGAGCTACGAGTTACGGCTGGTCGCGTCGGATGGAAAATGGGAAAACCAGACAATGGTTGTCATTAACGTCATCAACCAGAATGATGAGGCACCCCTTTTCACTCAGACTGAGTACCATGCCAGCGTCATGGAGGAACTTACGGAGCTTCCTGTCCTTGTTCTAGAGGTGAGGGGTTAAAACACTCAAACAGACACATGTAGTTGCATGAAAAAGGCAATAATGTGTTAGAGAGGAATATCAACCTTTGAGTTTTTGTGAGTGTCTTGTACATATGCTATAAATTAGTTCCAGTTTCGTTAAGGGTTTATTAATCTCCTCATGTAGTTTAAAGCTTAGGAAAAAAAAGAAAGCCTACTTGAAATAAATATTTTGACACACCCTGCCACAGCTGTCATTCTCTGCTAGCGTGTCTCAATATTGCTGTCTATTGTGCTGTCAGTGTAAAAAATAGACTTCAAAGGCTTCGCATAAACATACCGGAAAAGAGGCGGAGAGAACTATCGGCATTCCTTTGCTGTGACTATTAACTTTTAATTGCCTCATATGTTCTGTGACAAGTGTGTTGAATTCTAATATGCATGCCTGTTTTTTCCCATCTGTTCTTCACACAGGTCTCAGCCACGGATCCAGATCAGGAGGCGGACCAGCGTGCGGTGCGGTATTCTCTACACGGGCAGGGCGCTGGTAGCGAATTCACCATAGATGAGATGAATGGTAGGATCTTCGCCCAACGTCGTTTAGATCGTGAGGTTCGCTCAGCCTGGCAATTCCTGGTACTTGCCACTGATGAGAATGGGGCAGGTCTTACCGGGTTTGCTGATGTTCTAGTCGAAGTCCAGGATATCAATGACAACACACCTGTTTTCTTGTGTGCGACGGACAACTGCTTTTTGGGTCATGTGCCTGAGAACTCCCCAGCGGACACTTCCATAATGGAGATGCAAGCCACTGATCTAGACGATCCAAAAGTTGGGAAGAATGCTATCCTTACCTACAGAATTGTGCAGAATGTGCGCAATGAGATCAATCTTAACCTCTTCTCCATCAACCCAGCCACCGGCACAATCTATACTGTTCTGCGCTCTTTGGACAGGGAAGTGGTGGATCGATATCTCGTTGTGGTAGAAGCTCGTGATGGAGGAGGACTTTCAGGCACAGGAACAGCCACCATTGTAGTTTCCGACATCAATGACCATCCTCCAGTGTTCACTCAGAAGGTCTACATGGCCTCAATGCCAGAAAACTTGGACATCAACAGCGAGGTAGTGGTAGTGGCTGCCACCGATGGTGATGAAGGTGAAAATTCAGTCATGACGTTCAGTATTATTGGTGGAGATGAAGACCGGAAATTCTTCATCGAAACCGACAAGGTAAACCGCCGTGGCATAGTGAGGCTGAAGAAGAAGATTGACTTTGAGAAGCCACATGAGCGCACATTCAATTTGACGGTCAAAGTGGAGGATGCTGACTTCTTTAGCCTGGCGTACTGCATCATTCAGGTGGAAGACTCCAATGACCATGCTCCAGTCTTCTTCCCACAGTTTTACGAGGCAGGATCCATGTTCGAGGATGTTCCAGTAGGCACTATCATTGCACAGGTGACAGCCATGGATCTGGACTCTGGTCAAAATGGGAGATTCACATATAGCATCGCCCCAGAATCTGACCCGTTTCAGCAGTTCCTGGTGGATAAAAGTGGTTGGGTTGTTGTAGCTGACTCTCTGGACAGGGAGAAGGTGTCTCAGCATAGGCTTATGATCTTGGCCACAGACATGGGCAGCCCTGCTCTGACTGGCTCTGCCATTGTGCTAGTGACTGTACAAGATGTTAATGACAATGGGCCAGAATTTGAGGCTCCATATCGGCCCATTCTGTGGGAGAACACTATTGCGCCACAGGTCGTTCACATGAACGACACATCCAATCTGTTGCATGTTATTGACAGAGACACGTCATCCAACGGAGGGCCTTTTTCCATCCGTCTGCTGATGTTGACCTCTGACGTTACTCATTTTAACTTGACTGATCTGCGGAACGGCAGTGCCATGATAACCGCTCTCCGCAGCTTTGACAGGGAACAGCAGAAGCAGTATCTTCTCCCCATCCTGATGACTGACAGCGGCTCTCCACCAATGAGCTCCACCAGTACACTCACCGTCATAATTGGAGATAAAAATGACCATCCCCATGCACCTGGACACAGCGAGTTCATAGTGTACAACTTACAGGGTATGTTCCAAAGAAACGTCATAATCTTGCTACTATGGTACTGAAACTCAGCAGCTATGTTATTTACATCGCTTATGGTACTTTGATATATACCTTGGTATTCCCTGATAAAAAAACAGCATATGGTGGTTAGGTATGTTTTGAAGCATGGCAGCTGGTTTAAGCTGGTCCTTAGTTGGTCATGAGCGGGTTTTTATTAGCTGGTCCTGAGCTGGTTAAAAGCTGGTTGTGAGCTGGTCCTGAGCAGCAGCTTCTTAGGACCAGCACCTGACCAGCTTAAACAAGCTCTTAACCAGCTCAAGACCAGCTTAAACCAGCTCAAACCAGCTTCCATGCTTCAAAACATACCAAACCATGCTGCTTTTTTCAACAGGGCTGGAATTAATGTACCATGTTTTTTATGGTAGTTCCAAGAATACCATGATACTATCATTCTGCATGTCCAAAATACCATGGTGGTACTTTTTGTAGGTGTTAGCAATAAGCATATTCATTTAACATGATATTTGCTTGGTACTCCAAGGTAGTTCAAAATGAACCATGGTACTAAGTGTAAAAACAATGGTATTGGCATGGTAGTACCATGCTTCACTTCCAAAATACCATGGCAATACTTTAAGATTAAAAATATTTCATGGTAAATGTGCAAGAAAACTTTGGTATTGCCATGGTACACTCCCAAAACACTGTTTTTTAAGCCTTTTTAATATATCACATTTTAGGAAAGAAATATAGTATTACTTGATATATTTTTAGCATTTTTCTCTTTTCTCTGATGGAAATGCATTAGCCTTCTAATAAGAATTCGTCATGTAGCTCAAACATGGCATGATGCTAACAATTTACTTAAATCCCAGGTTTAAGAGGTACATAAACAGGAGCCATTTTAAAGGATGTTGATTTCGTGACTAACAGGATTACAGCATTTCATTTTGCCTTTTGGAGAAATGGCAATGCTGCATGCTAATAGCATTGCATCCCCCCCCCCCCCCCCCCCCCCCCCCCCACTGTGCTGTTTAAGTGGGTCCATATGTGCCAATGAAATGCTCTGCTTTTTGCTTATCTTTTTAAAGATATGTCTCCTCTGCCCACCCACACACGCGCATTGCCCCAGGTATCGCACAGCCTGGGTGGAGGTAGCTTTTCTCTAACCTCATTATGTATGTTCCCCAGGTACACTCCCCACGACGGTGCTTGGACAGGTTCAATCCCCTGACCTTGATGATTGGAGCGAGAAGGTTTACAAGTTCGAAGGCAAACCCCCCAGGTGCTTTGATCTTCTACTGAAGTTTGATTCAAACTCTACTGTGTCAAGTGACACTTACAAGAGAAGAAAAAAAGAACAAAAGTGAGGTGAAGACAAAGGATGAGAGTGTGCGGATTCTCTCCTAGTAACTGATAAGAAAGATTACATTGGCTAGAGGTTCTCTCCAATGAGCTGCATCTAAGTGATGGTCTTTGTCCAAACCAGACTCTGTGGCTCATGCTAGCGATGGCACCTTTAAGCAAAGCGATTATGCTAACGCTCCAGCAAGCAATGCCAACTCAATCAGTTTAGTCTTGAGTTCAATCACAGTCTATTTCAAATTCTATCCAAAGCTGTGCCCGACGGTGTGTTGTGGAGGATCTGCTCTCATTAATTTGAATAATTAACACATTAATACATTAGCAGTTTGATGCTAGCTAGTGTGACACATCTCTTGGCACTGAGAGCGTAGCTTCGATCCAAGCAGTTTTTCATTTGCTTACTTGACAGTTAAGTACCTAATTTGGCACCGGAGCTGAAGGTTACCATCGAGGTGGAACTCTATTCCTGTTATATGAACATGATTGAATTTAATTTGAGCAGTATGACTACTGTGAGTTTAGCGACCTTGCTGCACAATGTTTGAAGTTACAGGGCCAAACATAGCTTCATAGCAAACACCATATTAAGAGCCATTAACTAGAGTTGCTTTAATAGATGTGTCATTTTCATTTTGTGTCCTTGTCCTTTTAGCTCATGCTACGAGACAGAAGCTCGTCACTCACACTAGTCTGTAATCACAGATGCTACAATAAATTTTGAGATCTGGTTCCAAGTGAGAGCAACAGCCAATGACATTGCAAGTCTTATTTTCCAATTATTTTTCAGCTTGTGCAAAACAGTCCAAAAAATGACCACAAACCCTTCCTCCAAGCTGTCAAGAATCGACTCTTGCATTACTATGTGTGTTTAGTTTATGTGAGAAAATGAAAATTCAGGATAGTAGATATGGTCAGGGAGGCATTTTTTGTGTAAACTGATTTTTTTCCAGGATTTGTGATGAATAGAAAGTTCAAAAGAACAGCATTTATTTGAAATAGATTTTTTTTTATGTGTAACAAAACTGTGACAGCTAATCAACTGAATGCATCCTTGCTGATTAATTAATTTTTCTATTTTTAAGCATAAATCTAAAACAATTTAGTGATGGTTTATACTTAAAAGCAAGAAAAATGTGCACAACATGACACACTTAAAAATACTGACAGAGAAGGAGTGTATCTATACAAAGAGAGAGTGAAAGAGAGATTGGTGCAGCCCAGCTGTTCCTGGAATCTCTTATCCAGAACAGCAGAAGTGTCCCTGTCATGGTCATCACATCTGGAGACGGAGACAGGAGTTGACATAAGTGCTTTCACTGATATACACACTGCCATCAATAATTCAGCTTGAGTCATTTTACAGCATCAGTGCTGCTCTCTCATGTGTGATGATCCCTGAATGAACCTAGGAATGAATATCCAGTTACTGTTTGTCTAAGTTTAAAGGGATAGTTCACCCAAAAATGGAAATTCTGACACAACTTTGTCATCCTCATGCTGTTCCAAACCCAAATGACTTTCTTTCTTCCGTCAGACACAGAGATGTTAGACAGAATGTTGACACTGCTCTTTATCTTAGGTTATAAAAGGCTTCCATCCATATGTCTTGTACACTACATTCCAAATATTTTCCACACATTCTTCTAATCTTAATTCACTACATGAGTAAATGATGAATTTCAATTTCCTTTTTAATCCTTATCATAATATATATATATATATATATATATATATATATATATATATATATATATATATATATATATAAAGGTGGTAAATTGAGATGATAAATACACTAGTTGAATCTTGAGTCATGCATTAATTCTCATCTTTTTGCCCTACTGAACATGAACCCACACAGGCAGTTCAGCCTGAACCAAAACACCGGTCAGCTGAGCATCCGAGAGGGAACACCAGCTGGATTCTACAGCCTGCAGGTGAGGGTGGCTGATAAGAGCTGGCCTGACGTCACCTCATCGGCCGAGGTCACGGTGATGGAGCTGGAGGAGGACGCGCTGAGGAATGCTGGGTCCATCAGACTGGCCAGTGAGTGACTTTTTCTTTCAAAAAACTGAACTGAACTGTACTTAATATAGAAGAGCTCATTTTTGTTTTGATTTATTAATCTATAATTCTTAAACATAAACTTGTTATATTTAACTGCTGTATGAAAGGATATTCTTTTTCCCAAAAATGCTAGTTAATGTTATTACATTGGAATAAAACTTACTGACTTGGCTTATATATGGTATAACACCCCCCCCCCCCCCCCCCCCACACACACACACACACATATATATAGAGAGAGAGATAGATAGATAGATACATAGATAGATAGATATAGAACTATTTATAGATCGCGCGCACACACACACACACACACACACACCTATTCAGATCGACGGGTTATCGGTTACAACTAGAGAAGTTTCTGTCTGTAAAGGCATCTCTCTCACTGACTACTTCGTCCCGATCAGATTCAAAATGGTCAAAACATGATCTACATATATGATCTATATATGATCTACATTATCTATGATCCTTCCGTTTATGTCGATCGTCTTCTGTTCGCACCCTAAAGACCCGGAAGTCTCGTAACTCATTCAGGACATGCACTAGGGCTTTCCTTACCGTAATACACCTAGAACACGGATTGCCGTAAAAACTCGTCAATGGCGGGGAAGCGTTGGCTCTTAATTGACGAGATATCTCGTCAAGATATCTCGTCAATGAGATGACGAGATATCTCGTCAATGGTGGGGAAGGAGTTAATGGACAATGCAAAAAATTATTCACAAATAATGTTTTTTTTCTCACTCAAAACCTGAGGTGTATAAGCTCAGATCAATGAAGCCTACAAGCAGTCAGTTCCAAAAAAAATACAAAACCTGTGCTAATAGAAAGAAAACAATTTGATGAAAAGGTTGAATGCAGCATTCTTAAATTGTTGAATATCTGATATTAGAAACCCAAATGCATTTAAAATGCATAACATTTTCATCCTCGCATCCCATTGGAAAACATTGCTGTTTTTTATCCCCTATCATTTTGACCTTAAAAGTTTGTGCATCACATTTCAATACAGATTTTGTAAATCTGTCACATGAAATGCAGGCTGATATTGATGAATGAGCATAATGCAATCTGCAGCCTGAGAGTAAGTGCTCTTACTCATTTCACATTTGCATAGAAGTCTTAGCATAGAGGGGACAGCGTGAAAAAAAGTCTTACAAAATAGGGTCAGAGAGATGGTGTAAAACATGGCTGAAAAAACAACTACATTTTGGAACAAGGAACATTTGAAGTTATAAAAAACAAAATGTTAAGAAACAGTATGATGTGACTACATTAATAAATAAGCTTGGGTTTTACGTTGATATCAATTCTTTGTATGTGTATGTTTGTTATGCACAGACCTGACTGCAAATGAGTTTTTCCGAGCATCAACGAATGAGGAGAGCCGATATATGCGTCTCTGCCGCCTCTTGTCTGACCTCTTCCAGACTGATATGGAGAACGTTGACGTCTTCAGCCTGGCCAGTGGCAGCCAGCCAGCTCAGCATCACCTCAGTGTGTGGTTTGCCGCCCATGGCTCACCATACTACAAGCCCGAGAAACTCCACGGCTACGTGGCAATGCACAAAGCTAAGGTGACAAAGACAAGCACACAAAAACTCACACTTTCACACCAATCCACGTCTCCTGTGTTTCTCACATAGACACAGACATGGAGTCTATGAAGTCGTTCACATTTACATGCGTCTCACACCTGCACTCAGAGACACTTTGCAACGGGTCAATAAATATTTCATTTCCATGTACGGTATGAGATGGTGGGCTGTCGCTTTGGGCCGGGGAGGCGAGCAGGATTTCTGAAAGGGAGCGAGGGAGGAATGGATAGAAAGAACATGTTGCTCCCTGTGCAGCATCCACCAGTCTATAAATCAGGTGTAGAGTGGGCGCTCTTCACAGCCCAGCGTGGTGCTAATGCTCTTACCGAGATGATGTTGATGCACTACACAGGAAGCTGCTCTGACATTTTTAGAGCCGCTGCTGAGGGATGTGATGGACTGCCCTTGAGTCCAGAACAAACAAACACACTCATACTAACAACACATGTACAGAAATGATTATGGTGAATCACTTGTGTTGCATTGTTCCTCTTGTAAATCGTTTTGGATAATAATGTATTTGGATAAAAAAGAAAAAAATTATGCTAAAGAAATAGTTCACCAAAATGAAAATCATCCAAAAACAGTCATCCAAACTTATGCTCTTGTCGTTCCAAACTTGGATGATATTTCTTTTACTATGTTTCCAAACTGCTCTTTTCCATACAACAGGATTTTATTATTATTTTTTTTTATTTTATTTTATTTTATTTTCAGTAGAATGACCAAGGTCGTCTTTTTCTTACTACAGTGAATTTTGACTGGTAAAATTAAGGAAATACAAGAGGTTAAATAGGGAAAAAACAATAATTAACAAAGTAAAGTTGAAGAAATACATACAATTAAAAGATAACATTTACTTGAATGTATTTAATATTTTATCTTTTCATTTTATTTCATTTAATTTGCTACCTAGTTGTAGTAATGTTGGGTAGCCAAGTGTTTCAGTATGTTGTGCAGTTTTGCAAATCAAAAAAAATGTGTCAATCAACAAATATAGTAAAAAGGAAGTAACATTAATTTAATGTGATAATTAAGTAGGATTTGCACTTCTCTTTCAGTTGGAGTCTGCTCTGGGTGTGACCATTCTACAGGTCGGGGTGGACGAGTGTGCCTATGCAGTCTGCGGTCAGACAGGCGGCTGCTCTAGCAAGGTGACATTCAGTGACACTCCTAAAACACTGAACAATGGGAATGTCTCTTTGGTGTCCGTCTCAGCCAAAGCGAGTGCTCAGTGTGGCTGCCTCGCTCGAGAGGGCGTTCACTTGCACTGCACTTCATACTCACTCAACCCTTGTCTGAACGGAGGCACCTGTGTGGATAGTGAACTAGGCTACAGGTAAAACAGTCTAGTGTTCTAGCACTCATGTCTTGTTTTTCTATATGATAGTAAGATGTAATGCAGATGTAATGCAGTTTCACTTTTGGTGAAGCAGTTGCTGATCTACTGCTCTGTTGCAGGTGTAAATGTCCCCCTATGTTTGATGGACCAGAATGCCAGCAAACCAAGCACAGTTTCCTTGGCAATGGTTATGCTTGGTTCCCTCCCATAAGGCCTTGCTTCCAGAGCCACATCTCTCTGGAGTTCATCACAGAGGCAGGCAATGGCCTGCTGTTCTACAGTGGCCCAATGGGAACACCTCAGCCTGGAGAAAAAGAGGACTTCATTGCATTGGGTATGTATAGCAAATTGTTGTGTTTCACTGTTTATTTGCATAGTGCCTAGTTTTAGTAATTTTGTTCTGTCCTTTTTTCATTTTTATGAGTTTTTTTTAATGTATTTCTAGATAGATTTAATTTATTTTTAGAAATATTTTAGTCATATTTATTTTAAATAATTTTTAGTAAATTTTAGTACTTATTTCAGTTAGTTCCCAGGACAACATTTTTAATTCTAAGTTTAAATTTTTAATATAATTTTAAACTATATTTTATTTTGTTTCAGATTTATTTAAATTACCATAAAATAATTCATTTATTATTAGTTAACAATACCATAGTACCATATTACAAATGATGGGGAAAAAAACTAGTTATGTAAACATTGTTCAGCAGGGGTAAAAAAAAAAAAAAAACTTGAACAAAGCCTTTAAAAACAATCTCAATAATGGAGAAATCATCCATCATAATACCATAATAATTTAAGATCTTCTTGTTACACTGCATGACATTAATTTCCTCTACCAATTAATTGTGTGACTAAAATCGATTAATGGCAACAAACACAATCTAAAGTGAGCCATTAATTATAGATGTTTGTAAATGTGTGTGGTCAGCAGTGGTGTGAATGGGGTTTGGGTCAGCATTTATCTTTACCCCGAGTCACCGGTGAAGGTCACATATTCAGATTCTGTGCCACCTGTCCAATACTCTATTGTGCAACTAGTCGTATGATTTCAGGAAACGACCCTCCCGTGGCCTTGCATAAGCTTACATCATCAGTTTGGTACATGTTTTTATTGAACTGGGGCTAAAACCCTCCACTGCAGTGACAGCAATTTCAAACTGACCACAAATTGATTACGAATAAGCATTTTTTACTGCTGGGGGTCAGAACCAATCTTAGGGTGCATAAAACAGCATTAGACTTTCATGTCACATGTGTTTGCGGTACTGGTGTCATATGCTTTGCTGTGATGAGTTTGAGAACTTGTTAAAGGTGAAATGAACTAGTGGCACCAAATAGCTTGGGGTCAAATCTGTGTGATTGTTTTGCCATTTTATGGTCCCCTAAGCAAAACTCATAAGTTTGATTGTTCAAAAAAATAACAAACTGCATGATTTGAGGTGTCATTCATGTTCAAAGCACAAACAAGACAAGTTACACAAGTCTTAAGGCCCAGAACTGCCTTTTTGGTGTTAATTCACAGTTTCCACAAAAATATATAGCAGTACAAATGTTTTCAACATTGTTAATATTAAAAAATGTTTCTTGAGCACCAGATCAAATTAGAGCAAATCAGAATTATTTCTGACTGATCATGTGACATTGAAGACTGTAGTAATGGCTACTAAGAATTCAGCTTTGTCATCACAGGATTAAATTACATAATAAAACATATTAATTGTAATAATATTTCACAATATCACTCTTTCTAATGTATCTTTATCAAATAAATCAGCTTTGTTGAGCATAAGAAACTTCAAAAACATTCAAAAATGTTACCGACCCCAAACTTTTGAACGGCAGTGTACCTGTTGGCATTCACATTAATATTTTGTGTCTTCTAATGAAATTCTATGATTCTGTTTCTTCCATTAGAGATGAAAAATGGAGTTCCTGTGCTGAGTGTGAATCACGGTTCGGGGACCCTAACACTGCAGCTGCCCACGAGAGCCACTGTCACGGACCGCCGCTGGCATCACCTGGACATCATCAGCGATGGCAAGGTACAAGCGTAGATTGAAATGAAAGGCATGTGACCAGGATGAGACACTGGGCATTTGCCATTCCCAGAGGAATTTTTGTTTGATTTTATAATGTTCTCAACCTCGCCTCAATTTCATTGAGACATGAAGCTGTCAACGAGTCCAGATCATCACATACCTCTGAGGTTCAAACTGGGAAAAGCAGATTATGAGCTTTATCGCCCTCTGGGATTTAGGACTAAAATATTCCGTTATGAAACGTGACCTGTCGTGCACTCAGATGGTGTAATACTTTGCCTTGAAGTTAAATCATTGTGTGTGCATGTGTTTTTGTGTAGACTGTGCAGCTGATTCTGGACCACTGCTCTGGTGCCATGGTGAATGAGGTGGAAGGCCTGGGAGCTGAGATGTTTGAGACTGATCAGTCGGTGTGCAAGGCCTCCGGAGAGACGCCAGGCAGTGAAAGGTAAAATTTGATCTTAATATACTGATAGTTAGAGAAATACCACTTTGATTAAATTCCAAGTTTATTAAAGACCCTGTGAAATGAAAACTAGAGTTGTGGATTTTTGAAGGCGTGAAATTCTCTCTAAAATACCACCTGCTTTTGACTAGCAGCAGCAAGTAGCAAATCATGGTTCCTGGCTGTGATGTAAACTAAGCACCACATATGATCATTTCTCTGCAGGTTTTTGGATGTCTATCAGCCTCTCCAGTTGGGTGGGGTTAAAGAGACACACTCACTCCGTAGGTCACACCCCCATTACAAAGGATTTGTGGGATGCATGAGGAACCTGGTGGTGGACAGTCAGGTAAAACCAGTGTAAATATGTTTATTCATCTAGGTGCTACTTTGCATTGAACTTTTTAATTATTTGATGGAAGATGCAGCTCTGACTCTGCCATGTTAATCCATATTCTATGTGACTCTCAGGACACGCCTTGGTTTCCTTAGAGTTGTGATACCTCATTCATGTAGCAGCAGTGGTGATGAGAGAACGTGCTTCAGAAACAGTTTAGAGAAGAGAAATCAATCACAAATTATTGATCACTTTCTAAATAATAAAAATATAGCGCATCTACTATTAATTATATAGAAATAAATCGGTTCTTACCACTGCAAATATGAAATTCTGTGATACAAATGATACAAATGCCAACTTGTATCCAATGCACACATTTTTTAAATCAGTGCATCGCATCGTTAACATTCATGCCGCTGCAACTCATTGAATATTACCATCCCTACTGTATAGTATAGCTTTCTGGATGGATTCTTGGCGGAAGCAAAATATAACTTAACAAAACAAGTCAAATAAGACTATTCTTAAATACTTGTACTATCCACTAAAAGTATGTACTTCACTGATAATGGGGAAGTAGCTACTTTTAAGTGTCCAATCCACTGATCTATAATAGAGAACTGGATTGCTCATGACGTCATGAAAGTGAAGCCGCTGCACTGCCATATTGGTATTCCCCACTGTTCCAATACATTCCATTGAATTAATAGGAAGTCGTACGAATTTAATGAGAAAACATCACCTAATAAGTCAGCATTTTTAAATCTGAAGTATCCCTGTACATTCTTACAATGCAAACACCCTAGGCATGTAAACGGTTATTTGTTATGTCGGGAATTTCTCCTGCTTATTAAGAAGTTACATTCATTACAGTAGTGAACATCAGATGAACATGATAAACATCAGAGGGACAAGATCCTCAACATATATATATATATATATATATATATATATAGTTGTGCTCATTCTGAAATCTGAATTAAGATTTCTGCTTTGTATATACATATACTTTCATTTGCCTTGTACAGTCATTCATATTTTAGGATATGAATTTTTGTTATAGTGTTTTTATTCGTACAGTAGGCTAACTGCAAATGTTTCAACAATGATTTCTTTAAACAACATTCATTTTGAAGCTGGTAATGATTTAAACGGTGCTTAAATTAATTATTAACTTAACATATAATTTTACATGGAAACAGTAATGCTAGTAAACATATTTGTGCAATCTTGGAGAGTCTGAAATAGATGTTGCTCAATCAGGACATTAAAAATATACACATCATAATGTATTCAGAGAAATAACTGACTACATAACTTACAGTACAGACTTAAAGGCATGAAGCTTTATTTCCAAGATGATACATGGTAAGCTTTCCATTTCAGTACAACATAGCAATATAGTAACAGAGGCTTGTATAATATTATTCATTGTATATTCAAATCAATTTCTGATACTAATAAGTTCATGTTTAATAATTCCTGAATAATTACGTACATAAAGAAATAGGCTATATTTTGTGTCGGATCAGTTACCTGTGTCGGCAGTGCACAGCAGACACACCCACCTAAACAATTTAAATATATCACTTATTCTGCCCAAAAAGACCATAATCATTGCAGATAACATCTGAAGTAAAAATGAATTTACAGACACCTGACATAAAAACTAATCCCGTGTGACTGATTCGCTTCAAATCGGGTGATTTTAGGTCAGTGTTTTAGCTGTGACTCGATGCTCTCTGCCGGTAGGGAATAGTAAGATGGCGGCTCGTACACTTCCGGTGGCTTCACTGCCTGTCGGCAGTTTAGAACGCAAAGAGCGATCCAGTCATTATAAATGGATCAGTGGTCCAATCTCAAATTGAATCATAACATCTCATTATATAATATTTGCATTTGCCTTTAAGAGTTTATCTAAAATCATTACCTTTAAATACATTACTATTCAACATTACTTGCCTGCTTAAATTCTGTGGTAGCATTGCACTCATCTGCATTTTTTCTCAACTGATTAAGTTGAAAATGACCTATTACAGATTCCTCTTCTTTCATTGTGCAAGTGATTGTGGGAAATAGTAGCCAACAACATATGCACAAATGCACACTCTAAAAGAAGTGTATAATTTGGGCATGTTTTGTCTTAATATTTTTGTTCACTATTTTCAGTGGATTTGGTAGGCACTAATTCTATTTGGATGGATTATTTGTAAATACATGCATGTTATAGATGTTTCTATTTTAAATATGCATTATTAAGAGAACAGATAACACTTAAGTATAGGGACCAATTCTCACTATTAACTAGTTGCTTATTAGCATGCCTATTATTAACATATTGGCTGTTTATTAGTGCTTATAAAGCACATATTCTGCATGACCATATTCTACATCCCTAATCCTACCCAATACCTAAACTTAACAACTACCTTACTAACTATTAATAAGCAGCAAATTAGGAGTTTATTAAGGCAAAAGTCATAGTTAATGGTTTGTTAATTGCGAGAACTGGACCTTAAAATAAAGTGTGACCAGAGATTATGCTTTCTAGTTTATTGACAATGGGCCTCATTCATAAAACATAAACAAAATGAAAATCATTAATAAAACCACTGAAATGGTCACACTGTATCTACTACTGTATCTTTTACACATGAATCCAGAAATTCATTAATACTCACATTTCATGAATGAATCTGTCAGTGTTAAACATCTTTCAGACTGAATGTGTTTCAGGTTCCAATCTACGATCTTTTGTTTGGACGGAACAGAGGTTTACCTGAGCCACTTTCTGACAGCGAGTCAATACGGATCAATGATGTTCAGGATTGTGCTGACTCAGGCCTTTCTGTGTGTGCATGTGTGTGTTTTCTGTCAGGTGTACGACCTCGGCAGCGCAGCAGAGAGTGAGAACAGTGCCCCGGGATGTGCCCTAACAGATGGTGTGTGTCTGACCGCTGGAGGACCCTCCTGTGGGGTCCATGGGAAATGTCTGGGGGAATGGGGCTCCTTCAGCTGTGATTGCCATCCTGGATATAGTGGACACAAGTGTGACAAAGCCCTTCCTGAGTGGTCGTTTGAGAAAGACAGTGTGCTGAGGTACCAGCTGAGAGGTGGTGGAAGTCCTCGCAAAACCCAAGCTCACTTCCTACTGAGAACCCGTGCATCCATGGGCAGCCTGCTCAGCATGGCCTCACATGACGTCAACGAGTTCATTATCCTGGAAGTGAGTGATACACATGAATGCAATAACACCTAATTCAATACCATTCATTTTAAGCATTCTTTAAGTGTCTGAAAATATTTTAATATTTTAACGCTGTCATCATCTTGTCTCTCAGATAGTAGATGGGTACCTCACTGTCCGTGCTAACCTTGGGGATGGCGCTCACTCTCTGAAGCTAACAGCTCATCGCGTGAACCACGGCCAATGGGTCTTCGTCAGCCTTCATCGCCATGACAACATCTTCACCCTGCGACTGGAGCAGGGCGGGGGTTCACGAGAGGTCACAGGGGTCCTGGGTCAGAAGAAGGAAATAGTTGTTCACCCCTCCAGTGTGTTTCTGGGAAACAGCGCCACTCCAAATACTCAGGGAGACTTTCAAGGTGGGTTTTCTCTTCCCTTTCTTCCTCACTTCTGTAATTCAAATCAGTGAGTTTGTCTGTTTTGCTTTATTAAACTCCTGATGAGAGTGAATTTGTTTGCTTCTTCTGTTTTTATTATTCACGCGTTTGAAGATAAAAGCTTAATATTTTACTTAGTGACACAACGCTCTGAAATGCTTGATTCTGATTGGTTAGTCTCAGCATTCTGAGGTCAAATGTGTTTGTATGATGACCTCTCGACTGTATAATTGACTTTGTCAATCACCTACAATGGGAAATGTGTAATATTATGCTATATGAATATTATTGTAATATACCCCACCATTCAAAAGGATGGGGTGGATTTATTTTATTTTATTTTATTTTATTTTATTTTATTTTATTTATTCAGAAATGAATACTTTTATTCATCAAGGACACAATGAATTGATTGTAAATACATTTATAATGTTACAAAAGATTTCCATTTCAAATAAATGCTGTTCTTCTGAACTTTATTCTTCCAGAAATCCTGAAAAAATGTCTTTTGGTTTCCACAAAAATATTAAGCAGCACAACTTTTGATGATAGAAAAAGTTATAAAAGAGTTATAAAATAAATGTTTCTTGAGCACAAAAGAGTGATCTCTGTGATTTAGAATGATTTCTGTAGGATCATGTGACACTGAAGACTGGAGTAATGGCTGCTGACAATTCACCTTTGTCATCACAGGAATAAATTACATTTTAAAATACATTAAAATAGAAAACATTTTGAATAATATTTCAAAAATATTACTGTTTTTCCTGTAATTTTGCTGAAATAAATGCAGCCATGCTGAGCATAAAAACCTTTTATAAATATTAAAAATTCTTATTGACCCTAAACTTTTGAACAGTAGTGTAAAATATAATGTTTTAATATATTTTTATATAAATAAATGTCCACTTATTTATTTAGTAAGTAACTCTAATGAGTGAGATTATGCACAGTCAGGTGGTCATTATTGCAAAATAAATCAGATGATCAAAGTTACAGTCCTAATTCAAAATTACAGTCATTATAAAGTCCAAGTGCACATTAAAAATCGTAGTAATAAATACAAAATATAAAATTCTATGGCATTTTCACCATGTTTTTTTACCATACAGGCTGTATGCGGGATGTAAGACTGAATGGCCACTCTCTGCCACTGGATGGTCAGGGCACAGAGTTCAGTACTGTGCTGGAGCGCCGAGGAGTGGTGCCCGGCTGCCACTCTGATGCCTGCAGTGCCAAACCCTGCCTGAGTCCACTGTACTGCGTCGACCTGTGGAGGAAACACGAGTGCAGGTGAACACTGTCTCCTACACGGTTTCCCACCATCAGATGCTTCTTCCTTCGTCTCAACGTCTGCTCTCTCACTCCAGGTGTCCAGCCAATCAGGTTGCGGTGGTGGATGAGGTCACAGGTCTTTTGCATTGCGCCCCGTCCCCCTGCAGCCCCGCCACGTGTCGTAACGGTGGCACCTGCATGGCTCACTCCACCAAGAACTACCAGTGCCGCTGTCCAGAGGGCTTCAGGGGCCAGTGGTGTGAGATCGGCCAGGTCAAATCTCTCCGTCTCGCCGCGCTCAGCCCGAGCTCCATCCTAGCCATCAGCATGTGTCTGCTCGTCTTTTTCGGTAACTATCACAATATCATGGAACACTTCATGAAAAGCATTGTAATGTCTCCGTTATCAGTGTGGAACCATGATGAGACCCTCTTCTTTTGTGTTAGTCTATTGAGAAAACTGTCAATTGAGAGCCAGCACATGGAGGTAAGAATGACGAGGCGGGCCAGTGTGTGTGTGTGTGTGTGTGTGTGTGTGTGTGTGTGTGTGTGTGTGCCTCAGACAGGTACAACAATAACGTGACAGGCTGGCAGTGCCCTCCAGGCCTCTCTGCCAGCTCTGACACTCCGTCAGCCACATCACAAGCAGACACACAAATCCTTTTTAAAGCATTACTGCATGCAGGCTGTAAGAAATCACTCATCAACTGAAGCAAAAATGAGAAACGTGCTGCCAGATGATGGGATTGGTTGGGCTTATGGCCTTCAGAGAAATTTAGCAGAAAATGATGCGTTATTTTTGGATTGATCTGTCTTTAATTGAATAGAGGAGTCTTACCATCCATGAACTGGCAAGATGGCATGAACTAGTGAAAGCTGAAGCCTGCGGTCAGACTTTCACTTAAAAGTCAACATGAAATCAAAACTGACCCTGTTTACTTTTTCAACTTTTTTAACTATCGTGCACATTATTCTGAAGACAGAATTCTTCTTCTATAAAACCTTCATCAGAATATGATTTTTTTTTTCTGCATCTCTAAATCTTAAACCTGGGATCCAAAATCTGATTTAAACCTGTAAATAATATAACTTCATAATTCATTTATAGATGTTATTTGTAAATATAATAATTTGTTAATATATAAATTGTAAATTTATATATTATTTTGTATTCAATTACACTACCTTTCCAAAGTTTGGGGTTGGTATGTTTATTTAATGCCCTTGAAAGAAGTCTCTTATGCTCACAAAGTCTGCATTTATTTGATCAAAAGTACAGTAAAAACAGTAATACTGTGAAATACTTTTACAATTTAAAAGAGCTGTTTTCTATTGTCATATATTTTAAAATAGAATTTATTCTTATGATGCAAAGCTGAATATTCAGCATCATTACTCCAGTCTTCAGTCACATTATCCTTTAGAAATCATACTAATATGCAGATTTGTAAAAGTTTTGTGCAAACCATGTTTTCATCAAGAATTCAAAAGAACAGCATTTATTCAAAATATAAATATTTTGTAACATTATAATTGCCTTAACTGTCACTTATGATCAATTTAGTGGACCCTAATGTATCTACTTCTTTATAAAAAAAAAAACTTACTGACCCCAAACTTTTAAACAGTTGTGTAAAAAAAAAACCTAAATAAATAATAAACAATAAATAATGAATAAAAAAGCTAAATAGAAGCATTTTCATTAATTATCTTAAACGTCTTTAGGACCTCTTTGCATGTCACATTATGGAAGTAAAATGTGTTGCAAAGTATTTACCATATTAAGCATCCACACTTCAACAGAAATAGACTTCAGTCGTGACAACTCTCGGAATAGTTTGTGAAACATTTTATTAATGTAAATGAAAATTGTACATAGGATTGGTATTGGCGGACTAGATCTGCTAAGCTGCTGCTGCTGGATCTGTGGCTGCTGCTGCTGCAGAGCAAGTTGACTTGCTTCTGCAAAAGAACATAATTAAAAACATGCTGCTGCAAGAAGAGAGAGGTAGTCCCCCCAAGCAGATCTAGGCAGGTGGTGCTGGGGAGGTGGTGGGCTGAAGAGAGAGATCTCATAGCGGGCAGTTATATAGAGGTTATATAGAGGACTAGTAATGAATGCGTGGACCCGATTGGTTGGAGACGTTACGATTAAATGAACCAATCGGGGCGCAAATAGAGTTTCATGGCTGAACTATTTATTTTTAATAACTGGTGTCATCATTCTTGTATTAATCTCTCTCTCTGTCCTCTGCAGCCGTGCTCGTGGCGGTGACCGTATGGAATCAGAAGGGCAGCCGGAATAAGTTCCGCAAGCGAGGTGTTTACCACATCCCAGCGGAGCACGAGAGCTGGGAGGACATCCGGGAGAACATCCTCAACTACAACGAGGAGGGAGGAGGAGAGCAGGACCAGGTATTCCATTAACACAGGGCAGCCAGGGGAGATATTGACTTACTTTCAGTAAGACTCGGGTCAGGGGAATGACCTCCATCAGCAGCTACACTGCGATGCCATCATCCTCTAGGTGGCAGCATTCAACACTTTAGAATTTCTTAACACTTCTTCAACAATTTAGTCTTAGCTGTTTGAACTGAAATAAACGTGCACTGACTGATCTTAAAATATATCAGTGCCTTTGTTTTGTCTCAAAGAAAAGGTAAAGAAATTATTCATTTTATTAACAAGGGCACATTAAATTGATCAAAAGACTAAATTATAAAGACTAATAAATGTCAATGTCAATGTCAACTGTATTTATATAGCACCATTAAAAACAACAACTGTTGACCAAGGTGCTGAACAAAATATCAAAACCTTCAATAAAAACAATTACAGCATACAAATTATACACACTTAAGATCATTAAATACACAAATTAACTAAATGCTAAAGAAAATAGATATGTTTTGAGCTTTCCCTTAAAATCATGTACTGTTGTAGCAGTTCTAATGTACACAGGTAAACTGTTCCAGAGTTTCGGTGCAGCAATGGAGAAGGCACGATCACCTCGTAGTTTCAACCTAGCCCTCGGAACATTTAGTTGTCTCTGATTGGATGACCTCAGATACCTTACTGGATTGTGAATGGAGAGTAGATCAGACAAATATTCAGGTGCAAGACCATTCAAACATTTAAAAACCAGTAGCAACACTTTAAAATCAATTCTGAAACGGACTGGGAGCCAGTGCAAAGAAATTAAAACTGGAGTAATATGTTCTCGTTTTCGAACACCTGTAAGAAGTCTGGCAGTGGCATTCTGTACCATCTGAAGACGGGCCAAAGATGACTGATTAATGCCCATATAAAGGGAGTTACAGTAGTCTAATCTTGTTGAAACAAAAGCATGAATCACTTTTTCAAAGTCCTTAAAAGAAAGAAATGGTTTTACCTTAGCTAGGACTCGGAGATGAAAAAAAAACTGGTTTTGACCACAGAACTAATCTGTTTGTCAAATTTGAGAGAGCAATCAAAAAACACACCCAAATTCTTCACTAATGGTTTGACAAATGGGGACAGCGGGCCGAAATCTAAACAAGAGGAGCTAAAGGCTTCTGAGGATTCAAAAACTATAATCTGAGTTTTATTTTCATTGAGATGAAGAAAATTTATGGACATCCAAGCCTTCACATCAGCAAGACAGGCCAACAGAGTATCCATGTCCCTCTTATCAGATTCCAGGGGCAGATAAATGTGGGTATCGTCCGCATAACAATGAAATGAAATATTGTGTTTCTTAAAAATTGACCCCAAAGGAAGCATATACAGTGAGAATAAAATTGGAGCAAGGATAGAGCCTTGTGGAACGCCGCAGGTAAGAGGACCAGCATCTGTCGTAAATTCTCCAATATTAACAGAGAACCTTCTGTTATAAAGATAAGACTGAAACCATTTAAGAGCATTTCCCTGAATGCCTGCACAATACTTCAATCGTGATATGAGAACTGCATGGACAAATGTGTCAAACGCTGCACTCAAATCCAACAGCACTAGTACCGCAGACTTGCCAGAGTCAGCAGTTAATAAAATATCATTTAAAACTTTTACCAGTGCTGTTTCTGTAGAGTGGTAAATGCAGCTTTTAAAAAAAAACAAACAAATCATACCAACCACAAACTTTGGAAAGGTAATGTCACCGTTCTAAGATGGAATTCATAAAGAAACATTCTATAGCACTTTCCCAGAAATCAAATTGTCGCCTATGTGTCCAACAGAACGCCTATGACATCACCGAGCTGAAGAGGCCGCTGTGTTCCAGCTTGTCCCAGTCCTCTTCCTGCACCACCGCCCCCCTCATCAAGTCATCCCAGGGCTCTCAGGAGGAGGTCCATCCCTGTGGAAACATCACCAACGGAGCCACCCTTCCCTACCACCATAACGCCAGCTGCGGCGGTCACTGCTCCATGGACTTCAAGAGCTACGTGTCACGCATCATCTGGGAGGCCGACAACGACAGACTGGCGTTCCCCATGGACACCTACCACGTGTACTGCATCGAGGGAATGGGCTCCAGCGCAGGCAGCCTCAGCTCTCTGGGATCGGCCATTTCAGAGGAGGCCTTCAGCTATGACTCCCTGCGGCGCTGGGGCTCCAAGTTCGAAGGCCTGACCGAGCTTTATTGCCGTCCTGAGCTGGGCGTCCCCTACATGGATACGGTGCAAAGCCAAAGCCAGGAACAACAACAATAACCGGACGACTTCAAGCCCAGCGTTTGTTTTTGTGGTAGTGTTTTATAGCATTTATAGGGTTCCAGTTTGAACGCTACAGAAACGGTTTCTGTTCTTTTGTGATACAGTCACACAGCTTTAAGGGCGAGGAGCAGCTGAGGTTAGAGGACTGATTTGTTTTATTTATTGAGTGAAATATTAAATGTACTGTATTTATTTTTGCTCTGATAGGGAACAAAGCCAGTGAATCATCAGGACTTCACCATGATGAACATGGTATACGGTCACATCCAGCGTGTCACAACTAAGATGCGTTTTAGTGAACACACGTGACTAATGCTGCGTTTCATTCAAAATGTGCATTAGAATGCCGCTTTATGTAACATCTTCATCATAGAAGCTTTTGCGGAACTTTGATTTTGCCAAAATGTGAATTCACACTACATTTAAAAGTCTGGGATCAGTAAGATTTATTGTCTAAAAAAAACATACAGTAAAACATTAATATTGTGAAGTATTATTACTTTTTAAAATAACCTTTTTATATTTTAATATGTTTTTAAAAATGTAATTTATTCCTTTGATGGCAAAACTGGATTTCTAGGATTTTTTGATGAAAAGTAAGTTAAAAAGAGCAGCTTTTGATAAAACGTAATGAGTCTTTACTGTCACTTTTGATCAATTTAATGCATTCTTGCTGAATAAAAGTATTAATTTCTTTAAAAAGAAAAACTGTTTATAATAAAAAGAATTAAAAATAATAAAAAGTCTTACTGACTCCATACTTCCACTTAAACAGGGTTCCCATGGTACTGGAAGACCTTAAAATAAAATAAAATTAATTAAAATTTAAAAATTTAAATAATTTCTTAGGATAGAAAATACTTCATTAAATTCTATAGAATCTCTAAAAAATCTCTAAAAACCATAATGATTTAAAAAAGTAATAATTAAATTAAATTATTAAAGTCATCATGAATTTCTGGAAAACTAATGGACATGTCATGGAAATGTTCCAGAAAAATTTGTCAGAAAGTGTGGGAACCCTGCTTGAATGTGAGTTAACAATAAACATTCACTGCATCAATGAGACAAATTCCTACATGAATATATTCTGATGAAAACTCCTTAGCAGTGTTTGCAGTGACAGATGTGTAAAACACTAAATGATCTTGTCCAGATCATCACACACCAGCAGAGCCATTTAGTTTCTTTATGCCATTGAGAATCAGACCACAGAACACGGTTGAAATTAAATAGATCCCACATCCGCCTTTGAATGGAGCGCAGCATTATTCCCAGCAGTTTACTGATCAGGGCGTAACGTTTTATAAAGCTGCACTTGACCAAAACTCTTGTTTTAATGGACCCAGCTGCACTAGTAATGGACGCCCACTTCTGACTTTTTAACTCTGAAGCATAAATTTGCCAAAAGAGGGTCATGAAGACACCGAAAGACTTCATAGGTGACTGATGTGCCAATGAATCACAAATCCGCTCATGCAAAAAGAGCATAAGTTACATTACTTTCGGTCAGTGGTGGTATAAATCTGCTTTCTGCCATGAATATGCATTGTGTAGTTTTTTTTTTTTTCTTTCTTTCTTTGTCTTTTTCATATGAGGAACGTAGTGTGTGATGCCAATCATTTCTGATGCTGGTGTGCTGAAACGTGGCGACACTATCGTCTGTCTCACAACTCCAGATGAATGTATCGTCTATTGAGTAGCCGAAGATGAAACTCCACTGTGTCAAAGTCTGTTTTAAAGTTCAAATGTGGCCAGACACAGTGTAAATACAATCATTAAAAAACTAATGGATATTTTAAATTGCAATATACTCACAAAAGATCTGTATAGTTCTATTTTTATTGTTGTGAAAAGCTATTAGTCTGCTAAAATTTGCAGGCTGCATTTTGTAAAAACAATGAGCCATAAGATTGGTTTTTCAGTTAGGTTAGTCCTCTAATAAATGCTCAGTAAAACCTATACAGAGACATAAATAGAGCTGAAGACACATGGCCATTGCTCTTTTTCTGGAAAGGTCCAGGCAATGTCACTCCATGCCGCTTGTAAACCTTCTAACAAGAGCATGAGCTCATTGCCACAATGGCTGACTTGAAATGTTCCTTTCAGCCCATCACAGACCTGTGCTGCTCGTTGTACCATGTAAATAATGTAAATACAGAAATACTTTTTCTAGGGCCTTAACATTTTCCTTTTTGTATATGAATTTTAATAAATGAACTGTTTTCCTTGAGCAACCGTGAGAGCCTGGTTATTTTGTGTAGTTTCCTCGTCCTACATTTGACGCCTCGGTGTAGCTGATTTTCTTTTGTGCTGTTTTATTGCCACCCAGCGGTGGCTTACAGCAATCACAGACTGTTTTTTTCTGCAATATTGTTTACAGTTGCTTCATGAGCTCTAGTTTCCTGCTAATTTAGGCCTTTTATATTATCATCTACATAATTTCTATGAGTTTTCCAGCCTTTTTTTAAACTCCATGATATTTGAACCATGTAAAGTTTGCTCTCATTCTGTTACATGGTTTTCTGAATCAAGATCTGATAGAGTATTACTATAAAGAGCCATAAATTACAATTTCTTGTTTAATCTTGACACACTTCTGTTCTGATCTACTAATCATTGTTACCAGCTGTGTAGGTCAGTATAAACTTGTGTGGTCAGTGGAACGGGTAGAGTGACTGTTGGCAGTTTGTTGTCTTTTTCTCTCTGTGGTAGTACAGTTATGTCATTTTCCTAGTTTGTGTATCTCATATATTTGTCTATATTTCTCCTTTATTTTCATATATACTATAGTATATACTTTGCTATGCACCATCTGTCTGAAAGTTCTTCAAGCTATCATAATGCAGTGGTATGTAGGACACATTAAAAGTAAAAGCATGTGTAGTTTGGAGTGGGTTCTTTGTCTCGGTGGTTCTTGCAGGGGGTTGGGAGTTCAGGGGTAGGAAGCCCACTGAGGAGGGGACACTCATTCCCAGAACTACACAATAACTCCCACGACAAAAGCATTGTAAGGAGAGTCCACGTCTTTAGCGCCAGCCACATGTCTGGCAGACACCTCTACATACAGACCAGCTGACCACTGCAACACATGCATCCTCTCTGCTTGAGGAACTGCTTGCCATATATAACAAAATGGCAAGAGACTAACTCTAATAATGAGAAAACAAACTCTTTATCAAAGAATTGTCCTGTAATAACAGCCAGCGGCTTCTGCAAATACTCCGGTTAAAAGTTTCCTGTCAGACGCTCCTCACATTGTATATCAAAAAGTGTCTTTATCTTTCCTCTCTGTTTATCTGAAGGTGAGGACAGTAACAACTTTTTTAGGACTCAGACGTAACACCTCAACACCCTCATTAGGACCATTTGCAATTCAGATTTGTCAAGTCTTAGGGTATATTAAAATTAGTATATTAAAATGATTTCTGAAGAATCATGTGACACTGAAAACTAGAGTAATGGTTTTGATCATGATAAAAATAAGATGACTCGTTTCACTTTTTAATAACTTCACATTGGAAATTACATTACAGAGTCTTGAAATTGTTATTTGTACACATATACATCATCTGTACAATTCATAGTACATTTTTACAGCTTTTAAATCAACAATGAAGTTAATGTGACTGGCTCAAGTCCAGGTCAAATTTAATTCGAGCTATGCTACAAACAAAAGGCATTAAATTCATAAATAGCAAGCACCTCAAATTATTAAATATGCCTTTGGCATTGAGGAACAAAATTGCAATTCAAATATTAAAACGAAAAATCTCTCTATATGAAATAAATATGCAGTTTGCTTAAATTCAGTTTTGGTAAATTCACTTCTGAGGGGTGAAAACAGTCAAGTCTTACAGGAGTATCTTGAGGAATGAAAACAAGAGAATGACGTTCACAAGGATCTGAAGGTTTAAGAAAATAAGCCAATAACAGTTTCTGCTGGTAGTACAGGCTCATCCTGTTTAACAAGCACAGTTAGCACCGCTGGGTTGGCATCGGACCACATTAACGCCAAAATTCAGAACATACTTTCACATCACATGCACACTCACAATAAAATTAAATTGTATTTACATAACATAAAACAGTAACATGATCCATGAAGCAGCAGCAGCATCTGTGCAGACTTCTGAACTGGCAACAGAAGCCAGAAGCTCTTAAGCAGGTTCAGTCTGAGATCATTTCATTTCTAGCTTTAGAAACTGGATATTAATCCATTCTTCGATGGAAGGCACATTTGAGTGCTTCAAATACTGCTCAGGGAAACCAAACTTAGTTTCTCCCTCAACTTCACACATCTGTAGGTTTGTGTGCTTCTGCATCTCAGCCTGGATTCGTTTCCTACAGACTCCCATTAAAAAAAAAAAAAAAAAAAAAAAAAAAAAAAAACACAACACCACACAACTGTCAGTCTCTGAATGTGTTGGTCTAGAAGGTCGCTCACATCTCTGGGCTGTGATGAAATTAAATGAAGACTAGCTACGGCAGGTTCTCCTCAAACCCGTCAGGCATTAGCAGGTTTCTCAGTGCTTTTAGGAGGGGTCAGTATTCCCGCAACAGCCAACGGAGACATCCGGTCCAAGCTGTCCTGCTGCCGATCATGCGCTTCACTCTGAAAAGACACATACACAAAAAAGGATGTTAAAACTTGTTAAATCTTAAATAAACCTGATTGAGGAGACAATGAAAATGAGAACTCACCAGCATGGCCAGGTAGTCCACGTGGGTCTGTATGTTGTGTCGACCCTCTGCCGCCACCTTTTTGAAGTCCTTCAGCTGTGGTCTGGGCCATTCACGTACTGCCCGTGCAAATGGGTTCATCCACCGCACACAGTTTGATATGCTGTCCCATGTGAGCCCTGGTCAGGAAGAAAAAGAAAATACTTAGCACAAATCAATCGACTGAACCAACAACTTAAGCACGAACAAGGGTTTCTGCAGTTATGATTTTTTAAGAACATTTTAACTAATAAATTGAAGAGAAGAAAACACAATACTAGTCTCTAAATGTAAATGTCTAGGTAGTACACAATTCATTCATCAAAAAAACCTTTACCTGTAACTTCTGATCACATTGCAAAAAATCATGTTCTTCCTCATTACGGTCTTGTTTTCCAGTGTAAAAGTCTAAACAGCCAATAAATCAAGATGCATTGAGAAATTGATCAATTAATGAGTCTTACAATTAAAACAAGGAGTCCGAAAAATACTTAATTCAACAAGTTTTCATACCCCACTGGCAGATATTTGTTCTTGTTTTAAGCATAAACTCACTTCATGTTGTTCAGTTTCTCAGAAAACAATGCTACCTTCATTTTGCACCAAGTGTATTTTGATTTAAGGATGTTTAGATATTTGAACTGGAAATTAAGACAAAAATACTGAGGGAAATGTTCATTCTTTGCAGTGCATGTAACATTTAATGACTTCATGAATTTAAGACCTTTAAGGCCTTAATTTGTAGAAGGGCATATTGAGACTTATAAAGACCTTTTTAAGAGCTGCAGAAACCCTGAAAATCCTTAAATGATTTCTGAGATCAGAAAGCTCACCTGATACTTTATGGACCGTTTCAAAAGAAGTAAAGTGACAAAACGCAGCAGCAGCGAGGACTCCATACTGGTAATCCAAACAATTAATGTCCAAAATGCAAAGATCCAACAACTGCAGAGAGGATTCAAGTGTCAGAAGAGACATCAAGATATAACACCACAACTATATACATGTTAACTTCAAAGGAGCTGAAGTCTCACCTGTGTGATTTGGATGTAGGTTTCCTGCGAGAACTGAGGAATGAGGAAATTAGCATCGTCCTTCAAAGAGTCCACTTGGGAGTAGAGCTTCAACCATGAGATGACGGTCTCAGGACACAGCTCCCATTTCAGTGCCTTCAATATCACAAGCTCTTTAGCAAGAATCTCCTCCTCGTTGCAGGCTCCATCCGTCACATAAGCAAACTCCTGGAGCTTTGGCGGGTAAATCTCCTGTCAAACAGAGACGCACTTTATGAGTAAAGCGGCACCATGGAGTACTGTGATATTTCAGATCTTACAGAAAATATCCTGGTTCTGTAAAACCAGTTCAAGCTGATGTTAAAGTTTAAGTACCTCCATCTTTGAGGCAATGAAGAGTGACGTTATGCCGATGAGCTGCAGCTGATCTTTCCCGATGTCGTTCTGAGTGAGCATGAAGCGATCAAAGACGTCCTGAGCCAAGTAAAATGTCTCCCGGTGGAGAGTATAAACTTCACTGACCTGCATAGAAAGAATTTAAAGTTTAATCAGATTAAACACACAAACAAATAGGTGACAAGATCAAAAACCCTTTATAAATTTTAAAATATATATATTTTTTTAATTTAAAAACATACCTCCATGAGCCAGTCCAGCAGAATGGACCTCATTTTGGGCTGCAGGCTTGGATGTTGCTGGATGAAGCCCTTATCATGTACATACTTCAGCTCCTTGTTCAGCATCTTTATCCACACATCATCTGAACTGGCCCAACTGACAGGACAACAGCAAATTTATACCATTAAACCAGAGAGCAAGTACTGAAAGACATTAAACACTCAACACATTCTTCTTTTGCATATTGCAAAATGCTGGTGATAAAAATCTTCCAAAACTAGCATTACATAACTCAGGAAGTGTTTGAAGTGGTTGCAATAAATTAAGCCAAGTTGTTTTCACTATGATTCTGTATTAGTTTGCTCAAAGGAACACAAAAAGGGTAATAATGTTGTCAAGCGGATTGTTTCATTCAGCATTATTTGTACGAGACTTTGATTTATTAGCATTTCTTCTACTTTTCAAAGGATGAGACGCTGTGATCATGTGTTACCTGAGACATGGCAGCGGAGAGGGTTTCACAAAGAGGTTCTTGAATCTGAAGCGCTTGAAACCAGAAAGATTACCGGTCTCCTGATGAACCTCCTTCTGTGGAGTCTCGATTAACACACTGGGACTAATATCACCTTCAAAACACCGCTTCTAGAAAAAGAAAACAGTGTTTCCGTTTAGATTTTATGAATAGGACTTAGCCAACTAAATATACATAAAGGCATGAATAAAAACAGATTACTCAACATACTTTTATTTTTATAAAAACTTGTTTAGTGTACATTATATATTGTTCACATTCAGTATTGCTGCACAGGAATATCCTTTCAGGCATCAAAGAACATTCTGTGCTTATGAACTTTTATGAATACAGCAGCTGCAAAACAAAGCGTTGAGAATACTAAAGATCATGCATAGAATACCAAACTTTTTTTTTTCTCAGTAATCTAATTAAATAAGATTTTTTTTCGCGGGCTGCTGAATAAAGGAAATAAACGCGGGAGGTTCTGGACGTGACCCGGGGACACATTACTGCGCATGACCGAATTACTGCATAATAAACAGACAGCTAGCGGAAAACAACTAACATTTATTACCTTACAAACATTTCTTACACTTAATACAACCATTCTGGCTCTTTTAGCCGTTTAAAATAATACGAATAACGTATAAATAAACATAACACTGATAATAATAGCTCACCTGAATTTCATAGTGTTGTTTCTTAGCTACTGAAGGCACTCTTCTATTGCACTGCTGAAAAAAAAAAAAAAAAAAAAAAAAAAAGAGTTATGATATTTAAATATTTGCGTATATTCTGAAGAAAATGATTCACTACAGTTTCAGTAACGTAATATTCAGAATAAAGCGCAATATCTTACCTCGTCTTTTCTTTTCCTCTGCGGTTTATTTTGTTCTGGTGCATTTTCATTTCTTTCTTGTAATGTGTTGCGACTACTGTTAAAACAAAAGTTATAAAGAAATAAGTATTGTGTTTTTTTAGGGTTAGCGAAGATAAACATTTGACGAACAAATTCAACAAATCAAATTAATAATTCTTACCTGCGTCTTGACATTTTCTAAACAAATAGTGCGCTTTTCTCCTGTGAAACAGACACATAAAGTTAAGTTAATTAATCAGCACCTAAACTGAGAACAGTGATGTAACTACATATCGTTTAAAACGTATTATTGAAGTAATAAAGCATTTAGAGAAACACTAAGTTAGCGATAAAAAGGCTTAACCATAAACACTCAAGCTTCAGCCATTTGACCAGAGAGAAGTACATACATGACCAGAAATATCGAATGATTTTTTATAATTCATACGAGTTAAAAATCATTTAAAGTCGAAAGGCATTGAGAGTGAATACAAAGTCTACACAAGCAGCAGTATGATCATCAGATGTTATTACAGAAACCAGAAATACATGATCCAGTTTTGTAGGTTTATGAAAGGACAGTCCGCGCCAATTTACATGAAGCGGGAGACTACAGCTGCCCCCACAAAAACCCATCGAAGATGTATTTAAAGCGCATTAAACACTAGTTTAACCGAAAATACAGTTCAGGTAACCCCTTGGCGTGTGGAAAACCCATAAAACGTTCCACAATATCAGATATTTTCTCAGTTTCAGAAAGAGTTAAACACACGTCCACGCACAAACAAGATCTAATCTGGCGCCTAGCAGAGCTGGCTAACTTCAGCAACATCCCCCTCTGAGCTCGATAATACTTTAAACTTTAGCCTAGGAGATACTTCTAAACACATTAATTGCGATTTCTGCCTAAATAATCTAGCTAAAAACAGCTGCTTTAAGGAGTCCCGAAGGGATCTTTCATCTTTAGTCGAACATGACTAACGTTAAAAGGCACAAACTTCCGTTTTAAAGCCAAAGCAGCATAAAAACAACGGCACAATGCCGGCTGAAACATGATTACAACACGATTTTAACGAAGTAAAGTTAAAATAAAAGAGATTACAGATGAAAGAAGACTAAAGTGAGTGTCCTTACCGCAGTGTTCAGTGCGAATGAATGAATGGATGGCGCCAAGCATTATATAGTCCAGCGGTTCGCTGCTACTGCGCATGCGTGGAGCTTTTTTAGCCTTTAAAAACAACACGAAAAACTATATATAACATTGTGTTTTAGCGCTAAAACTGACCAGACAGCCTGACGTGCGATGGTTTAAAAAATCTGCATGGACTCAGAAACGATAATACTGATTGTTTGTGAGAAACCTACAGGAATGCTTGTGGTTTGTAGACTTGCTTTGAGCCGCGTCGACCTTTGGTTTAAATATGTTTAAAAAAACGCGCTTTCCTGCTTTCCCGGTTAAACGAATCCGGGGCTCGAGGACCTAATGCATCATATGCGAGTAGGTCTGTATGTTAAACATCGCATTTATATGAAATTATTAAGAGTTTTTGACTCTGATGAGACGCTTCCTAGTTTGACAGCTTCTAGTGGGCGGGGTTTTGAATCAATCTGACCAATCATGGTTATTCTGCGAGAAACAACGTGCTCTTGTAAACAAACCCAAGAGAGGATTCTTATTCAGACAATGATAAAGCGTATTGAAAATGATGCTTACCGTTAATCTTATCATAATATTAGTTGCATTTCACAATCATTAGATGTCAACTTATAAACCAAAAGTCTTTTGTTGTTGTTCTTAAAGAAATGATCTTGATTCTGTAATTATCATGTACAATTTTTGTGACAATGCGTTTCTTCTAGCCACTGGTTACATTATTATATTGATCTGAGCACAAAAATAAAAATGACATGAACACGCTAACATACGTTTTAGAGAAACACTAAATAATACAGTTCTGTCCATACATGACAAATGCGACAGCTCTGCTTAAACACCTAAACAAGCAAAACTGTATAGCTTTTGAACCAGGAACTGGAGGGGTGTGAAAGACACTGGACTTTTTTGGAGGGATGTGAAAGCGGCGCGAATTCTTCAAACACTGATCCCGCTCAACCTTTTGTGTATGTTAAAATACGTCACATCCGGGGTGAGGG
Organism: Spinibarbus caldwelli; assembly: GCA_039654775.1. NCBI lineage: Eukaryota > Metazoa > Chordata > Actinopteri > Cypriniformes > Cyprinidae > Spinibarbus > Spinibarbus caldwelli. The sequence continues at coordinate 27,754,466 of CM077227.1, read as the reverse complement.
AGCTATTGCTACGTACGATATATAAATGCATAACTTCTTCTTCACGTACTACATGTCTTCCAAATGCAAAGATCCCCAAAAATTCTATTTTGCATTAACATTTACAAAACAAAGTTCTGAAAAGTCTGAGGAACTCACAGAGAGGACGTTTCACAACAGTTCGTCCAGTACAAAAGCTACTGCCACTGTCAGAAATTAACTTTCTTATTAAGAATTTATTAAAATGCATTTTAACTTGTGAGGAAATAACATTACGTTTCCCTGGCCATATAAAACAGTGTCACCTAAGTATTAATTAAAATATTATATATCATATATATATCAAGTACTAAAGCAGTTACAAAAAATCCACAAGTCATAACAAAAAGCAAATATATATTTTGATTTCGATTTTTTTAGATCTGATTTTAGTCAGTAATCAAAGCCACCGGATTCATTCAAAACTGCTGAGAGACCATAAGACTATACAAGCTACAGGTCACAAGGCACTAGAGGATTAGGAATCAATATCATAAAATATAGCAAATGTTAGATAACAAAAAATAAATAAAATAAATTAAATTAAAAAGACAAAATCCAGTAAACATTGGACATTTTTACCCTAGCATTTCAAATATTTTGGGCATTTTTGACCCTGTCAGCAAGTAACCTCAGAAAGCACCAGTGCAACAAGGAGAAGAACGAGGAGGGCACGATTAAACTGGTACAGTTAGAAATCTACTTTATTAAGGTTAATACCCACACTGGTACAATGAATAATAGGCTTGGAGTAATCATGGCTTGGGATTCTTTAGAGATTAGTTGGGTTGAGTTACAGGTTGGTATGGGTTCTTGAAACGCTCCTGAGTGGAAACCTTTCATTATAATTTGGTGTGGTGATTAAATTACAGTATGATGCCTTAACATGCAAACACCTACCTAGTCTTTAATGTCATTATATTTTAAAATTTCTGTTTAATAACAGAAAAGGCAGAAAACCTCATTTTGTATTAAAACATTTATTGAGAAGGGAGTATACATAATGACAAATAGTTGGTTTCGAGACATATGAAATGAACAATTTATTTGGAAATTATACTACTCATATAAAACAGTCTGTGTATGACATGTATCCAAAACATATCAGTTCAAGAAAAAGATAAATAAACAATGCTAAATATCGCTAAAACCCTACACTTTTGGCAAAGTGCTGTATTATTCCAGTAAACTAAAAAATAAAAAAATTATCAACCAAAGCGTAGTCTAAAACTTAGCAATGCCACAAGAGAATTTTCTTCACACATTAAACACAGAAAACATTTGCTACATTTCGTGTAAAAGTTGACAGAGCAAGTGGCTCACAGAGACAAGGTAATCCTCTGTGCATAGTAAAATTACATTTGTTTGTGTCCCTTTGGACAAATTTCAAGTTCTTGACGGATGCATTGTCATACTGCTCACCTGGAAGGCACATGATCCCCAAATGCAATTCAAGGCAAAATTAAATCCCTGTTATGAATACCAAATATCAGGCGTCTACTGACATAGGGAAAGTGGGCCTCTCCAGTATTACTCAAGGAATACGAAGAGAACCTTACGTCCCTTCCATTCCCTTCGTCCACAGAAAAAAAAATGTCAGAAAATGCAATATACTGCTCAACACAGACTGCAGCAAGCGAGAAAGAAGAAAAGAAAAGCTGTAGGTGTTTTCCTTGAGTTGCTCATGCATGTAATATGCATTCGACTGAACGTCAGAGTTACTGAATTCAGTTTCATTCGTTTAGGGGAGACATTTACCTTGGCAGTGTCACCGGAAATTTACAACACCAGGTCACGTGTGATAAAGGAATAAAGAGAAACAAACATAACCTACGAAGAATTTTAAGTTCGTTGCTACTTTAAATATTTCGCTCAGCAAATACAATGTGTAACTAGTCAAATAAAACATGAAAAAGGCATATAACATAAAAAGTCACTACATCGAGAGACCTAAAAAAATAAAAAATGCTAACAGTTTCACTCCATCGTCAAAGGTTTTAACAGTCAATTAAGAGAAAGAGTTTGTTTTCACAGTCCTCGGAGGAGCAAGCTTTCATTCAAAGTGTGCGACACACGTTATGTTAAAGATTTACATCAATTACCAACATTTCCACAAAGTAACGTACACAAGTTAGAGGTTCTCCAGTATGTACAGAGACAATTTACCGTCTGCAAGTAATCTGCATTTTTAGCAAAGAGCAAAGGTGAACAGTGATGACCCTGAGACATGTACTGCAGATATAGAGCAAACATGAAAATTAACATTGAAACACTTGATGTCTTTTTTTTTGTCGGTTTTTCACCTGTTGAAAAAATTAGCACTACACAGTCATACATCAAATCAGTCACTAAAAATAGGAAAAACTGCTTACATACATATCTATGCAGATAACATACACTCTTATCAACTTCATACTGATATGTAATATATTCGATATTTTTTTTTCTTTTGAAAATATTTTGGAAGTTTTTTAAAATATATTTTACATATTTTGAAATCTACTATGGAAAAAAGGCTTTTAGTGATAATAAACCCAGTATATTTTACCTTTTTTAAAAGAGAAAAGACAAAAAACAAAAAAAAACAGAGGAAGAAAGCACTGATCTATAGAATCACAGGCAGGTTCCTTACTAACCAGAAAAGCGCTGCTGATGATTTCATCACTGATGTGATTGAACTTAGTTTGGCTTTAAATAAAAAAAAAAAGGCAAAGACAAGAAGTTAAAGGCATTGAAAGTGCCAAGCTGCCTACACATGCTCAAACAGAGCACTACAACATCGTGCTCACTATAACAAAACACTTGGTTATTCAACCTTCATGACACATAACACAAGACAGAACCAGATGGAGCTTATAAAGGAAACATGATGCAGACACATTCAGGTCGAGCAGAACCTGCCGTGAAGTAAAGTGACCTATGGCATTGATTCTAAAGGACTCCGTTCCTTCTGGCGAAAGACCAATTCTCCCAGTGTGGAAGGGGTGGGGTGCAGGGGAGGACGGGGGAGTGCAGTGGGGACCGTCTCAGTAGTTGTACTGCTTCTGGCCCGGCTGGTGAACATAGCCTCCGGTGGCTTTAGCCTGTCTGGCTCCACCATCGCGCAGCAGGTTGAGGCGGCGGAGGGCGTTGCGGGACAGCTGCTGGTGCTCCACGTTTTCACGGATGCGCTGGGCCAAGCGGCCATTCTTGGTCTGCTCCAGAAACCCGGTGTGAGCAGCGACCAGAGCAGCTGTGTAGCAGCCAGAAGGGTGACTGGGCCGGCGCTGAACGTCAGATCTGCAAAGCCAAACAGAATCTGTGAGATTCAAATATTTCAGAGTGTTATATAAGATTATTACACGGCTCTCTGACATTTTTGATCTTGATTGGTCAGACCCAACATTTTGAGGTCTGGTGGTTTCGAGGATGACTGTTTTGTACATTGTAATGCATTATAACACAAACAGTTCCAATTTAAATCAATATTTCATGTCCACATAATTTGGTGAAAAGCCATGTAATAAGTTGTGTGATTGAGCCAAGATGATCATTTTTAGGGATAATGTACAAAGCTGCTTGCTAGGAAATATTTTTGAGATAATAAAATATTTCAACAATATTTCGTGACCATCTATTTACTTGTATGGCAAGTAGCTGTGTAATAAGCAAGATAATGTTCATCCAGCCAATTGTTATTGCAAAATAAACCCCTTCAGAGTGGTACGCTTTCAAAAAAATGGTACAAAGTGGTCACTGGGGTGGTACCCTAAGGTACAAAGCTAAAAGTACCATCTTATTTTTCCCTAAATGAGACATGTTATTACAGTTTTATACCTTTTCTCTGAGAGTGTACAGTAGAATAAACCCCTGTCGGGTTTTATTCTGTGATAACAACCAGCTGGATGTCCATTATCTCTTACATATAAAACTCTCAATCTGCCCTTTACCTTAAAATCGATGGCTCACGGGTGCCGTCCTTGGCAGGTCGTTGACGAGGGCTGTGAACGGCGTACACAGACATACTGGGATGCTCAATCAGTAGGTTCTCCAGAGGACTGGTTTCCAGCAGGACTGGAGCTCTGCCTCCAGCCATGAAACACGGCGGAGGGGTGATGAACCAGCTCTCTTCCAGCCCACATGTCGCCTCTAGATGCAAGAAGTTCCCATCCTCCGCATCAGTGTCTGCCGCCGAATCCAGAGAGGAGCAGGAGGAGCAGCGCACGGGAGAGTCCAAGGGAGGGACATCATCAGAGCACACCTCCACCAGATCATCTCCACATGCACTGGAGCAGGCCTTCGCTACAGGAGCAGAGAGCAGAGAGGATGTTACTACAGTAAAAATGGATTCATTGGATTTGAACAAACTTATAACGTTTAATCATTAGTGTTTATCTTGTTTTGCACTGATCACACTATTTATGAAATACAAAATTCAGCATGAAACGGAAATTGTGATCGTTTTTCTTCCCTATCGTGATGTTTATCAGAGTGAAAAGAATTCTTGAGCAAGAAAAAACGAGTGTCAGGGCACGTGAAAAAAAAAGAGAAAGAATAATGGACCCAGATAAAGGTTTTACTATAAACACTGCAATACTCTACAAAATTTTAAAATTGTCCATTTTAACTTCACGGTGACTTCAAAAAGCGATCTGGAAGACAATACAATGAGGGGATATAATCCCATTGACACTGATTGAAGAAGTAATATATTTCATCCAAGTCATATGTAGAGTGTAGAATATCACACAAAGTAACTTGGAATGTTGAGAAACCATAATTCATCACTGGTTATTATTGAAAACATCTGAACACGTTTGAGATATCTCCATCTATATAATTAAAGTATCACCAGTTCTATCAAAAACAACTCATATGTTTAAACAGAAACCGAGAGAGTAAATATTTTGCACACACTTCACTTCTATTTGTACTCTTCGTGGCTCCTGGCAGGTAACCAGAAATGGTGCAGTGTTGCCAACTAATTTTCAGGGAAGTTGTTAAAGGAAGGTCGATTTGTTGCTAAAAGTTGCTAAATGACATTGTGATGTCATTGCGCGATGACATCATTACGTAATCACAATGCAAAATTGTGTCACTAAATCAAATTGCAGGATAAAATATATTTTATGCATGTTAATTTAGATTTGTTCATAAAATAATATAACGTAATATAATATTTAAAATATAACTGTATTTTTAAATGCAACATTGAATTATTGAACACACACATTTTTGAATAATTACAATTTAATTTTTTTTATTATTAACTAGTAAACTAGTAAAACTACACATTCTGAACAATTATAGTTTTAAGCAGTGTATTATCAGTTAGTTAGTCTGCTACACTCTAAGAAAAGTCTGTAAAAATAGGGCACAATCTACCATGTTAATGTAAAGGAATTTTCCATATTGATTTTTCACAGGTTTTTTAAGGTCATTTTAAATTACGCATTGTATTTTGTGTTTTTGGGTTACAGGGTTACAACGGATAATGAATAATGGATAATGGATAACGGATAATGTCCTGGAAAATTACTAGCTTTTCCATTTTTCTAGATATTTTTCTTACAGTGTAGGCTACTAACTGATCAACAAACCACAGGTACAAGCTACTAACAAGGTTATTCAATTATTTAATTATTATTATTATTAAATTGAACAATTGCAAATAGCAGCTAACTTAATTCACGTGATGTGTGTACTGCTAAGCATCTTTGGTTTCCTCTTGTGTAATTTAAATGAAAAATGTGGGCCTTTGTATCGTTTAAATCACTTATCAAAAGTTTCTAAAAGTTACCAAATAAATTTTAAAAATAGCTAAATTTGTTGCTAGGTGCTTTTGGAAGAAAAAGTTGCTAGGGTAGTGTGAAAAGTTGCTAAATTTAGCAACAAAATTGCTAAGTTGGCAACACAAATGTTGTAAACAGCTGGCTTTTGGGCAGAGCCTCTGAGACGCTACACATTTAGTGGCCTCTAGAGGACAGTGTAATCGTACTTCACCACTTGCAGAACACTTCACAGCCTTCAAATGAAGTTTATGTGACAAATTTGAAATTACAGTGATAACACCTTATATTTACACAAAATGTAACACAAGACCAACTTGTAATTAGAAAGTCCCACACCCATAACATGGTGTTATAGCACACACAGAACTTCCCTTGCACAGAGCCACACCTTGTTTATCTGTAGCCTTGCACCGTCCTGCCAGATTACATCAAACATATTCTCAACTCAGCTTGTTAAGAAGGCTTTTAATCCTCTTACAGCACTCTTCAGTGTCCCTGAGAAGCCAGTTAACCTTTAATCCTCTGACCATGATGGGAAAATACTCACTTACTTCTGTCAAGCTATATGGTTATGAAACAAGAGAAATGTTTTTAATCTCCATTCCCTTCCTGTCTACCTCAGCCTTCAGGCAACGATTGATGCTTGCGGCCGACTTGCTTTATGTGCATAAACGGTAACTTAATCTGTCCTATTTTTATCGTAGACCCCACCATAGACACTTTTGTCTGACGGGCTAAGAGCGTTGTTGCCCATAAACTTGTCTGTCGCCCCCTGTCCTAAAAAAGGGAACTGGACCATCTAGGTTGCCTTGCACCTGAAATATTCACACACATACACAATATGAGAAGGCCTGTATTTGGGCAGGCAGCTTATGAGAGGCATCATGTTAATGAGGGCATCGCGTCTGTGCCAGGGGTTACAGAATCTGTAATATAGCTCCTGCAGACCAAGTCATCAGTATCAACTGAGGTGATCTAGGGTCGTCTCATGAATAAGATGACGTTTGCATAGCCAGTCTGCACTGATTTGGAGGGGAAAATGAGTCGAATTCTATTCAATGCATGTAAAGTTGATGCAAAATGCAGTGTGCAACTTTTATGTCCATCATTGGACATATTTGAGAGTAAAACAGGATATTCTATGTGAAAAAATGACTATATAAACTGGAAATTGATTTGATCTTTATTGTCATTTCAGGCCGAATTCAATATTATTTCATGGATGGTTCGGCCTAATTGACATCAGCAGAAAAAGAAAGTTGATTCAGAGGAAGAGCAAGTACATTTTAATTAAAGATTCTGAAGACACTGGAAATGGACCATTGGAATAACATTCCACGCATTAAAAAAAGGTTACAATTACTTGAAATGCTGAGACTACAACACTCTCATTCTTTTGATACAAACTGCCTGTTCATTTCTGCATTTAAGGAGAATCTCTTACACAAGATCCATATTTCAGTTCACTAATCAAAAACAGGAAATGCAAGAACGCTCTCTCACCTAGATAATCAACCAGAATCCACTCGTCATCCTCCTCCTTCTCATTGAAGTCTGGATCCACAGGACATCCACTGTCCTCCTCCAGGGAGTCTCCAAACAAGATGCTGGTGAACCTCTGGAACATGGTGTTGTCCAGGGCAGAGGCGCGAGGCTGGATAGTCCTGCTGGGAGTGGCGAGGGCCGGGCTCTTTGGTCATCAGCTACGGGAGCCGCTCACTGAGATCTTGGTAAAGGTGCTGAAGTGCATTAGTTACTCCTTCTCAGCCGAGGAACACCTGATGAAGGTCAGCCATAGCTCTTGTTGATTGTGCAAAAACAGGCCCTGGAGGACAAGCAAGAGGATAGCTGTGTTTTTAATGAAAATGTACACAAAAACCAACCAGCTTTCAAGTACAGAACATTTCCTGGTATCTATCATGTTCTGTTGCGATTAGCCATAAATTACAGGTCATAAAATACAGACGGATATTCTTGAGAACAGACCAGCCAAAACAAAGCGGTCTAAAGTGTCTCTGCTGTCACAGATACTGCCTGTCCTCTTCACACGAAACTGATGCCTATGAAAACTGATCTTTGTACAGATACACCCAGCCTCCTTCAGGACTATGACTCGTGAAGGTACCCTTATCCGTTGTTTTGCTTGCGACAACAAAGAGAGACAGCTGTGAAGTGAAGGGCTACAAGCTGTTCTTCACCCCATTCCATCATTAAAACAAGACAACCAATTCATACTCCCTTCCACCTGCTCATATAGTCAAGGCAGCACTCTTTGTTTGTGTGTTTAGGGGGTTGGGAGCTATTATTGGGTCACATATACATATAATAAGCACCCTTCAGAACCCCCAAAAAAGAGGATTATAGACTGACAAACAGAGATAAGCAGGACTGGGATGGCCTTTGTGTCAGCAGAAAACTGTATTGCTAAGAGGTCACTCTTTTATAGCTAAGGAGATATAAATTAAAAATACTGAACACTCCATTATGCATCTAGTATACTTGGTTTTTCATTATATAGAAGATCTTTAATACATACACATTTCTCAAAGGAAAAGCAGTCAAGAGACTCCCATTGAATCTCTCTGTTGTTGTAAAAAATAAATAAATAATTTTTAAAAATTCTCATGGGAAATGCTCTAACAATAAATCATTAAAGATGTTAACACCAAATTGAAACTGAACAAAAATGTCTGTTATTCGTGTAAAAGTGGTGTACAGACAGAAAATCATAGAACTGCCATCAAATGTGGAGAAAAAAAAATTGAAACAAAAAATGCAAAGTGAATAATTAAGGTGATGCTCATTAACTTGATGCTCATGCACATGCCATGACAAAAAGAAAAATACAATTAAAGCAGAAAATATCAGAACTGCACTTCCTTTTGAAAAATCTTAAACCAGCCCAAGCCTGGTCTTAAATTGGGATCCTACCCTGGCCAAGATTGTCTTCAGCTGATTTAGCTGGTTTCCCCACCAGACCTGCTGAAAACTGTCCAAAACACTTCTGAAACCAGTGGAAAACCAGCAAAACATCTTAGACTGGTTTAAGCAGTTCTTTACAGCAGCTATTTGAACGTACTATTGCGTAACACTATCCTATAGAGCTAGCGTTGAAGATTTATTTATTTATTTATTGCAGGCCCAGAACTGAACACTGCACATATTTCATTCACTGATGATGTTCACACTGCTGGTCCAAAATGGGAACAACATTTAATGTGGAAGCACAGAACAAAACAAGATACCTTACACTTAAGGTAACATAACTGTTATCTTAGACTGTTAAAATTATATTAATAACGCACCCATGCATTAAGAAAGCATGCACCGTCGTACTTATTACAATCTGAATAACTGTACAGGTGCACACATATAGGAAAGCTGCATTTGTTTGTCATATATGATGGTTTCTGACCCGCACACAGAGCCTGGCCGGGGGAGGGATGAGTGTAACCCTACACCGAGCGACTGGGCGGACCGCAACCCAAACGCTTCAGCTGGCTCTGATGAACAAAGCTTAATCCGTAAAATCCGAACATGCTCACAATGCAGAAATAAACAATGATCATATCAAATCGCCTGCAGGCTTTGAAAGGTTACGCTATGCAGAATGTAGATATATGTAAATGCATTTTTTCTTACATTTTTACATGTTCGACCAAAATTTCGCTTTTCTTTTCACAACCTATACTGAGTAAATTTTGATAATACATTCATAGTATTCTTTAACTCCAGAAGGTTTCTATAACGTATTAATGCAGAACGTCGGTCGATCAACAACAAAGAGGTTTTAACTCACCTGCGGCAAAAAGTAATGTAAACAGGAAGAGGGTTGACTTCAAGAACAAAAACAGATCACTTCAAGTGGCTGAGGTAGATTATTTGCAAAATATATAAATACAATTCTTCCCGGAAGAAATTAAAAGTTTCTGGACCCTTTAGTTCGGAGTTCTGCAGTCGGTTCTTTTTTCGTTTCTTCTCCGAGGTCTCAACTGCTCCCTTTGTTATTGTTGTGGAAAATTAACAGCTGATCGGTCGTTACGTAGCTGAGGACAGCCTATGGGCGGGGCTTATCAGACCCCTCTCAGCCAATGAAACTGCGCCCCTGACTATGACTGACTGTCACCAACGCACGTGACCTCATGCCGGGAAAGGCAAGACCGGGCAGAGCACTCCATGTTAAGGAGTGTCACTCAGTATTTGTTGGGCTGTACAAAGTTTTTGAAAATATGCTTAGAAATAGAATGGTTTAATAAGCCTTATATATTTGAATCTTTATTGAGTGGGCATGATCATGTAAGTGATAAAATTTACTGAGGACAGAACTTTAAAATCACTTGGAAGAATCTACTCACATGAAATGACTGGAATTTTTTCATGAAGTTTATCTTCAGCCGGATAGCGATGAAACATTTTGATGGCTCTAAAAACTTTTAACTATGTTAATGTGTACCTTATGCAGTTTTCATGAAACTAAACAAACTTAAAAGAAAGCAGCATAAGATTATGTACAGTAAGTTGGTCACCATGAACCATGACATAACATCATAAAAATGCATTTATTTACTCACCAAATAAATAAATGGACATAAATATATAGATTTGATTTTTATTAGAAAAGAACATGATTAGAAGCTTCAAAAAGAGGGTTTCTGACCTATTGCATCCAATAATTATTAAAAGACTCAAGCAAAATTGTCATTTTGGGGTAAATTGTAAATGGTATAGACTATTCTTTTTAGCTCTTTATTGAGTGAAAATGTCTAGAACAAAACATTGAAATCCTCCCCAGTACAGATGTAGGTCACCAGTTTTTTGGGAACAAAGCACTCCACCCCCATCAACACAGCTCAGATGGATGTATTCAAGAAGCCTGTTTTGCTAAGAGAGGCCCGTTCTAAGATTCAGCTATAGCCCATTTTCTGTCCCCGCTAAGACACTATAGTCTGAACAAAAGAACTTTCACTGGTGAGTCAGCAGGTCTAATAAAGCAAGCTAAACATGTTATTGCATCATCCATATATTCAGATAGCTACATTAATTTGTATATATACATTTATAATAAATGATCATACAAGTCTTATTAATAGTGATATTAAAACACACTTTAGGAATAATGTTAAGAATATAATTTTATATCAGTAAGTCTTAAGTGATATGTCAATAAATGTTAATGAATTTGAATTATACTTAGAAATATATGTAGGCTATTTTAAATTAATTATGGCATGTTTTTTTTTTTTAGGTTTTTCTAGGGATTACTGTATATAGCGTTTGTACCCTTTGTCCTGTCTTCCCTCAAAATGAGACAGATGACCTTTTCATCAGGATGGGAAAAAAATTTAACTTTCTTTCCTGGTTGAGATTTGTCTCTGACACAGCCATTTTTCTCCTTTCGTATCCAATCAGTCCACTTCCACTTTCTCAGACCACAACACTGGTCCCATTTATGTACAGGAGGGACAACCTTCCTAATGGATAAATATGTTCTAACCCTCCATTTTCCCCCTGTAGGATGACGTGAGAGTGAATCAGCTTTCTCATGCGCTTTCATCATGTTTTTCTTCTGTTTCTGGATATTTCCTTTATTTACCTTCCAAAACAAGGCCATACCTGCTCACTCTGGGTTAAACCATAAAGATAAGCCACAACCCACCCTGACCTCGACAGGCCTTGTCTGCAGTGGAGTCAGAACACTCAGTCATTTAACTAACTGATTAAAATGTCAGTCAAGAGTTTGTTGACTAGTTGGAAAAGTAACTTTTTGGATGAAGTGAGATTTTATTGCATGCTATTTATTTTTTGAGCAATAAATTATTAAAAGAAGCTCAAAGATCATAAAATCGGAGGAAAACACATGCCTAATTCCACCCTAAGACTGCTAATCTGTTGTCTGAACTGATTCTTATCAAGCCCTGCCATAATAGAACATATTATCCATTATGTTCATTATGACTTCACAGCATTCCTGATATAAACAACATATTATCCATGTTTAGGGCATGTACCAAACCTGTTGTGCAATAAACCATAGTCAATTTATTTCATTTGACGTAAAATAAACAAGGCTGTGAGGGATAGTAACACCATATAATCTCACAAATGGATGGGAGTTTTTGTGGTGGTCTTTACACAGGTCCATACATATATTCTCAGTGGTAACCTTTTTGTGAGACATTCATTGATGTAATACAAGTGTCCATGGATGACGAAACTCATATGTCACAGAATCCTTGTGGCATTTCCAGAGCCTCTTTTTTTGATGCAACTTAAAGTCAAAAGGGGAGTGTGACGAAGATTTTAATCACAAAAAGCACTACGTACACAGACATGCTCTCTGAAATGACCTGGTTTACTACCTGACACTTAAGTTAAACAAAGCAGACTGGAAAATCAAACAAATTACATGAATTACAATGGCCCCAAAATGTATTGGATATGTGTCTGTCATGCATTAAATATCAAAATATCAAACAAAATGACATTTATTTTCAAGAAATACTATATCACAAGCACACTGATTACATTTCAAATAATAAACACAACAATGGAAAGCAGTATTTGGTCACTTTCTGGACATGTCAAATAGTTATGAGTATGTTATGAGTTACACCTGTGAGTTGAACTCAATAAAATGTACATAATTTATGTGCGGTTTAAAAGTCCAAATACATTTTAAGGGCAACTGTATATAAATTTCTAGTATATAGCATTACACCGAAGGACAAAACATCTGGAATGCATAATTGTAAACGTTTGTACATGGTCCCAAATGTCAAGCTTTTGACCCCTATAGCAAAGTTCACTTGAAAGAAAACCAGTCTGATACCATCTGTAATCACATTGCAATACATTAGAATCTACAGTAATATCTAACTTAAATCAAGTTGAAAATGAAAAGACAGCCTGAACCTTAGCATCTAAAGTGCCCAAGGCCCATGTGTGACTGTTAGGGTGGAGGGAGATCAAGAGTACAGATGATTATTCAAAGAAGCTTTCAGTGTGACATCTGGGTAGAGGATTGCATCATGTAAGAGGACAGACAGGCAGGTGGAGGCAGGAGCATGTGTGAGTCAGTGAGCTGTCAGCCGTGACATCCTGTCAGTCAGAACCTGTAGGCCTTGTGATTGTTTGAGACTGCATTAATGCTGAAGCTTGTAAAGAAACTGCAGTTAAAATGTCGTAGGAATCTTGTGCCAAATATTCCTCTGCATACCAAACACCTTAAAGCATGTAGTAAAAAAGTGACAGCATGGCGCACCAAGTTGAGACCTGAAATGCCATGAACAATTTTAAAATGTCACATTGCGGAAGATATACTTTGTCATTTGAATATAATGTATGATATCACACTAGTATGCCTCAAGGTGTACAGTTTTGTACATCTACTGTTGTTATAATGATGCCATTTTTAGAGCTTGATAGAAACAGTGTTGGGGAAAGTTACTTTTAAAAGTAATGCATTACAATATTGTGTTACTCCATAAAAAAGTAACTAATTGTGCTACTTAGTTACTTTTTATGGAAAGTAATGCATTGCGTTACTTTTGCATTACTTTTTGTCACCTGGGTTGGGCTTGCTTATTTATTTTTAAAACAGAAACCCTAAAAGTTATATTTTTAGTGACTGAAAAGGCCCTTTCACACCAATAGTGAAATTAATAAGCCTCAGGCTGAAGAAAATGCCTCTGCACTTACTCCCAATTTCTCTCAACACGGGGACAGGAAAGGTGTCAGTGAATAAATAGGAAAACAAAGTAACTTGCGTTACTTTAAATTATTTGAAAACGTAAGATATTTTCTTGTTAATTTAAAAGTAATGCATTACTTTACTAGTTACTTGAAAAAAAGTAATCTGATTACGTAACTCGCATTACTTGTAATGCGTTACCCCCAACACTGGAGAGGAATACAATATAAAACTGTTTAGATGAGGGATAAACCTTGTCAGATATGACAAACAGATGAGTTTTGAGTCATGTAGTGGGAAAAAAATAATTATAAAAAACAATGACAAAGCACACAAATGGCTTTTATTACTCTTTTTGTTGGTTGTTAAAGGTGACCTGATTTTGGACCCATGGACTATTTAACAACTTTTGAAAAGACTTTTCATTTGCATTATGTTTTACCGACAAACTAGCAGAAAATTAAATGAAACATGAAGAAGCACAAATATGTTGTTTGTTGAAATGCCATAAATGTAACTAAATCCAGTCAGATGACTTTTGAGGAACAAGCACTTACCCTCATCTTCATGTTCTGTGACACACACCTGTTCCTGAACACAATTTTCTATTGAACACACCCAGGAAAAACAGGCTTTTAACTTTTCTCTGGAAGAACACACCTTTCATTTGCAGTCTGTGGAATGACAACCAATTGTGTCCTTTAATGACCTGACAAATTCATTATCTCAAAACAGATAAAACGGCAGTGCATTCGATTAGCAGCCTGAATAGTATAAAACAGTAAATTAACATTTATAAAACCTGATAAGTTCATTAAAACGAAATTTTATTATCAGTTCATGTATGGAAGATAGAAATGTACTGTAAATTTATTTTGAAAGGGTGCTCAGTGGAAAACCAGCCATTTTGTGCACAAACATATATGCAGTATAACAATAATTGCCATTTCATACAGAAAAATCTCATAGTTCACATTATTTTGGAATCATTTTGTTTCGTACATTCACGGAAATTCGAAAGTCTATCCATCAATGATCCTGCATGAACCCAAGAACATAAACAGGGGTGAAAGTAATTATCCTGGCCTTTATTTATGATGGCAAAGGAATGCACTGGTTAACAGGTCAAGCACATAGGTTAGACTGTAACTAACCTCAATGTCAATCCAACCTGACAGCAACCAGATTATCTAAATTAGAGAGATTCAACAAAATAAGGCTGAAACAAATACTTAATTGCACAAGGAATTCTGCAAACAAACAAAATGCACCATTATTTATGAAAATGCATGTTCTTTTGATAGCAATTTCTATTGTTTAACAAAAGGACACACAACAACAAAATCACTCACTTAAAATGTGTATCAGCAGCCTCAGACGCTCTGATTAGCATCATGATCGTACGTGGACAAACAAGTACCCTCTCTAACCTGTGCGGCATCTGCCTGCTTGATTAGATTGAAATCAAAAACTACATCAAAAACCTGGATTGAAGTCTTTGTCCCTGTCTGCTTTACACTTACAAGGCGATCAGCATAAAGGTCACTTGGTTGCAGTGAAGAACATATGCAAAGCAGGCAGTGAGCTAGGTGGAAGTTAATAAACAGTCAAATGTTTCACACTGCTGACAAACACCTTTCACTATTATATGACATTATGATATTTCTGTAACTTTGTAACTAAAGACATCACTTTATGTGCGAAAAGTACAAGCTACATTTCATCGCAAAATAACAACAAAAAGAAGTTATATTTTGCATGAAAAATGTCCATTCAATTTTTTTTTGTGCATCATAACATTATTTTTAATGACAAGTAAGCAAATTTCCCCTGAAAACTCTCATTAATGTAATGTATCTAGGTGTTTTGCTTTTACTGTATTTTATTTAAATTTACTTTTAAAGAAAGTACAAGTACTATCAAGATGTATAAATAACTTGCAGTTTAACAGATATAATTTTTTGTGTCACAGTTATGAGAAATAAGAGATTATATATTCAGGATGAAAAGTGGGCAGAGAAAATGTGCATAACTATCATTAAAATTCTATCACAAAATGTTAAAAAAAAGGGGAAAAAAGTGTAGAGTCCAAAATAGGTTTAATTTTTAAGGGAAAAAATATGATTATTTATTCAGTTGATTTTGGGGTTTAATATGATCAGGAATGTTTTGACAGGTTTAATGTGATTCATCCTTCCACAAGTCTCTGTGTGTGCTTGTGAAATGTTTAAACTCTTAAAACAAGACAAGCTTAAATCTATTTGAATGCTAAAAAAGGAAACAGCACAGGAACTAAAGTCCTGAGTAAATGTTCCTCTTCCATAATATTTGTGTCTTGTTTCAGAGCTAAAACAGAATCTGACAAAACACTTCATCTCAAACCTCTTGCCAAAGCCCAGATTCACTGCTTTAGAACAGAAAAAAAAAAACAGCAACTTTGAGCTAAGCACAAAAGAAAAGTCCTTCTCTTGCTTTCCTAGAGAGTGTGAAAACAATCCAGGCCTTGATTTATTTATTTTTTTCATATCGTGTTTCTGTGGCTGGTTCTAAGTGCCTAAGACAGCACACAACACAGCATTATGATAAGGCTGGCAGGAGTTGGCAAGGCGTTTACAGAAACAAAAGGGCTGAGGGGTGGAATCAAAATAAACTGAATAACCTCTAGAGCCACAGGAGGAAAAAAATCATTCAATAAAACAGTTTCAAAATAGCAGTTTGGCAAGTTCCTGCAGGACGGATTCCGCAAAAAGAGTTCATAGTTCAAAACTCGTCTGTTCCTATGGCAACAGGTGGAACAACTGGGCCATTCTGTCAATAAAAAGGCTTTGTGGTGATATTGCTTCTCTTCTTATCTGAAGACCAAAATAAAAGTCTTCATTGAGGTCAATGAAATAGTACTTCAATCTATGAATTTTGTAACTTGAGAAACTGGTTCTTACATTGCTAGCAGCTACTATGAAAGTGTACAAAAAACCCAAACAAACAAGAAAATGTGCAAAATGCAGACAAACTGCACAATCAGGGCACTTGGAACATGTGAACAGACTTGGCTGGCGTCTACAGGCTCAGCAGGGGCCAATGTGAACGCACTGGACAGCTGTTTGGATGCTAACGCAAATCTCTTTGTCCATAATCGCCAGTTTGAGCGCCCCAATCCAAAGACGAAGAGGCCCTTCCAAAAGCTCCTCAATTCACAGCGGGAACAAACAAACCCTTTCCTCGTTCTCAGATTAATGAGGGCTTGCTCTGGTTAGCTAGTTAGCTCTCTGCTGGATGGCACACTGGCGTGAACCTGCACAAATGCATACATTTTGAAACACGGTTATGAGGAGTCTTGTGAGTCAGAGTCTTCCTGCTGAAAAAGAACTTTCCCAGACTTCGTCCCCTGTCCTCTGCTTCGCTCCACGGACCCGTTGATCTCTCCCAGCGGCAAGTAGGAGTAGTCCGCCCTCTGCCCGCGCGCTTTGCATTTTCTGCACGTCTGGATAAGGTTACCGGCGAGGCTGGCCAGCAGCAACGTTGCCAGGATAGTGCAGACAACCAGCCAGCTTTGTCTGCACACATAAACAAAACACTCTCAGGGTGAGGAGCTGCACTTTGACCTCTGACTCCACCGCTGCTGCCCACAGCCTCCACAAAGCACTTAACTACAACCATGGAAACAGTGCACAATTCCTTACTTGCACGTGAAAGGCCGAGCTGACTAATAAATTCATCTGTGCCACTCCGTTACCGCAGAGTTGTTTACCAGTACAGTCGGGGGAACTTGGTTCAGACTTGTTCTGAAAGCCCGTTCTGCTAAACAAGGGCCTGGAATTTGTCAGAGTGAATTTCCACAGCAATAATCAAGTTACTCAAACACACAGATAGGGAATGGTATAAATGACAAGTTGTTTGAGATAACAGATTTTTATTTTTATTTTTTCTCACATTGTGGAAACTGTGGCTTTAAGGCATAGGAAAAACATGTCCTATAATTGAACCCGACATTTACTTTTTAAAATAGCAACATTTCCACTCTGAAAATGAACCAGAGATGATCACTAGAATGTTCTTCAGACAAATGCACCACTGCGATTGACTTATTTTATCAAAACTACCTGTCCTGAGACCACAATTCAATATTTCACATAGATTACAACATCTATATTAAAGTATATATTTTCATAATATAAAATATATATAATTTCTCTTTTATATAATATATAATAACAATTTTATATATTAAACATTTATATAAAATACAGCGTTATGGTCTTAAAGTATATTTTCCGTGTCAATCATATCAGCTCTATTTCAGAAAATATAAAGAAATTATTCTGTATTTTTAGACATTTCCTCATTTAGAGTTGGACTGATTATCAACTAGAAACACCAGAAAAACAAAGTGCAAAATTAATTATATAATATTATTTTTTTTAATTGTAATTGTATGCTACACTTGAAAATATTCATACAAATATTCTACATGAAAGTACACATATTTTTTGTATCTGACAGCACTGACACATAGCAAGTAATAAAAAGTTGATAAAATGTTATGTTTTGTCCCATGTCTCAAGAAGTGGTGAGAGGACACATGTTGGCTGCTGTTATGGTGTGTGTGTGTGTGTGTGTATGTGTTTGGAGAACTTACTCAGATAAATAGGGTTTTGGAGCATTAGTTTCCACCTCTTGTCTCCATTCCCTCCACATCTGGGTAGCCAGGCAGTGACCGGCTGAAAGATTGTGGGAAAAAAACAATGTTTTTGAATCAAATCCCTTGTTAGGACAATAACCCTCCCTTACCCTCCCTTTCTCCTTTCCCTCCTTTCCTAACTTCAGATGTAACTGTGGGAAACAGAAGCGTGTGTACAACTGTTGTTTTGTTGGTAAATCAGTGCTGTGTCTATTACTGTCAATGAAACGATTTATTTATTTATTTATTTTTTTGGGGATGAACATCCAAATGTGGCTCTAGAGTAAAGGTGCCGTCACATTAGCGAAGAAAAAAAAATTGCAGACATAAATGTCCATTGTCAATAATGTAGTGATGTATAAAGCACAGCTCACGCAGAAGTCAGTTCGAAATGAGCAGATTTATGTTTTGCAGATTCAGTGCAGCAAATCCAAGTGGCCAGCTTAAATTGCAAAATCTGCGAGGGGAAATGTTTCACACTCACATGAGATCGCATGGATTCCTATTAAAATGACTGGATTTTGCCTGTGAAAATTTGCAGAAAAAGGCAAATGTGACCACACCCTAACAACTGGTAACAAATGAACACTGGTTTTTAATATATAATATTATTTAAGATATATCAAGAAAATATTAAGATGTATCAAATATTCTTTTTCTTTTTCTCCTAAAGTTCAGCTATCATGTTAGTCAAGCTTTTTGCACAAAAACAATCGGAACTTAGCTTTTCTGACCATTTTCATCACACTCTCTGAACCTTAAAATTAAACAGGTTTTCTGCACCCATTACTGTCTAATACAGCTTGCACTGCCCCATTACTCAGTTACAGGTTTTGGAAAGCCTGTGTTAGATTGTGCAAGACTGCAAAGATCAGGGACCTTGCTAAAAATAAAGAGACCTTTTTGCAGTTCCAAATTCCAAAAAAAAAAAAAAAACCCTGTCTTTTTTGGTTTGATGTTTGGAGTTCAGAAAATTATAGAATGTTTTCATAGTGCAACATATTTTATATCAAAACATCAAGGACAGACCCAACTAGATATCAAATCCTTCACATGGAGCAAATAATGGAGAATGCTGTCACCAAGACGACAAGAAGAGATAAGCAGAAAGCTGTTCACGTGCACAGCAGATGGGATCGTAATGAGCCCGTGGTGTCAAGCGAATGGGCTGTTCCTGAACTTTAGGGTTTGGGGTTTATTATTTCTCCACAGGGAAGTCTGAGAATGCATCTTCTTCTCACGTTAAATGACAGAGGTCAGAGTGTTGGGGTAGAACGAGCTGACAGGGTTTTTTTCTGGTCTTGACACAAATAGCTTCTCTGTGGCAGAGGTCATCATCAGTAACACGAGGGGCTACTGGGTAGACTGTGATTCTGCGAGGTCTCTTTTCTCAACACCCCCTCCGCAAATACCCAGCAGCTTTGTTTATCAGAGACTGTTTGAGGATGTGTGTGTGCAAGTTTGAATAGAGAGGCTGCAATCATGTGATAGTGAATGAGCAAAGAGAGAGAGAAAGGGAGAGATATAGAGAGAAATCATAAGGTACTGGGGATGTCAATTAATTACATTTTTAATCAATAAAATTACATGATATGCTGTTTAATTAATTGAATTAACAGGAAATAATTGCATATCCATATAAAAAGCCCTCGAATGACAATAATGCAAAGACATTACAATAAACTGGCAGATGAAATCATTGAAAAGATTTTTCAAATATCAATATGTTTCTGCAATTCTGAAAAATTCAAGCCTGAAAACATTATATTACACAATTATATTATAAAATTATATGCCAATATTTTTTTTCAGTATTTTTCAGATTGCAGGAACATTTGTTATGGAATTTACTATAAAAATTATATTGGCAGTTATATTATAAGAATTTATATTGGTAATTATATTATATTCAAAAAAATTATACAGGCAGTATTGCCAATATATTTTTTAAGCTTGAATTTTTCACATTGTGGGAACATTTGTTATTATGGAATTTATTATTAAAAAAATATATATACTGGCAATTATATTATACAATTTTATATTGGCAATATTTAATTTTTCAGAACAATTTTTTTAATGGAATTTGCATAATTAAACTTTTTTTTATTTTTTATTTATTTATTTCTTTTTTATATAATTAATTGCCCTAAATGGATGGGTTAAATGAACAGTCTGGTAAAAAAAACATTTCCAACAAATCACACCTCTGGAAAATCAACCCAAATTAAGCAGAAAAAGGCTGGTGAGAAATTGAGATCTGTTAAGGCTCATATTTCAGGCAACTTGCGTGGCACGTTTTACAGTAGAGCAGTGTGGACAGACACTAGCATACACACACATATAGAAGGACAATGAGGAATGCTGATGACCCAAGATATAAGTAGAGAGAGTTATGTGCTGAGAAAGTGTGAACATTAAACTGATCTATAGAGGCGTCACACGGGGAATGTGTTGTTTGCATGTCGTGTGAGTGCTAACAGGGGCTGTACCGCACCTCTGTGCAGGCTGATGTTTCTCTCTCCTTGGTATGTGGTGTTGCAGCTTCCTGTGACAGCGTCGCATGGGCACATGTCGTGGCATTGGCACGACAGCTTGCAGTTCAGCCCGTAGAATCCAAGAGGGCACTCTGGTAAGACAAAGAGAGATAATCTATTCTAAAGCAGCACTGCATGCACTACTCAAGGAAATTCTAGAAGGCATTGGTTAAAAATATGTTTTAAGTCCTGGAAACTTCACTTAATGTGTGTTAAGTATTTATTGTGCTTATTTGAGTATATGTTAAGTTTCTTGCTAATGTCAAACTATAGGACTCAGTGAAGAGAGTTAGTCAAGTCTTTTGCTGATATTAAGTTCCTGCCAATGAACAGTGTTTCAGATCAGACAAATCAATGTAGCAAAAGTAATTAAATTTACATTCAACTAACACTTTCATCCAAAGTAACTTACATACATGTTTTATGACATAAGCTTAAGCATCTCTGAAAACACATATCTCATATATCAATATATCTCCTATGTTTTTTCATTACATTCTTACTAAGCAACACATTCACCCAAAATGCATGTTAAATAGGTTTAATCAAATGTGCATCTGTTAATATACCAACACTATCTGAGATTAGACTGCATACCTTGCTCGCAGGAATCTCCATGAAAACCAGCAGGACAGGTGCACCGTCCGTGAACAGAATCACATGAGCCTCCGTTTGCACATGCGCATGTTTGATTGCAGTCATCACCATAAAAACCTGCTGCACATACTGCAAGGATACAGACAGATGTTATTCATTGCAAAAGTATAAAAATATAGGTTTAAAATAGGTAAAATGACCACTGCTGACTTGAATAAACTCTTATGTAATGATGTCCCAAATAAACAGCCACTCAGAGCTTTATTTGATAGCTTGATAAGTCCAAATCTGTATGACAGCCAAGTTGATTTTGCCCTTACCTCGGCTACAGTTTAAACCCAACCATCCAGCATCGCACACACATCCATCTGTTCAGAGAGAGGGATAAGAAAGGAAAAATAGAGAATTGTAGTTAACAGGTTATAAAAAACCGTAAATACTACCTTAAATGAAACAGCATTTTCTCTGTTAAAAACATTCACTAACTACAAACAATCATTTAATGTAACAGATGCAGTTTAAGCTACATGCCTTATACAAATTAATGTCAAATGTCAGTAACACTTTACACTAGCCTTTATGTATGAATCATTAGAAAGGTATTAATTTTTGTAATGCATTATATATTTACATAAATAACTGTATTCAAAGTCAAAATGCATTGTAATATTTGCATGTTCCTTTTTGCTGAAACTGAATCTGAAATTGATTGTTTGTCATGTGTTTTTTTTCACTTAAACTTACAGTTATAAGTTAATTCAAGTTATGTGGCTACTTAGTCATGTATTCAGATAAGTATATAATGAATATGTTATGATGTTATAATGAATCATGCTTGTGATCATCATTATTACAATATAAGGATTAATGTGTTATATTTTCTCAAGGTGTAACAATTAATAGATGTGTAATGTGTTATAACTGCGGTTTGAATTATTAATGAGATCATATAATGCATTATAAGGTGCATTATGAGGCTCAATTAATGCATTAAAAAAGCTTCAAGTAAAGTGTGCCCATAATATCCTTTTGTGATATAAAGGAGTGTACGAGAGAGAGCGACTCACTCTCAGTGCAGATCCCATGCTCTCCACATTCAGTCTGGCATGTGAGATTGGCACATCCTGGGCTGCTCCAGCCCTGTTGGCACACACACTGACCCTCCACACAGCGCCCATGTCCACTGCAGTCCTCCGGCTGGCACAGCCTCTCGTGAACACACAGCACTGTGGATACTGGCCGTGGGCAGCGCCACTTCGGAGTTTTGCTGGAATTTAGGCGAAAATGGTGAGATAAAATTGTCAAACTCAGCACAAATTTTATTAATTTTATTTACTGTTATTTGTAAATGTGTAGTTTTGCATTTACACACCAGTGGTCTGAAGGGTAGTTGGCCAGAGATCCGTTGAGGATATAAGTGGCTGAGCCGCCTCCATCCAGATTGATAGCGTTAATGACATTCTGTTCCTTCAAAAACATTGCCACTTGCCAAAGGTTCATTCTGCAAAAATAGCAGTTTACTAAACACGTGTACAAATAAACTGAAAGAACTAAACTGTACCTGTTATGCACTTGGATTTAGATGGCCCAATGTGGTTTAGATAAAGGTTTTAAAACTAAGCTGAAACTTTTGAAAAATAAGCAGCAAAAATGGGTAATTCAGAAATCAGATGTAACAACTATGAGAACAAACATAACCAATATGCAAATTAGCCAACTATAATAAAGGTAATTTATATATAAATCTTATGCATGTTTAATTTCATTTAAGGACATTTTTAGGTGGGTTTAACTAAGGGTCAGAGTGACAAGACTTTTCTTTTTCTTTTTTTAATGTTTTTCTAAAGTAAAAACATTAATATTGTAAAATATTACTTTTATTAAATACTAATTATTACTATTCATCATTCTAATATCACCTAGAAATCATTCTAATATGCTGATTTGGTGCCCAAGTAATATTTCTTATTATTTATCAATGTTAAAAACAGTTGTGCTGCTTAATATTTTTGTGGAATCCATGATAGATTTTTTTTTCAGGATTCATTGATGAATAAAATGCTCACAAGAACAGCATTTATTTGAAATTGAAATCTTTTGTAACCTTATAAAATTCTTTGCTGTCAATTTAATATATCTTCACTGAAAAAAAAAAAGTGTAAAAAATTATTTTAATTTTTTTTTGTATATTATGACGTTTTGTTGCAAGAAACCTTGAGTTACATTACAAGTGGACTCAAAGAAACATAAAAAGCTAATAAATTCATGAATATGCCCTCCCTGAATGGAAAAAAAAAAACATTCCGCTTTTAAGTTGTCTTCTTGAGCTAGGATCATTTTGGGTTATTTAATGCTGTATCATGCACAGACAGACAGAAGGGGAGGAATCAATGTTTACAGTGATAAACAGCTGAGATCAGCTCAGGTTCAAAGTCCATCCTCACCCTCTTACACCCGTCTGACCATCGACGTGGAAGAGGATGAGTTTGCCCTCTGCATCGTGGCCCACCGCCGTACGGGCAGATATGACGTCCACAAAGTACTGGAATTTTCCTGCAATATAAAAGATTAATAACCTATTGAATCTTATATTACAATCTTTGAGCAAAGATGTGTTCGAAAACACTGAACCACTGTTTAAAGCTTTTCTGATATAGGGAGGAATTTTAGGGAGCCAGATAAACAAGCTTATTATATGCTCCCACTTCAGACAGAATCTTGTCTAATCTTACCGGTCTTCTGTGTTTCGTCACATTCTGCCTGGATGCTCTCATTGATGTAGATCTCACCGTTTCGCAGCAGCCACACCACCCCACTGATCAACTGCACAAAGGGGTTTACCTGATCCAGGATGTCATCCTCAGACAGGTAGCTAAGAATATACACAAGAAAGAGCAAGTGAGACAGATCAAGATAGGATGGTGTAGCCTATTGGTTAAAGATCTGGGCTGGTAACTGAAAGACTGCAGGTTCAAACCACACAACAGGTTCTGCTTTTGAAATATGTTTTAGGAAGGTGGGGTGGGACATTTTTCAACAGCCAGTAGCAATTCAAAACATCATGCTCACCAAAGCTGCAATTATTTAATCAAAATACAGAAAAAAAGGTGTGAAATATTTTTTTACTTATTAAAATAAGTGTTTTCTATTTGAATATTTTTTAAAACATAATTTATTCTTGTGGTGGCAAATTTTCAGCAGCCATTAATCCAGTCTTCACTATAACATGGTCCTTCAGAAATCATCAGAAATATTCATCATATTATTATGAACAGTTGTTCTGCATAATAGGATTTCAGGATATTTGATGAACATAGATGTGGATTTTTTTGTAACATTATAAATGTATTGTAATGTATTGTAAGTGTAAATAATAATTTTGTTCCAAAAAAAAAAACACACCTTACTGACCCAAACTTTTAAACAGTTGTGTACATCACAGTCCAGGAAAACCACACTTGACAGACTGCACTATGGACTAAAGCAATAAAGGCACTTTCAAAACAAATAAATTCTAGCAACTTCCTTTACAAAAAAAAGTTGATGGTTTGGAAAGGCAACAAAGTATAAATATTACCACAACCAAAGGCACACAAACCATGATTTGCTACTTACTACTGTTATACATACGCTATTTCAGTGTGAGAGAAAGAGCATTTACTTTGCTACACTGAAAGCTAACAGGCATGAACTAAAAGCCACAAAATTTTCATCTTTAACACCAGGCTGGTCCAGAAGGTCTTTCCCAATAATACCTGTATTGTATTTCACACTGGATAAAAGCATGAACTAAATTAAAAAAAAAAAAAAAAAAAATGTAGTAATTGCCAAAAAGCAAACATTTGATTACAGTGTCAGCAAAGCAACATATAAATAATCCCTGGCTTACTGGCTGACCATGTGTACTATTTTATACTTTATTGCCCATAGGCTGTTTTGAATTCCTTAAAGCTCACCCAGGTGAATGTCCAATAACACCTTATCTAACATCAGAACATTCTGGTTAAAAGCCCTTAATGTCATAATGAATGACAGACAGAGACACTCCGGGTACATGGCCTTCCAAAGTACTGCCTATTATTAAAAGCACTGGTGCGTTATGCAATTTTGCCATGTTTTTGTAAAGTTTCTATTTTAGGAAACAGATGTTCTAGGGGCCCCGCATTCCCACGACTTACTTCCTCCAAATTCTGCACCCATATTTAGGTTGAGGTTTGTTACAGCACCCTGCAGAGGAGGAAACCCCTTTGTGCTTATAGACATATGCTAACTGATAATGTGGCAGTGCACTCAAGTACACTCTACTAAATATCTTCTTTTGTGTTCCACAGACTAAAATAAATATGGCTTCAAACAAAACATTGAGAGAATTTTAATTTTTGGGTGACCTATCGCTTTAAGGGTGTAATGCAGATATAAAAGCACAGCTTACTTATAGGCAGGTCAAAAGTACACCAGCACCCAACCAGGAAATTCTAGCTCAATTTTATATTGTTTCTTGGGTCTCCACACAAAAACAAACTCTGTGGTATTGCAGGCCAGGAGAGAGTGTGACCTCACGATGTGTCCTTACCCAAACACTAGTGTCCCATCCTTTCGGATGCCAAACTGAGCATTTTGAATTCCTCCACTGTTCCTCACCAGTTTCCCATCACTTATGACATTCCCCAAACACTGCCCGTTGTCAATGTCAAAGAAGCCTCCATTCTGGGCGATGAGGCACTTTTTAGTTTTGGCAGTGTGCTCCACCAGTTCTCTGTGACTCCACCTGCACCCTCCAGGGCCTCGTGGTTCCAGAACGGACACGGATCTCAGCGGGTCATGCACCTCTGTGATGTGGCCGCTCGCCCATCTGTGAACGCCAGAGTCATCGGTGATGTCGGAGACGAATATATTGGACTCAAACAATGGAGAGTTAGAGTGTTTGCTTGCTGCCCAGGTTTCATGGGTTACATTGCCATGAGCGACGGGCTGACAGTCCCTCACATGGCGGTGGGAATGAGATGGGCCGTGGGATTTGGAGTAGGGTAACAAGAGATCATCATCTGAAGAATGTCTGTGGAAAATTAACATGATTAAATCAGAGAAATAAGGAGCAAATTGTGTTTGTTAAGTCAGTTAGGTTAACTTGGAGCATGTGTGTAAGTGATTCAGAGAAAATGAATCCCTAGTTCCTACATCTCAGCATGCAGATGTGGTTCATTGTTCTGTTGAGTAAGCACATTTTCATGCGTACATGTTTCTTTCATAGACACCTGCTGTTTTGCATACTTCTCAGTCTAAACCCAAGACAGCATTATCTGAAGAAAGAGTAAAAATCAGTTGAGGAGCAGCAGATGTTTAATTGCGCAATCCTTATGCAAGTCTGGGTTCAGCATGTGGTTGCTCGGATCCTCTTACACTATGCAAATTCAATATGCAAATTAACTATAGATTCAGTTGGGAGAGCGGTACTGTACTGCAAGTGTGTGTACACAAAACCTAATGAGAACTCCAGTTAAGACAATAATGCTTAAGAAATAACTATTTACGAATCTGCATATGTATCTCAAAGTTTCTATATTATGAGAAATGAGCAGGGGACGCTGTTGTTAAAGTCTTAGATTTAGGTATCTAATAATTTAAAAAAATGCTGATTGCCAAAATATTAGTAACATTATTTACATATATAAACTTTTACACATTTAAGATAAAAATATATATTTATTATACAATTTTAAAATAAGAAGAACAGAAATAAAGGTAGTGGTTTGTTATGTTATTTATAGTATGTTATTTCTGCATGTTGATGCACAGTGTTGATATTATTTTCCAGTCAGTTAGCTGCAGGGACTTCTGCGCCACTAGTGACACTAAGCGGAATTGCAAGAATATGACTGTTTCCGAACAAGTTTCCCAAATATGCTTTTTAAACACCCGCCCCTTCTGCTATTGGTCGGACATACAATCACGCCATTGGCAGAGCGTTTCCTTCGCATTCTCTGATTGGATGACTCGTGCGGGCCGCGGACACTTTTTTCTTTTCTTTTTTTTTTTTTTTTTTTTTTTGCTGTTTACAAACCCTAGGACTGTCAAAGAGACACATAATATATAATATGTTACATAAGACATTTTATGAATTCCACTCTAAAAATTACAGCATCTTTAAGAAATAAAGCAACCATATTTTCTTTCTTGTGCAATAATTAGGCAGCTATTAAGGGATGAAACTGAAACCTAACTATAAAGTTTTTTTTTTATAATAAAAAAGCTAATTCCAAGAGAAGTCCAAACTGCTAAATACATCAACTCTAGAAGAACAGGCAACAAAATTGTAATTCTAAATCTCCATCCCAACCAGGGGTTTGAAAACATTCAACTTGAAGAGTTTTGATCATCATCTGCACTAACGTTACATAATACACGTCCTTACCGGATGTCTTTGCATTGGAACAAACATATTCCTAGGTATATAAGAAACAGAGAAATCTGATCGAAATTCACAGACGATGTTGCCATAAGGCATACGTATAATTCAATAAAATAAAACAAGTTACTGTCCCGTTCACATCCGTCTTCTTCGATGAAAGGACTTTCACATGTGCTGGTCATATGATGAAAATCACGTGATCAACTGATCTTATCGGTCATTCATTTCTTCGCTCACTTTAAGCGCAAACAAATGTGTAAAAAAAAAAAGAGTAATATATGTGAACTGCATTTAAATGGAAATTGATTATATTTTAAGTGCCATTAATGTAGTATGGCTCATTCTGAAACGAAACTTAGTTTTGAGCGGAACGTGCTGTCAGAAGTGCTTGCTTACAGGGGAGTTGTAATACGACGCACACAGGAGGAGATACAGCTCAAGGATAGATGCATGAGGTTTGCAATGGCATCCAGTATAAACGTAAAGCATGGACTTTTAACCACCAAAAATTCTCTCCATATAAAGATTCCCCATCCCACATTTATACAGAGATCAAATGTCAAAAGAAATGTCTAGGTAATGTATATGTCCAGAGATTGACGAAAGAGAAAACTAAAATGCAAAATGTAGGTTTTTCTTAACTTGAAAAGTATGTTCTGGGACTTTTTAAAATGAGAATAGCGATTAATTTATGTCTTATAAATGGCACATATATGAAACAAATTAAGTGTGCAAGGAAATTGTTTTAGTACTTTTTATCTAATGTTTGCAGTGCTTTAGATTTTTAGACACCAAATAATTTGAAACATTAAGAACTTGGCAAATATGCTTTAGGCTAGATCTAGATTTCTTTTTTTTTTTTTTTTTATCATTTTAGAAATCTGTATTTGTCATTGACCCTTATAAAGTAGTCATGGCTACAGAAATTTCAGTCTCTATTAAATGTAGGTTAATGACACTACAGATCACACTAAGTGAACAACACTGTACTGTCATCAATAGGAAGAAGGACTATGAGGGATTTTTGTGTTCCTTGCTTTTTCATCGATCTGCACTGGCACTGAGGGCGTTCAATGTAGAACTGGCACAGGCAGGTATTCCAGCTAATGAGTGCAACAATGCACAAGCTCATTTAGTCAGTTTGGTTTAAGCTAATTTACTTTTTGTACAGATCAATCATCTCATGAATCAACTGTGAATCGTAGTATGAAAACCAACTCTTGAGACATAAAAGTGCCTGTTGTTAAAGAAATCAGTAACATTTTGCTTATATATTTGCTTCTTCTCTTTCAGATTAAGGACTCGGTTTCTCAGAAAACCATTGGTTTAATGCGAATGCAGTTCTGGAAGAGCGCCGTGGAGGATATTTACAGAGATGACCCTCCAGCCCAGCCTGTCAGTGCAGAACTGTGGAAGGTGGGTGTTCTGAAAGAAAGATTCTGTCATAATTTACATTTACATTATTATTCAAAAGTCATTAAGATTTTAAGACTTTAATGCATTAAATGTCTCAAAATAGACAATAAAGACATTTATAATGTTACAGTAGATTTCTAATAATGTTTCAAACTAAAGACTGGAGTAATGACTGGTGAAAATTCAGCATTGTCATCTCAGGAATAAATTACATTTTAAAATATATTAAGATAGAAAACAGCTATTTTAAATTCTAATAATATTTCATAATATTACAGCTTTTACTGTATTTTTATCAAATAAATGCAGTCTTGGTGAGTGTAAGAGACTTCAGGAGCTGGAGGCCTATGGTGAAAACACACAATCCTCTCTTCTTTACCTGCTTCTGGAGACACTTGGTAAGAAGACTTTTCTTGATCTCCAACTTAAAGCAATAGTTCATTCAAAAATGAAAACTCTGTCATTTACACACATACCTGACAGTATGAAATACTTTCCTCTGTGGAACACTGGAGATGTTAGGTAGAATATTAGGGCCTGACAGCCTCAGTCACTATTTACTTTCATTGTATAAGGAAAAACTGCAGCAAAATTTCAGCCACCTGAAGGATAACTGAATTCATTGCTTTAATTTTGAAAGGAACTATTAAAATTGTTAGTATAGCTTAAAGGCTTATCATTGGTTGGTTTGCACTGTGGGTTTGCTAGTATAGTTTCAATGTATACTACCATTCAAAGATTAGAGGTAAGTTATTTGATGTTTTTGAAAGTCTTTCAGGCTCACCAAGGCTGCATTGAATAAAACTACAGTAAAACAGTTAGGCTATACTATGAATTATTATTATAATTTAAAGTAGCTGTTTTATATTTTAATAAATTTTAAAATGCAACTTATTGAATTTTTTAATTGTATTTTATTTATTTATTTTCCCCATCGTGATGGCAAAACTGAATTTTCAGCAGCCGTTACTCCAGTCTTCAGTGTACCATGAAATCATTCTAATATGCTGATTCACTGCTCAAGAAACATTATTATAATCAATGTTAAAAATAGTTGTACTGCTTAATTTTATTTATTTTATTTTTTTTTGGAAACTGGGATAAATTGTTTTTAGGATTCTTTGATGAATTGAAAGTTCAAAAGAACAAAATTTTTATTTGAAATAGAAATCTTTTGTAATATTATGAATATCTTTACATAACTTTTGATCAATTTAATGCATTCTTGCTTAATAAAATTATTTATTTAAAAAAATATTTCTGATCCCAAACTTTTAAACTGTTGTGTAGTTTGCATTACCCCGTCCTTCAATAACTCATAATCAGAAAAAAGTCCACTGGTAATATGCTGCAGAAACTAAATATTAGACTAAGGTAGTTTTGACTTCTGAAACTTTTATTTTATTTTTTAAAGTTGGAATATTAGATTTTTCATGATATGACTAAATATAATAATATAAATATAATATGATATAAATATAATATAATTTGAGAACACTTTTTTGATTAACAAACAATATTGGAAATTCACTATTTTACGCAAATCTGTTTAAAACTGGTCACATAAATTGTATGCTTTGTGTATCTTTTTTAATTTAGGTGTGAAAAATGTCCATGCAGACCATGCCGCAAGCCACATTGGCAAAGCCCAGGGCATCCTGACCTGCCTTCGGGCGACCCCCTACAACAGCAGCAGACGCAAGGTCTACCTGCCCATGGACATCTGCATGCTGGTGGGTAAATCTGCTATCACCCTGTCATCTCTGTTGCTGCATGTAATTCCATGCTTTTCTAACATCAGAGGCACTAGTGAAGGACTAGAGACAATCCATGTGCCAGTCAGCATATATGTGGGTGAAGCTGTCCACTCCAGTGCCCTCTCGTCTGCTAAGCCCAAACCCATGGGCTTTGTTTCAGCCATCTGTCGCCATTTCAGCATGAACGAGCCATTAGAATGGCGATTTAGAAGATCTTGCCCTTAGTGTAACAAAAGAAAAGAATATCATCTGTCGTTTATCCTCGACTAATCTCAGCTAGAGTCAGTGTACAGTATTAAAATCAAATTATGTTATGTAGATTGTTTTGCCATATGATTGCATATTCACCAAAAGAGGGCACTGTTGTTTCATCATAAACAATGTGGACATGTTTGGTTTCTGAGGTTAATAAATGCTCACTAAAACATAATGCATTTTAAATAAATACTTCTTTATTTGTAGCTTTTTAAAAAAAAATTTGCTACTTCATAGGCAATTATTTGATCATAGCACGAGGAAGTTCCTTACTTATCATTTTGAAACTTCCTTTCTTGAGGCAAGAATGTACAGATAAGCTTTTAAACCTGTAATTGATGTCTTTAATAATGCATTGGATTATGTTGAATTAAAGGAGACAGCAAAACTTTGAAGGCTTATCTACATTGCAGTTGTTTAGAGAATATTTGCTGTGGGAATTGTAAACGATATTAATGTGCAACCTGTCAAGATTAGTCAAATATGTTTGTAAAACAATGCAAGGTGTGTGTGTGGGTGTTTCTTTTTTAGGTAGACTGTAAATACAAGCCTCTGGGTGTCTGCAAGCCATTTTTGTCACAGTTTAAGGGCTCTGTTTGACATGAAACCCCAGTTCAGGAATCAGAACAGATCAATGGTAGCCTCCTGGCAATTACACTGCCTGGTTATTCATGATGTTGATTGCCTTGCCAATGCTTTATTCTACCATACAGCTTTTGTTTGAGGAACAATTGGCTTTTAAATTAGACGCTAAATGAAAGCTTCTGCAGTATGTGTTTATTGATCAGTAGCTATTGTGGATATATTCATGTTTGTTCAGATCAGAGTTGAGGCAGCGCAATCACAGGCGATACTTGAGTGATGGAAGAATTTTACACTTGTTTGTTTATGTCATCGTTTGAATCAGTGGTTTCTCACATATAACTAAGTGCAATTTCAGTAAATATTCCTTCTGAAGAAGTCTTGGGATGCCGAGTCATAAACACATCACCTCACTTTCTGCATACAGATTGTCACATTTTCATCCAGCATATTAATTTCTTCTGGTGTTCAAGTATTTTTGTTGAATGCTGGAAAATCTATAAAGATGAATCTCACGAAAACTGTCAAGAAATGCCTGGGTTGTATTTTAACCACAAAATCCAAATTTTGTTTTGGGAAATTCTATTATTATTATTATATAAGACCATGACAGTACTGTATTGTGCCATTATTTTCGTGAATTTACTGTACTGAAATTACTGAAAAATAATAAAACAAAAAAACATTTCTTAGAAATAAATGTGAACGTATAATTATAATATATCCAATAATAATAATAATATAATTGCTAATTAAATAATAATGATTTTTATTACTGATGAGTGTTTTTTTTTTCTAATACATTAATAAGGTAATAAGAATTTAGGAGAAATTAGGAGGAAATGTTCTTAATAGTATATGACTAAAATATTATTGTCTCTCTCTCTATATATATGGACCTCAATAGCCTTTTTTTAAGGTTTGTTGTTAAGGTTGTTTCTTTAGATTTTTGGGGTAAAATACGGGTGTATTATTGTGATGGTGCCTGAAATATGGAGGGATAAGGAAAAGATTGTGGTATCATCAAGCTCATTTTTCTATCTATCAGGAGAGGGTTACTGATAATGCATTTTCACAGTTTCTCACCCAGCATGGAGCATCTCAAGAGGACTTCATCCGTGGCAGCAGGGACCAAAACGTCAGGGACGTCATTTATAACATTGCCAGCCAAGCCCATGTCCATCTCCAGCACGTATGCAAAGCCCTTCACTTTAATATTTGTGGTCAGATGGGAGATGTTGAATGTGTTGTATGTTGCCCAGTAATTTTCTATTTGCATACTAACTGTCACCCCTCCTCCACCAGCAGTTTTGATGACCCTTGATTGTTGCCCTCTCCTCAGTACTGAATTTATTAAAAGTCCAGTGTAACCACAGGGAATATCTCAAGAAAATGCTAATCAGAGAATTTGTCAGATATTGCTCACCCCGCTTTGCATATCTGGCCAGGTGCTATGAATCAAATAACCTCATTCAGGACCACATTTAAAAATTCACAAACAAGGGCCAAACTAAAATTTGATACTTTTAATCTAAATTTTGATGAAATTGTGTGGGTTAAAGTCATGAAAACTTGTCTGAGTCACACTTCACCCCCTCAATATACAATTTTTTGATTATTTTTTTTATTTTTGTGTTAAGTACGTTTCCCCCCATAACACTGAAATGCATTCAGATGTTTAACTCTTTTTTGGGATTCCTATTGTTCTCTGTGGTGATTCTTGTTACTATAATACAGTAAAAAAAATCACTATTAATAAAATGAAAACATAATGAGATGTACTGTAAAATACTGTATTTTTATACAGTTTTATAAAATACAGTAATTATTCTCTAATACAGCATTCATCCAGATTCAGATCAGAAAAAGTACAGCATATACTACCATTGAGAATGATTATGGAACTGTCATGAAAATAAAGTCATAGTGTAAAAAATGCTACATTTCCAAAGAAAAATATGATTTTTAAAAAACGAAATGTATTTACTTATTTTTTTATATTGGTTGTGAAATATGAAGCAGTGAAAATATGATCTGGACATGTCCAGATTTGTTTGACCTAATTTGATTCACCATGAGATTCACCTAGTAAGGTTTGTGTGATGTTCTATACAGCTCAGCTGTGAGAATTTGATATCTTGTTTTTGATATCTTGATGCGTTACTACACTGTCTTACAGGCTAGATCATTCAGCGAGAACGTTCCACATGCGGCCATGCCTGCCTTCCTGCAAACGGTGAGTAATTTCATCTCTTTCAGCTCCTCTCCCCTCCCTAAGCCTCACTAATGTGATGTGACACAGAGAAGCTCATGGCTTATCCTCATTCTGCCTCCAAAAGAGGCGGAGCCCCATCGAGCCACATGACTAATGCCCCCTGGAGGCACCACTACCAGCTCATGGTCTGATTACACATCTTAAGCCTTTTTTACTCTTTTACAGTCATTTCTCTTAAAGGGAGGCCCCTTCGGAGGAGCTGAGGGAATAACTCTCAGCGTATTACGAGGCAAAGCATAGGGAAGCAGTCTGTAATTTTCAATCCAATTCCAGCCTGTTTGCCGATGCTTCAGTGTTTCAGTTACTTCAGCCATTGAAATGCTTTCTGTGAACTAAATGGCCTGTAAAGCATTTTTATTTCACTTTATATCACTGTAATGTTCTGCTCTTACTTTCCATTTCCACATCCCTGTGTTTAACTGTCATTCGCATTCTTTAAAGCCATCGTTTCCCTGCAGGCCGTTTAGTGACACATTGCGCTCCACTTGCTTTGGCTGGTGTTAATCGGAACTGTTCTCACGAAAGGACTTTACTGTAAGGTTTGGCATTTGAGGATTGTACTTTGTATTTAGGTTAATTTACAGTCGCAGGAAAAAGTATGTGAATCCTTAGGTGTTCTTGTTAATTGCAATCTCAAAAACATTTTTATAGAACTGGTCAGTAGCCTAGGGATTCACATGCATTCTTCCACCCTGCACTGTGAATATTTACATGGATAACTATATTGTTTAAAAGTTTGGGGGCAATAAGTTTTTTATTTTATTTTATTTATTCAAAGAAATGAAATGCTTTTATTCAGCAAGGACACATTCAATTGATTAAAAAATGCTGTTCTTTTGAACTTTCTATTCATCGAAGAATCCTGTATTTTTTTTTGCTCATGAAAATATTAAGCACTACTGTTTTCAACATTAATAATAAAAAGAAATGTTTCTTAAGCACCAAATCAGCATATTAGAATGATTTCTGAAGGATCAAGTGACACTGAAGACTGGAGAAATGACTGCTGAAAATTCAGCTTTACATCACCAGAATAAATTACATTTCAAGGTATATTTAAATAGAAAACAGTTATTTTAAATTGTAATAATATTTTTTTTTAATATTTCACTACTATTTTTACTGTATTTTTTTACACTTAAAAACATTAAACGAAGTTTACTGATCCCAAACTTTTGAACAGTTGTGTATATTAATTGAAGACATGAAAATATATTTTGAGTGTTATTGATGTAATTAAACTGTGTATATTACTGTGACTTTTTATAAGCAAATTTTAAACACATTTATGCAGAAATACAGATAAATCCCATACTTTTTCCTGCAGCTGTATCTCAAACCCACAATATCAAGATGTGTTGTGTCACCGCTTACTTCCAAAATGACCAGCTGTATCATTTTTGCCTTTGGTTCTTTTTCTTTATACTTTTAAGTTCTTTCAATAATGTATCATTCTCTTTGTGTTCTGTCCCTCAGGTTGTTTTGGAGGACTACCTGCAGAGAGTGAGGAAAGTAGACTTTGATGTGTTTCACCCCAGCCTACAAAAGAGGAATCCAATGCTGCCCCTTCAGCTCTATTTACGATCATGTAGGACGATCTATTAATTAGTTTGATTAAATCATCATCTGATTGTTTGAACTAAGCAGTTGTAATAAATTATCTAGCTTCTATATGTTCAGAATGTTTATGTATTCCTGTCCTTTTTCATGTCGGAAAGTAAAGTGTTCGATCACTCAATTTCCAAGCTTCACAGAAAATAACCACTATCAAAACAGTCCATTAAATTAAATTAAAACGTGTCTGAACTGTCTGACTGAATTTCCAGACATATTTTGAGAGATAATACAAACTATGTCAAACTGTTTTGAATTTGTTAAAGTATCTACATAGTGTTGGTGGTATGAATTGAAGCAAAAATTTTCCCAGCTTGGTCTGTGGAACACGTTTTGTAATAAATTCAATTATTTAAGACATTTGTGAACAAATTGGCAATAATTTTACATATTTATAGGTGAGGAATGTGTCACATGCCCTTTCTGATAGGCAAGGTCAACCAGTTCTTTTTCACGCTGCAAGTGTGATGCAAGGTGGCATATTTTTAGTGGCACAATCATGAGTTTATTTAGTCATAAAAATACAGTCCTCCCATTGCCACAAAAGCTCTTATATGATCGACAAGAAAACAACTCCTGGCTGTTTGTGACTGCTCTTGAACTGCAGAGAATATTTTGCTGGGAGCGAGGTCCTCTGCTTTGCTTAACTCATTCAGTCGCTTTTATAAAGGACAGAGAACAATATATATATGTAAGCATTGTTTTTTTCAGTAATATGTGTATTCGTAACTGAATATATGTTTGCTGACTA
Organism: Spinibarbus caldwelli; assembly: GCA_039654775.1. NCBI lineage: Eukaryota > Metazoa > Chordata > Actinopteri > Cypriniformes > Cyprinidae > Spinibarbus > Spinibarbus caldwelli. Next base: position 27,718,116 of record CM077227.1, on the reverse strand, counting down.
ACTAAAGTAGCTTAGCCAGGCTGAGAGACCAGCTAAGACCAGTTTATGATGCTTTTTAAAACGGTAATTTAAGTTCTTTTAAACAAATTTGTGTTTCCAGTTAAGTTTAGTTTCAGAAATAACACACATGTGACAAGACTATTAAGATATTAAACATAAGAACACTAGAAAAGCTTTTCGATTGCACTTATATAAACATAATTAGACAATATGCATAGATGATATGCATTCTAATAGCATTCATCTGGTAAAATGTACAAGTGATTAATGAGCTCCTATAGGGTTCAAATGATTTGGTTTAAAGCACATACTTTTAAAACAATGAATCTTCACATACTGTAAAACACAAAAATGTATCTGACGTTCATTAGTCTACTTCTGCTCATAGATAATAAGCACATTTAAAGCTCATTTCTGTTCCTAAATCTTATCTAGTCAGCTGGGGGTCAGTGATTAAGTTCTGCCCCTTTGAATGGAGGTGCTGAGATGAAAGGAGACACATGATAAAGTAATTATCATCTGGAAAAACCTGCAAATAATTGCCTCCTTCACTGAAATCTGTCCAGGTCATACTGAATCTTTTTTATTAATAAAATTGTGCCAAGACTTTCTGATCCTGACATGTACTTTGAAGGGCTGGAGTTCTACATTTCTTGATGGCCAAAAATATAAATTTGCATATCTGAGAAATTCTTTGACAAACTGAGATGTTAAAAAGTCTGAATTGTGAGGAAAAATTTGCAAATACTATTTTTATTTTTTTATTTCGTGACAGAAAAAAACAACAGAATTTCAAGATGTAAACTCAGAATTCTTATAAAAAATTCAGAATTGTGAGATGTGAGATGTAAACCCAGAATTTATATTGCAGTTCTGAAACTCCAAATTGTGATATGAACTCAGAATTGCAAGAATAAAGTATGATTTGTGAGATTAAAAAGTCACAATTACTATTTTATTTTTTATTCTGTAGCATAAACAGGCTTCTATACATTTCCCTCTTTCATGCACATTTGTGACATTTTCTTGGTTTCATGTAAATATAAAATATTTTTTGTGCCTCATTAGTCTAATATCCATAACATTCTATTCTAATTCTCTCAGGACAAATTAGGAAAGGATGGAGAGGTTGTTTTCAGAAAGTTAGAATTGGTTTACCTTTCATTTGTTTAGATTGTTCTTTCTGGCCAGTGGAGATGTGATGTATTTTGAAAACAGTTTCTAATTGCTGCACTGCACCTCTAAAATGGAACTGACAGCTTCTGTTGGCCCATCACGATCCTCGTATTCACATTCGAATCTTGAGATTAACTGCCTCAGTTGCCAAGGTGAATTGCTTTTCATTTCTTGACCCGAGGCAAACAAATGTCAATTATTTATGAAGTGACAACTACTATTCATCAACTTAGGAGATAATTGACAACAAATTAAAAACCTGTCATTACAAAACATGTCTAAATCATTAAATACCCATCCATACCTGGTTTACTGCTGACTGTCAGTATGATCTTGGTTCAGATTAGGTGTTTGTGATCTCATCGTTTCATTGAGACCAATATATTTGGATGAAATTCCATTTATCCCTTTGAAATATTGGCTACAAGTGAACACCAGACGCTTTGGATGAAGGGAAATGCATTTCTTTGTCCTCTGATTTACTTCATTGTTGGTCTTCAAGAACAACGGCAGAGTGAGAAGCAATTTGATTGTGAACCGTTTTTGGCTCCTTCTTCCTTCTTCCTTCTCTGAAAAACCACACCAGCATGAAAAGAACAAATTATAATTACCATCTAAGTTCTCATTGGGAATCTGAATACTAAAGAATTATATAGCACAGTGGACAAAGATTTGAGTAGCGCCAGATCTACAATTGCTAGATAAAACCTCTCATCAATACAATTATCTTTCTGAAGAAACTTAAGACAGGGAATCTCAGGACAGATAGTGAGAGCTATCTGAAAAGCCGTATCATGCTGTGGGGCTGTTTTTCAGCGGCAGGGACTGAGGGACTCGTGAGAGTAGAAGAAAAGCTCAATGCACCAAAATATAGAGATATCCTTAAAGAAAACCCAGTCCAGAGCATTCAGGACCTCAGACTGGGCAGAAGGTTCACCTTCCAACAGGATAATGACCCTAAGCACAGCAAGAGTGGCTTATAGACAACTCTGTGAATGTCCTTGAGTGGCCCAGCCACAGCCTGGGCTTGAACCCAATCAAATATTTCTGGAGAAACCTGAAAATGTGTGTCTGCCCCCGTCCAACCTGACAGAGCTTAAGAGGTGAAGAGGCGAGGAGAAGAATGGCAGATAATTGCCAAATGGTGATATGCAAAGCTTGTCGCATCATACCCAAGACTTGAGGCTGTAAAGGTGCTTCAGCTAACTACTGAGTTAACGGTATGAATACTCATGCAATGTACTTATTTCAGTTTTTTTATTTTTAATAAATTTACGAAGTTGTGACAATTCTGTTTTTGCTTTGTCGTTATGGTGTATGGAGTGTAGATTGATGTGGGAAAAAGGTAATTTAAAGCAGATTAACAAGGCAGCAACATAAAACATGAAAAGAAATTAAGGGATATGAATACTTTCGCAAGGCATTGTATTGGAAGTCAATGTGTTGTGAGGATGAGAAAACAATTTATTTATTTATTTATTTTTTTTTCAGAAAAGCTTAAAAGGAATAGTTCACTAAGAAATGAAAGAAATGGAAATTCTTTCATCAGCAAAAGGAGAATCCTTTAATATTCTGGTCACTCTTTTCCACATAATGAAAGTGAATAAGAGATTACAAAAGGACAAAAACACCATAAAAGGTTGTTCTCATGGATCAAAGTCTTCTGAAGTCATATGATAGCTTTGTGTGAGGAAATGAAGGAAAACAAGAATAATGTAAGTAAATTTCCAATTTTGGGTGAACTATTTCTTTAAGAAATTAATTTTAAGCCTGTTAGTTTAAATGCACTAAAAAGATCGCCTGCCCATACTTAAAACCACAACTGTTTCATTTTTAACACTGCTAGTAATTATGCAACACACAAAAGCCCGAAATTTCTTCATGAAAGTAAGATTATGAACTCTCTGAGTCTATCTACATTATTACCAGCCTGAATCAGCGCTGAATATTATCACTTTAGGTCTTTTATTCTTTCAGACACTATTATCTTGTTAGATCACTGGCATAGAGTCATTGAATGCATTTCATCCTTTGCATCTCTGCCATGTATAATGAGGGGTATTGTGTCTCTGATCAACTGTTCTGACATTTTGCTGCCATTTCTCATTTTCGCATGGATTCCACCGAAGTGATATATTTAGGGTAATTTTCTTCAAGCATGGACAGACCTGTAAAAATGGCATACTGATTGCCAAATAGAGCAGTTATGGAATCTGAAGAGGAGTAAAATAACTGCTAAAATGCTGCTGGATTTGGTCATTGCTCATTTTACAGCACACAATACATGTATAACTTTTTCTCCCAAAGTTAAGGTTTTATACTTTAATGTATTTAACGGTCACAAATTAAACCAATACATCTTGCATATATGTGACTTTTACATGTTCCATGCAAGCAAACAACCACAAGCAAAGGCAAATTAGAGTAATGCGACCTTCCTCCTAGTATGATGTGCCAGTTTTATGGAGGCAATTCCGGGTCATATTTTTATGGATGCCAGACACGCATCCTTCATTATGACCTCATAAACGTCAGTTTAAATTGGTTTGTTTTGCAGGGCATAAATGGACAAACAAGAACTCAGGATTAATGAAAACCACTTTGCCCAAACACTTCAAAAATGTAGCGTTTCATCAACTCTGTTAGGATAAAATATGGGATGAATAAGATGAACTATAGTGCTACAATACCAATACTAAATTCAGTTACATTTATGGCACAGAATAGTGTTTTCTTTGACCTCAAATACATACATATACACAGTACATACAGTACACACAAATACATACACAGTACATACACACATATGTCCTGTCCTCCTCCAAAGACACGTGACTGGCACGCTCTCCAGAAGGTTTCTCTCTGTTACAACATGTGTAGTAAAAAAAAATGAAACACATTGTTTACCAGAGGCCCTATGAGTAAGGCAGCTGCCATATTTTGTTGTGATAAATAACAATCTTGCTATTGCTCCACTGAAATGACATTGAAATTAAAAAAAAAAAAAAAAAAAAAAAGCTAAAGCCAGGCCATCTGCCCTCCTCCCAAGGTCTTATGGGAATTGGACAGCCCCTGGGTTCAAAACTAGACCCTCCAGGCTTGTCACATCTATGAGGGGACGAATGATTGGAGATTCACCAGACGGTAATCTCTGAAACAAGATTAAAGACGGTTTAGCAAAATTCTGATTTAAGATTAACATGGCTAACATTTGCCTACTCTGCTGGATCTTCAGATGGATGGTGTAGTTGCATCACATCTGTGTGAGAGTATTTGCACGATGAGAGATAAGAGGTTTTGACGAGTAAGTTGTCCATTTGAGCCTTTAAGGCACGTGTAAAGCACTGAGACTGAGCTGTTCGATATATTGCATCTTTTTGATAAAATATGTATAGTATAGTTAGAGGGGATTGTAAACCCAAAAATGAAAATCACCACCCTCACCCTCATGTCGTTCCAAGTGTGTATGACTTGCTTTCTTCTGTGGAACATAATAGAAGGTACTTTGAAGAATGTTGGTAATCAAACAGTGTCTGTTCCCATTGACTTCCTTTGTCTTTTTGTCCATGAAACTGAAACGGGTTACCAATATCTTCAAGTTCCACAGAAGAAAGAAAGTCATACTGAATTGGAACATTTACAGTGAGTAAATGATGACATTTTTTTAATTTTTGGAAGGACTATTTCTTCAGTATAGTCTATTTAGATAACAGAGGATAAGATGCTTAGAAAATTTAGATAAACATTTTAAATGCACTGCCATTGTCAAAGATGTACTTGAAAAATCACCAAAACCATGATTGGAATTCAATTAATTAAAACAGACTTTTAATGAAGAATACTTTATTGTATATAGTACAAAACTGTGCAAAAGAATAATGCCTGAATAAATAATAAACCAGTAGTCATTGAACATCAACCATGGTGTTTTTGGTATGTCTTGGCCCTTGTGTGATAAGAGAAACAAATTATGCATTTGATATGAATACACTGATGAGAAAATGCATTTGTCTTTTATGACACAACCTTCTAGCACTAACTTTTTTTTAATGAAAATTACATTAGCCAACACACAATTAACCCTATAATAATGTGTACTTTAACACTCCCAAGTATTTACATTAAACCCTTACATAAGTATCAGTTCTTGTCCAGTGTATTTATATATACACACACATTTTATTAAAGCCACACAATGTCTCAGAATATCAGTTCTCCACAATGAAAAAAGATGCCAAATCAAAACTCTATAGAAGCAACCATGTAATATGTGTGAAGACCCCAGTGCAGATTTTTTGGGGGCTGTCATGATCCATGTTTATGGATATATTCAAATACAAGGTGAAATTTTGTGACATAATGAAATCTGTCATGCAAAGTTTAGAATAAATCAAAAGAGGTGACCTGAGGATAGTGACATATGCCACTTAACAGGTGGTTATGAAGGCATTAAATCACACTGGCATTTAATAGGCATCTTGTGGCCAAATGGTTGGAGATCTAGGAAGATAATCAAAACATTTGATTACAAGAAATGATCCATATCCTCAATGTGTCTTAAAGAAAGACAGGTAACCTCAAGTTGATCCAGGGGGGCTGGAAAATCAGGCAGGTTAAGCTGGCAGCAGTGTTTCTATCTGGGTAGAACTTGGAACAGCAACAAGACATTTTAACCAGCTTGGTCCATCTAATGCCCAGCTAGAAACCAGATATAGCTTAAGGGGTCTGTAATAAGCACCACCTAAATCGGGCTGCTGCTCAGTTTATCATTAATTAGGTTTGCTTGACTATTCCCTCATTGTCTTTCCCTCCATTTACAGTGTTTTCATTCTCAGTCTTTTTAGGCGCAGTGTTCAATTGAGCGGATATGAGCAGCTGATACGCGCGACTTCTAAACTTCTGGTCTCTTACGCCATATATAATAACATTACAGCAGCTGTTCGAGGTCAAAATCCAAAAGGCAAAAAACGCAAAATTGCACCATTCGTTTCCCAGCACATTTCCAACGACAAACACAGCGATGGGAGTGAAAGAAGCGGTGAAAGCCAACGTTAGAGTACCTATTGTCTTAGCAGCTTTGATGTCGGAGAAGGTTGGTTTCGTTGAGCTTTGGCTCTCGGTTTCTGCGAGGTGTTTTCTTCTTTTTGAATGCTGGCGGATCGTGGTGAGGGATATGATATTGATGATAATAGTACCTCCGAGCAGCGTAAAGTCAAAGGCAGGGAAAAGTAAGAGAATGTTCCAAGCTTGGGAAGGGAAATCTGCGCTTCCAAGCGCGTAATTGCACATGCGGCTGCAAGGATTGTACTCCAGCGCGATTTCATCGCTGAAAACCAATGGAGATATTGCCAGGAAAAAACTGCCCATCCAGGAAAAGACTATTAGTATGCTTGTTCTTTTTTTAGTTATGACTGATTCCTTATGCAGTGGCCTCAAAACAGCAATGCTCCTTTCAATGGTCAGGAGGAAAATTGTTGTAATTGAAACTAAAGTGCATCCCGCAAACACAGGTCCGATGAAATTGCACGGGTGGAGAGGTGTGGTTTGGGAATTGCGCGCTGTCCACTCTGGCATTGAATTGTAGATCATGAGAGATACTTCTGCGTAAACTGAGACGGGCACCACAAAAATTCCCACAGCCAGGTCTGCCACGGCCAGTGAGGCTTTTAAATAACCCTGTGGAGTGTGGAAGTGTTTAGTTCCAACGACCACTGCTAATGTCAGGAGGTTTCCGAAGAGTATAGCAAGTATCAGTGATATCATGAAGACCACCATGAGTATCTTATTGGTCGTGGTACAGCAACACACATTGCAGTTTGCGAGCTCTTCTGGCATCCTCGTTCAGCTGTGCGTAAAATTCCTGTCAGTAGCACAGTGGTATTTCTCCTCTTGGCTCAGAGGCAAGGCACGGCAACCTGCGCATGGTGGTCTGTCCAAACTGACAAATTCACTCCTGCCAAGAGCAATGATATAATGATGAATATGACGTTGTGAAAAATGGTCACACTTTTTCAGGAAGAGGATATTCCACGAAAATGGTGCCTTAAAATTTGTACCCAAAGATATCAACCATGAAATACTTACACCAATTACAACCACTGGCATTAATTGGCATTTTGGCCAAATCGAAAAAAAGTGTATTAGCAATAATGCAATTGTGACTGAAATCGTACAGTCTATAGGCTATTTGTATTTTTTTCAATCTGGATTTTTTTTTGATGTTTTCTGATTTTAGTGAACATTTTATTAGAAAGAACTGTAGTAGAAATTATAGATCAGATTTATTAACCCTACCATTGTAACTAGCCATTATTACACAATTCCATAAAATAAACTATTTTCAGCATGTTAACTTTTCATGGATAATGCTATCCCAGCTGTTTTAAATACGTTTATGCATTTAATTTGAATATTTACTTGAGAGTATGTTTACAAACATGAATAATTTTACTTTAAAACCACGTTTTCAAAATGGAAAAGCCACCCATTTAGCGAAATGACCGAAAGACGCTCACAAAATTACACTGAAAAATGTCAGAAAACGCCATAATATTAGAGCAAAATGCTAAAGGAAAACCATTTGAGATATCAATAACTACATATAGATAGTGCATATAGCATAATTGTAATGCGGTATAGCTGATGTGGACGTACCTTAAAATGAAAATCCATATCTCCAACTTCTCGGCGTCTTTCAGCACATCTGAGAAAATATTCTGTTGGCTACGAGTCCGGAATATTCTGCCAAGACTTTTCTTTCTTTCTTTTCTTTTTCACAGTTTATAAGAAAACCCATTGACAAACTTTACACTAGTTTGCATTTCCATTTGGAGAAACGGGGAAATGTCCACTACAAGCCCCTGTCTTTGACTGCTCTGTACATTACGCTTGTGCACGAACAGCCTTGAGCGCGAGCAGTGATGCCAGTCTGACGTGCACTGCTGGATTCCCCAGAGGCTATTGTTTACTTTTCCCTCAATTACTATCCAGGCATAATCATCAGAGAAGCTATAAAATGATCAATCATGAGAAATCGGCCAGTGGCTCAGTTATAAGAGCACCGCAACATGCCCAGAAAGTAATTGTGTGTATCATTGACAGGTTGTTCAAAAATAATCTTTTCATTGCGACTACATACCACGAACAAAGTCAGAAATAAAATACCCGATAAAAGAAGGTAAAAAAATGCAATTGTCTGAACCCTAAAAAGACAGGGGTGTATACCTATGTGTGCACACATACAGGCACCTGGGGGCAGCAGAGAGTTATACTGTTAACATATTCATCTCACAATTTCTAACCAGAAAGTAGAATAAAGCAATATAAAATAGCATATTGCATTAGACATTTAATTAATATGAGTCTGTAATAAAATATACTAATGTATTAAAATATAATTAATATAAATTATTCATATGAATCATATTGATATAATAATATTAATTAATAATATAAAGTATTTCCATCTATTCAGATCAAACCAGAATAACTTGCAACAATGAAAATGAAAAATTAACTCTTTAAAACTAAACAAAGAGCTGTGCGATGTCCTCAGAAGCTAGGCTGCTCTATGATGTCCAAACTGCTGTCAACGTTGTAATCAGAAAAGCATTTACAGTTTCAGTGTGGTGCACGGGTATCATGTTTAAATGACAAGGCTATTCTCTGCAGAAACAAGAAATACAGTTAGTGAGCCTAATATAGATGTGCTGAATCACCAATGGCCACTTCCTTCACACAACACAGGAAAACATTCTTGGGATTCTTTGGTACTACGAAAACAGAGAAATGCATGATGGCACTTTTAGTATTTACTAGAGAGAAAGACAAAGGTAATTTGTGTTGACTGCAAACCTAAATCATTGACCTCATAACCCAGTAAAACTAAAGATTATGTCTTTATAACTACTCTAACCCTTTAACTACTCACCAGGGTTATTGAAGCTGCTAATAACCACACACAGTAACTCTCATGACTCAAACAGATATAAAGGCGGTTATAAATCTGTGGTTTATTTTCAAGAAACATGTAAGTGCATGTTAATAGCGAGAAGGAAAAGCGAAAGGCAGTACAGAAACACAAGTCTGCGATAAATACAAGGATCAGTGTTGATCCAGATTAGTCCCTGCCCCTCTCCCACACCACGCTAGTGACGCTTACATTCCCTGCTCCTGCCCTCAGCCATATTGAAAGTGCAGTTTCCGAGTTTGGCTGCCCGGGAAAGTGGCAAAACAACTTCCATCTGACGCTTTTTGATTTGGAGTTTAAGTATTTTGCCCGTTGTGAAACTCACCAGAGGTTGTGGCTTCGCGTCTGCAGCCGTCGATCGGTAAGTGCGCGCGCGCCTGGGTCTAAACTTACCAAGCGCTGGTTTCCATTCGCGCCTGTCAGAGCAAGTTTGCGTTGCAGCTGTTGAACTACTACGTGTTTATCGTGGTTCGTTTTGTTATTTTGCTACATTAGTGTAAGTGAAATGTGTTTCAGTCAGGTAAGTTTGAAAGCTGTAGGAAGAAGTCATTCGTGCGCTATGGGACAGTCCAAGCGCCTTGTTAGCTTGTAGCATGCTAGCGTGAGGAAAAACTTTGTCAACGACGAAATATAAAAGTAACTTGACAACAGCAACATATGTGGTTTGCTATTTCGATGTGTTCCTCTAATTCATAGCTCATTTTAGCCAGCCAGTATCAAGTTCGTGTGCAAACTCTGTGAAAGTAGCTAGTTTTTTAGTCGAGTTATCAGTGGCAAAACAAGAAAGCAAAAAAGTTTAAGTTAGAGCTAACGTTACATGACAAAGTACCTTAAACCAGTCTGGTTTAAACCTTTGCGTTTTTGATCTGTCAGAGCATCAGAAGTTTACTATTAACTTCGCCTGTGTGACAGCCAGTGCTCGGTGACTCATCGAAACTAATTTACATAGTGAAAACCACCCAACCCTGTTCCTTGCTACACAGCATGGTATCAGTCATAAAGTGATGGGAAAATTGAGGAGTAGCAGATTTTATACTCTCAAATCGCTTGTCAACGAGAATATGTACAATTGCTTTAGATTTAAGGTTGCATAAGTTAACTAGTTACAAGTTGTGGTGGTTAGGATTGAATTCTTGGTCGACATGCAATGGGTAATATACACAGCATGTAACTGCACGATCAGGATAAATGAAATGAAATAAACACATGGATCCAAACTTATTTTATCAGTAGAGGCATTATGAAACTTTTATTTAGTTGCTGTTAAACCATGAATTAAGGAAGCAGTCATAGTCTGATACTTTTGCTTCCTAAACTTTTTTTTTTTTTTTTTTGCTTCCACAATCAAAAAATAAAATAAATAATAAAATAAAATTAAAATATATACATACATACATACATACATACATATATATATACATGCATACATACATGCATATATATACAGGTGCATCTCAATAAATTAGAATGTTGTGGAAAAGTTCATTTATTTCAATAATTCAACTCAAATTGTGAAACTCGTGTACTAAATAAATTCAGTGCACACAGACTGAAGTAGTTTAAGTCTTTGGTTCTTTTAATTGTGATGATTTTGGCTCACATTTAACAAAAACCCACCAATTCGATATCTCAACAAATTAGAATATGGTGACATGCCAATCAGCTAATCAACTCAAAACACCTGCAAAGGTTTCCTGAGCCTTCAAAATGGTCTCTCAGTTTGGTTCACTAGGCTACACAATCATGGGGAAGACTGCTGATCTGACAGTTGTCCAGAAGACAATCATTGACACCCTTCACAAGGAGGGTAAGCCACAAACATTCATTGCCAAAGAAGCTGGCTGTTCACAGAGTGCTGTATCCAAGCATGTAAACAGAAAGTTGAGTGGAAGGAAAAAGTGTGGAAAAAGATGCACAACCAACCGAGAGAACCGCAGCCTTATGAGGATTGTCAAGCAAAATCGATTCAAGAATTTGGGTGAACTTCACAAGGAAAGGACTGAGGCTGGGGTCAAGGCATCAAGAGCCACCACACACAGACGTGTCAAGGAATTTGGCTACAGTTGTCGTATTCCTCTTGTTAAGACACTCCTGAACCACAGACAACGTCAGAAGCGTCTTACCTGGGCTAAGGAGAAGAAGAACTGGACTGTTGCCCAGTGGTCCAAAGTCCTCTTTTCAGATGAGAGCAAGTTTTGTATTTCAATTGGAAACCAAGGTCCTAGAGTCTGGAGGAAGGGTGGAGAAGCTCATAGGCCAAGTTGCTTGAAGTCCAGTGTTAAGTTTCCACAGTCTGTGATGATTTGGAGTGCAATGTCATCTGCTGGTGTTGGTCCATTGTGTTTTTTGAAAACCAAAGTCACTGCACCCGTTTACCAAGAAATTTTGGAGCACTTCATGCTTCCTTCTGCTCACCAGCTTTTTAAAGATGCTGATTTCATTTTCCAGCAGGATTTGGCACCTGCCCACACTGCCAAAAGCACCAAAAGTTGGTTAAATGACCATGGTGTTGGTGTTGGCCAGCAAACTCACCAGACCTGAACCCCATAGAGAATCTATGGGGTATTGTCAAGAGGAAAATGAGAAACAAGAGACCAAAAAATGCAGATGAGCTGAAGACCACTGTCAAAGAAACCTGGGCTTCCATACCACCTCAGCAGTACCACAAACTGATCACCTCCATGCCACGCCGAATTGAGACAGTAATTAAAGCAAAAGGAGCCTCTACCAAGTATTGAGTACATATACAGTAAATGAACATACTTTCCAGAAGGCCAACAATTCACTAAAAATGTTTTTTTTTAATGTTTTTTTTTTTTATTATTGGTCTTATGAAGTATTCTAATTTGTTGAGATAGTGAATTGGTGGGTTTTTGTTAAATGTGAGCCAAAATCATCAGAATTAAAAGAACCAAAGCCTTACACTACTTCAGTCTGTGTGCATTGAATTTATTTAATACACGAGTTTCACAATTTGAGTTGAATTGCTGAAATAAATGAACATTTCTACGACATTCTAATTTATTGAGATGCACCTGTATATACATACATACAACTTGCATGTGTTTTTTTTGTTTGTTTTTTTACCTCACACTGCGCATTCATTTGAGTTTTTTTTTTTAAAGATGAAGTCCTCACAGTTTCACTTCTGCATTCATATGGCTGTTTGATTCACACCTGCACTTTTAAAAAGTATTTTACTTTTAAAATGTGTTTGTGAAGATGGATGCTGTCATACATTCATGGGTGTATTTTGATGTACTCTTCTTGTAAATTTGGCTTTGTCTATTCATACCTTTGGACTGTGTGCAACGTTCTTGAAAGTAGAGACTGATCTCTCTCTCTCTCTCTTTCTCTCTCTCTCTCTCTCTCTCTCTCTCTCTCTCTCTGTATGCATGTATGCTCCGTATAAATAAATATGGTCAGTACTAAATATTTTTATTGTGTGAGCGCCTGGCAGTCTGACACCTGATATGCAGAAGGAGATCCTTCTATAATGTTCATTTCTGCTTTTTAGTGCAGAAATAATAATTGGACTGCATAAATTATCATATGTTATGAATATGTTAATTATTTTAAATGTATTACTGTTACTTATAATTATTATTAATATTTTTTAAAATAACTGTTTAATATGAATATTAGCTGTTTAACACTTGTTGTTTCCTATTGAATATAGTGGTGTTGTTGGATGCTGACCTTTAGAGAGACATTTATTAGTAGACCTGATATTGAAGAACCAAAAACAAAATAAGTAGAAATGTGTGAATATCAGTAAAAAAAAAAAAAAAAAAAAAAAACTGCCTATCTCAGGGCATTTGCTGAACATGTGTATGTTTTCAGGATGAAGGAAACAGATGTTCTCATGGTGCATTCCTTCATTTTAGCCTTATTTCTTACCTTTGGTGCTACTGTCCAACCAGGCTTTTCAGACATGAAAAGTAAATTAGTGGTTCAAAATAACCATCTTTACCAGCCTTGACTGATACTTCTACTTCTTTACTTGATGCTCACACCGAGTGCAATTGTTCTCATTTTGCTAATAAAGTCAAAATGGATAGCCTTTCTTCAGAACAATAATATATTATTAATGAATGTCAAGATTAGCTTTTTAAAGTTTCATTCTGTTAGACTTTGAGTTGATTTTGTTTCTGCATTGCAGTCATTACTCTGCCATTGGCCTCAGCGTGTTGGCTGTGATTTTGTGCAATGATTATTTTCAGCAAAAATCTTAACTGTAGATGCAGTATGTCTCCTGAAGATGTCGAGTCAACAATTTATAATGCTCTAAATGAATCTTTAGAGTAATAATATGATTTTTTTTGTGCATGCAAAGAACAGTCTGTGCTTATGCAAGTCTGTCTTAGTTGTCAAAGTAGAGGTTGTTGAAATTGTGCTCCCTTCGTCATGTCTGTAATGATGGGTACAGACATATGGCCAAGCAGTGTCAGCAAGACAGACATCAGGGTCAAACTGAAAAGTTGTGCAGTGTAATGAATCAAAAGCTAGTGAATTATTTTTGGTTTGGTATTTACCAAAGATTATGTCCTATTAAGAGGTCTTAACTAAGTGTAGACATGGTCTACCATACATGTAACCACCAGTTAGCAGGAATTCATATGAGGTTTTAATGTTTGCATATCCAAATATCTGACAATGACTTGTTTGAATCTAGGGCTGCATGATTAATCGAACGCGATTGTCATAAACATTTTGTCAGTAAAGCTGGTTCTGTGATTAGTAGTAAATCTCCATCACCTACTTTCGGGTGAAGCAGCATTTACTACACAGAGCTGTAAGATTCGCAGACGATATAATCATACGATTATGAAATCGAAGAAATTGTTCGCGATAATATCAGCTGTTTGCGTAGCTTCTCAGTGGACTACGGCTCTGTGTATTAAATGCTGCTCCATCTGAAAGCACTTGAAAATACCACATTTCATAACATGTTTTTACTCCAAACTCACTTTATAACATCAGCCGAGTGTTTGAAATAAATCCTTCTGTGAGATGATGTGGCTTCTTACACAGAATAAGGCACACAACATATTTCATAGTATTCTAAGCAGTGATATAGCCATTGCAATATACTTTATTATAATGAAAATAATAATAATAAGAACTCAGATAAACCATATATAAACTCATAACATTGGTTCCATTAACCAATGTTATGAGACTAAAACGTAACCTTTTGCCTCTCGCGATAAGTCATGGCAACGGATTTTGGATGTATTTATTCAAAGGAGGCGTAAGCGTGTATCTTTACAGAAGCACCACGGAGAGCCACTTCAGAAACATGCGTGGCGTGGCTGGAATAAACGCGTGCATTGACTAGAGTGGCCGCAGTCAGCTTCAGTGGCCGTATCAGAGCCACACTGCACCGCAGACGTGTGCAGTGTAAACTGTCTAAACATTAATGGCAGAGAAAGCCCCTTATATTCATGAGCGACCACGTATGAAGTATTTCTTGGAGGTTATAGTACACTGAATAATGATTATATGACTTTTTACATACGCCATGTGACCTGTAAATGCGAAACAAATGTTTCCATTGCAGTTTTGTGAAATATTCCTTTTTCGAATTGCCTGAAAAACCACCTCATGTGAGCGTAAAAACTTTTTTGCGATATATGGGAGTTTTTGCTAAATTGACGCGTTTCCATTAGGCGTATTTTCAATTCGCAATTTTAATTTGCGCAATTTGAAGGGTAATGGAAACGCGCCTAATGAAAGCTGTTTAATCTTTTGTTTATTCAGCAACCGCTATAGGCATATCAGGGCTCGACATTAACGCTTGTCCGGGACAAGTGAATGTTTTGGACAGGCAAATGAAAGAGAAATTTACTTGCCCAATCGGACAAGTAACTTAAAATGTCAATACCAAAAACAATAATAACTGCCTTTATTTGTGATATAGCCTTTGTTATAGGGGTGTGCGATACATATCATTTGCGATAATAAGGTAATTGTTGTTTTAACGATGTGCAATTTGACATTGAGTATATTGCAAAAAATCAAACAAAACACACCTACAGAGTAGTGTTGTCAAAAGACCTGGTATTTCGGTACCAAGTCGTTACTAAAAAAGTGAAAACGTCACGGTACCAGGTTTTTTTAAGTACCGGTGGTACCGAGTACCCGGTCAACCCGGTTCTTGACGTGTACAGTCCTATGATTTCCGCGATGCAGAAAACATGGACGGAATCTCGGAATCCAGTTATAAAAACTGAATTTACAGTTTAACACAGAATGTCATGGAATTTGTCAAAGTTTGGATGAATTAATCAAAAGTAGGTCATCATACTTAAATCAGATCGCGATATGGACTAGTAACGTTATCTGTAATTATTAAGCTGCAAAAGTTGATTAAAATATGAATCCTACATGTTCTGCGAGTCTCTGTGTGAATGAATGAATGGCAGAGATGCGCGATTTTGTTTACTACATACACTGAAGTGCGTATGACGCTCGCGGTGATTTCGTCATCTGCCGTCTCAATGAGGACATAAATACATAAACAATATCTCCAGAACTGCTCTGAGAGTCACTTCACGAGCATTTTACCATTTCATTTGCGTAAAACCAGTGTCAAATTAAAGGTATTCCCGTCAAAATAAAAGTTCCTTTTTACTTAAAGACATTGTGCCAGAGATATATTACTATTATTTAGTAGAATGTATGTGATACTACTACTACTGTTGAGAAAATTAATAAAACTAAAAAAAATAATTTATCCCCCTTCTAAAAGGGTAAAGTCTGAGATTCTGAAATATTTTGGGTTCCAAAAAAATGCAGAGGGACTGCTGGTCGAAGATAGTTTCCCTTTGTGTAAGACATGTGGACGGAAAGTGGCAGCGAAACACCGGAACACGTCTAACATGTTCGCTTATCTTCGCGACAACCAGGGAGATAAAGGTAAGTTTACTTCTCATTTCCGTGTTGAACATAAACAACTATTTGAAGGACAAGATGCTAAAATTACGTGCAGTTATTTCCATTTGCCATGTTAGTTTAAGAGTTAGCTAGAACTCCACTAGCTATGCTAAAGTTTGTCACATATTTTAACAACTAAAATGCAAAAATCAGTTAAAAGTAAGATGTACAATTAATATTCACAGTGTGCCAGAATAATTATTTTGATTGTAAGTTGACAGAACGCAACACAATTGTACACTGTTGCCACACAGTGCAGGTGAACTTGCTGTTTATAAATGTTTGGCTAACTATAGATAACCTACTGGCTTGTTGTTCAGAAAAAAAAAAACATGTATTGCAGACTACTACTGTTGTACAGACAATAAGTTAGTATGTGTCAGTAATGCTCATTTAAATGTCGAGACATGTTATATGTATATTTGGCTATATATCTAAATTATTGATTACACTATTGTACTGCAAGAGAGCATGCAAAAAAAAGTGGGAAACTTTAGCTCATCATCGTGTCTTCTTCCATTAGTAGTATGGAATGAAAGAACTATATTTATTTGAAATGTAGTTTTTTTTAATTTTTTTTTTAGCATATTTAATCAAACATAAAATATAAAGTTAAGATTATAAAGATTAGACTAGAAAATAAGATTTTCAGTTTCAGCATTACTTTGCATGTCTGAAAAGCATCTTTGTACATTTTTAGAGGAATGGAGTAATAATTTTCCTCTCTGTTTTACAGAGTAACCATGCATCTAGCAGTGCTGGTTCATCTTCAGCTGAAGCCATCGTTCAGCCAACAGTCTTTATATGCACCCTCACCTCATAGGGCCAAAGAAATCAGTCATGCCATAGCATATTACATTGCTAAGGACATGATACCAATTCACACAGTAGAAAAACCAGGATTTCAGAAACTGATGAAGACTACAGTTCCACTTTACAAAGTTCCCTCAGAGAAGTTTTTCTCAAAAACAGAATTGCCCAGAATGTACAACAGTCTAAAAGAAGTTGGCAAGCGTATAGCCCAGGGAAAATGGTATGCAGCAACCACTGACCTATGGACCAGCAGTGAAGGAAGTGGTCATCCATATATCAGCTTCACCATCCACTACCTCAGATTGGAAACTTAAATCAAATTGCCTGGAAA
Organism: Spinibarbus caldwelli; assembly: GCA_039654775.1. NCBI lineage: Eukaryota > Metazoa > Chordata > Actinopteri > Cypriniformes > Cyprinidae > Spinibarbus > Spinibarbus caldwelli. The sequence continues at coordinate 27,700,888 of CM077227.1, read as the reverse complement.
CACAGTTCTTTCCTGAAGACCACACTGCTGACAATATCAGGGAATTTTTTGATAACATGTTGCAAGAGTGGGGCATCGACAAAGAGTGTCTTGTCAGTGTTACAACTGATAACGCTACCAATATGAAAAAGGAGAGTGACTCCACCTTCCCTTGCCAGTGGTTTGGATGTTTTGGACACAACTTGAATCTGGCCATTTCTAAAGCTCTGAAAAATCAGAGGGTGGACACAGCTGTCCAAGCTTGTCGACATTTGGTGCAGGGATTTTCAAGAAGCTGGAAAAGAAGAAGAGAGCTCAGAAATAAACAAGAGGCCTTAAACATCTCTCAGAGGTCGCTCATCCATGATGTAGTCACTAGATGGGGATCGACTCAGAAAATGCTGCAGAGGTTTATTGAACAACAGCAGGCAGTCTGTGTTGTACTGGCAGAGAGAGGGGCATGGCATTTGATGCCAAAGGATGCAGATATTGCAGTCATTGAGCAAGTCTTAAAAATCCTTGAACCACTCAGTGCTTTCACTGATGTTTTGACCTCAGAAAGCAGAGTAAACCTGTCAGCCCTGCGGCCAGTGCTGTCACATCATCTCAGACATTCTTGAGGTGAAAAATGAAGACAGTGCCCTTACCAAAGACCTGAAAAGGTTAATGAAGTCAGATTTTGAGTCCAGGTACACTGATGTTGCAAAGAAGGTGATGGACTTGACAAGCTTTGTTGATCTGCGGTTTAAGGGAAGCTTTTCTGATGACCTTGAAGCCACAGCCAACTTCTGCATTGAGGAAGCCTCAAAACTGACAGAGATGACAACACTGAGCGAGGGAGCTGCCCAGACAGTGCAAACCAGCACAACCTCCCCTATCCCCACCTCTGAAAAACAGCGCCAAAACTTGGCCACCCTGCTGAACAAGATCACCTCCACAAGGCAACAGAGAGCAGAGGGTGAAAGCAGTGGCACTCTGAGCCTGAAGTCAAAGATTGAAGCAGAGGTAAAAGTGTATCTTTCTGGGCCACTAATAAAATCAGAGGCAGATCCATTGCAGTGGTGGAGTTTGCATGCTGAAGAGCTACCTCATCTTGCTACAGTTGCTCAAAAGTTTCTCTGCATTCCTGCTACAAGTGTTCCTACTTAGAGGGTATTTAGTGCCAGTGGACACATCCTTTCACCTCACCGTGCAAAGCTCAAGCCAGAAAAGTGAACATGCTCACATTCTTGCACTTTAATCTGGAGGACTAAAAGATGGCAGACCAGAAGAGATACCAAGAATTGGTTGGAAATGCTTGTTGTTGTTGCTTGTTTGTGTGGTGTTTTATTTATATTTATTTGTATTTAAAGCTGCAGTCCGTAACTTTTACCTCTTTGTCGCCCTCTATGTTTGAAAACCTGGAATTGAATTTTCTTGCGGAATTATCTTCAGTGCGCGGGGTTGTGATCCGGTGTTCCGGCACGGCTCCAGCGTGGATGAATCTAATGTTTTGAGGTGAATGTGTAGTTGTCAGTCACTGCACCGGTGTGGATATTTACTGCCTATGTCTTGGAATATGTGACCCAAATCAGAATTTTCACCGTAATTTGCCATCTTAACAAGTAAGGGACAAGTCTGCCACGTTTGTTCTGCCCAACTGAGGAAAAAAGCATTACAATAAATCGCGCTACCAACAGTGATTAAATCTAAAGATCAGTTAGCTCATATCACATCTAACTGTGCAAAGTATTATTATTATACTTTGTTCTCAAATTATTAATGTTAACAACATCAGCATTGCGTGACTAAGAGTATAGTCTTAGCATGTAGATTTCAATTTCTGTACAGTCTAATATCTAATTGTCATACCATTCAAATTTCATATTAAGAAATTCTTTTAATCCAAAAAGCAAATTAATCTTCCTTCAAACTGGTTCTATTTAAAATACAAAAACTTGTGTAATCCCACGTTGGCTATCTGTAATCAGAACCACATTTAAAACTGGAATATAATTAAATTTCATTCACATGTGTTTCATAAACGCATAATCCTTTCTGGATTACAATCCGCCATCAAAATAAGTTTAATTATTCGAGCTGCTGTGAGAAAAGGCTATAAATGATCCACCACCTGTAGGATCCTCACGTGCCATAGCCTAGTAGCCGGGAAAACTTCATGTTTACAGATGTGACGTAATGACGCAGTGCCATGCTTGAATTTCCTGCGGAAACCTACCCGTGCCACTCAAATTAGAAAACATTATTATAAACTAACCGTTGTGAATCGGGCTAAAGTAAGGCGATTGTTTTGAACACTGGCTGGTTATGTACTTTCTCAAATATTGATTTCGGATCATTTTTAACCAAAAAAAGTTACGGACTGCAGCTTTAAATATTTGAAGTACTTTTTGTTATTGAAAATAATTAAAGTTGAATCGAGGAGGAAAACACTGAAGTTGGTTTATGATTTCAACCTGTATTTTCCATGTAACTGAATACCGTGATAATACCGTATACTGTGATAAAACCTTAATCAATTAATCGCAGCATGAAAATGTGATACCGGCACATACCTAGTATTACGTAAAGAAGTCTAGTAGGTTAGACAGCGCACGTGCGATTGCGTTTCTTTCACTGCATGATTCACTATTAAAATGCATGTAGAATGATTGGAAAACTCAAGATATGGGGGCAGAAAATGTACATATATCATTTCATTTAGTTAAACAATAGCACACGAAGGCCGTTTTTTTGCTCAAAAAATAAGCATGATTACAGATTATATTACGAATTATATTCGAATTTAAAAGACAATTTCAGTTAGAGGAAAAAAAGCTTTTGGCTTTCTCTCCTGAGGCCACAAGAGGGCGCATCGAGCAAAACATTACTAATCCACGGTTCTTCAAAGCAATAACACGACTATCTTTGAAAAAAGTGCATAATGTTTAAAATAATGTTCAACCATATATAAAGTTGCTTAAACAATTAGAAACAAAACGGCATCATGTATACACAGTTTAATACAAAGCACGGAAAACCAATCACAAAGAGTAACGTTACTTTTTTCATTTAAAAACATGAGATGCAATGGAATGGGGAAAGACCCGTCCCGCCATAAATTTTTGAGACATGTTTTTTTCAAAGTTGAACTTGCAATACTTTTAAATGGCTTTCTAAATATCCGACTCTCTTTTGCGAGACGCGAGTGCAACGGTGATGGATGTCTCTCTAGAAAATGCGCAAAATATGCATTCTGTGTGTGAATGGCTTGGTTTCAGTTTTGACGTAAACAATATCTCCACATTGATGTTCTCTTTTTCCGCAGTATTTTGAATGAACAACGTATCCAGTGGGCTCAACTGGATAGGCTAAAAAAAAAGCATTAAAATGCAATGACACCTACCTACATCGTCATCGCATCTCGTGCTCCACTGATAAGTCTGCCTGATGCACACCTAAAATTCGAATGCAACGTTTTGCATTAGAATGTGGATTTTCATTTTAAATTCGACAAATATTCGAAATTTGATTTTATTTATTTATTTATTTTTTTAATTGACAACTCTAATAAACAAGTTAATATTAAGAGACTTACGTTTTAGACACAATATTGCCTGTTTTTGCTTTATTTTGCCAACAGAAATAACTCCAAACAAAGCCAAAGCACTGTTTTGAATCTCTGAGCAACATGACATTGTTTCGTTCCTGAATGAATCAGCCGTTTAAATGATTCAGTTCAATTGCAGTGACTCACTTATTAACAGGGACTTGATGCCACCTACTGGCGGTTTTAATTTCACATTTAAAGTATCTTTTTTATTTTTTAAATAATTTCAAATATCAGTATTCAACGTTTTATGTATCAAAACATTATTTATTAATTTGTAACTGCAGGTTAAAGCATTCCATGTCCCTCAGAGCTGCATTAAACAGTGGGTAAATATATATATTCCACTTCAGATACAGCTTCTGTGTTTCCTCTGCATTGCAAAGATGAATTTTATTGATACTGATTTCACTTTATTATTTTGTTTATTTTATTTAAAAAGAAAAAATCTAACTAAATAAACTAAATGTGACAGGCTCACAAAATCTACTACATATACTCTATAAACACTATACTATGTTTTGTATAACTACAATAAATAATTATATTTATAACTCAATTTAAATGTATTTTTGTCCTCCGGGCAAGTAACTTTTATACTCGGACAAGTAAATGACAAATTTACTTGTCCGAAGGACAATCACATAGGGATGGCTCGTTACCATAATTTTGGTTCTGTACGATACCAGAATGTAATACCTTGGTATCGATAATAAATCGATACCATAGGTAACAAATAACCAGCCTCAAAAGATAAGTGAATTGAAAACAATTTTATTAAAATAATAATAATAAAAATAGATTAATATCTTAATACCTTTGTCAAACTGTAACAAAAAACCTACAGGGAACATAGGTTACATTTTTGTACGACTTTGAAGAAAGAAAAAAATACAACTGAAGTAACGCAATTAATGCAACAAATGTTGCTTTATTGTAAAGTGTTATTCTAACAGTCAAAGTAATATTCAAAATCATGTTATTTCTCTCTCTCTCAGACTGTTTTCAGATTTCAGACTCAGATAGCCAAAGAAAAAGCATTAAAAATAAATCTCACTCTCTCGCTCTCTCGGCTGCTTCATATTAGCAGTCAGCAGCGCGCCCGAAACATTCCCTTCATATTACTGATACTAAAATTAATATAGCAAAACTCTTGCTTAATTCAAATTCAATTAATATTCGATTGTATGAAATGCAGGTGCATATATTACGTGACCAAAACTTCACTGGTTCTAGCGTGTCACACATGCACATTTGAGCTTACTGTATCACAACTGTATGTGCGTTGATCAGTTGTAAATAAAAGTTCAAATTAAATCTGAATTTAGGAATGATGCACTCACCTGTCGATCTCATAATTCTGTGAAAAGATCAGGATGAGCAAGCGACAAATGCTTAAAAAGGTTTGATGTGTTGCCTCCTGTAGCAACACATGATTTATTGCAGCGCTTGCATACAGGTGCAGTAAGGCCAGTTCGTTCACATTTGTCATCTGTTTTGTATGCAAAGTAGTGGCATATTTCACATCTACTGTTCTCTTTATTAATTTCGGGTGCGTTGATAGTTTCATCTGTTTGATCCATTGCGTTGTTCTGTTGTCACATTTACCGGTTGCACAGCAATTTGCGAAGCAGTGCCACCTACAGGTGCACTTCGCAACAGCAGCTTATGAAATACCGAATTGAGCAAAATTATGATATCGTACCATTTGAAATATAATATATACCAGTATTTTTCCAGTACCGGTATACCGCGCATCCCCACAACCACATGAGAATACTTAATGTCAAGCCCTGCATTTCCTGGCTTTCTTCTTCTGGGTTTTGGATGGAGAGTTACTACTGATCACAGAAAAGTGAAAGTCGTGACGTATGGTGACCCATACTCGAAATTGGTGCTCTGCATTTAACCCATCCAAGTGCACACACACAGCAGTGAATAGTGAACAAACGCACACACACAGTGAACACACACCCGGAGCAGTGGGGAGCCATTGCTCCAGCGCCCGGGGAGCAATTGGGGGTTCGGTGCCTTGCTCAAGGGCACCTCAGTCATGGTATCGAAGGAAGAGAGAGTGCTGTTCACAATCCCCACCTTCAATTCCTGCCAGTGCGAGAATTGAACCGGCAACCTTCAGGTTACAAGCCCGACTCCCTAACCATTAGGCCACGACTTCCCCTGTGCTTCACTGAAAGATATGCACGACAATCGCAGCTTCTGCCTAATCGCGAGAGAGCATTGTCAAATTGAGCATAGCCTATATTTAAGGCTCTACTCATCACAAAGGCCAATACATAATTGAAAGCTGAATCACTTCTGCATCAATTTAAAAAAAAAAAACAATTCTGAATTAATCTGCTAAACAATGGAATTTGAATTTAATAGAACATTTTGGTTTGATGTGAAATCATATGTAAGACAAAACGGATACAGCCGAGTGCCATGCAGTAAGCAACACTGGAAAAATAGCACAGTGGGTGCATTTATTTTCTTTATGTGACCCTGGACCACAAAACCAGCCATAAGGGTAAATTTTTTGAAATTGAGATTTATACATCATCTGAAAGCTGACATACTGAAAGCTGAATAAATAAGCTTTCCACTGATGTATGGTTTGTTAGGATACAACTATTTGAAAATCTGGAATCTGAGGGTGCAAAAAAAAAATAAATAAATAAATTCTAAATATTGAGAAAATCACCTTTAAAGCTGTCCAAATGAAGTTCTTAGCAATGCATATTACTAATCAAGAATTAAGTTTTGATATATTTAAGGTAGAAATTTACAAAATATCTTCATGGAACATGGTCTTTACTTAATATCCTAATGATTTTTGGCATAAAAGAAAAATTGATAATTTTGACCCCTACAATGTATTTTTGGCTATTGCTACAAATATACCTGTGTGACTTAAGATTGGATTTGTGGTCCAGGGTCACATATTGTAATTTGCCATAGGAGATTGAAAGAGTGCATATTTTCTTTTCTGTCTGTGAATCGTCAGGAGCACAGTCCCTTTTTTAATAATTAAAAGTCTAACGTTATGCAGTCGTCTTTTGTTTTTCTGGTTATTTTTTTATTTAGGAATTTTTGGTTGCCCAAATTTCGTATTTTTTATGCCTGAACTGCGCTTTTTTTGTATTGGTTCAGTGGCTGATAATTAATAATTGGCTTTTGCTCCAACTTTATTGCCAATATCAACTTCTATTTATCAGCCAATGAAGAATTTGGAATCAAATTGTGACTCCCAAGTCATAATTGAATTAAATCATGAGGTGCCTAAAAATTCCCACCCCTTGCCATGCCATCAAAACAACCTTAAACAGACACAAAATGTTTCTGTCGTTTAATCCATAGAACAGATCCAGCTGTGATTAGTAGGAAATTGGCTTATGTCTTCAGCATAACCAGGTACCTGGAAATAGTGATTGACCTCATTCCTGAGCACAGCTTATTGAGATGTCTTTTGAGCACGCAGTGCAGGTTGGGCTAGATTCCAAAACACCCCAGTAAACCTTGTGTAAGCCGCACAAGGCTGTGAACGTTACCCTTCAGCAGCGCTGAAACGATTAGTCGACATTATCGACAACGTCGACAATAAAAAATTGTCGACAAATATTTCTGTTGTCGAGTAGTCATTTGATCCCATATGACCTAATGTAAGAGCCTGCAATAATGCGGTTGGACCAGAGTGGCGCTGTAGCGCAAGAGTAATTCAGCTCTCCTGGATGCCGTTCAAGAGAAGAGACACAGCCGTTTAGAGCACAGCGTTTTCTTCTCAATAACGCAATAAACAACAAACAAAACAACAGTTTAAACAACAAAAACTGACAGCGCCGAGAAAGTGATGTTTGCATGAGCTCTTCAGTTCGGTACTTCAGTAAAGCAGTCACATCACGTTTATTTATATAGTACTTTATGCAAGAGAGAGCCTTAAATCAAGCAGTTTAGTTAGTGTCGCTTTCAGTTAGAATTACAACTTGATTTACTGTTATAAAGCAGCTCTTCAGTGTGGAGCTAGCTGATGATAAAATCGTTTTATTAGTTGGGGAAATAAATTAATTAAAGTGATAGTTTGGTTTGCAGAGATCAAAGCTTGATCTTGCTCAGGATTGTTTTGATTATCATAACCCTATAAGGTATTTTAAGAGAGATATATGTTGTGAATAAAATAGTTTATCAAAAAAATAAAGCATCTTATCACTTAACTTTATTTTGTTTATGTATATGACTTACAAAATGAGATGTTAGGCAGAATGTGTCATTCAGTTATTTTTCATATAGCTAATTAAATGGTGATTAAGAGTTTCTCTGTCTGTCATCTCATTTTGTGTGCCAAATATATATATATATATATATATATATATATATATATATATATATATATATATATATATATATATTTATTTATATAAATTAATTGGTAATGCTTTTACAGTAAGGTGTTATAATGTATTACCTAATATGAATGAGCAATACATGTATTACACTATTAATCTTTGTTAATGTTATTTAATAAATACAGTTGTTCATTGTTAGTTCATATTAATTCACAGTGCATTAATTAATGTAAACAAACACAACTTGTGATTTTTAATAATGCATTAGTAAATGCTGAAATTAACCAACTAAGATTAATAAATGCTGTAGAAGTATTGTTCATTATTAGATCATGTTAACTAATGTAGTCAACTAATGTTAACTAATGAAACTCTATTTTAAAGTGTTAGCAATTTATTGTGTAATAATTTTAATTACATGTGTTACCCTGGAGCACAAAACCAGTCATAAGTAGCACAGGTGTATTTGTAACAATAGCCAACAATACATTTTATGGGTCAAAATGATCAATATTTCTTTTATGCCAAAAATCATTAGGATATTAAGTAAATATCATGTTCCATTGAAGCTTAATTTTTGATTAGTAATACGCATTGCTAAGAACTTCATTTGGACAACTTTAAAGGCGATTTTCTCAATATTTAGATTTTTTTTTTTTACACCCTCAGATTCCAGATTTTCAGGTTGTATCTCAGCCAAATATTGTCATATCCTAACAAACCATACATCGATGGAAATATTTATTCAGCTTTCAGGTGATGTATAAATCTCAATTTAAAAAAAAAAATTGACACTTAAGACTTAAGACTTAAGATTTTCAAAAGCTGAAGTGATTACCTTCTATTTATTTGTTAGAATATGTATAACTCAATATTTTAACTAATTGCAAAAGCTGAATAATCAATCAAAGCCTATTGATTAATCAGTGAAATAATCGACGATTACTCGATTAATCGTTCTAATAATCGTTAGAGTAATCAATTATCAAAATAATCGTTTGTTGCAGCCCTACCCTTCAGTAGTCTGAACATGTTGTTTGGTCAGAGATAATCTGTGGCTTATTACCAAATGAGTTATAACACTAAGCAGCATATGCTTTATGTTCCTTAGATTTAAAACAAAAGATTTCGTTCAGATTAACAGACAGGCACACTGACGTTTCTGTGAATTTAAGGCAAAGTCACTGATTTCATGTACAGGCTGTGCTGAGCGGTTTAATGATGCTGGATGATGTTTTGACGTTGTTAGCATAAGAAATAGTTTTTAACCTATACTGCAGAAGGCAAAATGTTTTTAAATGCATATTTACTCATAGCTGTAAACCCCAAGTCCTCAAATTATCATCTTATCTGATCTGTTACCTGCGGGTTATTTATGCATGCTGATGTGACAGGATGTATGGTTAGATTTTATGTGTGAATGTATGTTTGAACAGGCTTAATCAAAATTTGTGGGCTGAAAAGTTTGAGAAGCTTAAAAAGGGTTCACTTTGAAGATCTTCATGTCTTGAGTTGATGGAGAAACCAAAAGAACTGAAAGTTAAGGTTTAATGGTTAAAAATATCCCGTGGTGTTCCTGAGAATAGTTCTGCTGTACTTCTTTAATCTTGATTTACTGGAAGGCACCGTGTTGCCATCAGTTAACTGCATTTAATTTGCCCAGAAAGGTTTATTGGCTGCATTAAGGTCAGACATTTACTGCATAAAACTGCTGATTACAGGTACTTTTGACAGGTTTGTTGAGTTATCTTGCTCTGGGACAAATGCAGAAGTGCATGCAAGTTTACAAGACATCACCTACTTCTGTTTTGCAGTGCTGACTTTAATGCTAGTTTCAAAATAAAATAACTAAAATTTGATGATAAAAATGTGAGCCCAACTTAATAAACTTGGGTTCAGTGTCAGCTCAAGGACATATGGAATAGCTTCAGTTAGGGCTGCACGATTAATTGAACTAAAAATGAAATTGTGATATGACTTAGTACAATTAGCAAATCGAAAAGACTGCAGTTTAATGAAATATGCGCTGCTTGTTTTAGAGTGAAGCACAGCACTGTGTTCTTAAATGTGAGCTGCTTTTACTCAGAGTGTCTTGAGTTGCAATAAATGCTTCTCCTCACAAACTCCATCTTTGCATCTGCTCTGAGTGCATTTGAAAATGATGCCGAAAACATGGACAGAATCATGGAATCTGGCCATTAAGAATTTACTGTTTAATGTGTAATGTCATGGAATTTGACAAATTTTGGATGAATAAATTAAATAGAGGGCTGAAATTCTGAAAGGTAAAAAATTTAACTTGAAATTATGACAGAAATATGTTATTGTTGTACAGGAATATCACACAATTTTTTATCTCTGTTTTAATTTAAACATTAAACCTTTGCTGTGCAGCAAAATAAGCTTAATGGTTTTACGCAAAGTGTGTACACTATTCTCAGTCATCAGTAATGCATGGATACATATTGTACGTTTATTTACGCTTTGATTTGAATGGAAACCGCGTATCCATGCATTACTGATGACAGAGAGTAGCGTACACACTTTGCGTCCATCGGATGCTCTCCAAAATGGCGCTACGCTGACACAGAGACAGAGAAGAGACGAATTGTTGAATAAATGTCGTTATTTTTATTTTCTTTGCGTACAAAAAGTATTCTCGTCGCTTCATAAAATTCAGATTGAACCACTGATGGCAGATGGACTATTTTGACGATGTTTTTATACTTTTCTGTGCCTTGACAGTGTAATTTACTTGGCAGTCAATCGGACAGTCACAAGCCTCCCGGTTTTCATCCAAAATATCTTAAATTGTGTTCCGAAGAAGAACGAAGCTTTAACGGGTTTGGAATGACATGGGGATAAGTGATTAATGACAATTTTCATTTTGGGATGGAGTATCCCTTTAACGATTCCTGTGTTCGCATTTTAATGTGATTTTAAACTATTTAAGCGCAGGAAGGGAAAGAACTTGTGCACTGTTTGCGTGCAGTGCACACATTTGAAGCGCAAGCATAGAGAACAGCGGCTTTGACAGCGGTCCCCATGCGATGCAGGATCCTGACCCGTGTCGGTTCTCGAACCGTTCCGTTTATTTCCACTGCAGAAAAGTTTGTTCTTGGCCTGACTTCTTTCACATTTATCGACCAGTATGCACAAAATATGTCAGTAGGGGTGGGAATCGCAGGGTACCTCACGATACGATATTATCACGATACATGGCTCATGATAACGATAATATCAAGATACAGCGATTCTGCGATAATCGATATATTTCTAGAAAATCCTATAATGATATATCGCGATATCTGTCTAAACAAAATGCCTGTGAAAAGGTTAAGTGCAAGTTTTCTTTCTTTATTCAAGTCCAAACTGTTAGAAAACAGCAAAAAAAGTTCTGTAAATCAATTTGAACATGTTGAGTAAATTAATAATTTTATTCTTGGACTTATTAAAAGGTTACACTTTTCTTTTTCTCTGTGTGTAAACAAACACATTTAACTGCTTAACTTATATAGCCTCTCTCTCTCTCTCCATGTAATATATATATATATATATATATATATATATATATATATATATATATATATATATATATATATATATATATAAACAAACAAACCTGATACATTTCAAAATTTACCTGGAGTGCTTTCTCAACCTTTCTACTCCTCTCATCATAAAAACGGAGCCCCGCACGGAAAAATAGCCGTTCACATCGCGTCTTTTGCGCGCTCAGGTTGGTTATTTCAAATGTGGCGGCAAGCACACACACACTGCACACTTCTGCGCCGCATTACGGCTCTGACAGTGTTTTGTCTCGTCCTCCATGCCATAGGTGCAGATTTATGTTTCTGCTGGTCGGTGCCCACTGTTCACACTGCAAAACGCGCACTTGTAATATCTGTGAGAGAAGGAGAGCATCCAGTGTTGTTCACATAAACTGGACGCACCGGCAGCGCTCTCTCTCTCTCATATAGCGAGGGAAATCCACCTGCGATCCGAGCGGAGAGGTTAGGCTACTCATGAACTGAATATGCGCTCTGCAATAATAACGTGATCGGTGCCTATGGTCCACGCTGATAACTGTTCCGGGGCAGTTTTTTAGTTTTCATCTCCATAAACGTGTATATATAGCAGTAGAGCTAATACAGTGTCTGAAAATCTGTTTATCATTCGGTTCCTCGTGCTTCCCCATCTTCATAGAGAACGCGCTTCATAGTTGCTCTGAGCGCTCTTGGAAAGAAGCTGGAAATCGCGCGGCCGCGATTTCCACGCATTTTTAGACGCTGGGAGCAGGAAAATGTATTTAGAGCACCTTATTGTATTAATTAAAATATCGATATTTGGCGCCAGATATCGATTATCGTATCGCATGGAGAAGGATCACGATATATCGCCATATCGATTTATTGTCCCACCCCTATATGTCAGTATATCATCATAAACAGCCTTTTTTTGTCTTAAGTTAACGAAACGCATGTGTAACAGTATTTTTAGATCTGCGTGCGTTCGGTGTTAATGAGACAGCCGCCTAATTAACGCGCTGCCTGTCATAAATGTTAATCAAAGAACAAAAGAAAATCATTAACTTACTGAATATCTTTCATAAATTTAATGAGGATTAATCAATATTTTATTTATGAAAAGAAAACTATGCAGTGTTTTTAAACCTTTTATTTCAGTTTCTGTACCTGAAATTTGTTGTTTTATTTATGCTTTTGCTAATTGATTTGTTTGTTCCTATTTTATTACTTGTCTTTAACAATTTAATGTTTGACTTTGAAATTTATATTAGTCTTGTTTTTTTTTTTTTGTTTTTTTTTTCTTATGTGGTATTTTTTGGTAAACCATAGGCAAAAGAGAGAATAAATATGTTTGACATCTAAATGTTTGACTTAATTTTTTTTTTTTTTATTGATTTGTTTATCTAATTGGAATCAGAATTAGGAATCGATAAGAATCAGAATCAATAAGCAGAATCGGAATCGATAAAATTCAAACGATACCCAACCCTATGTCCTTCATGAATATGATAATAATATCATGACTGGGTAATATTTGCAACATACAATGCATCTGATCTTGTGAACTGCCCTTTATATGATCATTAAATGATTTGATTTGATGACTCCCATAAGATTGCTGTCTATACATTAACAAATTTATTTTTATTAATTTATTAATTAATTAATTAATTAATTTATTTATTTTTTTTTGGTTTTTCCAAATGTAAACACATCCTTATTTTGGCAGTAAGGTTGTTTTGGAAATAATACTTTAAGTACCATTTTACCATTACCATTTTGTTTTTCATTTCTCAAGGTGTCAGGTTTTGTGCTTCTTGTAGTGGATTTTCGTTTCACTGGACTTGGAGACATATGGTTTCCAAATAGCAGCCCTGCCATGAATTCCAAATTTATGAAGCACATAATATGCAGTTTTGTTGAGACTTGGTGAATTTCTTAGGCTCTTTCTTTCTCAGATTTATTATTTATACTGTAAAAGTGCCTCTCTATACCAGTCATAGCCTAACCAGGTGTGATGCAATAAAGCATTACATAATTTCAGTCACTTGGTTTCTGTTTGCTGTGCTTAATAGCTCAACTATCAGTGAAATGTCACTGGTTGCAAATTCCGCTTTGTGTATATTTATTAGGGATGGTAACCGATTAAAATTTTTAATCTAATTATATGATGTGGCGAATAATTAATCTAATTAATCAAAATAATCACATCAAATTTGGCTGAGAAATCACTCCAAAAAAATAATTTAAAGTCATTGTTGTGTAAAGCATTAAACAGACATTACAAAAAGCAGCTTCAACAAGAAATATTTAGTTTGATTCAACTTAAAATTTATTACATATGAGGGTGGGTGAACTATACCTTTAATAATTTTTATTATTATTATTACTATGGAAATACTAAATTTCTTTAATGAAATAATCCTCTAAATAATAAACTAAAACTCAGTAGGTGGTGGTAAATGTCTTAATGATTAAGTCATTGAGTCATTTATTCATTCATTTGATTCGTTCAAATGACTGATTCATTCAGGAGTGAAGTAAACGGCTCTCTTTATGAATGGTCAATTGAATCATTAGGCTTGTTCGACTTGAAGCGGATCATCACCATCAGATCGATCGGTGTATGACATCAAACTACCGCGAGAGCGATTAGAGAGCAGACGACTCTTTATGCTTTTGAATCGCTCTCGCGGTACTTTTGATGTCATACACCGATCGATCTGTGCAGCGCTGCTTCAAATCCAACGAGCCTAACGGTGCGCCCAGTTCATTCAAAACGTGCATTAAGAAATGAGATGCCACTGTGTGTTGCTCGGAGACGAACAGTTCTGCTTTGTCTTTGTATTTTTGTTGGCAAAATTGAGCAAAACAGACAACATTGTGTCTAAAATAACAGAATATTAACTTCTAATTTTTTGAACTGTTGTATAAGATCAGTATCACATTTGCACTCGTGTGATATTGCACTTATCGCTCATGTGATATTGCTTAACTATAACACATGATGTAAATATGAGACACAAACTCAAACGGGCATTTTTGCCCCATATCTTGAATTTTAGGGACATTGTAACTACATCCTCTCGGCTCCATCATGCAGTGAGTTGTTGCCCTGCATCGTAATTTGTCATCAATCAACTGTATGAAATGTCAGATGACCCCCGTCTGGGGCGGGGCAAGTGCGTTAAATACGTTAATCATTTTAACGCGTTATTTTTCACCGTAATTAATTAATCTAATTAACGCGTTAAATTACCAGCCCTAATATTTATATTAAACATCAAAAATATTGTTATTGGCATGTTGCATCATGCAGCATTTTCACTTTCAGTGTGGACAGTCTGGAAAGATCAGAGGCGAATTGTGTTTGTTTGTATAAACACTTTCATCATATAACTTTATTATGGCTGATATGCTGATGGTTTTCAGTACATCTATGTTTATTATGCAAGGCTAGGTATAGACTGATTTCCAGGAGCATTTTATCGCTGTTTGTATGCTCCAGATGTGCTTGAATAAACATGGAAGCTAAGCACATCATTAATTAGTTGGTGTAGTCTGAGCCTTCAGTTGTCTTCTCATCTCCGAGCTGTTAGTCTTTAATCTTCTTTCACAGCCTCTCCCATCTCTCTCCCACCTTATGTCACCTTCCTGACACAAGTTGAGGAGGCTTGGGACTGAGGTCATACCAAGCTCCTTCACTCTTATGATACATTGAGCTCAAACATGTCATTTTAATTCACATCACACCATTGTGATTTGCCACTAAGCTGAGAGTATTGACTCACGCGATTTACAGTCACATAAATCTGCATCAGAGAAAGCAGTTCATTCCAATTAGTGACCATTTGTGCATTGTTTTTGCTGCTGATTGACGTGTCTGACAGCTCCTGCTTTCCTCCGGCAGATGGACTATCAAGTTGCTTGGCTTCTGGAGGGCCAGGTGCTGGAAATCCTCCCGAGGAACAGCACAAGTTCTCTTTCACGCTTTTAAAAACATGAATAAATCTAGTCAACTTCAAATCAAGCACGTCTCATTTTGCAAGTGTCTCGTTACATGATTTTACTGATTTGCACGTGAAATTGGGCTTTTATGGAAGAGTGAAAGCGCACTGCTGGAAAGGGGGCGGGATGGGGCGCAATAATCGTTTTATATCGATTACTGTAATTTCATAATCGTTGGAGGTCAAAATCGAAGCTGAATTTTGATTAATTGCACAGCACTTCCTCTTCCACCTGCAGCTGTCTCTGATCTCCCATACAAGTGTCCGAAAGCACCAAGATGCGCTTTTCCTTGTAGCAGCTGATGTACTGCAAAGCAATTGTGAAATGGTGGAAAAACACAACACCAACTATGTTTGTTACTACAATTATAACTATTTACTTTTTTTTTTTTTTTTTAATACAAGACATGACCTGAAAAACTTTTTAAAAAAGGACACATTCAAGTGATCAAAAGTGACAGTAAAGACATTTATAATGTTATATAAATATTTCTATTTCAAGTAACTTTTTCTTTTGAACTTTTCATTATCTATTCTTCAAAGAATCCTGAAGATTGAGAAAAAAAAAATCTGAGAAAAAAATGCATCACTGTTTGCACAGAAATATTAAGCAGCACAACTGTGATATTAATTAAAAAGATATTATATATGTTCTTGAGCACCAAATTAACATATTAGAATGGTTTCTGAAGGATCATGTGACACTGAATACTGGAGTAATGGCTGCTTAAAATTCAGCTTTGCCATCACAGGAATGAATTGCATTTTAAAATAAAATAGAAAACAGTTATTATAACTTGTAGTAATATTTCACAATATCACTGTCTGTTACTGTATTTTTGATCAAATAAATGCAGCCTTGGTGAGCATAAGATATTTCTTTTAAAAATCTTACATGGAAAAAATTTTTACCGACCCAAAACAAGCACACATGATGTAATGTATAACTACAGTTCATATTTACGTACATGTAAGGGTGATCCGATCTTTTCAGTTGCACAACGGATTTGACATGTAAATCCATAACTTAAAAAAAAGTTGTTTGCTTTTTCTTTACCAAGTTCAATTATAAAAGAAATCAAACTCAAAAACATTTTACACTTAATCAAGTTCCAAAATTAAAAAAATGAAAATTTTAGTGAATTAGTAAGCTTAATGGCGAGATAGAAGCACATTACAATCATTGTGACATTCCCTATGTTGCCTAATTTTATATTACACAATTTATCATTTTATATATTGCAAATATTTGATTGCACATATCGATGAAAGATTCTCTTTGGTTCCTGCCTGTTGCATGATGAAAGAGCTTTTGGAGGGTTTGAGAACCGGGTGAAATAGATGCTGTGGCTAATGCTTTTCAGTGAGTCATGCCGGAGAGAGTCTAATTATGGAGACTGACACCCATCCCATCAGCCTTTGTCATGAAGGCTGGCAGAATTAGGATGACATCTCTCTTCATGGCCAGTGTGTCCAATGCAGGCCTTCCAGGCCTCTTTTCCAGATCAGATTCACTTAGTTATTGCCAGCAGCCCATCTAAGCAAATTCAGTCAGGGACTTAATAGCCAGACCCATACGCTTCAGCAAAGAAAATTAGCGTTTGAGCAATCTAGTGAATCTGGTAAGAAATATGGCTCTATCTCTTGTGCTTTGAGGGACTACAGTGATAAATATGCTCTTACAAGCATGCTTGTATTTATTGATCTCTGCAACTAGAATATTTTTCACAATTTTGTAGCGGTACATTCAAATTAAGTGTTAATATTAATAACACAGCTTGACACCATCTGACTGACATGTCTTTCCAAACCTAAACTTGACATTACGTAGAGTATTAGATATCAACAAATATCATGATTAAAGCTTAGTGTCATAATTAACATCTGGTATTTCGTTCATCTAAGGATTTCACATTGGAGCGTTCCATTTTGTGGATATGCATCATTTGCTGTATTTTTGATGTTCTCATTTCTGATTCTTCATTATTTCTTTGTATTGAGATGGAGAATTTATCTGTTTTATTCTCTCGTTTATAGGCGAGAGGGACTTGCTCGCAAATTCCTGAAAGAAATAAGCTTGAGTTGCTAAATGTGTCATTGCTAAGAGTTGCTAGTAAGTGTCCCTTTTTGTCACTCAGCAGCACGAGAGCGAACCTTTTACAAGGCAGCTATTTAGGCGCTTTGTGCTTCTCGGTTGTAAACCAGTGGCTGTATTAGGGAAACCTCTGAAAGGAGTGGATGTTTGGAGCACAACATAGGACACATTTTGTCCTAGCAATGCATTACTTTTCTCTGTGGAACACAAAAGATGATTTTTTTTTTTTTTTTTCGTGTTCATACCATGAAAGTCAATGGGGTCCAGTGTTGTTTGAAGTGCATGGGCTAAAATATCTTCTTTTGTGTTTCTTTGCAGAAGAAAGTCATACAGGTTTGGAACAACATAGGGATGAGTAGATCAATTTAAAAACATTGAAACTGGATATTCTCAACAGAGAAATTGAAAGGTTTTAGTGTTGTGCTATGATTCAGGTGCATTTTTGTTTGGATTTGTGGGCAAAAATTCCCTCTTTCATGTCATATTGCTGTGACGTTATGGCAGATTCTGTCTAGTCTTTGTAGTACAGTATTTACTGACTCTGGATTAGTTTAATTTGTTGATAATACTGCAGAAGCATGTAAAGAACAATGCTTCTAATACTCAAAGCACCACTGGTTTTCACTGTAGAAAACTAGTAAATGGAATATGTTTAGCTATTCTGAACATGTAGTATTGCCCACAGCATGTGTGGAATACCCTTGCATCAGTTTTCATTTTTTATAAGAAGGAGGAAGTGAGTCAAGAAAGTGCTGCTGTGTAGGAGGCTGTGGTGTCCTTTCACTGAGTTTCAGATACACAGAGCTGCCCATCATGTTACTTCAAAATGACTGCTGAGCTCCTCTGAGTGTCCATGTGAAAGACTGTGTATAATTGTTCACATTTTTTTGTCTTTTCCTTTTTGGTTTGATATCAATAACTGACTTTCTGCTGTTGTTGCCGACTGTTCTGTGCCCTGCGGGTGTTGAAATTAAAAGCACAAAGGGTTAATACTTCATTAGTTGTCCTACAACTGACTAGTCGATTACTGAGTTGTGTTAAAACCCTCTCAGAAAATTCATCTCCTGTAAAGCACCATAACTGCATGATTCAGACAAATGTCTTTGACTGTTGCGTCATGTCTTGTTTTATTATTTGGGCATCCCACCACAAGCGACGTGTTTTAAGACACTTGTGTTAAAAGTAGTCTTAACCTTTAAAAGTGTGTCTTGAGAACCATGCGTTCTGTTCAGGTGACACTTCTTTTTGGCACTTGGTGAGATATTGTCTGACATTGTGTTACTGTAGCAATTTAAATCTACATATTTGCTGACATTAAAGGAATAGTTCACTCAGAAAATTATAGTTCTGTCATCATTTGCTCATTTCATGTTCTAGATCAGTATGACTTCCTTTATACTGTAAGGCACAAAATACTTCTGTAGTGTTTTGTAGAATTCCCTTTTGAGCTTACAATTAAAATCCAATATAGTTTTGTACCCCATTAAGTATGCATGGACACAAAAACACTTGTGTAGCATCTTTTGAAGAAAGAAGTCATACAGGTTTGGAAGAAGACACACCTTTCATTTATGAGTGAATTATCCCTAGTCTATCACTAGTAGTAACTCTAGTTGGGGAAGATTAGTTGTGTGGTGAAGTTTCCTGCTCAGGGGGTGGTGCGATTGGAGGAGATTGCATTAGATAAATATGTGGTTTGTGTGTGAAGTTTGAAGTTGTACACGGGCAAACTTGCTTTTTCAGCACCGAGGTCAACATGTAGGATGTATTAAATGTCATGGCGTTCCTCTCTTGGTGAAGGGGCTTGCTTGGTGTGCCTTGTCATCGGATTACAATATGATAGTCATAACCGAGGCAGAACTGGGGTTTACCTTATCCATGGCATCATGGAAATACGCCCAGTATTGTTTCTTGTCTCTTAATCCCCTATATCTTTAAGTGACTTATGAGTTCACCAAGCTTCACATTGATACTCTTCTTACCCTAGGCGTCTACAGACCTCAGATTTCCCTTTATTCCAACACTCTGTATCTTGGAAACCCAGCTGTCATGACACTGAGATAGTTTGATCATTTCTAATTCACAAAGAGGAAACGAGTTGATACCAAAGATGTGAAAAGTAGCTTTTGCATGAGACTAAACCCGTGTGTGTTCGTCATGATCTGCTCTGCCATATGAAGCAGCCTGGTAAGCTCTGGATTATGTCATTTGTTTACGTTGAAAGGCAAGTGAGTAAACAAGAGTGACACTGCAGTATTACACACTTGCTAGATTTTAGCACCTGCTTATTAAATGTATCAGTAGCATTAGGAGTTGTTTGTCATTTGCTGCCACGTTGTTTGTTTATAACTAGTGCAGTTCATTTCTTAGACCAGCACAGATGCGACTGAGGAGGCGGGCAGACAGGATGTAATGTGAGAGTGATCAGATTCTGTTGTCCTACCTTGAAAAGCTCATATAGCTCTGTTTCTCTCTAGCGCTGTGAAAAGATACTCTGATAATGTGATCAAAGATGCAGTTTGATTGGAGGATTACTATTAGAGCTGCTACTAATTTTGATGATCTGTTGATTTTCTGTGATAAACTGGAAAAAATTACTTTTATATTTATAATTTTATTGTGAAAGCATGTCATTTATACATCTTGACTCATGCTCTCCATCGAGCAATCTGCGGATTGAAGGCTATTCCAAAAAAAAAAAAAAAAAAATGCCCACAATGATATATATTGTTCTGCAGGAACACTCATTTTTTTCCTTTGAACAGACTTGTCTTTCTGATGATGTATGAGATCACACTTTATTTTTAGTAATCCTATATTAATCACTGCTAGTCACAAAAATATTGTTGGGTAACCTTCCCATAATACTATATTTTCACCGGAAATACTTCACAATTCTTGTTACCACAGCAAAAAGCTAATGTGCTGTCCTGACTCCTGGGTGTGTGTATGTTTGTATGTATTTTTTAGAATTTTATATTATATTTATAAATATAATTATATATTAAAATGTAATTTGTTACTTCAGTCTACAGTGTCACATGATCCTTCAGGATTCTTTCTAGTATGCTGATTTTATTTTTATTATCAACAATTGTGCTGCTTAATACTTTTACTGAAACCATGATGCATTTTCAGGATTCTTTGAATCATTTATTCGAAATATAAATATTTTGTAACATTATGAATTGTCGCTTTCGATCAATTTAATGCATCCTTGCTTGAACAAAAGTGTTATTTCTTCAAATAAATAAAATTAAATAAATTACTGATTGTTAAATTGAACAGTATTTTAATTAAACTAAGCACACATTTCGTTGTTGTTGTTTTTTGTTTTTGAGTAATTGTTCGTCAACACTCAGTAATATAGAACAAAATATAATGTAATATTAGTGAATGGTTGGGCGCATTATTGTGCTGCAAGTTAATGAAAATATCAATGGTTAATCAATTACATGCGTTGATAAAATAAATACTTGCATTTTAATGAAATATTCTTCTAATGAAATAGTCTTTCAAAGCACCTGACAAGCTGACTGTGAAAATATGCTGATGATTTTCTTGGAGGCATTGAATATAGAAAATTAAAATTATAAAATGCAAATCAGAAGCATTTTCACTAGCGGTGTATGACTTCCGGGCCTCTTTGTGTGTATAAAACAAAAGCATTTGCGTTTTTAAAGGCCTAAGTATCCACTGCTTCAAAATTGACTAGATTCAGGGAACTATTTAAAGGCCACAAAGAATTGGTAAAGATTTGATAAACCACAAGTGTTCCTTCCTTAAGTCTGTGTGGTATGATCTCTTATGTGTGCTGATATTGTCTGAGACATGATATTCAGTTTCTGTTCCTGCTCCAGTTGTAACCCCGCATTTTTCTCCTTCTCTTTCTCAGGCGTATGAAAGATGGTGGACCGCTTGGCGAACAGTGAGGCCAACTCTAAGCGCATCGGGGTCGTGGAAGCATGCTTTGGCACAGCAGGTCAACCGCTGGTCATCCCAGGCCGAGTGCTGATCGGAGAGGGTGTTCTCACAAAGCTGTGCCGCAAAAGGCCCAAAGCCAGGCAGTTCTTCCTCTTCAACGACATTCTGGTGTACGGCAACATTGTCATCCAGAAGAAGAAGTACAATAAGCAGCACATCATCCCTCTGGAGAGCGTCACCATAGACACGGTTGAAGACGAGGGCGACTTGCGCAACGGCTGGCTCATTAAAACGCCCACTAAATCCTTCGCTGTCTACGCCGCCACCGCAACGGAGAAGTCTGAGTGGATGAGCCACATCAGCAAGTGCGTCTCGGACCTACTGGAAAAAAGCGGGAAATCTCCAACCGGCGAGCACGCGGCCGTCTGGGTGCCCGACTCTGAGGCGACCGTGTGCATGCGCTGCCAGAAGATGAAATTCACCCCGGTCAACCGGCGCCACCACTGCCGGAAATGCGGCTTTGTCGTCTGTGGCCCGTGTTCGGAGAAGAAGTTCCTGCTTCCCAGTCAGTCGTCCAAACCAGTGCGCGTGTGCGAGTTCTGTTTCAAGCAGCTCTCCACGGGCGGCACCCTCCCGTCCCACTCGGACTCCTACAGCAACATCTCAGACGATGACGACGATGATGACAGCAGTGACTGAGGGCCACTTTTACGAATATTGACAATCTACAGATCATATTTCATTATTTTAGTCTAATTTTCATTCAGGGTTTGCAAAGGTTCCTGTGGCAATAACACTTTCCTAAAACAATTAAAGGCCCCTGTGCATATGAACAAAAGGTTTGATGAGAATTGTTCCTGCGTATTAATGAACACTACTTGTCGGCTTGCTCTACTTTCACATTAAAGTCACTCTTATAGTCAATTTTAATCTCTTTCATGCAGATGCATTTCTTGGCAATGGTGCTCTTTCATCTTCTTTTTCCCCCCTTCCTTTTAGCTACCGTATTCTTACTGAGCGATGCTGCTATCCGCTGCAGGAAGAGAATGTTGGGTAATGTGATTGCGGGCTGTTCCTAGGCATACACTCCCTCAGGTGAAACCATGTAGTGCATTATAACTAGGTTTTAAACAAGGAACTGCATTTAATGCTTTGAACAACTAACCACTAACAAACCACGAAAGTGTGCGTTCATCAGGTGCAGGTCTTCTGTTTCTCACTTTGCTCAGTTTCTAGTAATTGCAAATGACAAATCCGATAGACGCTACTAAGCTTGTAAATGCGTGTATTTAATGCTGTGGTGTAGGAAGTCTGTTGGAAAATTCATCTGACAAGGTCGTCGCTGCCTTAGTGCCTTTTATCCTCAGGATCCTTGAAACGAGAAACTATTTATGACTTGGGCTGATTTCTTCACTTTGAGACACCTGCCTGCATTTGATGGCACATCACATGACGTATTCTGTTTAGAGGCGCACAGGTACCATTCAGTGGCCATTTTATTGTTTCATTCATAGTTATGATCAAAACTAGACTGACATTCCCATGATTCCAACTGAAGTATTTTGCCCTAAACTATGCTGGGTCCCACTCCAGCCCTGATTTCAACAAATATGCACGTTAGCATGCAGCTCACAGGAATCGCATGTCACTAAGGCAAAAGACGCTCTATCCATTTCTCCACCCTCTTTCATTGGGGTCTTTGTGTTAGAGAAGTCACATGTCGGGCCATGACAGTCAATCCTACATGTTTTGAACGGGAATTGAAAGCATTATGAGGAAGCGACTGTCACACAGCCACCTTTTGTTTTTTTTTGTTTTTTTAATGGCTTTTCGACACAAGAAAAACTGCACCAACAGCTTTCCAAAGCGGCGTGTTTTAATAAATGACTCTGGACACTTTAGAGAGAGAGAGTAGTATATCAGTTCATCAGCGATCTTCCAGGTTTTTACTTCTACACAAGTCAAGCTGGTGGGAGAATCAGCTATACTGCTTGAGAACTGTGTCTCAGTACTGAATACTTGATCACCTTTGAAGATGGCATATGTTGTTTGTTTCAGAATAACAAAACTGACATTGAAAAGGGATATTTAATTAACCTAACTCTGGCTAAAGAGTCCGCTCAGACCGTCTAGTTCATATACAATGACAGAGACACTTAAGTGAAAGTATTTTTTGCTTTTACACATTTATGTGAGACTTATTTGAGATTTAGAAATAGGTTTACAGTGATTCACTCAAGGGAATTATCTAATCTTGCTTTTGGAATATAACATTAGATTCCAGGATAGTTATATTTGGCATAATGTTTGATTTAATTAATTGTTGTAATCGTTCCAAATCTAACCTGAGATGATTTGTTTTGTACAGTTTTTTAAAAAAAAATTTTTTTATGTATTTACTCTTAGTTGGGCTTGCTGCTTTTTGTTTTTTTTCTTCATAGCGTTTCCGTGTGGTTCATGTGTGCGTTTCCTGAACACCTCTGGATCAGCTACCAGCACTTTACTCTCTCTGCAAACCACAAGAGAGGGGTGGGGCCTGGTTGGGGAGGGGCTTGGGTAGGATGTGGGTGGGGACTACATGTCTTTACATATCTGGCCTGCAAAAACATGAGAATAGATCTTAGTAGAGGATAAACAGGATTGACATTTACTTTCTATTTTGTGATTTCTTGAACGTAATTTATGATTCCCTTGTTCTTGGATGGATTTTGAGGGAATTTCTGTTTCTTGTACATTTTTGCCATTTTTAATTCTCATTTAAAACTCTGAAAGGGCTGAAAACTGAATGTAATCCATCATATCATCATTATTAGATACTAATTTTAAGGAAAATATATGCATTGCTTAAACTCTTGTGTTTTGTCTTCTGTAATACTTGCCAAATACAAGTACCAACGGTTTAGCATATGCAACAGAGAGTATTAATGTCTCTAAAAGTAGGACTTACTGGGATCAGAACCAAACTCAGTCCTTACACACCGCGGGGCTAGCCTGTCATTGTGATGGGTAATCTGTCTGCTAGTTTAGTCTATTTGTGTCAGCCTTTATATGGTAATCCATGCCACATGCCGTAGTATAGTAAGGGGATTGCTCTGTCACTGGGCTTAATGTGCCATTTAAATTCTTTATTTGACACGATTCCTTAGTTTATGTTTGATTAGCATTTGTTCTGAAACTTTTGGTCTATAATGGTCACAATTGTCACTAAAATCTAGCTCTATATTTAGAATAATCAGCTTTAAGGAGTCTTTTAAGGTGTTAATGGCACTCTCTTGGAACAAACCACTGAAGCCTGAAATACAAAAATCACACATTTCTATGACACTGATTGATAAGCATGGAAATAAATGGGTTGTTTAATCCACTCATTTGTGCTGTGGTGTGACATGAATGTCAATAATATTCAGTCATTTGGCACTCAGTTCCTTCATCAAATTGACAGTCTGGATTTTTAATAAGTGTTAGAGGTATGGCGTGCTTAATCCCTGAAAGGTTGTCAGATTTGTGGGAAATTTTAAATTACCCTGACCACCAGACCGTAAAGAATATTTTGGTGTGTCTACATTTATAAAAGGTTTCACTGCGGATCATTTTGCTGGTTAACCTGTTGGGACTGTTCGTTTCTCAGGTGGCCTTCGGCTGCAGATGTTGAACCCTCTTGCTCTGCACATGCTGCTGATATAAGTGATTAAATATCACGTGCATGTCACGACGCAACAAAAATCTCCATAATACAGTTATCAGTCTGGGTATATCTAAGGTTAAAACAAGTTTAAGCAGGACATTTTACATGCTAATATGACCTTTAAACTTTTGAAACAAAATCAATGGCTTAGCATAGTCCTGCACACATTATAACTGACCATACTCAGAGTAATCTTTGGTCTTCTGTGCTAATACACAAGTAAAATGTAACAATCACATTTAAGACTCCAGAAACAAGATATGCACACACTGCTAGTGTGTGCATAACATATTTTAAAGGATCATTAAGATTATTAAGCACTCTAGGTGGTTATCATGACTAGTATGGGGAATGTTGAATCTGTGTTCTGCAGTCACATGATCTTCTCTCATAAATCATTTGCCCTTTGCCTTTCAGTCATGGTGATTAAAATGTTCAGCCTTAGGCTCAGAGAAAGTGCCATTGTGAAGCGATAACACAAACAAAAGGAACGACAAGTGCTTAGTTTTTGTGAACAGTAAAGTTCATTTAACTCACTCTTTGAACTGTAATATTTAGAGTAGCTTAAAGGAATAATTCACCATATAATGAAAATTCTTTCATTATTTACTCACCATTACAAACCTGTGGAACAGAAATTTTAGTTTTTGTTTTTTTTGTTTTTTTTGAGTCTATAGAATGGAACTCAATGGTAACATAAAACGACAGGCATCAAACAGAAGAAAGACATAGATTTTGAATGACGATGACGGTGTGTAAACGATGACAGAATTGTCATTATTTGGGCAAACTATTCCTTTAAACGAATAATTCCCAGTAAAATTTTAATTGTCTTACTGTTTACTCGCCCACATGTATGACTTTTTTCCATATCATATGACTTCTCTTCCATAACTTTCTTCCCTAACCTGTATGTCTTGATTCCATCAAACACAAAAGATGTTTTGAGGTCGATGATCACATTTTTAATCATGTTTCAAGAGGACAAAAGTATTTGAAAAGTATATTCTTCTATGCTGGAAAATAGTTCATGTGACTATATGGTAGGCTATGTTCCAAATTTGAATAGACCGAAATTTAAGAAGTTCTCTGAAAATCCTGCCTTCCCAGTAGCTTTCAAATCCCAGTCTTGTTTTTGTGTATTCAGAATTGTCTTGTGTTCTAAGATCAGTGAAGTTCGTGATATATTTGATTATGCTATGAAGCTAATGGCGTCAGAAAACTTGGAGTCGTATGGACTGCTTATATGATACTTTTTTTTTTTTTTTTTTTTGTTCTGTTGGGAGGCTTGAAGCCACCTGGTTGCAATATACTTTCGTTAAAGCAGCATGAACATTCTTTAAAATGTTAAGTTTTGTTCCATGGAAGAAAGTGATACAGAATTGCATTAGCATGAAGGATGAGTAAACGATGACAGAATTGATGAACTGTCTCTTTAAGGACTGAATGCCTGGAGGAAAAATAGTGTA